>OY986056.1:24527092-25727092 GCA_963920205.1 Stenodema calcarata | reverse complement strand
TTCAGCTCAATCTCGTTGATTTGAGTTCTTTAATATCAATACCTAAAAACACGGCTGTATGTCCTCTATAGACGGCCAAACCGCTGAACCGATTTTTTTGTTTGTTTATTGGCTTTTGCTTCCATTACAGCCGTTAGGTACAGGTTGGTATTTTCATTACAAGATAATACAGAGTTACTGTAATTGGAGAATAAAGTTAAGTTGGTCATAGTTGATATTAATAGTTTTACAAAAGTTGAATAATAATTTATAAACTTCCATTTTCGATGACGCCAGAATCGTGTCAAATTGAAGGGATTGTCAACAAAATTCGAAACTTTTTTTTTTCTTTTTAATCGTGTATTTCCTTTATAAGTTTACATTGTGCAAGAACAATAATTACAAGATTAAATTATCATTATAATAATTACAAACAATTCCAATTTTAATTTACAGGAAATTAGTCTCCAATATGGGCTAATGCCCGTGTTAGGAGACGAGTCTTTTATCTACCTAATCTTAGAATGGTTAGACATTAAGTGTTTTATTAATAATTTGTAACTCTAGACTAATTTTATAATCCATAGAATTATGTATTCCTATCATTTAAGCAGCTTAGATAAGATTTTTTTAATGTTTTATACATATTTTTCGATTTTAACAACTCAGATTTAAGATTATAGTTGAATGAATTAAATATTGTTGTTCCCCTATATGAATATGAGTTTTGTGCAAAAATAGTACGTACGATGGGCAGCACCAGAGAAAGATCAGTTTTGGATCGAGTATAAACATAATGCGTAGGGAATTCATAAGATTTTTCCTTAAGTAATTGCTTTACTCTATGTAAATTAAGCAAGTCTGTAAATGGCAAAATTTTGATATTCTTATACAAAGGCAAAGTATGAGCCAAATAATTAGCCCCGCAGACTTTTCTAATCAAGGCTTTATGGGTAAGAAGAAGTGGCTCTAAAGCAGATTTGTAAGCCCCACTCCAGGCAGGCATACAGTATGTAGCAACAGATTCTGCTAAGGCTAGATATACTTGAATCATGAGCTTTCTGCTTACAATGTTTTTTAACTTAGAAAATATATAAAGAACTTTCCTCATTTTATTATTTGTTAGTAGTTGTTATTTGTTAGTAGTACTTCTTTTAGTAGTTCCCTTGTGGAGAGCGAGTGGCATTCTGCATAAGTGGGCATTTGAGCAGCTGTGTCCGCTCCTCAATCGAATATGTTGAATCGAATTCTTTTGAGAATACTGTACAGTCTGCATTTTATGATTCACGGCCAGTAAAATATTAACGAATATTTTTGTTTTACAGTTCCTCGAGTAGTTCCTCCAGCTACTCCAGTGGGTCTTGGAGCTCCAGCTCGTCCAGCAGGTCTAGTTCATCTTCGAGCTCAAGCGGTTCTTCGAGTGATTCAACCGAAGACGCCTCCTCTAAAACCAAAAGAGACAAAAGGTATGTTCTAGTGACCAGACCGAGTCACAGTAGTTGGATCACATGGACCGTCGTAGTGGGGATGGGCGCGAATATTTGTCGCCGTTTCGGATTATGATGCTTATCCGAATCACTTTAGTAGTTTCTCATCCAACAATATTTGATATTAAAAGTTCTCCAACCGCACCAAATCCGAACCCCTAATCGTTTACTTTGATTGCACTAGAACGAAACGGGACAATTTCATATTATTAGGCAGCAGCCATATCGTAGGCCTCGTGACAAAAATGTGTTTTGGGGGACCTTGGAACCGTTAGATTCATAAGAAATGAGATCGTCGATCTAATAACACCTCATATCTGTAAAAGCATTTCAGATCGGCTGAGGCCTTCCGTTTTAGGGTTCGAACATGGGATTTTCATTCTCTATGACAAACACATTGAAATCCTATCCCTGTGAAATTTGGGAAACTATCGAAAATAAGAACAATTTAGTTTATAGATCTGCGCTTGAATTGCACAAGCAATAGTTGAAGAAGAATATTGCAATTTAGCATTGAGAACTCGTAAGTGTTAAGTTAAGCCATTAAGTTTCTTTACCGGACAGTGAGATTTTTTTACTTAGGCGAGGTATCAGATCTAGGCCGATGTTATGTTGCTAAGGAAAGGTAGACTATTACTATTACGAAACATAAATAACTCTTCATCAGTTCATTTGTAAACACTGCAAAACTCAAATCATTCAATTGCATAGTTACTAGGATGAAGTGTTTACTGTTACAAGATCGAAGGGCTTCAACCCAAACTTCAAGGTGAAAAACAATAGTGGATTGAAGGAGGGGGGAGGGGGGGGGCATGAACCGAGAGCCAAAAATTGGCAATAGGATAGCAGTTGTCTGGGCGAAGCCCAGCCTTGTTGCCGGAGTAGTACTAACTTTTTGGCAGGAAATTACTCAATTTATCGAAACTGAGGCTGAATACATAGACATCTTAGGCCTGCGAAAAGTGTTGTATAAAAAAATGTAAAAAAGCAAAATCGTCCAAGAACATGCGAGTTAGGCATGGGCGTAGCCGGAGGGGTGTCCGGAACCTCCATAATATTAATACATATTAACAAAATACTTAAGACTCGTGAATTTGATAAATATTCCTTGGATGGAGTGTTTTCGATAGTGAAAAGTGTTAAAATTAGTTTATGATGTTTTTTCGATCATGAAAAGTGTTGAAATTAGTTTAAATCCCTCTATTTAGTACCCGGTTTGTCAAAATTGTTCCGTGCGGGGGGGGGGGGTTACCCCAAACCCCCCTGCTTTTGGAACCCCCCGAACGAAATTCCTGGCTACGTTACTAACGTACAAGCTGTACAAGCAGCAGTTAGGTAGAAATTCAGTTATTTTCAATGATTTTCTTAACGCTCTATATGCAATAGGAAGAATTAAATCGAATTAAATGTTAGGTTATGAACACAAATCCTTTCTATTTCTCATTCACATCTAGTTACTACAAAGCTATCATGCAATTCGCTCCTTTGCGCTTTAAAAACATTAATTACTTAACAATAGGTGTGATAAAAACATTGGTTTATGAGGCAAGTGCGATTTAGAGCTTCCAGTAGTTTTTGCTCTTGTTATTCAGAAGGTTCGCCCAATTAATATTTCAATTGTAATTATAATTTCAGAGCTGATAATAAAGAGAAAAGTCGCAGCAGGAGCCCTATCAAAAAGAAGGAGAAGGACAAGGCTTTGGAGAAGAGAGAAAAACGGCCGGAAAAGCCCAAATCCAAACCTGCCAGGTCAAAGTAAGTTGTAAAATATTTATCCTGTATGAAAACCTCTTTTAGCGCGTACCATATTGATAATGTAGGTATAGAGCCTTTCTACATTATCACTGTTCTTCACAGATCACTAAGTCCGAAGAGGAAGCGAAAGGAAAGGTCTCCAACTCCCAAGCCTGTCAGGATCTACATCGGGAGGCTAACGAAAAACGTGACGAAAGAGCATATCGCCGAGATATTTGGAAACTTCGGTCAGATCAAGATGGTCGAATATCCCACAGACCGTTTCCATCCACCTGCCGGAAAAGGATTCGCATACGTTGAGTTTGGAACTCCAGAAATGGCTGAGAACGCGATGAAGCATATGGATGGAGGTAATTTTCCATGTTACAATTTTTTCAGAGTTATTCCATCAAGATGCGTGGAATAGTCCCCTATGCAAACCTTTAGCTGAGTTTAATTTTTTTTTTTTTTTTAACTATGAATGTGTTGTTTTTCGGAAAATGAACAAGATTCATAACCAGATGACTCATTGAAGCTCGTATCCATAAACTGGTCTTGGCTATTTTCATTGTGCAGTTTGATATACAAGGTAATTGAGATTTAGTTCAAAATCATTGAGCATATACCTACTAGACATCCTAACGGACATTTTAGAACCAACCTCACCTCTTTCTATTAATTTTTTAGGCAGTTATCGTTGGAAATAGGAAAATCATCATAACTCCTTTGTTTTTCTTCTTAGGAAGCGTATTTTTATTTCAAATTGAAGAGTTTAGTAAGCAGAATAAAACTAAAAAAGGAAATCTGAAATAGCTCTATTTTGAAGAAGTTATGAACATTTGAAATTCCTGCAAACTACTCTTTCCCTCCCTAATTGATGGGGGGGAGGGGACAAAATGTACAATAGGCACTCCCTTGGATGGGAACAAACGTGTGTGCAAAATTTCAGTTCGATCCGTATTGTCTGCTGGGCTGTAGCCCCGTCAATGAACAACAACGAGAAAAAAGTGAAAAATAGTGATTTTAAAACTGTTATACCCCCGAAATCTGATGGCCCCGAGAGTTGAAATTTGGCTTACGTCCTCACAGGCACCTAGAGAGTTGGTGTACAAAAAATCACCTCCCGAGGTCGATGAGGTGGATGGAGGATGAAAAACTCAACTTGTTCCGTCGCGTTATCAGTTGTATGTATCAGTCGCTTCGGTTTTCTTGGCCGGTGGGACTCCCGCGTCCCTAGATAATGAGCGGGCGATTCAAATTTTCAATTGTATGTTTTACTGTTGTTTAAATATTTTGTAATTCTTAATAAGTACATTTTTTTCATCTCTCAACTTCTACCTACACCTTTCATTTCTTGTGACGCTACGCCCCTACCACATTGGCTTCAGTTGAAATGGTCTTTCTACAATTTCAGGTCAGATTGATGGTCAGGAGGTGACATGCGCTCCTGTACTGTTACCGACGAAAATGGCCGCACGAGGAGGACGGAGGACTCCACCGCCGTTTCCGCCTCCACGAAGGAGATGGGGGCGTACTCCGCCTCGTTTCCGTCGTCGTCCATCTCCTGGAGGACCACCACCGCGCAGACGCACACCTCCACCAGCTCGCAGGAACAGGTCTCCCGGGAGGAGGCGTGGAAGGTACACTAGGTCATCATCGAGCAGTTCGCGGTGAATCAAATCCCTTGTGTGTTTTGGATTGAAACAGTTGAAAAATATTGTACATAAATCAATTCGACATTGTTCTCACTCATTTTATATGTTGTAGGGGATCTTTATTAAGTAACTAAGTAACTTTTCGCGTTTCAATTAATGTTTCTCATTGTATATGGATGAAATAAAACCAATTTTGAAATTACTTTAAACTTTGGTGTACTAACTCACAATACTACACCTGATGTTAAAGATCAGTGAGATGTCAAGAACATTGTTAGAGGTTTATTTCTTTTTCATGATGGAACTCTGGTTTTGGTGCCATTCCATACTACATCACCAACAGTGTAATTTTAAGTACTAAAACGCCCTTATCTATGTACTAGTTTCACCTGCTGACTGCATTTCATAATAATATTATGAAATGCATACAGTCGTCGATGAAATACATACATATACATTATTATTATGATTGTTACATATTATGTAGCTTATAGCCCTTCTGAATATATTTATTTGATGACCTGAGACTCAGTCAAGGTCCTGAGTAGGCCTGACAATCTACAATCATGACTTTCTTTCACATTTTCAAAAAAGTCATAGGACTTGTACTGCAGAATTTTATCATTTTTCGGGTTCTAGGAATTTAGTTATTTTAATTTGGAAATTAGCTCTGATAGAGAGTCAGTTATTTGTACAAATTGTCCATTAGCAACGGAGCTAATTTTTTGTCCAATTGCAAAAAGCGCCCATTTTGAGCGTAGGGCGTATGGTCATAAGAGTATAAGGTAAGGGTAGAAAATTTATTTATTTATTTTTTTACAACATTATAGCTACATTATGGGTCGGTAATTAAGATATACATTGCGGTAAAATTCGATTTAGAAAAGTGACTGAGGTGATTGAAACTTTATTGGTCGAAAGTAAAAATTTGAATAAAAACGAGAAACATTTTTAAAAGTTAAGCTTTTTTGAAGCTGGGATGTTTTTAGCTCTTTTGGATCATGCGCGTTCTGGCAGAGCACCCGGACTTTAAATTCGTTTTTCGATGGGTTTTCCTCGTTTTGACCTTAGAACCTATCATAAGGATGTAGCTGACGCCATTCTGAATCCAACCATATCAAATAGGTACTTTTTTTAAATCGATTTAGCGCGTTTTGCAACTGACCTGATTAACGTAAAGTACTAATTCAATTTTTTTGTGTGCAGGCCTGGTGCTCTGACATCCACAAACTTGTACCAAAAAACAGAATACTATCAAGACAGGCAGTAGTTTTACCTGTGAATGATACGTTTTATAACTTATTGGCCATCGACTATACTTCAACAGCATCGTCAGCCCGGTTATAGTGTCTGTATGGTCAACCTTTTTCGTTAAGTGTTTTTGCTGCTGCTTTGAACTGGCTTGATGAGGGCAGCTCCAACTAACCTAGTGTCAAATCCTTGAGATACATTAACGGGCCATGTGCTGGTGGTGAGAAAGAATTCAACCAAGTCAAGAGAACGCCAGTGAAACATGGGAGCAATAGGGAATGACAGTGATTGTTTAAAAAAAAAAAGTTTCATGAGTAGAACGCACCTTCAGAATAATTAAGACTGTGGTAAACGAATTTTTAAGGAAGTATTTATTTTTCTGGACAGGTTTGAAGTCGTATTGAGCGGGAAGAGGGAAGCAATGTACGTCATCTACCTCCCAGGCCAATCAGAGAGCAGTACTTAGGCCGGATCAGCTCCCGAAAGCGGTGTATGTAAGCCACTCCTGCCGGCCCCTATCAGCCGCTGTATCAACTACAACCTTGTCCGACCACGTTGAGCGGGAAAAGTTAAAATTCGCCATTCTTCAGTTCGATCTGGGAGTTAAACAATAATTTTCTTGTTTGAAATGACTCGTTTTACATGTATTGTGAGTCACCAATTTAAGATTTTTGACCATCAAAGAATTATTCTCTGACACACTGCCGTTCCCTATTGCAGATGGGTTTGTACAGATTTCATTCACCAAGTTCGAGGTTTGAAGAAGTAGTGTTATCCGTCTTAATTGGTATTTTCTTATAGTTTACCAGAACGTTATAAAATGAACGACACAGTGAATTACGAAAGGTATAAAAAAATATATTTCTGAAACGTTGCGATAATGTTAAGCAAAATTCTGCAAAACAATATGGTCATTCTGAAAATAACTGCCTTGGTCTAATCTAGCACTCATCCTCTTCTTGTCGAAATCCACTTTGAAAATTTGAGTTGCTGTTGAACGGACACCTCGTCTGCTAGGAATTGAGGAGATGGGTCGATCTAAACGCACATCAGATAAAACCACAGTCACGTCTACTGATATTAAATAGTTTTCATGCCACTCGAAGTGATATTCTATGTTTGTTACGACGTTCCTACAAGTTCTGTGCACGGAGTCCCAAACTGCCTTTTTCACTGCCATCAAATCATCACACTCTCCATAAATATCGCTGATCCCCAAATAATGTTCAATATCCGAAATGTCTGGTGTACACAAAATCCTCACGCTACCTGCAGTGGGGGAACTAGCATTACCACTGTAGATATCTTTAAGGTGAAGTTCACCCAAATCATCTTCATCAAAGTAACTCTCCAAATGGAATTTCGAGTTGCCCTCGCACAATGCGGCATTTATTTTAGAAGTGCAAACAGAACTGGTGTCCAACAGGTATCTCACTGGAGAATCGTAAGAACAGTAACCGTTCCCAAGAATTTCGGTCGGTAAAATGAGAAAAGATCCGCTACTAAGCCTGAGCGGTGCACCATATTTGTAAACATCCTTCTCCGCCTGCACCTGAGTTTCTACATTTCCTCCAAAATACTTCTGAACGCTGGAGCTGTCTACTTTTTGCAGTTGTACCTCCAGTTCTTTCCTCTTCAGAACTGATTCTTCGAGAAAGTACTTCCCCAAATAAGGGCTGTTCTCAATTTCATAACAGAGTACAGGGTCGATAGATGAAACATCCGAAGAATTTTTGTGGCAGTAGTAAGCATCTGATATTGTTGGATCCGCGTCTAATGAGTCAGGTTGGGCAGAACAGTCAAACATCTTAATTTGTTCAACGTTGCAGTCCTGAAAATAACAATTGTATCACCAAACAATCCTAGTAGAACGTTAATCTTAGCAGTAGTGTACTTCGTGAATTTTTTGTTCTTTGAAATTGTTACCTCGTCATGGCAGCAGTTGATGTCACAAAAGTTAGCTGTGATGTCACAAAGTGGCAGTAAGGTTCTATTGAAGAACTCTTTAACCAATTCATAACTGCTATGTGTTCGTCTTTCGACGAATAGTATGTCCTTCATTTCCAGAGAGCTGGTGATGGTAAGGAGGAAACAGAACCCTGCAAAAAAATCATAAATACTTGAAGGATGTGATATTCGTGGAAGAAACAAGATTTGAGATGAAGTGGGTAGGTACTTAATTTGTATTAACTACTTTGGCTTTCAATGCTGTGGATTTACAGTAGTTTGAACATGAGAAGATAAAATCATATGGCCCTCATAATCAGTTTTTGTGATGTCTGTGTAGCTTTTGTGATTGTTCTTACAAGTTATAAATAGAGACGTGATACTCTCCACACCACAATAAAACGCTATAAAATATACTCTTGACGGTGTTTAGCGCTTATGGGGGTAGACCTAAGAAAATATTCTTGACACAACGGTTTATTATCTTCTTCGTGCAGATCACCCTTCTGTCTTGGTGAATCTCAAGTAACTGCAATGAGTAACAAGATGTTCAGAGGGCTATACCAGCTGAGAAGAATGGCAGTTGATTTCCTGCAGCACGTGCGCAGAAAGCTGGTGCAATCCAATAATCGATTACTCGATTTTGGCTTTCTGCGATCTGAATGGAGAGCTGACAGAAAGAATACAGGTAGCTCATAATGCAGCTGTAAGATTCATCTTTAGAGTGCGGCCGGAAGAACACATCACTCCATACTACAGGAAGTTAGGAATCCTCAAGTTTGCTGAGAAGAAAAACTGGCGATGACGGTCATGATGTTCAAGATTCTTAAATTCAAAAGGCATCCATTTCATATATGGAAAAGGGATTCATTTATATGAAAAAATGAACTACATGACTAATGTACATGGTAGGGAAACGAGGAATGCCGAAACATTAATTCAAGTGCCAAAACATAGAACAACAATGTTTAATAAATCATTTATTATAAATGATTTAATTTTTAATTTAAATTATAATATTTACTATAATAGTACAAGGGAGTTTGGTTGCAAAGTTTTATACTAGAATGCTCGGTGAAGGAATTTAAGAATAAGTATAAAAATAAATTGTTGGAACTGTACAATGACTGATGATAGGAACAGATTGAGATTTATTTATTTGGTTACACTTACATTCATTTGGAAGTGTCAATTATTATTTTTCTTATTTTAAAAGATCGATTGTATCGAGAGTGTATAAACTTGGCCCTAACCCCACCCTTGTTTAAATAAAACGATCAATCAATCAATCTGTCTCGATCACTAAGTTGTGAATTATCATTAATTACACTGGTTTACAGAAGAAAAAAGTCCGATCCATGGTATTCCGACGTATTTGTGCGTCCTGAATCCGATTCCGAGGTCATCTGATCCCCGTCACGTCAGAGGTTACGAGGGACGATCAAAAAGTAAGTTCTTACTTACTATTCTAATACAAAACGTTTTGCGCAGCAGGAAAATTTTTGTTTTCAAATGTGGAAACGCCTGCGTTATGGGCGGGATCATCCTGAACAAAACAAGAGGTGCGACCGTTAGGGCGACAATGCGACCGTTAGGGCCGATTTCACCAACATCACGGTTAGACGATCCGAATCGCTATTTACGTTCGTTAATCATGATCCGAAGTGCGATTGGATTTCACCACATTCGGTTAAGCATTAACCGTGATTTAGAACTAACCAGCCAAATTCGGCTGATTAGCGTCCTTAATCATGATTAGACTGTCTTTGTTTATATCGAGCGTTTATTTACACCGTCAGTGCTGTTTCGTACTGTGTTACTTTCGTACTTTTTTCTCGTTCGGAATGCCTCGTGCATTAGTGCGTTCATTAGCATTTGAGGAAGAGGAGTTCTCTATCCGCCGTCCTAGATGAATGGAGAGGACGGAAGGAAGATTTTCTTGATTTGGACGAGGACGATTTCGCAATGCGATACAGGTTGACTAGCCTTAGGTTTTTAATTATTAAGTATTAGGTATTACTAATTATTATTATGAACTCGATATCTGAAAACCATTCGCTGTTCGAATCAGTTGGGGCAGTGTGAACCCGATGATTCACCCTCATGTTGACGACTTTCGATCTGCTCCAACTTTGAGGGCTCATTGTGAACGACCGCCTTGTCGAAGAAAGCTCCGGAAGGTCTCACAATTTTTGAACATTAATCTCATTTAAATGTGAACTAAAAACTAGGTAGGTATACCATTCCATTTGAATTTTTCGAGATATGAATTTTTCAAAATTTCAAAATTTGTTTTGAACCCCTTCCCATTGACCTACGGCTACGAAAAGTTTCAAGGATCATTCTGGGGTTGGTTCAAGGATCAAAGTGCCTCGTACGGTGCACGGGCGGATTATTTTTGTTTTTTATTCGATTTTTGGAATCTAGGTATCTTGTAACGCAAGCCCTAAAATTTTGAGGGGTGGGGTTAATTTATTTTCTTGGGCAATTCCAAAGGTTCATTATCGATGATAAAATTGGTACATTTACGTATGCTGAATCGATTTCCTATCTTCAGAAAATACTTTGAGTTGGTTATGGCACCATTAACGATGATGCCACTGGATTACGTTAATTAGGTGCAATTTAGCATTATTAAAAAGGCTGATGTCAGTAACAATCATTAACATGTAGGTATACCTAATAAACTGGCTAATATCAAGTAGCTGTTACAGCTACAGTAGGTTACCACAATAATGGTTAATAATCATCTACGACTACTTGAGAACCTGGGATTTGCCTCTTTGTGCGAAACATAGTAGGTACAATAATACTAACATATTCATGTCAAAATCTGCCAGTAAAAGAAAGAGACAATAAGCAGTAAGGGAGAGTTCCAAGTAGGTAAGTTGACTGTAGTTCCTATTATCCATCATTATACAACAAGAACTTACTGGTTAATAAATGAAGAAATCGGTGGAGTGAAAACGCAAATGACATGCTATCAAAAGAGCATTAATACTGCACTCGATAATGACCAGTTCCTTCTAAGTAAACCAAGTCGTGAGCACTCACCATGACTACAGAGTAATCAATAGTTTATAGTGCACCTGCCCACAGATAGCTACTATGGAGGGGGTGGCTTGAGCAACCAAGCAGAAAACGTTGCCCATTTCGACCACATGGCGGTCAGTTGAACTACCTCAAGCTCCCTGTTTAGGTAGGTACGAGTACAACTTGCAATATGGGTACACCATGATTTTCTATTGAGTGGTGACGTCATCCTATGAATAATTTTTTGGGAGTTACAAATTTGACATTTTGGTAAAATTTGTACGGTACCATCCAAGAGCCATCCCATATAACCCCTCTAAACTGGTACTACGTATGGCTTGAACATTTTGATTTTGAAGAGTTTTTGTCTCTCTAAATCACTACCCAAGGTTTCTGCTGTCTTGGTGAAAAAGGAAAAAAAAACCTTAACTTTTTTTTAAAATTATTTACCTATTTATTTATTTTAAAATGGTATTACAACATCTAGCAACTTTTTCTACATTAGAGCGTCATGTTATGAGCTTTGGACGCTGCCATGTGGTATTTAGCTGTGCGAAAGAGATATGTTAGTCCTCGCCTTAATGTTAAGTGTAAGCGTTTCTATAAGCACATAAAATCCTCAAAATAAAGAATGTTCTATCTTATCAATTTGGCCCCACTCATTTTCTAATTTCCCAAAAAATTGGAGATTTGGATCTTTTGAATTTTTGAAGAGACTGCACCAACAGTGCAGATGTTGACTATCTGCATGGTCTTAATATTGAGACTAATTTTAGAATTGTCAACGACTGTGCCGAACGGGGCGTAGCGTTGATCACATAATTCCTGAAAGGGAATAAGTTAACTCAAAATGAGAAACAGCGGCAGTTACTTCTGTTAGTTGTAGCTGAGGACAGAAAAAAAGAAGTTACTTACGCTAGTTGAAAAAGTTCTGTACAGATCAAATCCTTGTAATACAGAAATGTCACTGGAATTTTAAAGAAAAACCTGTAATTTTAACAAAATTTATTGTACCTACTTAATCATACATTGACCGTACTGTACTTACCATTCTCACGTTTTAGCCCCTGAGAGGTAGGCAAAATCTTTCAAAATTTCAGATTTTGACTGCTCCAACCTTTTTTTTAGAGCAAAATACCTACCTAAAATTTTTAGAGCAAGATATCTGGAATTTTGTTCGGATTTTTCGGACCACCGGAAGGATCGTGTAGTTACCTACGCCCTTTGGGACCTGACGGTACTCAATTACCTACGCGGCAAGTTTCCACTTTAGAGACTTTTTGCATTGAATAAAAGTTGTCGGGAATGGTCCATTTGGTCTTAACCAATTTTTGTTTTCTCACCAAAATGAACCGGTGAAAGTGAGTTTTCATGACTGAACCGTTTAAGATTTCAGCGCTTCAACATTTCGAACTTCGTGAAAAAAACACCTTTAACAACAAAACAAATTGGGAAACAATAATTGTTTCCAGCAATTATTGCTCCAGCACGCCTACGCAGTTGACATACTGTCACCTTGAATGTCAGACGTTCTTGCACTGTCACGCTTGCCTCTTGTATCTTCTACATCTTGTACCTCCGTAGCATACGTCCGATTTGGGCCTATGCTGCCGAAGTCTGGGAAACCTGTTCAAAATCTGATTTTAAGAGACTAGAACAACAAAAAACAACATCCTACAAAGACATATCGTTCAAACACCGCCATTTGTACGAAACTATTTACAACTTTCTACACGTTGAATCCCCGCAACAGTACCTCGTAAAGCACTCAATCAGCTTCCATCTACGGAATGAAGGCCAATTCAACACCCTCGTAAGTGAAAGCTTTCAA
Organism: Stenodema calcarata; assembly: GCA_963920205.1. NCBI lineage: Eukaryota > Metazoa > Arthropoda > Insecta > Hemiptera > Miridae > Stenodema > Stenodema calcarata. The sequence goes on along the minus strand of OY986056.1, from coordinate 25,714,175 downwards.
GCACCCACATCAAGGCGTCTCATCAGACCAAGATCATAATAATTAAAAATTAAAATTAAAGAAATTATAAACCACTCTAAAACAATGTAATACTCCCCACCCAAGGACTGTCACCATGAGGGCAAGCCTGAATAAGCGATATAGAGTGTTGAAAATGTATTCATGTCATTGAGGTATATTACCGACTTGATGTAATGGTCTCAAATAAAAAATATAAAAAAAAAACCTCCGTAGCATAAACAACGGAATTGAACAATCCCCAAACAAAAAAGTCCATTGGTGACGCCGCTTCTAACAATCCAAGGGGTGAAATTTTGGGCCAATCCCGACTTTGAATTATCTACGCTTTTGGGTGAACATTTGGATTTTTAACATGTATAAAACACATTGTGGCAATTTTCTGCATTAGAACAATTTTTTACATTTTTCTAACTCTTTCTAACTTAAACTTCCATTTTTGATCGAAGCAACAAGATAATCTCAAAGTTGATCATACCGTTGAAATGCTTATCGAATGAAGAAGTTTTCATGAGATTTTCCAGGATTTTTTTTTTTCTTTTCTTGGAAGAGTAGTAACGTTTTACATTTTTTTCGGAATTGTTATTTGTTCAAATTCGTCAATGTATGGGCTGCTGAGGAGGACATTACATGGTACTTGTCAAGAATCAAAGTACACAAATATTATATATAGCACATTTAACACTGATTCCGAAAATGTGGTCTAAAGTTAAAATTGAATTGGATAAAGTGGAGCAATCTGAGTTGGAAAGAGAAAACACTTGGTTTATTCGGATTGAGATAAAAATATGTGGTTGGCGGCATTTCACTCCATTTTTGATGTACGTAGTTTTACGAAAAATGGTTTTTGCACCAACGAGCGGACCACGTAGTATAGGTACTACATACATATAGGAGATTATAGTTTTTGCCATAGGAATCTTGCAAACGGGAGGATTTTCGGTTTTAATTCAAACGGGATTATATTCTGTGAGCCATGCCAAACACATGCCTCTACACTGTTTTTGACAAACCTAAACCCCAGTCAAGGCTCAGTGGCTCGAGATGATGGTTCTACTGACTCGGATGTGGTCAGCTGCAGCATGATGGCACTCGTTCCAGCTAATTTGTTAGTGATTTAACCCTGAAACTATTTGGCGAAAAAACTTTCCTCCGTTTGGAGGCGATGGCTGACATGAGTGATCGCTTGTCTATTCAATTGGAAAGAGCCAACAAGTTCATTGTTAAAATCGCCACGTCTGGTAATAAATCCGAAGCCTTAGATTTTCCAAAAATCAAACATGAGGGGTTTTGAGCCTCTCATATTGGGTCGATTAGGATTCACCATCAACCCACTTTTCACCAACGACCATCATTTTTGTAACCCTAAAAATCCATCATCGTCCTCGGAACTCCCCCCCCCCCCCATCACCCTGCTAAAGACCAACAACTGAGTACTTTAGAATGGAAAAGGATGTAAGTGCCAAAAAATGTTGTTAAGTCCAGAAATATTCCTTGAGTATTTCAAGGATAGCAGCACTGTGCAAGCGCCTTCAGGGCTGAGATGGGCAAGAGATTCAAGTGGCACCGCCATGATGTATCCTTTCACACCCTTTTCAAAAACTTAAAGCGTTTTCCAGAAAACGAAAGGATGGCACTTACTTCTTTTACCATATAAATTTTGTTCCCTTCATACATATTCATAAAAAAAAACTGTTTTCATGTTTTGTAGAGTTATTTTGATAGACACATTTTTTTCCCCATCAAATTTATATAACTATCCAATATTTAAACAAATTTATTTGAATCTGAAAATTTCAGTTTGTGGCACTTACATCCTGTTCCATTTTTTGCCCTCGATTGGAAATGCTAGAACAGCATCAAGGATTTTATGCAACAACGCATTTTCACGTGACAATAAAAAAACGTTTATTTTTCTCTATAAACAATACATACAAGTATCACAAACGGGTGGAAACAGCCCCTTTCGACGCAAACAACCCAAACATTTGGCCATTTCGTTTGATTTAAAAAAAAAATAAAATCAACTTTACAGTATGAAAGGGGCATTTTTTACGCTTATAATAGAACGGCTACGAAAGGAGAAAAGAAAAGTACAACGCTTTCCACGGAAATAACATTATAGATAACAACGAACTCAAATCTTTACAAAATTATAACCGTTTACATATAAAACTGACATTTACATTGTTTATTTTGAATATGTTTTAAAAACAAACAGGGAAAATTCGAAAAGTATCATGACTTATTTCTTGTTTTGACGACCAAGGAATGAAATTCCAACAAAGTTTAATATAAAGTAATTCAATATAAAAATAGAATATGGAATATCGAAAGAAATACACAAGTGCAGGTGTTGATATAAATCAAACTATACGACCGTTGACGGTTCCTGGGATTAATCGCTCCTTGTCACAGGAAGATCTTGGTAAAGTTGTGGTAGGTTGAGGCCTGGTGGAAGATACCCCGGACTGTGACGGAGAAGGTTGGTTTTTCGGAGATGTGGAAGTCGAAAGTCCAGTCGATATCCGGGATTTAGCAGATGCTTTGATCTGTGCTAGTGTTTTAACTGGAGTCTTCTTTCGTGTTCCTGAAAGATGAAAAGTAACTTTCAATTATTAAACTCTATGTAGGACTATCGTTGGATAGCACCCTACCACATGTTTCATTTCCTGTACAACACAATGTTCTGAACTATAATGTATTAATTTTTGTACAATAAAGTTATCGTTTGTTTAAAAAAAAAAAAATTATTAAACTCTAGTTTGTTCACTAAATGACGCGACACGGCATGTGTGTGAAAAAGCAATATATAAGTCAATTTTTCGCTAAAATGACATCATTCCTTATTCAAATTTTCGCGCCGGATCGACTGGAGAAGTCAGTTTCTCGGAAAAACGACTCTTGGGAAAATTATTGATAGTGTTGCTAACAAGCTATAATTAGGTTTGAAACCAACATGCTATAAGTCAGTTTTACAGTGTAGTTGTGGCGAGGCAACGACTCAGCATGGAAGATAACGAAGTTTTGTAAACAGTTTTTTTGTCGCTCCTGAAAAGTTGGGACAAATGAGTTGCAGCATGTTGCAGATTCACCGACGATTTTCGCCATCACTTCCATTTATTATTTAATTATTATAGGAATAAGGGTCTAAGTTCAAAGAGATTTGGTGATACCGGCACATGCACAGACGGCTGCAAAGCTATGTACAAAGCAAGCAACGAATCGCGGTGATGGCAGCACAAGAAAAGCAATAATCTGCAGGGGTCTTCAGTATTATTTTTATTAAGTGTGTGTGATTTAGTTTGACCGTCAATAAGAATGATGTTTGTTGGATTTCGTATTTAACATGCCCCCACTTAAGGTCTGATCTCACCTACAAGTCATGTTATGTCCGCCAACGAGTTCTGTTGTGTGTGTGCCTTTTGTTTGAATAAACTAGCTTTAGTAATGCGATAAATGTGCTTCTTTGACTCGGAATTCCAAGTACCCAATTCTTTTAATGTTGAGGGATGTCGAGGGTCGGTCAAATGAAAATTGATTTATGTGCCAACGTTTCGAAGAATATATTTCTTCATCTTCAGGGCCTAAAAACAGTTTCATAATATTACCATTAATTAATTACATTTGTATCCTGAGAAAATTGACAGCAACATTTGTTGTCAACAAAAATGTAATTTGTCTAACCAAATGTTTTAAAATAACTATAACAAAATTTGCATAACTACCTATAACTAAATAACTATAACAAAATTTGTCAATTTTCTCAGGATACAAATGTAATTAATTAATTTTAATATTATGAAACTGTTTTTAGGCCCTGAAGATGAAGAAATATATTCTTCGAAACGTTGGCACATAAATCAATTTTCATTTGACCGACCCTCGACATCCCTCAACATCATTTTTATTGTAATGTGGGGACGAGCGGGGATTAGCACCACCAAGGGAATCCGGTAGATTTACAATAACGATATCTAAATTTTGAGCTTATGGTGTAACAGGTTTTACGCTGTTCATAACAAATCGGCTGAATCCAAACAATCAACTCCTTGAGCGTGGCAAATTCCCACTATTGGAATTTATCACAGACAAGATCTCATTTAATTATATCCCCTTTGCTTTCATCTAGTTTCTCAAAGCGAAACAACACCAAAACTTGATTGGACAATCCCATTTCCTTGTTGAAATTCAGAATGTTATACTGACATAAGACAGAATACCGTGAGGAACAAGCAGTGAGACGGACAAACCCTGGGATTTGGAATGTGTAACCAGTTCTGCATGGTTCAAAATATAGACTATATTGCATGGAAGACCACACCATTTTTTGGAACGTATTGGAAGAAATTGTACATACCAGGATACTTAGTAATTTGAGGGAATTATTTACAGTGATGCCAAAACACCATTAATGTTTTCCCTACCTCATCTAATCAAAGGTCCAAATATGTTTTTGTGCGGGTGATTGAGTAGCGTTCCCTTCCTCACGAAACTGTGAATCGACAGTGGCATTTGGTAATAACTACCATTTAATATTTATTTTCCTCTCTTGTTTCATGGCGAAAAGATCGTCTTAGTGGGTGAGGTTTTCCAAATAAATACTTGGGTTTCAGTATTTTGGCAACATGGAAACCAGTATTTTGGCAACATGGAAGCCAGTATTTTGGCAACATGGAAGCCGGAATTTTCGAAGAAAAGGAAGCTATTGTTCTCGGCCCAAATCGTTAAAAGTTGGTGAATATGTAATGAAAATCATATACCTACGTATTTATTCATTTATGTACTTACATATTTGCCACTCCAGACAATAACTCTCGATAGAATTGAGATTAAAAGTTCAAATTTTCACAAAAAATGCGTCTAAGGTTTAGTGGAGTTTTAAGGGGGGTGACACCTCATTTTAAAGATGTTTTTACGTGGAACACGATGGTGAAGAGTTGCGATACCTTATTCCGTTCTCAAACTGGCGCACTTTGAAGATGAAGAAACGTGGTTGTTACTTGAGAGGTTCTTCACGGTTCATCTGCTCCAATCCGATAACGGAATGAAATTTCGCAATTCTGACTTCACTATCGTGTTCCGCGTAAAAACACCTTTAAAATGAGATGTCACTTGTCAGACTGTTTCATTTTAGGAATTTATGGGTAATTTTTCAATTATTCGTACTAATACTCTCCTGTCCATCTGTCCAAATCCATTCAAGTTTCAGTGTCTCTACATGATCAAGGATCAATAAATGAACGAAACAAAAATAACTCAACAAAGGCGAAGTGAGTCGCAAGCTGACGAAAGCCCTAACATTTGCTGTACAAATATGAATATTGCAGTTTCTATTGCAGTGGAATAAGTATAGCTATACTTTTGGCTGAGTTCAAATCATACAAAAACCATAGACCGCAGCAACCCATCATAGCAGCACTAAAGCACAGAGGTCAAACTGACTACTACCAAACGGTTCAGTGAAAACATGGTATAATAAATCAGGAGAAAATCATCTGAACAGCGTCTACTTCTTCAACTTTTACTGGTAGTTTTCTAATTTCGTCAACTAACGGCTCAATATCGTTTTAAAAACATGTAGAAGATTTTAAAAATGAAAATAAAATACCGATAGCAGTTGATGAAGGTTTTGGAGCGGGTTTCACACTAGGGGTTTCCTGCTTTTCAGGAGCAGTTGACGTTTGAACACCTTCGGCCGTTCTATGAATTGTGGTATCATCTGAAATAGAAGGATCTACACCGACCAAGGAGTCTGGCGCATTCGATTCAGTCTTGCAGCCTTGAAAATTGTCCGTCAAAGTCGATGGATTTGTAATTCTGTCTTCTCGTAAGGTGGGAGTGACACTGGCAAGTTGACTTATTGCGGGTTCTTGAGATGACGCGCTATCATTCTCAGGATGCAGACCACAAGAATGTGATTCATCTTCAAGAACTTCGTAAAATTCTCTCAGTGGTGAAACACGACCCAAAATTGTATCGGATGTGACGCTTGATGTTGGTTCTTGACTTAGGTTGACCACCTTGCAGTTTTCTTCAGACTCCAAAGGAATACTTGTTTCAGCTGGTACCAGAATTTCGCTGGATACATCATCGGAAGCCTTCACAACTCTGCTCGAATCAGTGCTTTGAGATTGACGGTTTTCATCAATGATTTCAGAATCAGGTGCTATAACTGTATTAGAAGTCGAATGAGTGTGCGTTTGAATATTGCTGGTGGACATTGAACTTCCATGACCAGAAGTATGATCCAAGGCAGTAGGAGCATTCACGACTGTGCTTAAATTCATTATTTCTCCCTCATTTTCAGATTGAGTTGGATTACATACACCACTTGATTCTCGAATTTCGCTTGTTGTTAACTTTGTAGAAGTATCCAACATTTCCCCTGTGGTTTCAGATTCAGGGGTGACACTGGTTGTTGGTTCTTCACTTTTGTTGGGCACAGAACTTTCACAACCAGAAATTGTATCCAAAGTAGTGGAACTATCAACAACAGCGCTTGAATTCATCATTTCAGGTTGATTGCCTACATCATTGGTCTCAGATGAGCCACTGGTCGTTGATTGTTGGCTTTCGCTGGGTACGGAGGTGTCATAACCCATCACTGACAGCAAGGTGCCTTTAAGATTAGGAAGTCTGAAGAACGAACTGCTTTCAGGGACACTTTGGGATTCATCTTTCCCCAAAGGCTTAGGAATGTCTGGCAGAGTAGGAGATGGGCCATCAGTTGAAAGCTGCTCATTCACTAAACTTTGTTCACTTTCTTGGGGCTGTTGCAACTCCGATGTAGATACAGAATCGGAAGACTGAGGAGCAGCTTCTCCAATGTTTTCGACTGGCACCATCAAACTGGCAAGATGCGCTGAACTTTCAGTCAAAAAAGGCGTCAGTGAAGCTTGAGCCGACATTATCATCACGGCTCTAGACATAGAATTCAACAGACAACTCTCATCAACATTTTGATTATCTAACGATTCACTTTCAATATTTGCCACTGTAATACGGTCTGAGGAACTGGTCAAGGTCTCAACATTTTCTAGTACGTTTGATTCACTTTCAGGTAGTAATTGAGCTAATTCTTGCACCATATGCTCATCTTCTGGATTTTCAGTCTCAAGTGTCAAAGTCTCAACTTTTGATTCGTTTTCAGGTAGTAATTGAGCTAATTCTTGCACCATATGCTCATCTTCTGGATTTTCTGTGTTCACTTCCAACTCACACACACATGACACTTGAACTTGAGTGACATGATCACTTGAATTTCCTTTGCTACTAATAATGTTTCCCAATGCCTCATCATTCCCAATTTCGGAAACAGATCTTTCTGGATATGTCTTCAAGTTCTCAGTAATTTTGGGCAACATATCAGTTGATGCAAGTTGTAGATTTTGAAGAGAGGTATCAGGAACTGAACAACCATCGGGTGCAAAGTCAATTACTGGAACGGCAATGTCTCCCTCCACACGAATCAACGGCGACGGTAACGGACGCTGTAAACTTGAGAGACTCGAGTCTTCAATTTCAGGTTTGAGTGAAGTTTTCATTTCAGGTTTAACTACAAGGTCAGGCCGAACCGGGGCATTATCAAAAACAGGTGGCTCGTCACACTGGGCTTCCGGTACAAAATCGTCCACTGATGAGATTTCAGGTGTACCATATTCGATATCAGATTCAACGGAGCCGCTCCTGATTGAAAACCAAGAAATCAAAATTACCCAGATGTTAACTAAGTGAATATTTCCTAACCAACCCGGTCAACACATTGTACTTGTGAATTTAAGTAGCTTGATAAACTCAACTTTGTCTCCTTTATTCATAATGTCAGTTAAAAAGGGTAGAGTAGGGTAAGTAAATAATTCAAGCCACAAAAATATTGCACGTACTACTATAACTAAAATGTGCATCTCGGGGCATTCACAGCATGCAATAGACAATACAATGGCGTCGTGAGAATTTTGGGAAATCAATTACTTGCTAACATATCTAGATTCAGAATAATCCAATCGCTGATTTTAGATCAATTCTGATGAACATCTTCACTTTTTTAAACCTAATAAAAAAGCTATTCCAACGAAATAAGAGGTCCGATTGCATGAATTCTAACGCCTTTTATGAGAGCCACAAACGAACTCCGTGCTCCAAAAAGTGGACTGAGCAGACTGTAAAACTACAGAGATAAGGAGGTAACTTCGAACTGGCCCGAGCCAAACCACTTTCTAGCAGGTTGCTTGTTCCACAGCTCAGAAGCGCTGTAGTCACAACTATACGAAGAAAATCAACACTCATACATGATTACCAGAGTATGCTAACGGTGTTAGAAGAGCCGTGCAAATTCAATTCCCTGACTATTTCAGTCCGGTTCATATGAACATAACACGGTGAAAATGATAGAAGCGTTATAACTTAGGGTTACTGCATAGTAATGCTTTCTTTAGAAACAACCTTCAATTTGCAAGGTATACTTGGCTATGGGCTTCAACTAACTACCCATCAATAGTCGAGTTACATAAAGTTCTTCCTCATGAATGTTAAAGTAACGTAATTGAATAATTTGTCATTCTTGACTTAATGCAGATGGATGAACGTACGGGGGCCATTCCACTCTGAAAATCGACGTTCGTTTGACCGCGAGGGCAGGGGCGGATCCAGACTATAATCTTGGGGGACATGAGGTTCACAACTATAGGTACAATCCATATCATGGATTGTATTTTACAGACTAAATTAATTCTTTCTATTGCATCTAGGGAGTTAAGGGAATCACTGACAATAACTTAATTTCTACCTAACTCCTACTTGTACAAGGCCAAATAAATGTTTTATATATAGCGATTTTGCTTTTTGCCTTTTTTGATAAAACACTTTTTGCACGCCACATAATATGTGGCGTGCAAAAAGTGTTTCATCAAAAAAAGGCAAAAAGCAAAATCGCTATATATAAAACAAATATTTATGGACATATGTCCATGATCAAATGTGTCACTATCTTGAAAATCGAGACATCCCGCCTAAATGTTTGTGGTCATTGGGCAATAAGGCTGGGCTTCGCCCAAATACTGTTATGTTGCCGATTTTTTTGGCTCTCGGAGGGGGAGGGGGGATCATTTTGGGCTTAGCATAAATGTATTTCAAATATATGTCACGCCTAAAGATGTACCAATTGACTGATGAAACCGGTTGTTTTATTACAAGTGAAACAACAATTGCAATTTTCGTCTAACTACTATCGGACTATCGGGCTGATGCAGCGCTACCTCCAATATCAAGTGCTATAACCAGTTTTTTGTGTGCAGTTATGCACGATGCAGGGATTCGTGGACACAAGACATCCACGGAAAAAGTTTTGATTTTGGAGGAAATAATTTCTTTCTTAAGAGTTATCGCCGAGCTTCTGCGCCTTGATAGACTATGGAGCACCATCACCAAATGCATCGTGAATTGAGATTAAAGATCGTCAAGTGATGATGAGAATAAGAGAACGCAACCTGCTACTACTAGAATTAGTATGGGATTAATAATGGAATTATGAAAAGGAGCCTAATCAATATAAATTTACAGTCCTAGGAAAATGGTAACAAAAAAGCATCATGAGGCAGGAGTTATTGTCAAGACAATATCAACGTGAACTAGAATTAATGGAGTATTTCACACTACCAAACCTAATTATTTGAGTTAGTCAGTTATATGAACAAGTAATTGGTTTCCCAAACCGATGAAGTACTTCAGTAAAGGACAACAATGCATTATTCACATTCACCATTCAGTTCAATATGTAAGAAGCAGCAACAAGCACTCAAAAGCTATTCAACTCAATTGAAGCATGTCAAGCAATACCGCGACATCTTACCTGCCCAGGTAGGACGTCACATCTCCAACCTTTGGCGACATCAATTCGATAATGACATTATCGGCGAGTTTTTCTACTACGGAACACGTGAAATCCGCGATGCCGTCAGCTATTTCCGCGAATTTGTTGGAATCTTCCTCCGTCCAGGGTTGCTCAGCCGTTTTCAAGGAAGCTCTGACACAGAGGGGTGGAATTTTTTCCAAATTAGCCGGCAATTGCTTCATTTCCTTGACCTAAAGGATTATTAAGAAGTATGAATTCAGAGGGAAAATTGCATTATTGCCTAAAGAATGTAAACAACATTGATTATTATTTATTTGCAAATAATTTGCTACCAAATACCTCAGAAATGTTTCCATAGTCCACGAACAGAACAGTTGTGGATGGTTCAGTAGTCAAAATTTTGGCTCGGTACCATAGCCCATCTTCACCATATTTACCACAAATAACTTGCCCGATCTATGCAAAAAAATCAACAACAGGAAATTAAGCAAACAATACAGCAAATCGAATTACAGAAAATCATTAAAAAATTCGCGTAAACAGGGAATAAGTACGTATTGGTAATAGTTTTCCGTTGAGTACTTACATCACATTTTTCAACCGGCAAGAATCCTTCCGTGTCAGCTAGATGGACAGACATTTCTTCCACCTTGGACATGTCATGCTGATAGAAGAAGTCGGATATAGAATTCACATGAGTTATAGTGATGGGGATAAGTTCCTGGTTGGTTGCCGCTGGGCCAACTGAGGAGGCTTCTGAATTAGAGACACCGTTAATGACGGATCCACGATATAAAACTTCTTCGTGAAGAGCTCCAACCAAATCGCCTACTTTGACATCTTTCAACTCTGAATTAACATCGGAAATATCAATAGAAGCCAACTGTTCATTGAGGACAACCAGATCTGCCCTTGATGAAGATTCGAGAATGTAACATTCTTTGGTAGTAGCAGAAGCTTCTTTATTTTCGGCTGAAGGCGCTTCTGGAATTGGATCAGGCTCAAATTTAGCTGATGGCGCATCTGGAATTGGATCAGGCTCAAATTTAGCTGATGGCGCTTCTGGAATTGGATCAGGCTCAAATTTAGCCTCAGGCGCTAACAGCTTTGTAATGGAAGATCCGTTTATTTCAACATCAACTATAGTAGGGTCCCCTCTGCTAACAATTTTCAAATCGATGGATTTCGTTACGGAATTCAAAACGGTAGTAAATTTGTCAATCGCATCAACGCTCCACCCGCCAATAGGCGACTGCAAAGAACACCTTATAGCGAGTTGGGGGATTTCTCTGAGTGGAATAGGAAGCTCGTGGAAACAGGATGCAGGACAACTATTCCCGTAGTCGATGAAATGAACAACGACTTCTGGCTCAATATCAGTTACGACGGCTCGGTAATAAGCCAAATCCTCAGTGAATTCAGCAACCACAAAATCTCCTTTCCGCACACTGTCGATTTTCGGAAAGGATCCTGCCTCGAAAAGAGCATTCGCCATTTCATCAATTAGTATATGATCATCATCAGTCTGTACATAGAAATCATATGGACCATTTGAGTGGCACAAAATGCAGTCTTTGTAGAACGGTTTTGTTAAAACCGGAGAAATAGGTCTAGCCTGGGCCGCAGTTTTCTGTTCAGTTGAAGGGATAGGCATTTCGGGTTTACTGTCAGGAACGGTAGATGATTCAAATGGAGTTTTGTTGTCTAACCATAGTTGGACGACGTGAATATCATCTTTCAATCCCGCAAAACAAAACTCGAAATTAGATTCAGCAGATTCTACCAAATTGGAGAAGAGATCATTGTTAGCTGGCGTATCCTGGATGTTCAACGAACAATGCCATGACAAACACGGAAATGAACTCAACTCATGGGACAATACTCTGAACTCAGCGGCTGGGGATATGTTACCGTAATCCAAAAACAGTACCTCTAGCGGATCTTGACAGATAACTTTCGCTCTGTACCACATAGAGTCATCGATAAACTTGGCTACAACATTCTGCCCTACAGACGGGTTTTCAAGAATTTCGAAAGAATCGGCTGATTCTAACATTGAGGCTAATAATTCCAATACAGCCAACTTCGTGTTTTCTTGTATGTAGAAATCATTGACAGAGCGTAGACATGTTACAACCGCAGGGACCTTACCAACGGGCAAAGCGTCTTCAAGAATACCTCCTTGCAACTCACAGTTATTCAGAGACGGGATGAATTTGACGGCGTGGCCTCCATTAATTAAGATTTTTGATAAGGACTCATCTCCACTTCTGAGATCTACGATTGTTTCAAAATCAACAGAGATTATTTCTGCCTCCAAACCTAATGGATTCATTTCAATGAATTCATCAAATATCTTTGCTGATTCTTCAGACCATGTCTCACCGCATGCTTTGACACACATGTGCAAAGGCATAGCGTATCCTTGTACAGGGTGCAGGAACTTAGCTGGTAGGTTCTTCATTTCAACGGACGGATCATGATTTCCATAGTCAATGAAACGCACTTGGTCTCCAAAACGAACAGCCCGATACCACACTGAATCGTCTGTGTACTTGGCAATGAAAACATCTCCCAAATCACCATTGTCAGGAAGGTCCTGGATTTCATCTTGCAGTGCTTGTACGTACTTGGACTGTTCAAGGCGGTGTGCAAAGAACATGTCTGGAGATTCGATGTGTGAAACAATAATAGGAACTCGATCGCCTTTTTTTAGGTTCCACCATGGCTCACGACGTTTAGGGTCGGCCGATACGTCGCTCATAGTATCAGCTTTACCTGCTTCAATCCACTTCAACGCTAAATTATCTTTAGGTTCTTCAGTTGAACACAAATCAGCAATCCAAACACCATTATCAGAATCGAACTTGATAAATGTACATTCAAATGGTCCGTCACCAAGTGATTCCATACAACCTTCCACGTCCTTGTAGGTAACAGGTAACTGGATGCTTACGCACATTTCGGGACTACAAAATTCACCATCCAATACCCTCAAGTTGTCCCTTTCCACATTTTCAGCGTTACCGTAGTCAAAATAAAAAACGGAGTAGGTATTTTCAACTGTGGCAGTTATTTTCCCCCGGTACCAATTACCATCATAAGATTTGGCAGCACAAGCATCTCCAACATTGAATGCATCAGTACCAGCAGCAGAGCTTTCGTACTTTTCAAACAAACGCTCAAGTAAATTGTTTAAAGTAGTAGAATCTTCAGGTTGAAGGAAGAGATTCGAAGCTTCTCGGTGGACTACAGTATAGATTCCTCTTCTTTGAACGATCTGCATAGGGATAATAGCTCCAATATCGCTTCCTTTTCCCAAACTCAGTCCTTGTTGATCGTAGTATTTAACCAAAAGCCTACAACACAATTTGTCATGTACTATAGTTAAACTTACATCATACATAATCAAAAGATCCGGAGGATTAGTGAAGTTGGGACAACTCACCTATTTTCTGATAAGCTGTCTACTGCCACAGTGATATCGTCCCCTCGACTCAATTCACGAGAAAGTGGATCAACAGATTGGGCTGGAACGATCAAGTCCACGACAGCGGTGATCTTGATGGTATAAACATTGTCACCATCCAATTTGTTTACTACTTTAGCAAGGAGCCGCTGACCGAGGAGAAGAGCAAGTTGTTCACGCCATAATACTGGAAAATCACAAGTTTTTATAAGCTCACAATAAGGTAAATCAACAATCCCATCTCAATATCATCGAAATGGCAAGTTTTCGTTTCGTATAAAAACCAAAAATGACTCCATTGAAACCATAAATTACTTCATCAAACTTATTCATCCAAATTTCGGGACGTACGAATAATATTATTATGTTCATTTGTAGAGAATGTTACATGTTAAAGAAGACGAATGCAGTCAAATCAATAGCTAGGGAACATGTAAACATGCGATTTTTTAAAATGAGGGCATGAAAACAAACACATCCCAGCTCAAGCAAGAAAGTCGTCAAGTGATTGAAAGCCTTGATGTGAAACTCTTCAGAAGAGTAATGAAAATGGTCCAACCCTACTGGTAGATTCTTTCAAACCACCATCTTTTTTCCAAAGTGAAATATATAATTAGCTTTTCCTAAAGCATAAAATGGAATGTATGAACCAAAATTGTTACTGAAGAATAAATACTCACCCATAGGTGTGTGTACAGCAATATCGGTGTTTGGGGCTTGAGCCTGTGCTTCAAGGACAGCAGAATATGTCAATTCTTCATTAGCTAAAAATACAAACGATATCAGCTTCTCAGACCTGAACTTATCACCACACAGAATTTCAGAAGCGAGCGCTACCCCCGTGCATATGCATACCCTCGTAGGTTCAAAGGCTACATTACTGTTTCTTTATTTTTCAACAATGTAATGTAGCTAAGGCAGCTAATTGAAGAAAACGCGCCCCGAGCTCATACACAAATCATTGTGTATCTTTCATTAGTGATAAAAAATAGGACTCTTACATTCATCGATAAGTTGTTCTTTGAGGCATAGGGGATCGTTCTTGACGCAATCAGCTACAGATTGACCGTCTGGACGGATTAATGAGCCTTCAACGACTTGTTCCAAGTTGATTGTAGTAGTTCGACTCGGTTTCAAAATCAGGTGTTCAGCTTCGAAATGCGCCTGAAAGGCATTCAAGGAAATCACATGGTTAGGCACAAGTGGGGAATATACCTAAAATCATTCCTATTTGAGATGAACGCTAAATACGAAGAGGAAGGCTATTACCTGGCAAGCAGACAAATTCGGGAATGGTGTCGTCGGCATCTCTGTTACAATTACATGAATAGCCTGGATGGGAATGGACATTAGTTCCGAGGAAATGGTGAAAACTTCGGTTAGTGGATTCACGGCAGTGTTGCCAAAATCGACGAAATGGATATCCACTAAACAGAAAAAATAAAGAGAAAAAAAATTATTTCGGTCCAATTACGACGTGAGATACGAAGTAAGTACTGCCAGAGCCAGTCTCAACTATTCTTCAGACAGGTGCTCCAAGTGCCAGAAAACTGATAATTTTCAACGCGAATTCTGCTTGATTTATGAAGAGCATACAGGGTCAATTAATCTAGACATTTTCTTTTTAGAAATGAGTAGACTAGCTTTGATTCGTACCTAGGCCAGTAGGTACTTTGGAGATAGATTTAATGGTAGCTCTATACAGCAGGCCGTCATCTTGGAAACGGGCCAGCACTGGCATGGCTAGCACCATGTTGGAAATAGGACGCGAAGCGGCAGTAGAATCAGAGTTGATCAAATTGCGGATTTCTTGCAATTTAGTATCACAGTCATCGAGCTGCACATAGACATCTCTGGGCGAAGTCTCCATTACAGCAAATAGGACTTTGTACTCCTGGCCAACCTTAATTTCTTGATGTGGATACTCGCTAATTACCACGCTCTGAAACCAAATAAACATTGATTCACGAACAAATCGCCACAAGACAATGATTACAAGTATGCTACCCACTTAGAATAGGTACCTACTACCTAGGTCATCACAGTATCTCACAACAATAGGTATCTAGTTTTGGCCGTTTTCACAAACACTTGCATTCGTAATATGAAGTGTTTTGTTGGGCTGGTAGGTAACCAAAGTGAAGTAAGTTCGACAGCACTTCTTTAAAAATCAAGAATCGCCGAAATTGCACCATTATTTCTTGATAGGTAAGTAATTATAAGGTCATATTGGATGAATACGAACGAGTATGACAGTTGGAGCCAACCCTTAACTAGCAAAAACGCAGAAGCTAATTAAAATAACTTACTGGTTTCTTCACGATAACTTGATCGGCGGCGTCCCAGGATTCTGAAAAAATATGATTACATAACTGCATCCCACGAAATACATAATATGTACTGATTATTATTATTACCTGACAATATTATTGTCAAGATCAATCATTTGGTGGCAAAAAACCTGCCGTCAAATAGACTGCACATGGCCATAGAATCATGATTACTACGAGCTTCGTAACTTGACAAATCAAGCAATGGGAAGACAAGGATGGAGCTGCATGTTACCCGAGATTTGCTTTAGTAGAAGCAGCTCACTAATTTCCTCAAACTACAAGCAGCAGCTCTTCGGTTACTGAAGTGCTAATACTCACAGAAATTTTCTTAAACTAAAGAACTTACCTTCAGAAGCAACAGCAGTGCTGCAACAAACAACACAAAACCAAGGTGAGGTGATTTCAAAGTATTACTTTCATATACTTTGTGAGTAACAATAATTGTAATAAACCCAGAATAAAATTACTACTGTACTTGGGAGCAATAATTCTATGAAAATGTCACAAGAAATAAGACACATTAGATGACATAAGGTTATCCCTCTCAACCGCCTCAATTAATTAGGGGTATTCATGGTACGTGAGTTTTTGACGTCGAGAAGTCGAATTGGTCGAGGTTGCTATGGAAACACATGTCACTGAGCATGCGTAGTCGACAGACCTCTTCTCAATTCCTAATTCTATTTAACAGAGCTTGAGGACTGTTATATCGAATTCTCCCGATCGAAATGCAGCCGCGCTCGTAGCGGCCTGGTGAAGAAGCTCTAATCATTTGAAGAAGAGCTCAGCCAGAAGCCGCATATGGAGATGAAGTCACCTTTCCTATGTGTTTTTGCTCGTTTTTTCGCCTACCGTTTCCGGTTGGCCACTTGGCTATACACAGAATCAGCTGGTGTGATTCCGTTGCCATGGACTTCTTAACAGGGAACACTGGGAGGAACTCGACCTGCTACTCGATTATCGATTTAACATGGTGCCCTTCATGATAACCCTCCTTCTTTAATTAATTAGAATAAAAAATTATTAATTTCCCTCCTCCTATTAATTATATTAGAAATCGTGAGATTAGTATGTCTTACTTTTGAGTCGTATCATTTTCGTTCCAGTGAGGTTTGCGATTATCCCGATTGGTAGGTCTATCTCGGCCACCATACTTGTTGTCTCGGTCTCCGAACCTGTTGTTTTCTCGATTGCCGAACTTGTTCTCTCGATCGCCGAACTTGTTCTCTCGATCGCCAAATTTGTTTTCTCGATCACCAAACTTGTTCTCTCGATCACCAAACTTGTTCTCTCGATCACCGAATTTACGATCTCTTGGAGCTCTGCTGTCGCCACGGTCCCAATTTTTGATGGTCTCATCGTTGTTGAACGGTTTCCTTTCAAATCTGCGAGCAAATCAAATCAAGCCAGATGAAGCGACCACAACATAATGAATACATACAGGTGCGTAGCGTGAGGGGAAGCGGCGCTTCTCCACAAGAAATTAAAAATGTAGGTTGAGTTGAATGATGAAAAATGTATTAAGAATATCAAAATGTTCAATTAAAGCAAAACATTCAATTGAAAATTTGAACGCCAGCTCATTCGGCTCATTATGGATAGGCTTGTTGACTGCATTTTTTCTTGGGTAAACGGGAACTGCCGTTCTTCTCATTATGAAGGGAATTAGCAAGAGTTATTAAATTTCCTGAAAGATCATTTGAAAAGGGCAACGATTTTTAAAGGGACCCCCCCACCCCCTGACATCCAAAATGATCTTATAATAATATAAGGGTCATTCTCACAAAAACGTGAAACCTGAAGTACCTAGACATTTTTTTTCAAAAATGTAAATGTTTACATACATAAGGTCCTGAACAAATTCACCAAAGTCTTTTAATGTATTTCTGATGAAATGAGACCGAATAAAAAATATTAAAAAAAAAAATTCGGAACGAGCTCCTGACTTTATTCAGTCTTTGGCGCTCTACCAACAGGTTAGTGATCGGTATAATTTTTTTTGCTCAGGTTTTCTGTGAATGTTGATGGTAAGGTTCAAGAAGCAGGAAAAATATTTTCCCAAGTACTGTTGAATTAACTGAAAACGATCATTTCGTCAGTCCTTCACCCATCACTCCTTCCCCCATAGTGCTTTTGTGTTTTGACGAAGGACTGATGGGTGAAGGACTGACGAAATGATCGTTTTGCGTTTACACTAGCGAAACTTTTCAGCGAGGGATTTGGGCGAGGGCGTTGCGCGAGAGAGACTCGCCTATGTAGACGCCCCTCCATTCTTGGAAAATTTCGGGGAGACCGAGAGTCGGGTGAGCCGCAGGTCAGTCGGTTTTTGTGCGCGCTTCAAAGAGTTTCGCCTGAAAGAAACTCAACAGTGTAAACGCACCACGAGGACGCTCGCCCAAGATGAACCAGGCAGATAGCTTGAAGCTCATAGAAATTTATCTATTTTATCTATTACATCACTAGTTTTGAAATATTGTGCCATTACCAGTAGTCAGCATTCCTATTTGTTAATAAGACTTCTTTAAATACATAATGTCATTTTACACAGACTCGTTTCAAATGTGATTACTCATTATTCTTACCTTCACATATTCCTGAAGTGTTTCAATCAACGCATCACAAACTTCGGGGACGATTAATGATATTGTGCTCTTTGACATTTTAAATAAATACTGCAAACTGGTGTATCACCAGTTGCTAAGAAACGTAGTGTGACTACCAACCTTTCTCTCACTGTCACTGCTTCTCTGAATGTTGTGTCCTTTTTGCCGACTTGTTGACTGACCAGAGAAATCTTGGATACTCATGCGGACGAAGTTCTTTATAGTATCTTCAATAGGTTCCAGTGTCATTTCTCCCATGAGAGTGTTACCATGTTGGCATCTTCTTAAAAACAATTGCTTGCTCCACCATCGTCGAGGGCGGCGATTCTTCTTCTTCTTCCTCTCGTTGAGTGAAAATAACATCGACATGATGGCAAATGCGGCCGCAGCAGCTGGAGGGACGACACAAGTTTCCATGATCACAACTCATCCAGAACTGAGGCCTCGAAGGCGGCTCACCCTTTTCGCGCAGCGACTCGCTCTCAGTTGCGCCCAGTTTTGGGAGGTGTGAAATTTCTCTCGCAGCGACACTCTCTCGCGCAATTCCCTCGCAGAAAAGTTTCGCTAGTGTAAACCCAGCTTTACCATCAACATTCCCAGAAAACATGAGCAACGAAATATTATACCGATTACTAACCTGTTGGTAGAGCGCCAAGGACTGACGCCTAATAAAGTACAGTTGAGAGTATTGTTGGACACAACACACGCCTTTGGCATCACACTGGGCAATGAATTAAAACACACATGGTTTCACTGGCATGGGAGGGTTGTCAAAATGGCGGGAAAGGCCACACCACCCATCCACAGACTGCTAGATCCTCAAAAAACGATGAAAACCGAATGGGTGAAGGACTGACGCTAACCTCTGGGACACTCACATTTCATTATGTTTCACATCCTAAATTTATTTACAAAATTATGAAGTTTCGTATTTTGAAATTTAAGACAACTCCTGATGATTATATACAGAAAAATTATGAGGAAAATATCAATCAGTAACGTTGCTGGGTGATTGAATTTGGCATTCAACAGTTGTGACATGGGTGAAGGACTGACTTTTGAACATTTTATCAAGTTTATAGTAATTAAACAATTACTTAAACACTCTGGGAGCATGTGTGCTGGCAAGTACGTAACATTTTCGATAGAAAAAATACCTTATAGTATATACCTAGCTATGTTCAGTGATATAGCTAGAGTCATTCTAGATGACATAAATCTGATCTAGCTAAGGCACTTTTCATTTTTAGGGTGGGACAGTTGGCAAGTGTGTATGTGTGAGGGGGGGGGGGGTGAATTGAGTATAGTACCCTCATATCCAGAGCCACACTACGCTCCTGAATATATTATACATAGTAAGGCAACATGTTACAAATCCCTCAGCAAACCTCTGAACTGAGTACTTCTAAAAACACTTCAATACCTGTTAGATCCACCTTTTCGATCACTATCGGATCGGAATCCACCTCCTTGACGGTCACCTCGGTCTTCGGTTCTCCGTTCCAATTTCTTTAACCCTGGACTTGAATCTTGTTTATCTCCCCAACTGTCCTTTTTGACGTTAGATCGGAACTCCTGATTGTTGCTATCCCGTTCGTCGTCTGTGAATCAAATGCATTCGACGTCATGTAAAAGATACTCAGCTGCGTATAACATTTGAAATATTGATAACAGTAGCTTCCTCTCTTTTAGACAATAACATTACTCATGTATTCACCAACCTTGGTCCATGTAAGCCTTCTTTGCCCCTTTCTTCCAGTCACTTCGTAGATCTTTTGTTTGATAGTCACTTCCGGACCGGTCGTCGTGTTGGGAATAAGAGTTTGGTCGTTCGCCAAACTTGTTACGTTCGTCGAATTTCCGTTCCCCTCGTTGTTCGAGCTTATTACTTCGATCACCTCTCGCACCAGGGCGTTGATATTTGTTCCTCTTCCCGCCACTATCACTGTAAAATAACCAATCATTAAGCAACTAAAATGTGATCTGTAACAGAGAACCAACAACAGACATGATAAGTTCCATTTGTGCAACATGTCCTAATAAGCTCATTTTCAAAGTCACCCACTACAGAATCGGCTGAACAATACCGAAATTACTCATATTACTTTGAAATGCACACTTAACCAAAGATATAGGTCGAAAACAGTTTTACATTGAAGTAAAGTTTTAATGACACGATCACAGACATGTGTGATAAAACTCGAAGATTCGAAATTCGATTCATCATTCAAAAATCCTAGGATACTAAGGCCCAATTCACACAGAACGGGCGTGTGGCGAAGACGTGGCACTGACCAGGCACGGACGTGGCGGTGACGTGACCCATGCAATGCACACACAAGGGGTGGGACAGTGGCGAGAAAGGACGTCAGTAAGGTTTCGTGAAGTTGAATTCAAGATCATCCCTCATTTTGAATGAAGTGAGGAGTGGCACGGAACTGGCGAGACCCTTCTCGAACGCCACGAGAGACGGCGAACGGACGTGGCAGGGGCGGGAGGGCGGCCGCCTGTGCCACGTCACTTCTGTTTACATTGAGCCATTTGTTTACATGGAAAGACGCGGAAGGGACAAAGGTCGGCGCCACGTCTTCGCCACACGCCCGTTCTGTGTGAATTGGGCCTAACATTTCACGTTAGGCGTCAGTACTGGTACCATCGCGTCCATAACGAGTGTACATGAAGAGCATTAATTAGTTCATTTCATTACTATACATTTTCGGTTACTGCTGAAGATGAATACAAATATCGAGGATTTCTGTAAGATTTTGAACCATCACTCAGAAGGGGACATACGAGAAACTCCTACAGATCTCGATTAAGAGAATTCGCAGAGTTGCAAATGTAACATCGTGCACATTCATTCATTTATACCTACGTTTGGTAGATTCTTGAGAAAGAATATACGAAACGGAGAGGGAAGCTTCCAAGTTGACATACCGCCGGTTCATTTCCCCTTATGATGGTGAACAGGAAGTGAGTAACCAAAAATATGCCTAACGATCATACGCAGGCATTCTCAAGTGGGGGGAGAATAATCAAAAGGGTTGGTTATTTAACAAAAGGGTTGGTTATTTAACCCTTTTGGTTCGTTAACATTGTCGCCGAGTCGACTTAGCAACGATTCAAACTATTACAACCTCTTCCAACTAAGGGACAGCCTATTACAACCTCTTCTATTCTCAATTAACATAAAGCGGATTTTTCCGCTATATTTTGATATGCAGGTAGGTATACCCTTTCTGAAGTTTCTTGCTAGCCACCTCTGCACATAACATTATATAAGCCTTATGCACATAATATTATCTAATATATAAGCCTTGTGAGCTGCTTCTGATAAGAAAAGGTTCCTCTACCCGAAATGGGTATCGCATTTTTCATATAGAGTTATTTCAACTCGCAAAAAGACCGAGTAAAATGCCATGTCCTGTCAAGTTTCAGGTGATTGCGATAAATGTAATTTACTTTTCAGGTAGTCGAAGACAACATCATAGTTCATACAACTAAATGAGACAGTTAAATTAGGTCGAGGTGGTTATGAAATTAACTAAGCATTGTTAAAACGGAATATTTTACCCAGGTTTAGCGGTTTTAAGAGTTTTTGCAGGAGGCGGCTCGTAGACGCCAATCGCCATCCTGATAGAATTGCTTCATGAAAGCATGAGAAGGAACAAAGAAACGAAAGTTATTCATTAGAACAGACTGGGTTACCTGTCAGCCCAATGAACCGTAAATTCGAACTGGAGACAGAAGCTCCAAGTCGTAGAGGTACCGAAAATCGTAACATTTGCTGAACCTCCACGCGATTTGGCTCAAACGTAATTCCCCATATTACGGCCTTTTACCACACTTAACCTGTCCACTTAATACTCAATTCACGTAACACAGCTTACCTTGAATGCTGACTCAATTTGTCGTCATCTTGGAAAGTTTGCGGTTTTTTCTTTTCCACTGGCGTACTTGGAACGGTTATAGCTTTTTCTAAAATAACCAATAATTTAAATTTTGACGAAACAATTCATTAAATCTAATTGCTAGTATAGGTACATACGACGTTAATTGCTTACGTCGTTCGTCGAGCAGATTCTTCATGTGAGTCGCTACTGAATTGCCTTGCTCATCAAGCAGATCCACGCTTAAGCGGAACCCGCTTAAAATGGAATGTAGACGCAATGTATAAGAGTTGCCAAGGGCAGCTTCTTCCATCTTATCAGCCATGTATAAGTCCGGAGTGACAGTGTCAAATCCAATCAGACAACACTCAATGGCCTGAGTTTTCCACTTGTTTACTAAATCCCGACTAAGTAAGCATATTTGACTTGGCTTCACCTGAAAACATCAGTCACGTAAGACCGTTATCGTTATAGCAAACCTACCATGTTTTTTTTTTTTTTTTTTTTTTTTAACCCCGAGCCAGGACATCTGTACAGGAGGAACCCCTTCAAAATTGGTGGTTTTACGTTCCAAGATACGCAAAATCTGATAATCTAATTCAAGTCCTGTTAAATAGAGCCTTTGATTCAAATCGGGCTGCTCTAATGAACTCTAATATAATAGGGACTAGAGATGTATCACATAATACCTGTATCTTCAGTACATCGAAATGAGTAAATAAACAATGGATACGAACAAGTCATCATTATATTAAAGGAAACCGATCGTCTGACAGGTATAAAACGTTCTTAAATAGTTGATTCAAGACTCACTTCCGCGCGATTGCCATAATCTACGTAGAAAACGTTCATGTTACTACTGTCCATGCCCATAATTAGAGCTCTGTACCACTTCTGATCATCAGGGAATATAGAAGCAACAGGAGATCCTATATTTATTGATCCCAAATCCTTGAACATAATAAGAGTCGTTATGGAATACGAAAGTAGAAATAATCACTTCTTAGTCAATGCAAAATAGTATATGTTGAAGAACATACTGTAACTCTGGGTTGGGAAGGACAATAAGACGCAAGTGCTTCTTGTATTTGGTTGACCACAGCGAGTTCCGATCTGTACTGGACGAAAAATTGAGAAGGTCCATCGACATATATAACTGACACGGGGACTTCTCTGCCTCTGAAAAACATAACGTCGAGATGGAACGTACTCGTAGCGGGTAGTAGAAAATTAGCATGTGGAACGATGCTCGCAGGAGCACCTTCGAATCGATTAAGATATTTTCTCATACCTGGGAGGATACTGGTATGAGTACTGCATGGGCGAGTTGAGGTTCAACAATATTTCCTTAACGCTCCGCCCTTCCCAAAAAATGTCACAATATTGAAAAGGAGAGTTTGACTCTCTCTCTGCAACTCGTATCAGCACCTGGAAATGTAAAAAATTATAACTGTGGATATTTTATGGAAATTTCCATTAAAACTTTACTGTATTCAACAGGGATTTTCCAGTCGTAAGATACATGAGAAACGTGAATAACTTGATAAAATACGTAAGCACTGCCCTAATTATAACTGTGCGAAGATGGCAAAAAGGTGATATGACTTTTTTGTTAAATCGGTATTTTTGCTTCCTCTAGTATGTTATAGTGCTTATACGACAATTCTAGGTCGACTAGGTATCTAAACCTTCCTAGGAGTTATGAAAAAGAATTAGGTCCCTCATTAATACAATTATACTTTTGTAACGACCGATTACACTTCGAGCTTCAAGTGGAATCGGTCAATGAGGTCATACGTAACCAAGCCATCAACCACTTAATGAGGCTACAAGATCACGTCAACGAGGATGTTGTTCGACTCCTAGACACAAATGATCTACTCCGAAGATTGAAACGTACCAAACCGCAAGAGCTTGCTCAACTAATGTGAAAACGTCTGAACAATATAAGACTAAGAGATGTACTTTAGTTTTGAACATTTAATTTAAAAATTCAACATACGAATATTGCTTATAAGTTTACTTGTATATACTTGGCGCAATAAAATATATAAAAAAAAAAAAATAATACAATTCCAAAAACCTGTTTTCGAGGAACCACTCTCCGGTAGGGTCATTCAGAGGAGACTTGAACAATACCAAAAAACGAAGCCACGATGGTCTTCCACCTTTAATTCTAGTTACCTTATTGTCATCCCAATACTCAAGAACCGTACATTTTTCGAACCTACGAATTTGTCCTCACGTTATTATTATTTTAAAAAGTTGACATGTCACATTTTGCCATCTTAGCATAGATATAGCAATCAATACACAAATTGCTGTTAAAAAATGAAAGTCCAAAATATTTAATGCAATGGAAGGCTCTCTGAGTATGAGGATTTGCGCTTTGTGATGAATGGTTTGCTGAGTTTCCCCTGTAACCCGGGGAGGTTAGGCAATTACGCCCTACCCAGAGGGGTTTTTCTTGGTCTGCGTTCACAAAGCCAGATATGCCCACAGTGGTGGGATCACAAACACGGGAAGGAACAACTTAGCAAACCATTACAGATTTTACCAATTTTCAAATTACTTTAATTTCGGAACAATGATTATAACATTAAATGTTAAACATCAAATTTTGATGCTCAAGCCCTGCCCTGCATAGCAAATAGTTCATCTAGATGTAGAAAATGTCGGACCTGTTTGCCAAGAAGGAGGCGTGCGAAATAATCTTTGTTTGACGCTGTGATTTTCATAGATTTTAGATCTGCAAGACAGAACTGCATGGCCATAGCTGGTGATAACTCTGCAGCACTAGAAGACATTAAAGAAGATTATATTTTGATATGATCATAGAAGTTTCATGTAACATTAATTAGTATGTAAACAATTACTGATCGCATACTGATATTTTGTGAAATCAAATATTTACAAGACAAATGGATGGGAGAGCTTACGTGTTCGGTAATTGGAATATATCAGAGTAAGATAGTTCTTCGAAGTTTCCGTAGTCAATGTAATACACCTTACAAGATTTAGGTTGTACGTTCATTATTACGCCTCTTCGTAGGGTTTCGTCGCCTGCTTTGGCCATAACGACTGAACCTGAAACCGGAAACAATTTGCTTCCATTAATTTGAAAATTTTTATTGTACATAGGACAAGGTCCCTCATAGTGTACATCAAATGATTAATTACGTTATAAAAATACAATAAAAAAAAAGAAGGAAGGACGGAAGTGAATATAAAATTGAAGTAGATAGGAAAAGAAAGGGATATGAGAAGAGATTCATGTCCGGGGAATGTAATTTAAATCTTAAAAAACCTGCGTACCGCACCCCTGAAAAATTAATTAATTAATGGTGAAATGGTGGGTGGGGAAAGCTGTAGGAGCATTAAATTTTCTTAGAATCAAATTTACCTGGGATCAATTGAGCAGTAATCGGCGCATTCTGGTATCTGATCAAGATATTTCGTAATTTAGGGAGCAAATCTTCCACGGACGACTAGAACAATAACGGAAGACATAAAAAAAACATAATCTTTCATGAAACTCAACAAAAATGGACAGAATATAAATTATATATTAGAGTACTCTAATATACTAGAGTACTAATATACTAATATACTCTAATATACTAATATATTAGAGTACGAATAAATAGACACAATTTCAAACATAACTAACTTTGAGCTGAACCGTGAAGTTGCACGGTCCATCTTCTATGTGACTGATATAGGCATTATGAGTACTCTTCACAGGAAGGGTAGGAGCAGTAGTACAGGTACGTCCATCAGTCACCTGAAAAGTATTTTGGACTTAGTTTGTCATACAACCAACCTCTCGTTAAAGAGTAATGAAACGGCATAAAAGAGTTGCCAAAACAGATTCTGTGTGCACGTGTGGTGGTTATAACCTATTCAATATTAATTGTAAAACGATTATTGAGTAGAAAAAAATGTAAATAAGCCATCATACTTGGGAAGAAAACCAACAATTCGTCAGGTATGTCGATATGTCGACATCTAGAAAATTGATTACCGCAGCTAACGATCAACTAGCCAACCTGATAGAATCCAGAAAATACAGTTGGTCTAATAGTACCGATCCAATCCAGCAGCCAGTAGTGCAGTCTGGTCCAATATTGCAGCCCTCCATTTCTTATAGAGCCATGTGCAAACCTATTCTACATAATAATAATCCGGCAATGACAAAGTTACTAACCGCATGCTGTTTCTTGTCTGCAAGGAGTGTGGGAGAGCTGTTGACCTGACTGTACAAGCCTGATCCGGTAACGTTGAGAGCAGCATCCCTCTTATATTTGGTAAGTCTTGCATTGACACTCGATTGGGGGACCTGTGCCACGATAGGCGATGTTCCCATCATTGTAGCAGGCTGAGGTGGTACCAGCGTTGGCGGAGGCACCGAATACAGATTGCTTGTGAACTGTCGGACGGGCTGCATGGCTGGGTCGTCCACCCTTGCGGGGATCTTTACAAAGAGGAGCATATATTCAGTTAATGACAGATTAAACACAAAACTGAGGCCACTAGGAAAGTGCAAGAGGGACCACCAAGACCCATCTGCAATG
This sequence comes from Stenodema calcarata, assembly GCA_963920205.1. Taxonomy (NCBI): domain Eukaryota; kingdom Metazoa; phylum Arthropoda; class Insecta; order Hemiptera; family Miridae; genus Stenodema; species Stenodema calcarata. The sequence goes on along the minus strand of OY986056.1, from coordinate 25,687,435 downwards.
GTTGTGAGTGACCCAAGAAATGTATCAGCCCATTTTACACACAGTAATATTGACTGGAAATTACTAGCAACCAAATCATACTGCTTGAGAAAACTGCTTTCGTCAAATAGTCTACAACTATTTAATCACAAACGGTGAAAAAAATATCAAGATTGAGATTGGAGAATCATACTCTACAACAGGGGTCGGCAACCTTTTTTCCGTGGTGTGCCAATTTTTACAAACTCGCAAATTCATGGATTCTTAGGGGGCCGCACTCAAAAATCGTTAAATTTCATTAAAAGTGCTTATTTGGCTTCTTTGAATAAAAAACGAAAAAAGTTCCAGGCATGCAGCATGATCGTATGAGCGAATTTTCGAAGCAGGAAGTATTCGTGGGAATAAGTAAAACAGTAGTTTTTGCGTAGTTTTACGCAAAGTAAAATTTGGGGAAGGGGCGGCATCAAAAATGTTTTGAATAGCAGAAGAGTATTGGATACGTAGGTAACAAATTTTGACTCCATTTTTTGCCGAGTAACACCCCAGTGTATAGATTTTTCAATGCTGAACACGATGGTGAAGTCAGAATTGCGATATCTCATTCCGTTATCAGATTAGCGCAGATGAACCGCGGAGAACATCTCAAGTAACAACCTCGTGTCTTCATCTTCAGTTTGAGAACGGAATGAGATAGGTATCTGATTTCACCGTCGTGTTCAGCATGAAAAATTCTTTTAAACGAGGTGTCACATGTCACAATGTTTCATTTTGGGAATTTATGGATAATTTCCCCCCCCCCCCCCCAAAAAACTCGCCAAAACCCCCCTTACTGATTCTGCCCATCTACGCACTTAGCCTTTCGATTGCCAAGAACGATTTTTGGTGCAAATGTGAACATTTTGTCTCAATTCTATCGAGAGTTAAATCTGGAATGACACATACCTACATGTACGTTTCATTCCAGACGTTAACTCTCGATAGAATTGAGATAAAAGTTAACATTTGCACCAAAAATCTGTCTCATATAAAATCTGTATATATAAATATACAGGGTGTTCGTTTCAAGACGGCTCAAATGTATTTCCTGACTAAACGGTTGAAAATTATCTCATTACCCCATTTGCCTTTTTTGGAAAGAACTTACACTTACGAAAATGAAAAAAAAAAATTAATTATGCTATTTCATTTTATTGGCTAATTTACTTGTTTATGTAATTATTTTTTTTAAGGAAATAATTTTTTTTCTTCAAAATGTTAAAATTCTTTGCGGGCCGCATGTTGCCGACCCCTGCTCTACAAGATGAATTGACGAATTTCCAAAGGCAGCACAACATGATAATCATTTGAGGAAACTGGACCACCCTGGAAGAAACATGGCTTGCACTGGCCTGATGGCATACATAAAGTGTATTGTAAAATCTACTTGACGAACAAAACTCATGCCAAGCTAAAAGAGAAAAAAGGAAAATTCGAAATTATCACTGAGCTAAGCTCAAGGGCTAAAAACTACTACAATTCGTGATAAGTAGGAAATCAAATTGAGAAACTCTATATTTAAACTCGGTGCCATGCAATATGGAAAAAAGATCCACTTGGAATATGGGTGGATTTGAGTGTAGGTATACAAATATAATGAGAAGAACTTCTCAGTATTCACTATTTACAGAATGAATTACAGTAGAACCGCGATTAATCAGAGTAATGGTGGAGAGAAGGGCCACGGATAAGAGGCTGAAATGCATAATTTAGTGAAAGAAATCATGTTTTAATAGGTGTACATTGCTTTTACTGAGTAGCAGATGGCCTAGGGAAGTCGGTCATCGCTATAATATAGCGATGACCGACTTCCCTAGGCCATCTGCTACTCTGATAACATATTATGTTATCAGATCAGTAACGAAATAATTTTGTACTGTATTTTTGTTTATATTAGATACGTAGTACATGAAACTAATTTGTCATAATCAAGAGATTGATTAGTTTTGGGCTCAAGGTTCAGTCCAGGTTGACACATCCAGCAACTATGGCGTCACAATTCACTACATTATCCAATAATGTTGTACCACCACTTTGTAATTAATCGTTAATTACGGGGAATCTAGCTGAAAGAAAATTTGTAAACTGCTTTAAAATATGTATAATAACTGTTTAACTGTGAATAAATAAAAATTGCACTTGAGGCTTCATTCTGGTTTGAAAACCTACCTACCACATTGATCGTGCATGAATAATGACAACTAGAGTCACAATTTAGCCTTCAAGTGCATGTAAATATTCCCTTAGGTAGAAGTTACGTAGCAATTTTGCTACAACAAGGATACAATTTCGAGTCGTCACTTGAGAAATTCAAATTTGTTTCAAGTTTTCGATTGAGAAGTGTGATACGAATATCTTGGTGATTAGACAAGTAGCATTGGATGTAAGCGATCCACGCTTTCCATTACGTCCCATCCGGCTAAATCCATCACGCAGATCAGAGATTCTCAACCTGTGGGTAATTGTAATGTGCTCCGCAAAACGAACATCTAAAGAATTTCAATCTTGGATCTGGACAAAAATTAATGCATCTACCGACATTGATTTAATCAACATGCAAATTCTCCATTCTAGAATTTTGTTAGCGGTGAGTTTCACTCATCCCGAAAGGTGTGAGAGCAGTATCCTACCTATTCAACTGTTGTGGAAATATTAATTCTGTCTTATGTGGTCCGCAACGGATTCTGAAGGGTACTCAGTAGTGAAAAGGTTGAGAACCACTGACGTAGATAGTTGGATGCATAAAACCAGGGACCAACCACTAGAAGAAAGAAAATGTACCTGTTTATAAAAATGAAGGTACAGTATACAAAATTCCCACGATCGTCTGTACCTACACTCACAAACATTCACTCAATGCAATGAGTGAGCGAAAGCTGACTGATCATAGAATAACAATCAGGTATAAGTAGGTACTTAAATTATGAAAGCAGAATCAACACAAATGGCACTTCAAAACTAGCGAAAAGACAAAACAAAATCGATAGGAAGAAAAGTAGGGCAAAAGTTTCACCTGACAATTCATCGTGAAGTGCGAGGTTAAGAAAGTTGAAAAGACAGTGGAGAGAATGAACCGCTAAAGGGCTGTAATAATCATGAGCAATGCAGAAGTCCGATAAGAACTAACATTATGATACTTTAAACTCAGCTACAAAAATGCACCTATTCCCATCAACAGAGACCATAATATTCAGTTTCCAGAACAAAGGTCACTATAGAGCTAGGGGTTCGTGGAACTCCAATGAACCCTGGACGACTAATACCAATAGAACTACATCAAAAACTACAAAGAATTCGTGCGAACATGCAGCAAAATAAATGATTTCCTAACCTTAAGCCGAAGATATTTTGCGATGTCTTCAGAAGAGCATTTATTACCGAAGCCCGACTCAATTACTATGTTCGAAAATAATTCTCGCCGGTCTCCAGCGGCATTGGTAGTCGCGAGCTCAATTAAAGATAACTCTGGATGAAACCGGCGCAAGCGGCACGAGACTGTTTTGTAAAGGATTTTATCCGACAGAACGAGGATTTCTTCGTTTGTCAGAGGTCGCATGAGTAAAATCCCATCCAGGTAAAATTCCTCAGCGAGCGGTCGTACTGTGGTCAAGACGTCAGATAGAGGAGGGTCAACAACGATGATGTCGCTCAAAAGGAGGACCTCCTCATGACCGTAGTCAATGAATTTTACAGCAACACGACCGTCGACATTATCTCCGAGGGCTCGCACGCGATGAAAAACGTCTTCAATCCTGGCGAATGCCAGTTGACCCCGTGATATACTCTCGCAGCATTTAACCCTCCGTAAATGCCCGGATATTTGTTCGACTCGACTCAGAAGCTCTCGACCGCTCACGCCAGAGTCCGAAGGTACCTGGGCGTGTATTTTGACCAGAAACCCGTCTTGTTCGAGCGACACTACATGGGCCTTATAGTGTTCGAAATGGTTATCCATGATTATGAAAATGAATAGAAAACTTATTGACACATAGTGAACAGGGGGAAATCTTATGCCAATTAAAAAATATTACCATAAACCAACTTGGTGAACAGACGCTTTGACACGGGTACAAAAAAATGGTGGCACAACTACCTCTGGCACATTTCACTGCGGAATGAAGAAAAAAGTGAGTGCTAGAATTAACAGGATATCTGATTCTAAACAACCTTGTCGCCAGGCCCCACTCCCACCGTGATTTCTAATCAAGAAGACAAATCGAGCACAATTCATTACTAAACATAACGTCAGATACCTTCATTACTTATAAAAACACATTTCATTGTTCATTACTACAGTAAAATTAATTAATGGACCTTTTGATGTTATTTAATTTTGATACATGACGATAGATGTTCGCGTACCAGTCAATCTAGACACTCGTATGGGTTGATCACGCATGGATGAGTGTAGGTGTGTTTATGTAGCTCTTCACTCCTGGTCACGGTATGCGCCATGGATGTAGCACCGTGCAATAGAAAACATGATAGAGACATTCTCTGAACGAAACAATGTTTTCGTGGGTAGTATTGATTAAAGCATCAATAATATAATCATATAATATTATAAGACAAATTCAAGAAAGAATTGTAAGAATACCGCCACAAGAATTAGGGTCATGGATACTATACATGTCACTTCTATGTGATGCCTCAGCGTCATCGAACATGAAAGGCTTCTCCTACACACAAACTATAACATACAGATTACCTTCTTGCATGGTATTTAGTAGGCATGGAAGAAGGAATCATTCTTCCATGTTCAGTAGGTAAATTAGCTTTTTTTGTGCCACAAATTCTACGGTATTGTTGTATAATAACTGGCATTCTGCATTTCAACATCAATGTAACGAGGAGTTACATTATACAGTATCCGTTCCGTTGAATGAATCGTTCTTAATTAATTTCTGATATTTGCACACGGAATCGTTGCGAATGGTAACTATTGATCAATTATACTCAATAATAATATAGATTAGAAGGTACTTACGGGCTCGACAGTTTAATGAGGCAATATCAACTATGAAAAAAGCTCCTTTCTATGGCTTGAAATAATTTTTATTGTGATGGAAAATGAACTGGTCACTTAAATAGTTCAGATCCCACTAATATGAAGGAGTGGATAGGCTGAAACGAATAGAGGGGTTCAGAGGAGTTGAAGTCATGTGAGCAAACGTATCTATGTACCTTCCGGATTATGGGATCTACTTATTTACCTATTACCTACATAATATCCACTCGATTCATAATTATATACAATCATGAATCGAGTTTATATTATGTAGGTATATATGAATCGAGTTGTGAAAGGGTTGGATGGAGGGTGAGTTTTGAGTACTTAGTAATGTAAGGCTTTATTCATCATAAAACACAGATAAATGAATTCTGAGAAATTAAGCAACCATAAAATGGAATTTGACGTAATAATATTATGTTCAAATTCCATTTTATGGTTGTTTATTATGGTATCTACTACATACTATCTAGACGCAATTTAGATAACAAATAATTAGAGAAGAACTACCACAAATAGTTACTTTCCCTATCATTATTAGCAACAGCAGTATGTATTCACGATGTTTACAAATCTGTTCCAATAGCAATGGGTCTTCATTAATCCATTTTTAAATAACAATTCTTTCAGTTTCAATTGGATTAATTTTTTTCTTGCAGTAATATGGAAACTACGGTATACGTCGAAGTTCGACCGAATGTCCGAGCCTGCAATTTTTTCTTCAAGACTTCAGTAAAAAGTGAGCCATCAGTGAAAATTGGTGCAACAGAGGTTGACGTCTACAATTCAACACTTGATCCACTCAGACTGAAGCTACCCTCGACCATAACGCTGTTACCAGAAAGTCAATCAGGCTTATCTTACTCGAACGACACCATTTCGTTTCGTGCACAAATAGCAACATTTAATGCAACAGTAGGAGTTGAAAACACTCCGTCCATGTACAGCCTCGATATCCAGAAAAATGAGAAGGTTAAACTATTATGTTCCACTTGCCATGAACATCTGAGCAGTGAACTTAGTTTTTCGAGGATACTTCCTCTTCCTTCTACCGAAGAATTTAACGACTTCTTCTGTCACCGCCACTCTGAAGAGATCTCACTCGACCCTAAAGCGTCGGACTTGTTCTACAACTTTTTCTTTGTTAAAATGAATGTTGAAAATCTGAATATTCCCGAAGGTGGGGATCACCTCATTTGTCCAAAATGTTCAACACATCATGGAGAGATAAAAGGGAAGTGTGTGAAATTGTGGAACTCAACAGTTCGTCTAGCCGCACCTCCCTTAGTGCAGGAGTTGGATAGTGCTTTGGACAGCTTTCTAAAATCACTAAAATACTTTGTGCAAGATATTCCGATCCAAATGAACAAATTCGTTTTTAAATCTCAGGACACTTCGACGCCTCGCTACACTCTCATCTGGATTCTTGATAGGTCACTTGTGCTTTTAAGTGGCATCCTCCGTCCTGGTGATGGGAGTATAACAGTGGATGAGGGTAAAGTAATGAAAGTGCTTTATCGTCATTATAAGGAATTGAACAAAGAAGTGAATGAGTGGCTTGATTCATTCTCGTCGTCAGTGATAACCATTCCTCTCAAAGTTGAACTTGAATTGTTGAGTTACTTAGCTGATATGTCTGAAAAAATACCTTCTGATTCGAACACTGTGAATGGAATGAGTATTTCTTACCTCCAAAGTAAGAAGTGAATGTTATGTTAGCTCGGTACAAAATCTGTGGTAATGCATCTAATCCTTTTTTTTAAATAATGGAAATGCCAAAATGTTTCTATTTTATTATAACTTGGGTACCTACGTGTTCTTACAATCGAATCATTCTGCAACCTCAAGGATTTGTCCTGGCTTTTCTATTTTCAGAAGTTCGCATATAAATGACATCTAATAGAATGGAAGAGAAGATCTTGTATGTTTTAGAAATGATACGAAAATGGAATCTGGGAAGGTCGTATAGTACACTTGGTTCACTTCACATGTTTATGTCAGTATTTCCTCATATTTTTCATAGTACATTAGGACAGCTGGCGTTACTCCTGGATTAGCTCTAGCCACTTTGACATAACCAGATTTACCAACAGCGCTCCCCGGAAACACCTTGTGGCTACCACATTGTACAATGCGTATCTCCCTCCAGTAAACCGCCTTCCAATGACTGCTTCTCATTTTTCAAAATCCACTTGGAAATTGTCTTCCTACGGGGAAGGCAAACGCTCAGCGAACATAATCGTAGCCTGAAGGTGAAATGAAATTCAATGTAAGGGCGAAATCTTTTAGTTTTTCATTATAAATTCTCAGTAATTAGCCTCCTTTTTTTCATTAGAAACAAACATGCACCTTAGACGTATTGGATTCTTGTGTACTAACTTCCATTCCACATCCTTAACTACCCTCTTCAAATTCTTCATTCTTCTGGTCGTCTTTCTGCTTGTGCAAAAAATCCAAATTCAAATTGAGAAGAAAATTAGTCTTATGCAACGAACAAGAAGAAAGATGACCTTAAGAGTGAAGACTTTGAAGCTACTCACTAAACTCAGTATTGCGAGAAAGTCCCATACCGACTGTAAAGGTTCTGTATTTTCAATCTTCAAAGCAGAAGAAACTAATGGACAAATGGAACCTCATGTTAAGATGATCAAAATCACAGATTTCAGATTTTCACTTGAGATTCTCAAGTGACTCTATTCTCTCATCTTTCCGCTTCAGCTTGATTTGTTCATCTCAACATGATGTTCCATCTGTCTATTAGTTTCTTCAGCTTTGAAGATTGAAAATGTAGAAACTTTAGAGTAGGTATGGGACTTTCTCGCACTACTGAGTTTATGATTAGCTCAATTGTTTCTTCTTAGTTTTCGAATTCTCTACATTCTTTGGATTCGTCATCGCATTTTCATACGGTGGCTCGAGAGCCTTGGTCGTAGAGGGTACACTAATTTTGACTGCAGATTCTGTGGGCATGGTCAGTGTGAGTCATAGTTGTCTTTAGTGAATTCTTTCAATATTTATTGCCCAAGTATTTGTGCAAGTTCTTGATTCAGCGTAAAAGCTTCTTTCTCCAGTATTGAGTTCACTGACATTTTCAAATATCGCTGTCTGAATCTGATGAGCTTTTCCTTGGATTTCTTGAGGCCTGAACAAAATTAAGAATAATTAATCAAATAAATTATTTCCTATACAGTGAAGCCAATTGGCATCATTAATTACCTACCCTAATCATTGAGATATCTCTAAAAATGTTTCGCTCTCCACATTCAGTCAAATATAAAGTCATCTAGTATCGAACACTGGTCCATAATTGACACACGACTGCTTGAAACAGTGTAGCCCATTTAATGCTATGTTGATGGCAGAAGAGATGGTCGTCTGATTGAGGCATTGGACATCATTAGTGAAGATACAATCTGTGATTGGCTGTTACATTTTAGTTAAAAGTGATAGTTGATAATATAATTAACACATTTCTTCGGTGTTAATTTTCAAGGATTCGTACCGAATGCAAACCATTGGAATTAACCAAACGAATTCCTGGCATCAAATTTAGTATCTATTCTTCTACCGATCATTAGGCAGGACAATAATTGTATCAACGTAATTGGGAATTATTATGTATTATACTCCGAAGTATGCAGGCACCCGTGACATAAACTCACTCTTTCACTAGGTAATGTCGGAAATAGTTATTGAAATGGGTTGAGCCCAAACAAGTAGTCAAATTCGGTTCCCACTCTTCACGCCGTAGAGCTTTTACCGCCTCTTTACTGGGTTTAAAGGGAACCTTACAGAACTCTATGACATCAAGATATACTCGTACTATTATGTATACACTATCTTTTGGATTACCAATTTTTATATTGCGTCATTTCTTCATGTTTTTGTTTATTACCTGCTAATTACATTGAGCGTTTTTTGGGTAAGTACCTACTATTCAGAGATTGCTCACCAATAGGTACATCCTGTCTTTTCCTTATATTACTCACCGGTGAAAAATTCCTGGTGGATTATTAAATTCCCTGATCTATTCTTAAAGCCGATTGCCGGGCAACACCCCATAACTGTTGAAGCTACTAACAATTGAATTTTTGCCATCATGTTCCTTGAAGATTATTCTGAATTAGTTACTAACACGAGTGTAAAACTCATTGCCTCAGGTCACTACTGCTCGGCCAAAACGCTTCATTATTTGAAATGTACACGATTATAATCAAATATATAATCGAATAATATGAACATTAACTTCGGATGCCTCTTGAGCCCGAATAACGACGTCATGTGTGAAAAAGAATTTGGCGATCGACGAGAGATCATGACAGCGACTTGTGTTGTTTTATCGACGAGATGGATGATCCTTGCAATACAGTTCAGATTCAGTAGTCGGTGTCTCTCGTTGAGACGAAATGTTTTTATTAAAATCGGATAGTGCTTACTCCACACAGTGTAGCGGAGAATGGAAAAGTTAAATAATGAGCAAATAAATATCAGTTAGTGATTTCGTATCCTTGAACCTTGCACGGCTTCCTCAAGCGATCAGGTGTAGGGCGGAAGCAAGGAACTAAATCCACTTTCTCAAGTTGAGCTGTCAAGTTGAAATGAGGTTGATAATAATAATAATATTCGTAGGGCGAAGAAAAGAACGTGTCCTAGCACGTCCCCACTGTTCCTGGCAATTTCATCATAATCAGTCTTACCAGTTGTCGTCTTTGCTTGTGCATTATACAAAAAATGAACAATCAACAAAGCTAATGTCTTGAATATGAACATTTCGACTTGACCATAATATGAAGCTTACACAATATTATTGTGTAAGCTTCAAGCCCAATCAATGATTGGTCATGTCGAAACGTTCATATTCAATACATTATTTATACTCTATTATTAACGAAACTGTAATTGCGCTTGCCCGTATTTATAACGAATAAGCTTTGTTGATTGTTCATTGTTGATTTTTTTCTTTGCACAAGCAGACGACAACTGATAAGAAGATAAGAAATGGACTCCATGTTACTACTAGGTATATGATCCATAGAGTCCATTTGTGTCGGCTGTGTCTGATGTAACTCCATGGAAGAAAGAATTCATTCATCCAAGATGTGACTCTTTCATAGGTGAAGACTCAAGCATTTTTATAATGTTTATAACTAGTTAGTTTAAACTGACTTTAGTTAGTATATCCAAAATAAATTTATTGCTGTCTTTGGGCCCTGAAAACTTCACATAGTACTATACATATTATGTTGGGTAGTAAACAAAAAGGTTGTAGGTAGGTACCACATTGAAGGCTGGTTCCGCGTTGAAGGCTGGTTTTTTTCTCTCCACTTTTTTATAATTATTTCACTGATAATGTAGAGTCAAAGTGTTATAGACAAGTGTTTCTACACTTGGGGGTCCAGTGGGAAGGAATCACTCAAGTGCGAGGTAACACACCTTCACTTGCTTCACACCTCACCTCCAAGCTCGACATCTAGGTCAGATGTGTCTGTGGTGATTCCTGTAATCAATTCAGTTTTGACCAATTTTGGATTTCGTTTCGCTTGTACTTGTATTCCACTATTTTGTGGTTACTACCTTTCAAGACAGTTTTTTCAAAACCGTTTCCACTCGGAATGCCTCCATGATTCGCTGATTACGATATGCACTTGCATTTCTCCAGCTCAGAAGTTGGTTGAACTGTCTGTAGGGTGTTACTTAGGTGTTGTGATCAATATCTTCATCTTTCAAGGTAAATTTGTGCGTACAGTATTGTAGGCTTTGCATGTATTTTCTATCGTTTCCTGTGTCTAATTTAGTTCAAACTTGTCCGGATCTTGAATTTAGTTGCTTATGAATTTGAATCCAAGCTGCTACACTTCATTTCGTGAATTATATACCTACAGTAGCAGGGCAAAAAATGACAGGTTACTGACGAATTTACGCTATCACTTATTTGCTGTACTTCGATTGATTAATGTTCACTAATATTTGTCTTTCGCTCATTTTGGAATACGTTGTACAATATTTCTAATAATTGACCTGTTAAGACGTGAACAGATTGTATAATTCAGCCGGGTTTGTCGAAGTCACGGTTTGACCTTGTTTTGCTTGAACCAATGCACAGAGAGTGGGTATCGTGTTGTGCTACGGGTATGTATGGGGGCGGGGTGTTGTTTTAACTCTCGACAAAACGTCAAGTACCGGCAACGTTTCCGACCACTTGAAAGTTTTCAACTACTCAATTATGTTTCAGGATTCATGTTGTAATTCTATGAAGTGATGGGGCGGGTTGCGAGCCCGATGGAAGTTGGGTAGGCATCCCCGCCCCGGGCAGCTATGGAGCCCCGGCCATACGCCTTCCATAAGGTAACTAATTTATTTCATCAATCGAAGCTGTTGTTAGGTTCCAATATGAGCCTTACAAATGTTTTTTAACATTCGCTTCGCAAATGTAGATACCTAATTGATCATATTTAGGCACCACTGATGATACCGAGATTGTTTAGTACGTAGTGGTCGGTGTGAGCTGAAGGAATTTTATTAAATTCTATCATTTTTTTTCTAAATGTCCGTGTCTCCCTGAAACTAAGTACGAGGAGGTGTGGGTTTGATGATAACTTGGTGAAACCACCTGCACTTCGGCAACACATACCTATCATCGCCATTCTAGGTACTGGTAGGTAGGTTCATTCTGTTTTGGTGGGTACATTTCTATCCTACGAAATGATACAAGAAATGGTATAAATGCTTATAGTAAAGCCGTACACGATCTCATTTTATCACACGAGTTGAAAATTGCTGTTGTTGTCTTGTAAGATAACTTGACAAATTGCGCCAGAAACAAACTTTCTCGTTTGCTTGTTCGAAAATGAAGGTAATGTTTCTGATTAGATCCGATCCCAAATTTGTTTCTGTTTGTACCCTAGGGCATTTTTTTTTCTTGCGCTTATTTAGATAAGATAACAACTAGTTACAATGATCAATCAGGTAACTATCCAGCTATTTACATCACAAATTAACACTTTTTGCGGTGGGAGCCCGTTAACTTCTACCGCACTTTACCGATGTTGTGGTATCAGGTTTTTGTCTTCTATGAATTCATTTAGTCTGTTCTTGAGTAGCTTTTCAAATAGTTTTGAAATGACTGGCAGCAGTGAATTAGGTCTATACAACCTGACATCGGTTGGCTCTTTTCCCGGTTTTAAAATCATAATATTCTCTGCTACCTTCCACGATGAAGTGTACCTACCCAAGAAGTGTGCTACAATATTTCACCGTGTAATTTCATGTATTTTTATAATGTTGACGTGAAGCTTATGAATCCTTCTCATAAAATAATGAATCTTCATCGCTTCTATTTTATTATAAATCTTGGTTCCTTATTATTGAGTTTCATCAGCTTATTATTCATCTTTTGGCACTACTCGCTCATTATAGTACTTTTTTCCAGATGGAGGCGCTAGTAAAACAAATGCAAGATCTTGAAACTGGTGTCCCAGTCCGCAGTCAGAAAATATTCCTTACATCTGTACCTTCTGCTTTCATTGGTTCGCAATTTTCTCTTACAATTACAATCTCTTCATAATTGAACATTAAGATTTTTGACGAAATTCGGTCTAGTTACGTTGCATATTCCCATTAGAAATTCTCTAAATTTGTATTTGATTTCAGGCTATGATCTTATTGAATGGCTTATGGAACATCTCAACATGGAAGAATCTGGTGAGTTCAATGTTGTTCTCAGTTCGTTATGGCATGGGTATATTCGGTAATTTGATCATCTATATTTTGTTCAATAGGCAAGTTTGAATCATTCGATGGGACAGTAGCTAGTTTTGTAAATCTTTATTGAAATATTGGTTTTTGTTATTTTGAATGTGATTCGACGAAAAATTATATTATTCTAATTAAATTATTTGGCTGGATGTGATGAGACATAATTTTCAACTACACTGGAGACCAAAAAAACCGGCGCAGTTGAATTTTTGTCGAAGAGTCAAGTTTAAATCGATAACAGTTGGGTTAGAGTCAATAGTAAGGTCAATAACAAGGTTAACAGAGATTACTTGCCGAGGTCCATCCCTGTTTTTCCTTAACTATCCAGTTTTTCCCTGTAATGCTCTCATGAATTCACGATAGAAGCCTACAGGAAACCGTGAAACTGGTAGCTACACCAGATGGCCGGCATCAGGGCGTCCAAGGGCGACGGATCCTGCTGCAAACCCAAGCAGCTCAGTCCAAGCAGCGTGATCTCTAGCAAATTGAAGACGAGCCGTTCGGTGTGCTTGGGTGAGTAGAGGACCTAAAGCACGGACTCTGGAGTGAAGATTAACATCAGCAGACTTCTGTAGGCTTCTATCGTGAATTCAAGAGAGCATTACAGGAAAAAACTGGATAGTTAAGGAAAAACAGGGATGGACCTCTGTACGTAATCTCTGTTAACCTTGTTATTGACCTTACTATTGACTCAAACCCAACTGTTATCGATTTAAACTTGACTCTTTGACAACAATTCAACTGCGCCGGTTTTTTTGGTCTCCAGTGTATAAACAATTAAAACGATTAAAAAAATGTAGAGCCAAATCTGTTTATAAATGTGACCGTCCACAGGAAAATGTACTTATCCGTTAGAACTTATCCGAATTACTTATTTGTACTTATCCGGATTTTCTCATTCCTGAGAGACGAGAAGCTTCTCAGCACGATGCCATTTTCAGATTTTCTATATCTCAATCCGTTGAAAAGTTATCATTTTTTGAACCTCTGAATTGTGAAAAAGCTGTTTTTGAGGAAAATGCAATCAAAGTTTTAGAAACTGTTTTGATGTAGTTTTCTCACCTTTTCAACCTGGTTCTGATTGTTTATTTTTTATTAGCACTGGTATTGTTAGGAATGTATTAGAGTAGGTTACCATCTAAAAGATGGATTTTGTTTTAAACTGGGACAATCGCAGAAATTTGTGTTGAATGTTACCACAGTCGTTTTTGCGATGTATCGATGATTTCCAGTAATCGATTCGTAAAAGGGCTCACAGATTCAAAAATTACATTAGAATTCCTATACTTTTTATAATTTGCTTCCGGAAGCTAAGGTACGTTTTGCTGTGGACGTTCACAAATGTTGTACACTTTTATCATAGTTTTAGACAGTCAATGAAAGCTGCTGACACCCATAGCTCCCAAAAGACAGCCTGAACGCGTTAATATTGTCTTCTTTTCACATTTCTGATTTTTCATGTTCTCAGTTGTATTCCTCCTAAAAGCCGTGGTTTTTTAACTAAGCTAGAGCTGATGCTCGCTTTTTTGACTCATTAAAGGAAATTGTATTAAATATTATTTATTTATACATTCAATAAATGTTGAGTACTCTGAAGCCCATAGGATATTAACGCCAGAGCCGCACTTAGGCGTCTTCTGGTTTATACCATTGAACGTCAGATCCAATTGTGACTAGCATTTGCCCAAAGGGTATTTCCGTGTCTTATTTCAGGTTACATTAAATCATAATAATTGTTCATATTTCACGCCTCCTTTAATATTTTTAGGAGAGGCTGTGCATCTTGCTAATCAGCTTTGTCAATACGGCTACCTGTTTCCTGTAACTGATTGCAAAACTCTGAACGTCAAGGATGATAATTCACTCTACAGATTTCAGGTATGTTCTCTAAAATTATCCCAAGTTTCTACTTACCGTTAATGTTTTACCAACTACGTTACATCAATCTTCATTTCAGACTGCATATTATTGGCCTTGGCACCACCGAAACCCGGACAATGTTGAGTATGCTATCTATTTGATGAAACGCACCTTAAGAAATAAGCAGAGACATGCACTTGAAGATTATGAACTTGTAAGTATCTACTTTCACCAACTTAACTGATTTCTTCTTACCTACCTTCTGTATCTACCCAAAGCTACATGAAAATCATCTACTTTGATCTCCTGGCCAATAACAAAACGATACGTAATATTCTGTGTTTTAGGAGGCTTTCAACAGCTTGAAACGCAACCTTCAAAACAAGTGGGAACTCGTCACCATGCAAGCTGAGGAGCAGGTATGTTACACTACTGACTTGTGCTACAATTTATTACAGACAGCCTTTGATTTCGGAAAACGGCTGAATATCGCAGCCACAGTCGTTTATGGCGCTTGAAATCGATCGCACTAAAAAAGTGTGACATTCTTGGTTTCAGGATTGTTTTGGTGATAAGTACATTCCTGTAGACGAAGAGTCAAAATGTAAAAGCTCCACAGTATTACCGAAACGCTAATGAATGGCGATTTATGCTTGGGTTTTCGTGGTTTCCTATTGATGGGCTGAGCTGCCTTTAAATGTCCATCATTTTTTCAATTTTGTAATTTATTTGGCTACGATGCGCTCAGAGTATAGAATGGGCTACTGCTAATGCTGCTGTACTTGTGGTGTTGGGCTAGAAATACAGGTACCATCCTACTGCAGTAGGCTATCGTTCTTATTCTTCAGCTAGCTGGATTGATTGGTGTTAGAATGTGCATTTTCTTACTCGTATTTTCTTCATCGACCAGTTTGCAGACGTTTTATTGAGTTGTTTCACATGGTTTGATCATTAACTCGGATTGTGGATGTGATAGGCGTGGTGATCATGTTAGTCGACTTACATTGGTGCTAACTCCATTTCGCAAATGTGAAGTTGCATTGTCATGTGACAACAACTCATGTTGATTCAATTAGCTCATTATGTGCAATGGTATAAACGTCATACGATCCACTCAGTAAAAGGGAGACGTGACATTGTTTCTTATACCATCTCAGGGTTAATTACTTTACCCTGTACGGAAAAGATTATTAGTTTACCCTCGATACCTTCGAGGCTTCCTGCAGGAACCTGCCTAGAATCTTTAGAACTTTCCAGAAGGCAGCTAGGTGAAGGATGAACACGCTCAAAGTCAACCCTACTTCAATACTACTTATTCAGATAGATGCAAGTACAAAAATTGATGAGACTGATTAGGCTAATGGGGGTTCGACGATGGGTTCTTGAGGGGTTGAGATGTTGTTCTAGCGGGGAAAGAGGTTGCAAAGTCGTCGGTTTTCCGTGGGAAGCAAAGCGCTCTCGCGGGATGATTTTGAAGACGCTGAGTTGCTTGTACTTGTTAATAGGGTAGTAATCCATCCATACTTTTTGGGGGTATGGTGGATGCCCTACCATTGTTTACTAACTTTCGAATCATAATACTTACGTTTTCCCCTAAAAATTAGCCTTTGAATCATCAACGGTGAGAGGTTTTCAGGGAACAACAAAACTTATAACACCCTCTGATGTATGTTCTCATGAGCCCATTGAATTCCTTCACTGGCTAGTGTGAAGCACACATTTATATATGTTTTTCAAGAATTGGAGTATTTTGAAGATACGAGTACAACGAAGTTATTGCATATTCCCAAGTAATCAAGAAAATTTGGATCGAAGAATGAATTAGAACTGGACATTACGCACGACTCAGCCAATTGGTTTCGTAACACGAACGTCAATTTGTCAGAGCTTTTGACAGGCCGAAAACCATATTATTCATTTTGTGGAGGTCTCGAGCCCCATGAGTGGTTGAATACAAGGCTACCATTGGAGTGGAATTTATTATTTCCGCTCGTGTCAATCGTTTGCGCCCAATTTATGATCAAATAACTAATCTCTCGTCAGTGCCCTGAACCAAGAAGGAGGAAACCGTCATGCGCTTTTAGATAGGTACTCACCACGAACAAGCAGTTGGATGTCCTTATAAAATCTGTCTACTAACTTGTGTGGGGTTTTTTTTTTTTTTTTTTTTCATTCTCTGATGCTGTCTGTAACACCCCAATTTACCTTGTCAGGTTCCTTGTTTTGAGTGTGATACATTTCGTTGATTATGATAATCTTCAATTGGCCGAGAAAAATCATTCATTAGGGGTATTCATGGTATGTGAGTTTTCGACGTCGAGAAGTCGAATTGGTCGAGGTTGCTATGGAAACACATTTCACTGAGAATGCGCTGTCGACGGACCTCTTCTCGATCCCCAATTCGATTTAACAGAGCTTGAGGTCTGTTATATCGAATTCTCCCGATCGAAATGCAGCCGCGCTCGTAGCGGCCGCGTGAAGAAGCCGCATTTGGAGGAGACGTCGCCTTACCTATGTGTTTTTGCTCGTGTTTTCGCCTACGGTTTCGGAAATAAATTCCGGTTAGTCACTTGAAAAGAACAAAAACAGACAACACTCACGATTGGCTGTCCATATAATCAGCTGGTGTGATTTCGTTGCCACGGAGTTCTTAACAGGGAACATCGCGAGGAGCGCCACCTGCTTCTCGATTTAACATGGTGATTTCGATTTAACAGGACTCGACGGTCGAAATGGACCATGAATACCCCGATTGTTCACAAAGCGTAGGACGTATGTACATAAATTGCAAAGTAGGAATGACATTTTATTGTCGGTGAATAACCCTCTCGTATGAGATCGTTGGAGTGAATGTGGCTATAACCGTCCTTAGTATTCGATAAACAAATCATTCAGTCCCGTTGTTTTGGACCTCTTGCCACAATATAGTTGTAGTTGTTTGAAGGCGTGAGGTACGTATTGTTGCTTCCAGTGTGCAACAACCACAACATTACCTGAAGAAGGTCTAGGAACATTTAGGCGCGATCAGAGGATCATCTACCAATAAACCTGCTGACACCAAAACATTTTTTATCGAACAACAAACCCAGCTCTTTTATCATTCCTCACCACTTTTGTTTTCCATTTAGGCCGAAGATTGGGTGAAAGGCACTGGGCCTTGTGTAAGTACACCGAAAATTATTGTGTAACATTTTTGCCTTATTTTAAATATATATTTTTTAAGTTCTGTGGCTTGATTAACATAACTACTAACGCATCTGCTGTAGCATGCCACTTTCGATGGACGTAGTTGTCGTTTCTGCCGTTGATAAACTTTTCAACTCATTGTAAATAGTTCTTTTCGAAGTACCTGTGGATTTCACGCTTGCAATTTTTTGGATTGAATGCATTAAATATTGCTTTGTCCTCCAAAATGTATTATTTTTGAACAGTCCGATTATTTTCTTGATTTTCCCAACAAAATCATCGTGGATATGAAAGTTCGTAGATTTTCTGGTCCAATGAAAGAAGGCATGATCATTCAACAACATCCGGGTTTCTAGGGTACAGGTTAGGCTTTTTTAATTTTCTTACTCTATCTCTACCACTTATTACATTTCCAGTTGTGGATAGTTGACCAACCGCTTAATCTTCCGATTGCAGCTAACTAGTTC
Source organism: Stenodema calcarata (assembly GCA_963920205.1). Lineage (NCBI taxonomy): Eukaryota > Metazoa > Arthropoda > Insecta > Hemiptera > Miridae > Stenodema > Stenodema calcarata. Next base: position 25,669,141 of record OY986056.1, on the reverse strand, counting down.
ATAGGAGCCAATTATTCTGTACTATTCCTTGCATACCTACCCTGTACTTTTCGATGCATTTTCTATTAATTTCGCTTTAGAGCTTCGGGCATTGGGAAATGCGCTAATTTCCTCCATTTCCCAGCTTATTGAATGATAACGGAATGGCTCTCAATAAGGAATGGCCCGATATTTTAAAAATATTTGTCAATAACAGAAAGTTACTAGATAACCACAATGTTCTACTAAACTCTTAACTCAAGTTGAATGGGAAATTGTCGAACAATTGCTTGGTGGTTCGGACATCGGTGTATGTAGATAAAATGGGTCGCTAGTGGCATGAGTTGATCTGTGTTCACACTCGTGTCCCTTGATGTTTTCCTCATTGATTTTATGACAAAAATGAACGGAATTTTGAAATTATAATTTGAAAACCCATTGTCAGCGAATTGATAGGGACTGGGGAAATAGTTAAATTCAGAATTACCTATCTGCGCGTTGTACATTAGGTATTTTATGTGGTTTGAACTAGTCATTAGGTATTTCTACCAGTACCTTACTTGGTCCTGAAGAGTTGAATGCGTACATGATCATCAAAATTTAGGCACTCACTATAATATTTCAGGAGGTGGTCTAGTCAGGTTCCTGAGGGCACTTTGGTTCTCTGTTTCTTAAGTATTTCATGTCATGAGTTGTGCCTAATAAGAATAATGAGTTGGATATGAAGGAAATTATCAGGTATTGAGCTAACAAACTGACACCATCTAGTGTCAATCGTCAGTTGGGTTATCTATAAGGGCTTTAAGGTAACTGCACACTCATCAAGTTCTGTTTGATCCCATTAGTCAGTTTTTACCTGAAGAAGAAAAAGAAATCGTCAATGCCTTAGTAATATAACAAGCCTGGATAACAAACCATAGTGATTCTTGTACCTGTGGATTTCTTTTGGGCGTATGTGGCACTGAAAGAGCAACCTTCAAACCAGGAATATATACCTTCCGTATGTTTTGAGAGAAAGTCTAACGTACAAGATTTCTGAAATAATCCAATAACAAAAAGGCACCATTTCTTGATGTTCAAACAACGAGCCCTTGCTGAAACGCTGACTCCTTACAGGTTGGCCCAATTTTAGCATGTTTCAAAAACCATGCTTTAAGACGAGTTGGTGGTTTGGGATTACGTTGTCACTGGATTTGTTGAGATGTATGACTGTGGACGAACGTGGGGGGGCTACATATCAAGTCTTCAAAATTACATTTGGTGCTTGGAAATTCCATTTTGTACTTCATCAATCAAAGTTAGGTATCGAGATTTGAAATAAATACTGTCCATGATGAATTGATGTACTTTTTGTGGTCTCAGTATTCATCGATCACTCGATCTGGAAGGTTATCTCAGATTTTTAATACCTATGTAATGTGTACAATTCAATTTATTTTTACTGAATAGAATTCCTTGTATTCTTTCATTATCATTTAGTTTTGGAATTTTATTATTATCAAATCCCAGTGCATTTTGTTTGTAAAAAGTATTCCAATCAGTTGCAATTTCAAGTCAAGTTCAGCAGAACAAGTGTAGTTTCATTTTGGCCACACAGCACTATCCTCCCAAGTTGGTTACCTTCCACTATGTTTATTCCCTAAAATTTTGTTGGTAAATTTGTTCAAGGCATGCTATAGTAAATAATCTGTAGCCGCTATCTTTCAAGAACAATCCCTTCACTTTATTTGTCAAAGTATTTCCGAATTGCCAATACCATCAAGTCTTGATATTTTCTTCGAGCTGAATAATCCCAATACTATCCACTTTGTACATAGTTAACTTTTTTTTCGTTATTTAGTATAGTAATTGTGGTATATACCATTCAGTTTCAATATTCCTTTTGTAGGTATCTGTGTATTTTAATTCACCTGGTAGTGTGCAACGGTCGACTAGAACCTGTCGGCACAATTCGTTCCCTGCTCGTGATGAGCGAAATGTACAAAATATTCAATCACAATGTCAGATCTCTGTGCACGAATCGGGTTGTTCCGCCTGGTTCGACAGCCTGAAAATGAGTGGGATTTGTTTGAGGTGAGAACTGTGGGTGGGGGAGAAGACTGAGCAGAATCGACAATTTTGCTTTTACAAAACAATGATTTACGGTGCTCACGCGTTATACTTTTACTTACTCGTATTTAACAAGTGGGTTCTACTCGTATATGCAGACATCTTTGACATGATTGTTACTGGCACTCCGTAACGTCTTCCTAGATTTTTAGGCTTTCGTCGTCACCTGGTTTCAGATGATATTGACTCTACCCAGTACTAATCACCTGCTTCGTTTTATTGGTGGTTTTCAGGTGAAAGTCGGAAAAGAGAGGAAGAAAATGGACAAATTGGTTGCAGATTCGCAGGAGAGAGCGTATTGGAGAGTTCACAGACCACCGCCCGGTTGCCAACCTCCATTGGAACCATCTCCAATCACGACTTTACGGCGTTCTACCAGCCCTTCATCTCCTAATACCGAGGTTAGTAGCTTTGTATTCGTAGAATAACTAATATCACGGTGTCTAATACCTTCTAGATGATTTCATGTGTGTTCAAATATCCAGGTCGAGCTGCTCAGGAGACAAGTTAGCAAATCTAGAGTTAAAGTCTCACAAGCTGTTGAAAACCTCGTGACGTATTCGACGACTTATGCCGAATATGACCCTTTCTTCACGCAGCCCCAACCTTCCAACCCTTGGCTAACGGATGATCATGCTTTCTGGCAATTCAATCAACCCATGTAAGCTTAATATATTTATTTCAGCTGAATTATTTTATTGTTCTTGCGGTATCGGTACAGTCTCACGTGTTATACAGGTTTTTTAGATACCACGTCTTTACATTTTAGTAAAAGTTTTCAATGGGGTCATTAGTTATAATGGCTACAACGATTATCCCGGCGGAACATACAGTATTTTATTATATCCCATCTTATTGTTTCAGTGTTGAAGTTCCTACTGAAAGAAGAGTGAAAAGATGGGCACTGTCTTTTGAAGATCTCTTATCTGACCCTACTGGTATGTGTATATCTGTTGCTGCTTAGATGTATGTACATAATTCCCCCCCCCCCCCCCCCGCAGCAATACCTACTCTCTTGCTACGCCCTCACGAGAAACCCTTAAGTTACCTCCGTTAGTCAGGTACCCGTTATTCGCTCGTCTTGGTTCATCTTTTGGCACACAGGATGGAAATTGAGATTGTTCCTTGAAAAGCCATGAGGTGTATTATTCACTTCATTAAAGATAGGGTGTCCTTATCGTGAGGATCTGTTTGGTCCTATCACAAAGTAACCTTATATGTTGATAACAGTGATTGGTGCTCCCGCCCGTGTTGTCTCGTTCGCTAGTTGTCGAGTTTACTGAGTACTGCGTTGACTGAGTTGTCAAGTGAACTGAGTTGTCAAGTATAAAATCTAAGTCCAAGCGTTTGTTAAGGTGAACGTGTAAAAACGGAAAATACGGCGTAACTCTTATATAGATAATGCTATTGACGTCTCTCTAATGAAGAGGATAGAGCAGTAATTAAAGTGGAGAAGAGTAAGCGACTGGAATAAGTTTAGACGGATATGAAAAGGAGTGCTGCACTAAGCTAAAAGCACTAAGCTCTGCAGCAGTAAGCTAAAAGTCTGAGAGAGTGAAGTGATGAAATAACTGAGTTTAGCAATATGATTGTTCCAAGTTGAGGTGGAGTTTATGATCAGTACAAGTTACTTAACTGACTGATGGTAGAGAATGAGTGAATTATCCACTAGAATGGGAGGGAGAGAGGAAGTTCGGATGGAACGATTGAAAATTACGACTGCAAGGCTCTTGGAAGAGTTTATTACTATCCCATTGCTAATGCGCCATTCGTTGATTGAAGCGAGGTCATGGTTTACTTCGGCAATTGAGTTAGAGGCTACTAGTCAGCTGATTGACAGTAGCGTTTAGCAGGTGCCAACACAACATGAATCTTTCCCATGTCAGGGTAGGTTCCGCACAGTTGTTGATAAAAATGGTCTTCTCTCCTTCAGGAATCTCCAGGTAACTAAATAGCCTTTGGCCTCTCAATCTCCCGTCATTAACATTTTTATCACATGATCCACTACATTAATAATTAATTATTGTTCATTTGGATTTTCCATACCCATTCCATCTGGACTGTATATTTTTAATATATGGATATTGATCTGAATCTTTCCTTTCCAGGGGTTGAAGAATTTTCCAATTTTTTACGCAAGGAGTATAGTCATGAAAATATACGATTTTGGCTTGCTGTGAAAGAGCTTCGTTATTGCGCACAATCTCAAGTAGCCAGCAAAGTTAATGCTATATACCAGTAAGTTGCTATTATAAATGACGGGTAGTGGGTATGAAAAGTGTAGTGAGAGTTGTTTATGAATTATTCATTTGAAGTAATCGTGAACCGCTCAGGTTGATCAAAGTCACAACTATAATTCATGACATCATCGTTTTTCTTTGTTTCAGAGAGTTTTTGGCTCATGGGGCCCCTTGTGAAGTAAATATTGATTCCAAAACGCAGGAATCCACGTTGAATGAAATGAAAAGCCCTTCCAGATTTACGTTTGATTCTGCCGCTCATCACGTGTACACAGTGCTTCTTAACAAAGACTGCTACCCGCGTTTTGTACGATCCGAGCAATATAAGAACTTGCTTGCAAACGCACTCCATCCTCCCACTAAAAAGAGGTAAGTACGTAAATATATTATTTAAATCTCATCTCTGAAGTGAAATTGTAGACAGTTTTGTGAATTGCTGTAAATCGTATAAAGTATTTATAGTATGTAGTAATAGTTTAGTGTAGTGATTTAGTTGTATATTTTGACATTAATTGTTGTTTTCTAATTGCTTCTCTTTTTTCTTTCCTTTTTTTTGTCTACTTCCCACATGATTATCACCAGACTTGACGATCATATTGTTCATATGACCAGATTTTTTGGATTTGGCGGTGGTGGGAAAAAGAAAAGTTGCGCCGGCACCACAATATCAACTGGAGGTATGAACAAGCGAAGAGGAAGTGATCGAAGTTTAACTGGAATTGTTCACGAGGCCCCACATTTCACATCACCCGCGCAAACTCACGTTCCTTTGTCTACTAGCCAAAGCAATCTTCACGATATCACAATCTCAAGGTATGTATATAATGCATGAAGGCATACTAGAGAAATTCCCTCTCATTCAAAGCGGATCCGTGGGTGCTCTGTCGTTACTAGTATAATACCCTTTGATTGGTAGAGTGGAAATCTTAAAAAAAAAAGAAATTAAAAAATCTTAAAAAAGATTCTTTTTTAAGAAATCTTAAAATGTTGGATTTTGGCCATGTTATTTTTTTCATAATTTAGGACTGTCTTAAAAAATCGGATTTTATATCAGGAAGGTAGCAAATTTAACGCTCTTTCAAACGGTATCGTCAACCTTCATGTTACATACTAATTTAAGGGAGTTAGAGCCGTTTTACTGATACTAGGTCAAAAACACGAAAAACTCTTAAATGTGAAAAAAGTCGGTTTTTAGTCGAGTAATGAAAAAAATCCAAGAGGCACTTTTTGTTGCATGATAGCTGTAGAATTGATTCCTTGAGTTTGCCCCATAATTTCAGTATATAGGTGAGAGCTGGTTTTCCTCTGTCTGTGCTGAAACCGCTTAGGTTAGAGGTCAGATTTATATCACCTTAGAAATAGGTTAAGGGCTTCAGGCTCTGCAGCAATGGATTTATTGTACCGCTCGAGGGGATACACTATCGTAGTCAAGGGTTTTCCTAATCTCACTTTTTCAACCGCTGACCTACTTTCTGTAAATACCCATTAAAAGGAGAAAATATTATATATTCTAGTTCTTAAGATACCCTCATCATTCTCATGTTTATTGAATCAAGCCATTTTCAACATTTTCAGAGACCTCGGCGTGTCGCCAGAACGAATCAACGTCACGTACAGAGATATAAAACAAAAATCAATGGAAGAGTGCAACAAACAGTCATCCGATGATGAACTGTTAACATTGAGTGAAGGAGCGTTACACTCAAAACCTGGACCCTCGTTAAAACTATCTCACGCATCGTTGGAAAAAATAACCAATGAAGAAGAAAATATCAGCGAAAATGTGAGTGAACCTCAGTCGGCCCTATCTCACGAGAACGTCACAGTAAAACTGAGCGATTGTCGGTTAGAGGAAAGTGACACAAGACAAAGCTGTTCTTCCGAAAATTTAGAGGGCACAACGATTCCAATACCTACTATTGAAACTAGTGCTCCTTCGAATAATGAAGAAGAAACTGACGTTCCTGAAAGCTCTGTACCAATATCCGAAGAACATAGTAGCACTGTTACTGTGACGGTTCAACCTGATACAGTGACTGTAACACCGCCTACTGAACAATTCCCAACGACCAGCAGCGAACTAAAACCCACTTCTTGTGAGACTCCGCCGAAAACGAGGAAGCAACACAAAAAGACGAGGTTACTGTCGGAAGAAGGCTACAGATCGGGAGTCAGCCAGAAGTTGGATCATAACAAGCAGATTTCTGTGGATTTAGTCTGCTCAATGGGTAGCGGTGAAGCACACGACAAGCCTTCTACCTCTGAGCGCGCATCTTCAGTTGAAGGCGTACCTGAAGAAGCCAAGGAAGGTCAACCTCAAAAAAATAGAACGGATATCTGCCCATGGGAAGATGAGTAAGTTCATTTTGAGTTTTTAGTTTGTTTTTTTTTTTTCATCTTCATTTGTTTCTTTGTTCATGACACTCTTTTCTTCTTAATTACCAATTGTAAGAACCCTTTATGACATTGTTTTGCCGAACAATGTTCCAATTTTATTGTTGAAACGTCAACAAACTGATTGTATTGGGGGAGCATAGTATTATTATAAATTGATGCAGGACATTAATGGAGAGGTTCAGTTGGCAGTAGATTTGGAATAGCATTACTCTCCCTTCCCACTCCCATCACTTACTCCCTAGTAGGTACACTACTTTCTTCTGCAGTTCATTACGTTAACGTACCAATAACGATTTAATGACTTATCAAGGTGATTCAGGATAATGATTACAAATGACTTATTGGTTCTAATGCAACTGTCAACTGTATCACACGGTAACCACATATGGCAATAGTAGATTTTCAGTTTCCTGCGAAGAAAATTTGACTGACAGTCAGTCTTATAATATAATATAATCTTTCATATTATGAAAGATTCTCTTCAGGAAATTGGAACATACTGGAAACGACAGAATTATCGAGGACAGTAATTTGGCTATAACCGTCCCAAATAACCCAATTTACAAGCTCCAGTTCTTATGCGCTATTCTGGTATCCATGGCTCTAATTACGAGAGTACAAACTCCTGAATACTATTCAAGTGTCCCTAGTTACCTCCCATCTGAGCGTCTCGATTGGAATGTACTCCTCGTTATCTTCTCGTTCCAAACATTAGGGACAATGTTGCTATAAATTTCTGTCTGGTGGAACGGAAGCAAGATTTCGAGACCATTCCCAAGGAGCATTTGGAACAGCAGCAACCTTGATATGCCACCCCTACTACCATCTGCTATCTGAATACATCTCTTTGGAATTTTTCTCGTTGTTTTCTATTTTACGCATCGTTATTGACGTTTTTAGTTTCTATTTACCCGAATTGAATATGAACGCTACTTGAAGAGATACAAATAGGGACGCTTCACGATACAGCCCACTATGAGACAGCTGTGGTTACCATTTGTTTATGCTCATCTTACCTCCCAGACGCCGTACTCAAACTAATGTTACCGACTGTGAGCCACACGGCTGCAATATCTATGGCCTAGTTAATACACTGCCGCCATCTCACATTTTTTAATAGCTGATGTACCTTAGTGTGCTTGTCAATCCATCGAAAAATTCGAGTGCCCTCATAGATTGCAGTATCTTGTCCAGAGGACAAGTTGTAATTTTATTAGTAGGTCACATTGATAAATGTATTAGTCGTAGGGATCAGCACATTGAAATTTCACGTTTATAAACGCCTCCTGCCTTGATTAGTTATATTATAACATAGTATAAATAAATGCTTTCTTCTTGGGGTATGATTTTAAAACGAGACGATCCAACATCACTTCTTCTGTCTGTACACTGCAGTGATCTCACACTGCCTTCGGCCGTTACTATTACTGGGAATGTGGACATCTTTGTTCAAAACTGACAAGCCTAAACGTTTCTTCTAGAAATTTCAAGAGCTCATTAATAGCATTAAGCAAGTTGTCAACCAGATACTGCTTGTAATACAATAGTCGCGCATTGTGAATCGTTCACCTGTCTATTCGTAGATATTGTAGAACTCGAGGGATTAGCATCTGACGTGCTCGCCCTAGTTACTGTCTCTATTTGTACTACTAGTCAGCTATTATGAGAACGTCAACCAACTATTATAGTTGGTTGACGTTCTCATCGCTTACCTAGTCGAACCATTGAACATTTCATTTTCTCAAAAATGATTTCTGTATGAATGTCCGCTGTTTCAGGGAAAATTGCAAGACTGAAGAACCATTTGTTAAGAAATACGCTACTCTTGGTTACCTGTGAGCGCTCTCTAACACCCCAGTTTTTAAGTTGTCAGCATTTTCTGTTGAGAAGTGGCGATGGTTGGAGCTTGGCAGTCACACTGAGCCCCTGACATGCAGCTCAACCTTGCTACTGGAATTCTCCCTCTCTTCCGTTTAACCCTCTTCCTCTCACCATCACATTTTTCCTCTTACTATTCGGTTCTCACATACAAAAAAGTTGAATAAACGCCAATTACTATACACCAAAGGTTTCATGATCCAGCGAACATTTATAGGAAAAAAAAAAAAAAAATCTAGATGTTGTGTCTAAAAGCTAGTGCATAAATATATTTACCATGTTAAACATTGATTTTACATCATTAGAAAAATATTAGAAAATTGGTGTTAAAATGCGTTTACGGTAGGTCTTAGCCATGCCATAGGTTGTGAAGGTTGTTGAAACTATTGTATCACCTTTTTAAAAGTTGTTATTTTAGTAAATTGATAATTTTAAAATGATTAGGTTATGAAAGAAATAGGTAATAAACACTATGTGAATAGTGCATGTTTTCGATGTAACCGTTTAAGAACAAATCATTAAATATATAGGTATTTGTTGGTGACGCTTGGTAGAGTATGTGAGAATTTAAAATGAAATCTGAAAAAAATAAATAAAAATAAAAAAGTAAAACAATAGAGTTCTGCTACGTGGACTATTATTAATTTCTTCAAATTATCTTGATACCATCTGGATAATATATTTATGTATTACCTACTATTTATTAAATAATTTATTGCAACTATACGTACTATTCTAGAATATTCTTGCTAGGTATCTAGTCCGGAGTGAACGAGCCAAAGAAGTTGAACCAGTGTAAATACAATGAAGTGGAATAAATCGTTTCAAGTGCTGACATGGGATCTTTTGTTGCTGGTAGAAAATAGGAAGTACTACTAAAATAAACATTGTGAAAACAAATGGTCTGTGATTTTACTTTTTTTGTATTGGTCTTATTGTATCCTAATGTTCTGATTTTATTTCTTTATACGATATTTGTCAAATCTAATCTAGTCGTAGAAGAAAACAAGGAAAAGTATTGTTAAAATCCCTTTAAAAATAGGAATCGTTATCATGTGCGAACGTGATTCACCCACGGATACCAAATGTAACTTGACGTTGAAATGACGTTGTGCTGGGCATTTTCTTATTTGAAATTTCGCCTTCTGCTTTTTATCAATGACCCCAAATGGTATAGCGAGCACCCGTCTTAATGGTGAACCAAAAAATTAACTATACCAGGGAAAAATGGTACTTCACATTTCTTTCACTCGCTTTCTTAAATTAGACTCTTCTCGTTTTATTTACACGAACATTTTTGGTTGTCAACATTTTTTTCTGCATGTTTTTCAAACGTAGAAACGCTTATTTATGCTATTCTTCATGCTTTAGCACCCCCGTTAACAATATTGGGAGTAGCTCTCAAACAATCTTTCCTTAAAATAATACGAATTCCATTAAGAGTGTTAATAATTCAGTAATCGCTTCGCTGATCAGTGTCATAGGTTACAAAAAACGGAAGCTTTGACAATATGTTTCTGTATGATTGTTGTATATCAATTCTCACGTTGCGATGTGATGGTTTTGTTATGTAAATAATGTTAGTAGACATTTAACAGATGTTAAATAATGTTATTGATATAAAATTTGATGAACTTCTTAGCGGCCTATAATATTTATTATGTATATTAATAAATGTCTTTATTAGATTATAAACCATTGTTCAATGTTTAATTTGTAGTTACCTCTTTCCTTCCAAATTAGTGATTGTGCGTTGTAACGAAATGGTGGCCTGACTGCAGTGTAGGGTGAGGGTGGTATTGGGTCAATCAGACTTGTCCAGTGTAGAAGTTCCCTCTAAAAAACTCTGCAAATTCTTCATTCAACGGTTTATTATCTTCTTTGTACAGATCACTAAATTATTATCAATTATTGTTAATTAACTCGATATCTGAAAGCCATACGGCGGACCAACCCCACAATGATCCTCGACACTTTTCATAACCCTAGGTCAAGGGGAAGGGGCTCAAAACAAAATTTCATAACTCGAAAAATTCAAATGGAACGGTTTTAGAATTTTTTTAAGACCATCCGCAGGTACGATCAGCCGTTCGTTCACAATGAGGGCTCAAAGTTGGAGCAGATCAAAAGTCGTCAACATGAGTGTGAATCATGCGTCAGCCTGTCGGGTCAATGTTCATACTGGCTCAGCTGTTTAGAACTATATAAATTATTGAAAGTTATTAATAACTAACAATAATTAATGGTAATTCATAATAATAATTAATCTATCACTATATTATAGTGATCTGTACAAAGGAGATAACAAACCGATGTGTCAAGAATCAGCAGTTTTTTTTATTCGATTATCTTAGCCTATGTATCTTGAAACGTAACCCAGTACATTTTTCGGGTGGAGGGGGGTTTCTTGGGCGATTCCAATAATAATTATTATGACAAAATGATTATTACATCCTCAACCCTACTAATTTTGCAACTTGAATAAAAAATAAAAAAAATCGAAATTCGTGAACCGACAGCAATAGCTTCATTTTTTTTCGAAAATTCGCTAATAATAAGGAAATTGAAATAATCAAAACATCCGAACTACACAAAGCGTAGGTACTTTTCAAGACGCCACGTAGTGAGTGGTGAATCCGACGTGTGATCCCCTGATCCGTCCGACAAGCTGAAAAGATCCGCCGATTTCAACGAATCAAATCCGCTCGCGTATGAGCTAAGACAAACGTGAGATCGGCGGATGGGAGAATAAACCGCGGATCTGATCCGCCGAATAAATCCGATCGTGTATGGGTAGCTATCGGTGGAGGAAGGAGAGGGTGGTAGTGGTGAATAGCAGGGGGAGGAGGGGTGGGACCTAACGAAATGTCAGGCCGATAACGGGAGCTCAAACCGATAACGGGATTCGGTGGGTCCATGCAGAGCAATATTGGCGGCCAATATTCATTCACTGTACATCGGGGGTAGGGGGGGGACCTCCTTCCTCACAGCCAACCCCCGTCCCCTCGCGCCACCTACCTCCCTCCGCCATTTAGAGAACACTACATGGCGGAGGGAGGTAGGTGGCCCGAGGGGACGGGGGTTGTCTGTAATGAAGGAGGTGGGTTTCCCCCCCCCCCCACCCGATGTAGGAGGTTGTCTGTAACAGTTACTTTACAGACAACCCCCTCCTCCTCCCGCCAAAAACTGCCCACTCCCCCTGCCTTCCGCGATCTCCAAGTCAGATTACCGCCCACGATCGCAACGTGAACTTGAAACCTTTCCATTTTAATTTTTCGAGATATGAAATTTCCATAATTTCAAAATTTGTTTTGAACCCCTTCCCCTTGACCTAAGGTTATGAAACGTTTGGAGGATCATTGTGGGGTTGGTCCGAACCCGTAAACCAAATTTCGTAATTTTGGCTCAACGCTAACTGCGCTAAATGCCGCAGACGGACGAATTTTTTTTTAATTCGATTTTTTGGGCGATCGCAAAGGTTAATTATCGAATATAATAAACCAAAAGGAGACAAAATTTGTTATGAAACCAGTAAAGTGGCGACATACTGTACAAAACCAGTCATTTCTTCGAAAATTCGCTCTTATAGCCATGAGGAATGAGTGTGAATTCCTCAGTACCTGAGTGAAGGCTAGTGATTGGAGAATGTGCACCCCCGGTCAATAAACCAAAAATTCTCAGTCATGCAGCATGGCTATAAGAGCGAATTTTCGAAGAAATATTTGGTTGGAAGAAATGTCTCCATTGAAGAATATGATGTCCATGAAGAACATCTCAAGTATCAACGACGTTTCTTCATCTTCAAAGTGCTCCAGTTTGAGAGCGGAATACGATATCACAATTATGACTTCCCCATATTGTTCAGCGTGTAAAAACCTTTAACATGAGGTGTCACTTGACAGACCGTTGCGTTTTTGGATTTTATGAGTGAACCCTCCCCTCCAATTCCCCAAAACCCCCCTCAGCTTTTGGACAATTCAATTATGAAGTCAGAATAGCGATATCGCATTCCGTCATCTGATTAGAGCAGACTAACCATGAAGAATATATCAAGGATCAACCACGTTTCTTCATCTTCAGAGTGCTTTTCGAGTTATACGCGAGAAATTGAAAAAAGGGCGAAATTTGGCGGTTTTTAGGCTTTTAAATGTTAAGCACAACCTAAAACCGTCCCAAGAGGAATTAAAACGAGTTCCAGCTCTCTAGCAATTTTTGGAGGTCAGAGCACTAATTTCCCTGAAGTTTGGGAACGAAATAAGACATCGCAATTCTGTCTTCACGATCGTATTCAGCGTGTAATAACCTTTAAAGTGAAGTGTCACTTGTCAGACTTTCACTAGTTGAGTGAAGCTCTTGATTAGTCCATATATCCTACTCGTTAGATCACCACGTGTGCTCTTCCTTTTTTCAGTTTCTATTATTTTCATTATTCTATAGCGACGTCAGGCATTTCCCTTTTTCATTTCATCATTCTTCACATAGTTTTGATTAATTTTCATTTTCCAGCATCTTTTTGTTGCCATTTTTGGAGAAAAGTTGGTTTTATATATTTTACACTGCGTTTTGCAATAGTAAGTACATTTATTTTCCCTTTTTTCTCCTACCATTTCCAATGTGCGTTTATTGTTCAGGATACCTACTATCCCTGGTAGCATACTCTACTAACAATATAATATATAATGTTATATTATAACAGGGTTTACTTTTATCCCCATGTCCTATTATATCACAGAACCACGATCGACTTGGACTCCATGGGTTCTCGAAATTCAAATAAACTCTGGGAAGGAATGTGTTTCATTGAAGCAGTAGAGAACCTTTGAAAGAAATTGTGTATTTGTACTCATTTTTGTTTACATGTTGTTTTGAGTACTTATTTTATTGAACAATCAAACATAAAGGAGAATATTAGTAGCTTCTACCAAATAGGGTTATGAACTTGGGTTTAGCGTTACACGCAGGATGAATACACTTGTCACTGGGAGATAAAGCTCTGAGCGGTTCGAAAGGAACGCACAGACTTTTTGCACCCATTGAAGGAGCTTGCGAGTCACTCTCAGCATCAGTTTTAGCACTCTCATCCTTGATTTTATCTTCACAGTCAATCCGTCCACAGAACGGAGCCTGAATGATGTTTTTCTTCTCCAAATTATTGCAGAAGTCGACCCAGTCGGTGGACACTTTCATGTGCTCGTGGAGATCGTCGGTTGCCTTCTGAAGCATGCTTGATTGGATAGTGTCGAGCAAACCCTTGACAGAGTCAACTAGTCCAGTCATTGGTAGTGTTGTTTTAGCTCCAGTGTCACGACGTGCAGCGACGACTTGTTGGTTAGCAACGTCTTTCGGTCCGATTTCTACTCGGAGTGGAACGCCTTTTAGTTCCCAGTGATTGAATTTCCAGCCGGGAGAGTAGTTGTCTCTTAAATCTGATTCCACCTTAACCCCAGCATTGGTTAACGTAACAGCCAAATTCCTACATATACCAAGTAGTGTATTCTTTTCGTTTTCAGGGAGAGATACTGTGACTCCACACGGAACAATAACAACTTGAGTAGGTGCAACCCTCGGGGGTAAAACCAACCCCTGATCATCAGCGTGTACCATTATCATGACACCAATCGTACGAGTCGTCATGCCCCATGAGTTCTGGTAAACGTACTGCTTCTCCTGAGTTTCAGGATCTTCGTACACTATTTCAAACATCTTAGAAAAGTTTTGCCCAAGATGGTGAGAAGTAGCTCCTTGGATCGCTCTCCCACTCGCTGATATAAACGCTTCCACTGTCAGCGTGTAATCACCTCCAGCAAACTTTTCTTTTTCAGTTTTCCTACCTTTAACAACCGGTATCGCCAACAATTCAACGTAAACTTTTTCATACAATCCAAGCATGAACGTTACTTCTTCTTCAGCCTCCGCCTGCGAAGCGAAAGCCGTGTGCCCCTCTTGCCACAGAAACTCTCTAGTCCTGAGGAAAGGTTGAGGGTGCTTAAATTCCCACCGCACAACATTATTCCACTGATTCAACTTCATAGGAAGATCCCTGTACGACTGTATCCATTTCGCATAAGAAGGGTACATAACCGTTTCACTCGTCGGACGTATAGCGATTGGTTCCGCCATATCACTGTCTCCAGATTTGGTCACCCAAGCGACTTCAGGAGAAAAATCTGCTATGTGTGACTTCTCTTTTTCTAATGCAGCTCGCGATACAAATATAGGAAAATAGCAGTTCTTGATGCCAACTGATTTGAACTGCCCATCAAGCCAGTCCTTGATGACTTCCCAGATACTGAACGACCATGGCCTCAAAATATAACAACCACTCACATCGTAGTATTCAATCAGTTCGCCTTTGGTGATCACTTGTGAGTACCACTCAGGAAGGTTTGTTGCTTTACTCGCTTCAAGCCCTAATCTGGTCACCTTTTTAGCCCCATCGCCACCCTTTTTGCTCTCTGCGTTGTCCAATTTTTTCGGCTTTTTGGGTTCTTTCTCTTTTTTGTTAGTTTTGTTATCTCCAGCAATTTTGGGTTCGCTAACTCTTTTTGGGGGTGGCCCCCAATCTTTACCAGTCGCGTCCTTGTAACTAGCTTTGAGGCTATTGAGTATTTTTACTTCTTCGTCTATCACATTTTTAGCAGCCTTTGAGCTCTTCAGACTCCTCACTTTGTCTCCCTGAGCGGTAATTTTGGCTGCGATTTCATTTTCTTTGGGAGATTGCGCAGTTACGTCTGCTGGCTTATTTTTTGGTTCACTGGACTTTGGTGGTGGTGGTGGTGTGTTTGCTACCCAGTCCTTCCCGGTTTTAGTTTTGAACTCAGTTTTAAGGGCTAGTAAGGTTTTGACTTCAGCACCAATTACTTCTTTGGTTGCCTTCGAATTTTTCAAGTCCCGAACTTTGTTTCCTTGAAGAGTAATCATGTTAGAAAGGTCATCTGCTTCTTTATTTTTAGTTCCAGACGTAACAACTTCAGGAACTAAAGTTGTAGCAGGAACTGAAGGTGTGGCAGGAACAGAAGTTGTAGCACTCGCAGTCCACTCTTTACCCATTTTAGCTTTGTATTCAGCTTTGAGTGCTAAGAGTTTTTTAACCTCTTCAGCGATATCAGTTTTAGATGCTTTGGCAGCCTTCAACGACCGAACTTTGTTCGCTTGTTCTTCAACTTTGGATGCTAAGTCGTCACCACTGGAAGTTGACTCAGTATTTGTCGTCAGAACATCGTTGTTAGAAACACCTTTAGACTCAGCAGCTTTACTAATGGCTTGGGGGATTGTTGTTGGCATCGCCTTGGTGTGACCGTCTGGTATAGAGAATAAAACGATCGGCGTTTCCAATCCTGTGTGAATACTAGTTTTCTCATATGGGCGATCACAAATGAAAAATCCCTTCCTTTGTAACTGTATTATATCAGATTTCTGAACCTGAACTAACTCTGGGTCACCGATCATATTGACTTCTATTTTGGTGTTGTGATCAATGTAATTTTTAAAATCTTCGTCCTTCCCTAAAATAGCTTTGCTGATGATATGATCGAAGTAGACGCAAATACAGGGAATCGTAGCAGCCTTTGGGGTTTTTGCCAGCCAAGTGATTTTCATTGTTTTTTTGAAGTTTTTGTCCTCCAAGTTGGGAACAGCTTTCACTTTGACGATAGCGTCGCCGTCTTTAACAATTTCTTTTATCGTGATATTACCCCAGTTAATAAACGTTACGTTTTCACCTTCTTTGAAAAGGACGGCGTCGGCCTTATCAACCAAGATTTGAGACGACAGCCACACTTCCTTAGTTCCAACTTCGTCGTTCTTTGGGTGTTTTGGAACAGTGAGTGGGGCCTCAGCAACACCTGTGACTTCAACAAGAACATTTTCATTCGCTTCAACGGCTGTATAACGAGGAGCAACGGGGTCAATGATTTTCTTATTGATCGCCCAGATTTTGTCCCACTCCATGAAAACAACAGATTTGGATGAGCCTTGAGCGATAATGAACTGTCTCAACCCTTCAACAGTCATTCCTCTCCGAAGGACACCTCGAACAGTTGGCATTCGAGGATCATCCCAGCCATCGACACGGTTGTTTTCAACAAACCACGTCAACTTCCTTTTAGACAGCACGGTGTTAGTCATATTTAACCTCGCATATTCCCAAATGTAAGGCTTCCTCAAACCAAGAGCTTCGATGAACCAGTAAAACTGATCATCTCTGTCATGGTACTCCATCGTTCTCAGGCAATGAGTAACGCCTTCAATGCTATCGACGATAGGACACGCAAAATCGTAAGTAGGATAAACCTTGTACTTACTTCCTGTTTTGGGGTGAATTTCATTTTTGCAACGGTATATCGTAGGATCCCGAAGACAACCGTTGGGAGAAGACATGTCGATTTTGGCTCGAACGCAACATTTTTGACCTTTCTCTGAGCCAGCCTTCATTTCTTTCCACATTTCCAAATTCTTTTCAACAGAGTTATTCCGATTTTTGGACTCAACCTTTTGTTCTCGTTCAGCTTTCATAACTTCAGGATCGGTGTCATCAACGTAGGCTTTTCCCTCCTTCAGCATTTTATCACAAAGGTCCAACATCAGATCGAAATGATCGGATGTGTGACTGAACTGGTCGTATTCAACTTGGAGCATCTTGACGTCTTCCAAAATGACTTTTTCAAAATCTTCTTTCTCTTTAGCAGGGTTGGTATCGTCAAATCTCATGATGAGCTTCCCTTTGAAAGACTGTTGGTAGTACTGATTCAACAAGGCGGCTTTGGCGTGACCAATATGCAAATAACCGCTCGCTTCAGGAGGAAACCTTACGACTACTTTGCCCATCTCAGCACCCGGCAGTTCGACGAATTTGCCCTCTTCTTTCCTTCCGCTGTCGCGAACGGACGTTTGAGCAACGAGCTGAACATCACCTGGAAGATCGTTGATCGTAGAAACAACGAAATCCAGATTCGCGATAGTCTTGAACCATCTGGCAACGCTCGTCGGAACATCATTTCCCTTGCACAACTCGTCCCACCCAGGGCTAGTTTGGAGTCCGGACCACACGACTATATCCCCAAGTGAAATTTTGTTGCCAACTAAGTAAGTGACAGGAGCAAGAATCGTATCCAAATACTCCACCGCTTTTTTAATTTTCCCTTCTCCCATCATATTTTGGCTGTAAGTGATCCAGTGATTTATTTCTGATTCTTCCAGGGCGTTGTTACCAAACCACTGGTGGGATTTGACAGCTCGTCCCAAGTAACGCGATATTGCAGAACTCGAGTCAAATTTTACACCATTGACAGTCAAGCAGTTACTGTCACCCCAAACCACTTTGATTTTTTCTTTTGATGAAGCGATGAGTATCAGAGCACTCAACGGAGGATTCGACTTGCTCGCCTTCAATTCCATGATCTGAAACACACACAAAAATCTAATTGGCATCTTTATAAAAAAGAAAAGAACAACGGTTTGTTATCTTCTTTGGGTAGATCAGTTAGATCTGTCTAATTCACGAAATGATAGATGAAACTCTAGCTCATCATCCAAATTTAATTAAACAAATTAGTATTGCTTAAACAATTTTACAGAAAAGAAACACAGTGAATATTGCATTGTCAATGACAATTTGTCATCCATCTTTGACCCATGTTTAAAATTTCGAAACTCTAGCTCATCATCCAAATTTAATTTGGTTAAACCAATAGGAATTGTTTCAACAATTTTACAGCCAAGAATAACCTACACTTCAATTCACAAGTGTCGCTTTGAAAATAAAAGATTCACAATATACCTAATTATTTTAAAAGTATGTATCAATGGGTACGCGCCCACATTTATAGTTAATATGGGTCCCACACCAAAGTAAAATTTCGAGTCTTGCAGCATGACCTACAAAGCAAATTGTAGCAGTGTAAAACTATTTATTTATTTTTTCACTTATTTCATTCGAAATTTAGAGTACCAAGCCCACTCATAAGTTCCAATCATGCAGCATAACAAAATTATTGAATTTTTCCTGAAGTACTAACCTACAAAACCACCGAATGTTTATTAGGTACTGGGAACAGTACATAAAGATACCTACCATAAATCCTCACTTTGTTCTAAAGGCGTGAAGCGGAATATTTTTAGCGAATTTTCGATGAAAAGGAAGCATATTGTTCTCGGTCCAAAATATTTAAAACTCGAGTTTCCGAAAAATGTTTATACCCAAATCCGTTTCAGACCATCCTGAATTCACTGCCAAAAGTCATGTCATCCCAGACAATAGATAAAAATGTCAAATTTGCACAAAAAATCTGGCCAGGCAATCGAAACGCTAAGTTCGTCGATGGGCTGAATCGGGTCACTCTAAGGGGGTTTAAGGGAGAAAAATTACCCATAAATTCCTAAAATGAAACAGTCTGACAAGTGACGCCTCATTCTAAAGCTTTTTTTACGCTGAACACGATGGTGAAGTCAGAATGGCGAAATCTTAACCCTTTCACAAACTGGATCACTTTGAAGATGAAGAAACGTGGTGGTTCTTCACGGTTCATCTGCTCTAATCTGATAAAGGAATGAGATATCGCAATTGTGACTTCACCATTGTGTTCAGCTTTAAAAAATCTATAAACTGAGGCGTTACCCTGGCAAAAAGGAGACGAACTATGTTATAAAACCAGTAAAATGGAGACATCTTCGAAAATTTGCACTTATAGCCACGTTTTAAAGACAGCCTACGATTTGACTCAGAATTTGCTAATATATGATTCGTGTGTATATCAGTTTAAGAAGTTCAAACAACCACGCACTAAAATTATGAAGCCATTGCCGCAGCATAAAAAGCTAGAGGTTTTTGCGCACAAATATTTTTGGTCATCCAAATTGTATTTTTCTAACTGATCACATAATTCCATCCCAATTCGCTGATTATTAAATACTTTTTATCCACAAAAACTCAAATTTGGCCTTTGTATTATGAAATGTATCTCGAAATTAAATCGAACTCACCGCTTCCATTTCCAATCATTGTTTAAGGTAATTAATAAATAATTCACAAACTACAAATTGCTAATAATTGTGTTTGAAAGCATCTATCATCAGGCTGCTCCTTAAACATTCAGCCCTCCAATCAAGGGTCAGAGAACACAATGTCAGAAATCTATTCGTGAACTAAAAAGTGAACATTTGGTGACAACTGTCGATGGATGCCTTTCGATGTCTATGGCCAGGTCACTAGTTACAGGGTTAAATGGAGACATCTTCGAAAATTCGCTCTTTTAGCCACACACAAAATATTTAATATTTTTTGACATCCTTAATTGTATTTTTCTACCTGATCACATAATTCCATTTCAATTCGCCGATTAATTTATTAATTTATAATTTAATTTATTATTTACGTTTGTTTTACTACTTTTTGTCCACAAAAACTCAAATTTGGCTTTATATTCTGAAGTGTATCTTAATGGATAATTAACAAACTACAAACTGGTAATATTTGTGTTTGTAATCGTCTATCATCATGCTGCTCCTTAAATATTCAGCCCTCCCTCACACAATGTCAGAACTACAAAGTCAACATTTTTCGATGACCACCTTTCGAAGTCTATGCCCAGTTCACTTGTTACAGGGTTAATTAGGGGGAGTGGAATTAAAGCTATTCTAGGGTATAAATGAAAACACAAAATTGAAGTGCAACGTTAAAATTTACTGTGAATGCATCATAATATCAATATCATGTGTTATTTTAATACACAAAAAATCGGATTTTTTTTCTTCAAATGACAAGTAGACAATTAACTTGAAAATGAACATCACTTTAGAACTATTCAGAATCGTTACACATTAGGAACAAAATTTTAGCAGTGCAACTTGACCTACTCGCTCTGAATTTAGAGAAATTCAAAGAAAACATGAAGGCGTACGAAGCATAAAAAAAGAAAACAAAATTAAGTAAATCCTCTGAAACGAACAAACGTTTCTACACACAAAATTGCAGCGCCATACAAATTACAGACAAATACAATGGTTCTTTAAAAATATATTTGCCTCAACAAAGACTTGTGCAAAAGCGAGGAGCCATCTCTTCATGAATTATGTTCATCTACTGTAGTAACTACGTATAACTGTTATACGTAGTATGAATAAGCTTGTAATAACATTTTTATAAAATACGAAGTTGACAATTTTTGGTCTCACATGTTTTCCCTAAATGGTAAATAGACTGTCACAATATTCAACAACAACCAGATTTGGGGGAATCAATACGTGTGCCCTCATTAATGACCAGTTTATTAGGATTGTCACCAGTAGAAGCCGAAGGTCCGACGCGACTCCTGATTTCAGCTGCCATGGTCATGAATGTTTGTTCAACATTCGAAGCACTTTTGGCGGACGTTTCGATAAACGGGATTTTCAAATGGTCGGCGAATTCCTTGGCTGTGGCGTAGTCGACTACTTTTTTCGCAGTAAGATCACTTTTGTTTCCAACGAGCAACTTGTTAACACCGTCGCTGGCGAAACGATCGATTTCTTCGAGCCACTGCTTCAGATTGGAGAATGACTCTTGATCAGTGCAATCGTACACCACGATTATTCCGTGTGCTCCTCTGTAGTAACTAGATGTGATGGTTCTGAACCTCTCTTGTCCGGCTGTATCCCAAATTTGTAACTTTATGGTCTTCCCGTCAAGATTGACGGTTCTTATTTTGAAGTCGACTCCGATGGTGCTAATATAGCTTTCCGAATACGTGTCGTCTGCGAATCTGAGAAGTAGACAGGACTTTCCAACACCCGAATCTCCGATCAGAAGCAGCTTGAATAGGTAATCGTATTCCGGATTCATTTCTCACAACCTAAAAAGTTAACACGCGATGAGGATCCAAATCACAACTACATACAAGAATTAAGTAGCTAATGAACCGGAAACTCAAACAGTTATCGTATCGATCACGGTTGGGAGTTTTCAACAGCAATATGTACTTGGAAACTAAATGATTGCACAAGACACCTTTCACTTACATCATCGAACCCACCCCTTTCCACAGCTACACCCACAAGGTACCAGTTTCTTTGTCCAAAGGAACGAAACGCCTTACGACAACTCTCTTGCAATCCGTCTACACTTTTTCACGTAAATTTGAATCTTTCAAAAAAGGAATAGGAGCATTTCTAAGGCTTAATGGATGAAACCATGAGACCGTTGCTGACTTCAATTCCAAACCCCAAGTTTTCCTGATTTGAGGGACCGTAAAACTTTTAATTACTAAATAATGAAATTCAAGTTATTTACTCACCGGTGGCAATTCTCACAATATTGAGCAATGAATTTCTTGAAGCACAAAAATTCTTCCAAATAAATTATTGCAGTTTACGTGGAATCTGGAAACTTACGAAGGATCATGGAAGAAAAACTTCTTTTTAAGTGTTCCATGACGAAGGTTATGATGGATAGTATAAAACGTCCCTTGCGAATTTCACTTCTGCGTGTTCCATCCATTGATGGATACTGAACTCGTCCTACCATCTTCCACACATACTCCCGTAGGTATCAAAAAGTACCGACTCCCGTATCGATAAGATCGCTCCAATGAACGTTGGGTAGAATAATTCAAGTAACCAGTAGGTAAGTATTAAATACTACTGATAAAATGTATCAGTGTTGATAGTCGAGACTATCGATAGGCTCCATACTATCGATGATGGGTTTGGAGATTACTCTTGGTCAGCATAATATGCTATTATATTATGATATTATCTGTTCTGTTGCTCAGCTGCTGTGTCCAAACATGGTAAAATTTACTATCCAATTACACGGTGGGCAAGTGACAAACCCAAATCTCAATTTTTTGCTAAAATGTGTTTTTTTAATCAACTCCTTGGAACATTTCCTAGCGATTCTGACGTTCATAGCGGCGAAAAGTGAACTAAAAATGTGTTTTTTTTTTTAGTGTGTAGTGATTGTGAAAAGAAGAATGAATAATTCATTATAGTGAATGTTAACCGTCACTCCTTGACTTTATCCATACATCTAAAAATTTAAAACAGCTGAATGAAAAGGGTTCAGAAGTTTAAGGGGAAGAACAATTTAAGCGCGAATTTGACGAATTAAAACAGTTTTTTGGTGTTACTGGTTCAACGGAGAAGAGAATCACAGTGCAGATCAGGGAATTTGAAAAAAAGCTGTCCTTGGTTTTCGAAAAATGCCCAAGTTCAAAATCTATCGTTGAGGCAACCATCGTAAAACCCCCAATTACTAGCTCTTTGTTCCTAACTGTTTTATCCGTCAACCCCTAGTATAAATGACCGTATGTAAAGTTTTTGGTCTCCAGGTATGAATGTGGTTAATCTACCAACCCATCTGTTCTCACTCCCATGACCATTCCTCACCGTAAGTACCAACATGTATAGCGCCACTGTACCGTCTATTACTGAGGCAAGAAATCCTTCTCAAATTAGCAAAAGATTTTAATTTTCCTTCTCAGAAAGTAAGGAATTCTTACCACCTAAATTGCGATTTTAAGAACTCAGCAAATTCTTGACAACGGTTTATTACCAAAAGGATTATGTAGATATGAAATAGACTTCTAAGTGCGTAATTATTATAATACACAAGATCAAAGATTCGCATTCCAAATCGCAGTAAAATAACAAGAATCTACAAGAGATAATTCCATGTGAAAATCAAAATATGCATAGCTACACCAACTACTTGTTACACTCAATCATAGGATCGACACTTTGTTCACAATAAAATAAAAAATAAAAAAACCTACACATTCAAATGATTCATATAAAACCTCAACTATCACCTAAAAATTATCAAAGATACACCAAGACACAAGACAGAGGAGTTCGTCTTCCCGTTCTTACGTATTTATTTATCTTACAATCACATCATGGTTCAAGGTGGCTAAAAGGATAAGTTATTGCACCTCGGCAGAAAAATTGGACAATACAATATATTGATAGATAGTGGGTCTTCAGCGCCTGGTGAAATTGGAACGTCCTCCACCACCACCGCCTCGACGGTTGCCACCGGTTGGTCCTCCAAGTCCACCTCCTCCCAAACGGCTCCCTCCGAAATCGCGGTTACGACTTACGCCGCCATCACTAGGACGGAATCCGCCACTGAAATTCAAACTGGGAGGAGAGCGGTCGCGGGAGAAATAGTCAGACGGTTCGTTGCCGTAAGCAGGTGGTCCGCCAAGTCCGCTTCCGCCGACACGTCCGGAGCCGCCAAAACTCTCGCGAGGTGGAGCAGGCCTTCCCCAGTCCTCATTTGACCTGTTCCTATGGGCAAAATACACATCAGATGTTAGAAATAAATTTTGCTGGGGGAGGAAAAGTAAGAGTCAGGGAAGATAATTTTCTTTTATAGGACCGAAACTAACCATAACCAAGAAAAAAGGAGCGCATTTTCGAAGAAATAACTGGTTTTATGTATAATGTCTCCAATTTTACTGGTTTTATAACAAATTTTGTCTCCTTTTTTGCCGAGTAACAACTCAGTTTATTTTCAACGCTGAACACGATGGTGAAGTCAGAATTGCGATAGCTCAATTGGTTATCAGATTAGAGTAGATGAACCACGAAGAAGAACATCTCAAGTAACAAGGTTTCTTCATCTTCAAAGTGCTCCAGTTTGAACGGAATACGACATTGCAGGTTGATTTTACCAAAGTGTCCAGTGCCAAAAACATCTCCTAAATGAGATGTCAAATGTAAATGAGATGTCACTTGTCAGATTGTTTCATTTTGGGAATTTATGGGTAATTTTTTCCAAAACCCCCTAGAGTGGCCCGATTCAGTCCATCTACGAACTTAAGCCTTTCGATTGCCAAGACAGATTTTTTGTGTGCAAATTTGAACTTTTTATCTCAATTCTATTGAGAGTTATCGTTTGGATTGTCGTAGGAGTTTTTGCGTATTTTGGCAGTGGATTCAGGGTGTTCTTGAAAGGATTTCGGTATGAAAATATTTCGGAAATTCGAGTTTTAAACATTTTGGACCGAGAACAATAGCTTCTTTTTCCTCGAAAATTCGCTAAAATAGCGGTTTCAAGGCTTGAAAACTTCAAACAGAATATTAAAGTTAATTTCCAACTAAATTTACTGTTATAGTCATTATTAATAACTTTTCATTTAAGAGCATTTTTTTGAAGATGAGTACTGTACTACCTAATCAAAAAGTAGAAATAGGTCAATTTTCTATACAGAAAACATTGTGTGGAAAGCTGAAAAACGATCTTGGTTAAGGGATATTGCGAGGGTCTCACGGCAACTTCCCATATCGTCACTTTTGGCCTAAATGAGTTACCTACCTATGCATACCATTCGAAGCGTCTTCTCCCGGCGGATCGATCTAACTAAGTATAAGTTAAGTAACTTAGGTAAATAAATCTCACGATTCATTTTACTGAATTAGTCAGTAAAAATAGTCATTGGCAGATGGTTTTTTGCTCTCCTGAAAAGTCGCCAAATGACAATGTGGGAAGTTGCCGTGAGACCCTCGATTGTCTCTTGAGAGCGAAAACAAAAAAAATGTAATGCATTGAGATACGCTTCTCTTGCTCAGGACAGCAGTACAGCTGTAGTAATTGAAAATATACGGATAGACATAATTTTAGGACATTATTTTCCAAACCGACTATTTTGTAACTCATCTCGAAAAGTAGCAGTGTTGCTACAAACCAGGCTACGAATGGTAGTAAAGGGAGCAGGAATTCGTGGTTGTTGGAAATGGGTATTCAAAATAAGACTCCATGAACCGTCTCATGGATCATATAGATTTGTTGTATTGGTGACACTGTTTCTCGACCCCTGGAGGGGGACTCGTCTGTGCGACGTTCCTCCCCCCCACTTGACTACTTGTCCCCGTGCCTGGCTTGTGACTTGGAATTGTTTCGCGTACGCTCTTGATTCAATATCTAACTTGTATAAAACCAAGTGTTAATACAGTCCGTTCTTGTTCCAAAAACGTGTGTACACTCTGACTTCACCCTATCAGGTATTGTACATTGAGTATCGAAGACAAACGGTGAGTGATCCTCATAATTCATGTAAGTCTATGACTCCATGTTTCTAAATCATTGAGACCATATTCGGATACGATATCGTGTGTTCAAGCTTGATTGATACGGTTGTAATGATGTGTAATTCAACGCTTACCTTTTGACTCGGAACTTGACTAAAAGCCCATAATGATTGAAGCGAATGATCAATTGATTCTCTGAGCTTGGACCTTCGAGGTCACCTTCACATCGTTGTCGTATTTCGTCCCGTTTGTCGTTCGTAACCTGAAAATGGCCGCCGACAGCTTTCGTCGATTTTCGTCTCGGAGTTTCTGAATTCCGTTTTGGACTCCCCTGGGCTAGATGTTGATTTCTTTTCATCGGAGATCATCGTCTTACTAGTTTTTCCAAACTATTGGGTTGTTTCGCTTCACCAATTCTTCTTGTTAGGGTCTCTTGGTGACTCGAGTGCGAGCGTGTGTAGCTGACACGTTCACTTGTGCCTCTTGATGTGATGCGAGTGATCGCATCAAAGCAAATTGCACTCATATCAGCAAAAAGATGTGAAAGCATCGCTTACCCGTCCTCAGCGCAAATGCGTATGTCTGTTCGAATAATCCCACAATTCGTTCAGGCGTCTGAGTACGCGAGGCTATGTTTTATATTTAATATATCAAACATTCTGCCTTCCGAGTCAGACGAAGACTGATTATGTAGTGCACGACCTTGATACATCTTGTTGCTAATCAGTGTGCACAAACTTGATTTCCGTCTGGCGATATATAGGATTTCCCAGTTCGTCCACAATCCGAACAATAAATGGGCCGTACTCAAAACAAAGAGGTGTTTGATTCGGGCAAGACCTCTGAGGTTAAAGTCCTAAGTTAATTGAATTTCTATTTAATAGGAGTTCAATTCACGAACGGTGTGTCTCAGTCTCTAACTAAACGAGACTCGGCGCGGGAAGCTGCTTGTATAGAAAAGAGTCACTGAAGGTGAATCCCGACTCCAAGCTCAGGGTCTTGAAAATACTTATGTTAAATTAGATTTCAATCAACGTGGGAGCGGGCCCCGTGGATCACCCCCATTCATGAAAAAAAATAAGGGGTGAATTGGATTGTATGCTTCATGATCTTGTCTTAAGCATAATTTGTTCTGGTCATCCACGGGTGTCGTAGATCATTCTTTCATGCAGTCAAGCAGAAATACGAGAAGAGGTATTTGAATTGGGTTTCATGTATGTGCACAATTTTGTCTAACCCTTTTGACTCCTAGCTTCATCACTCACCCTGATTTATTAACAATTTTGCTTTTGGGACTAAATGAAAAACGCTTGCAGCAAATCTTGAAATTTTGAATCAAACTTGCTTTTGCTCATTTTACTAATTTTTCTAATTACGTATTTTACGTATGTACATTTTACGTATATACACTTTACGTATTTTACGTATGTACATTTTACGTATTTTACGTATATACATTTAACGAACTCTAGTACATTTTGAAGTTCTAAATTTGCTTTGATTCAAGAACTTTTGAATCAAAATTTGATTTTGATTTTGCTTAAAGAGCTAAATTTGCTTTGATTCATTACAAAATCTATTATATTTACTTGCACCCTGATAGTTTTTGTTTATTTGCCACCTGTTGTTTACTTTGTTTGTTCAGTTCGTAATGCCAATTGAGCTTTACAGATTGAGAAAGATATCATGAGTGATACCGGCTCTCTAATTGATTTTGAAGAAGGTGGACTCCTTGACTCGCCACCACAACCTCCGTTGGCATCTTCCACTGGAAATGAGCAGAAGCCTTGCAGTCCCAATCAGGAAACTGAACACTTGCGTCTGGAGGCTGCAAAGACGTCTGAGGATGTCCTCTCGAGGTTCTTAGAAAATATAAAACAACAGATGAAGGTAAGCCTTGGACAAATCAATGAACGTCTCACTCACTTGGACCAAAAATGTTCTGAGTTAGATCATCGATACCTTGCCCCGCCTGTCCAAGCCTCTTACACCAATCCTCTTGCTACATCTTCAATAATTGAACAATAATTGAAGAATTATTCTTGTACTACCCTCAAATCTTGCTCCCTCTGGAATTCTTGTATCACCCACAAATCTTGTTCCCACTGTAAACTCTGAACCTCCCACAAATCATAACTTGACTCCTTTGACTGATGAATCTGCCATGGATGTAGAGGTTTCTGTACATGCTGTACCTTCGACTTCGGATGCTTTATCTGCTCCTCTCTCTCATTCTGATCGACTTGCCCGCTCATCTGAGTTGTATCGAGTCAGAAAAATCGACGCTGTCAGGTTTCGACCTCTTGATTGTCGCTTGGAGAGTGAGGATCAGTTCAAGTAATGGAAGAGGGGCGTTGTCGGACAGGTCGAGACACAAGAGTGTCTCTTCCTTCTTGATCCATCCGAGCCTATTCCAGCATCATCTTCCTTCCAGGCCTGTCAACTTTAAACTACCCTCATCCGCTGGCACTTCTAAAGTCACTAAAAAGTCTGATTTTTGTATCTATTGCCGTCGTAGGGGTCATACTAGGGATATTTGCTCTTGGGCAAATAAAATTTGTTTCAAGTGTGGTACTCTGCTGCCAACTGTCCAAATCCCTCCCCCTCATTTGTTCGACGCAACACACAATCTGCTCAAAATCGACTTAACATGAAACAAAAGCCAAAAAGGTCGTCTAAACTAGCGGGTTCTTGCAACAATGACAAATCTTCACTTGTCAAAATGCCCTTAGGTCAGGCGAAAGTACTTGTTGAAGAATTTGGCAAATTTCCTGACTCCGTGTTTGCCATTGTGGGGCCTCAAACAGGTTCAGACTCTGCTGAGGTTTGGGTTTCTATGGGTGCTGAGGAAGGGCAACATATTGCTCTCTTGAATTATGTTTGAGAACGTCAAGGATCTGGGAAAGCGTTCACCATTTCTGAAGGTAAAAATAGTTTTCTAGCAATTGTGGACACTGGTTGTACTGAACATCTTACATCCTCAAGAGAATGCTTGGTTAATTTTAGACGTAAGTATGTCTAAAGAGCGTGTTTTTAAATGTGCCAATCGGGATGAGTCTGCAGACTTGACTGTGAGATTCTGCGGGGATTTGAATTTTGTAAAAAATGGTCAAGTCTCCACCTTGAAGGATGTTTTGTACACACCAGGTTTATCCACCAATTTGTTTTCTGTCAGAAAAATTGCTCAGGTTGGAATTAATACCTTCTTTTCACAGGATAAGGTTGACTTTATTCAGGCCTCCACTGGTAAAATCATTAAGTCTGGTTATTTCAAAGACGGGGTATGGTGGATTGAACTGCCGCTTGCTCCTGCTAAATCTGTTTCTGGGACACCTGGGGCTCATTTTGGTCCCAAGCGTTGCAGACTTGGTACAATCTTCACCACCTCACTTGTGCAGTCTGGTAGCCATTCAATGACAACTCCTTCTTGTAATGGAGCTGAATCTCAAAGTTTGGGAGGGAGGTCTGGTCACTCGTCGTCTGAAGTCTCTGCCATCCTGGGAGGGAGGGTTCCTGAGGTTGGTTCTATTGATCCTATACAACAACAACTTTCTGACTTTGACAGGCAGAATTTAGCTGCGCCTGCTGCACTTGGGTCAGATTTCTTGTGGCACTTACGCCTTAATCACACTTCTGGGCAATACTTGAAGGCCGCCAAGAAGTTCTTACCAGAACTCAAACTTGTCACGTTCTCGGATCAGATCTTGAATTGTGAGGACTGTCATCAAGCAAATACGATTCGAAAATCGCATACTCAAGTTAGGCACAGGGCTGAGAGATCCTTTTCCTTGCTTCACACAGATCTCATGGGTCCTATCAGCCCTTCAAACTTTCGAACTGGAGATACGTATGTAGTGATTTTTGTATGTGACTTTTCTCGTTACGTTTTCGCTTACACTCTCAAGAACAAAAAGGAGGTTCACGTGGCACTCAAACAATGTCTGCTTGAAATAGCGTCCATCACGTCTGAACCCATAAGCGTATTCAGGCTCCGGTCTGATCGTGGACTCGAATTTCAAACGCAGGAGGTGAAAGGACTGATGGACCGGGAGGGCATTCTTTGGGATCCTTGTCAGCCTCATGTTCCCCAACAAAATGGTTGTGCTGAAAGAGTTAATCAAGATATAAAACATAAAATCAGAGTAAACTTGTTGTCGGCTAAAATGCCTTACTCTTTCTGGGGTCACGCTTCGAAGTATGTCGTATTTGTTCATAACAGAATGCCTCACTCGTCTAATCTGTTCATTAGTCCATTTGCTAATTCTTGCGATGCCAAATTTATTGAATCTATAGTGTATGGCGATCGAATCAAAGATTATCCAAAGCCTCTTGTTACAATTCTTGACATGAACGACAACTTGAGCCAAAATAATTCACTGACTGAAAACTCCACAGAAATTGTGGCCTTGCAATGAGATAGTCAGGTAGACTTGCTGGAGCCTTCCTCCTACAAAGAAGCAATGGAATCCTTGGATAGGGAATATATTTATACTAAATAATTTTATATTCTAATTTTGTTTTGTATTAATTATATATATAGCTTATACTTATGTATAACTTGGTATATAATAATATCTTATATTATTATAATTATATAAAGTATAATATGTGTGTAGTATATATAATAAATTAATTTTAAATTAATAATATTATATAATTTTGGGAAGAGGCTATACTTGATGAACTTGAATCGTTGGAGGAGATGAATACTTGGGAACTTATACCCAGATCAGCTCTTCCCCCTTTGAACCAAAATTATAAAATCTCGATGGGCACATAAAAGGAAACTTGAATCTGAGGGCTCCATCAAGTACAAAAGTCGTCTGGTAATCAAAGGTTTTGCTGATACTAACGAATATCTTGTTTCAGAAATATTTGCGCCTGTGGCTAGATTGGGTGATGTCCGCGTTTT
The DNA here is from genome assembly GCA_963920205.1 of Stenodema calcarata. Classification (NCBI taxonomy): domain Eukaryota; kingdom Metazoa; phylum Arthropoda; class Insecta; order Hemiptera; family Miridae; genus Stenodema; species Stenodema calcarata. The sequence continues at coordinate 25,638,619 of OY986056.1, read as the reverse complement.
CTTGTCTATTATGAATAAACTGGACTTACACCTATATCAACTGGATGTAACCACTGCATTTCTGCATGGAAATTTGGAAAAACATGTACATATGTACATTCCTGATGGCCTGATTGAACTGAAAGACTACCCACTAACCTTGAAGGATTCTCATGTGTGTTGTCTTAAAAGGTCCTTGTACGGATTAAAGGTTTCTCCGAACTTGTGGTATAAAAAGTTCAGCAGTATTCTTCTTGCCATGGGTTTTGAAATTTACCCGTTCCAAACTTGCATCTTCAAGTGGCAAGACGGTACTAAATACGCGCTGATTATTATATATGTTGATGACAAACTCCTAGCTTCAAACGATGACAGGAAAGCCTTGAAAGTCATCAAACAGCTGAAGCTAGAGGTTAAAATCAAAAATCTTGGAACACCTACAAAATTCTTGGGATTTGAAATCAAGAGAAATAAGTCTAAAAGGCTGATGTTCCTTCATCAAAAGTCAGCCATTAAAAACTTGTTAGACAAATTTCTCTCCCAAGAGGAAAAGGTTTCCTTGACTCCTATGCCTGCAACAGAGTGTACGTTAACTGCACAGCTGAGATCGACTGAGGATTTTGAATCATCTCCGGATGTCCCTTATCGAGAAGTAATTGGCTCTCTCTTGTATATTCAAAATTGTACGAGACCTGACATTTCTTTTGCAGTCAATTTCATGAGCAGGAAACAAGTTGGGTATACACTCTCTGACTGGAAGGGTGTTCTGCGAATACTGCGGTATCTCAAGGGAACTTTGGATTTCGGAATTTTGTTTTCAGGCGAAACTGAAGACTTGGTTGCCTATTCAGATTCCTCCCTTGGTACTAGCTCTATTAATGGTCGATCAACCACAGGGTTTTCAATCAAGTCTTTGGAGACTTGGTGTCTTGGAAATCAAAAAAGCAAACTCACGTGGCATTATCGGTCTGTGAAGCGGAATACATTGCCATGTCTGAAGCATGTAAGGAGCTTACAAGTATTCGAAGCTTGTGTAAGTTCCTTATTGGATTAGATATGCTTCCCATCTTGAAATGCGACTGTGCTCCTGCAATTTCCGTTGCAATGACAAATGACTCTCGTACCTTGAAACACATAGTCAAATTGTCCATGCATTTCGTTCATGAAATGTTCAAAAATGGAAATGTTTCTATACTTTGGGTGTCTACCAATGAACAGATAGCGGACACTTTCACCAAGGCACTGCCTTTTGATAAATTTGTGTACTTTCGGAATCTCTTGTTGACCAACTTTAATACTCTCTTGTAACTTCCCCCAGGAAATGAAGAGTCTTGGAGTTGAATACCGGAACTTCGCACTCGCTATCCCCATGAATCATCGGCCTGCATCATCTTGACTCCGTGAAACATAGTGTCGCGTTCTAGATCACTTGTCTTGACATTGTTATCCAGTATAGAAATTGATCCAAATTATCTTGCATCACGTAACATCTCTTGCTGTACGTTATAATCTAACGTATTATGTTTTCTTGATTTAATTTTGTTTTCTCTCACACCTTGCATCAAATTGAATTGTATGATCTAGTTACTTGTGAATTGTGTCTTGTTCTCCACTCAACTTTCTTTTGCTTCAAACTGGAAGATCATGTATCTTGTTTTAATTCAATTCTCTTGACATGTTACCAATGCTGGATTTTAAGCTACTATGGTAGGTTATCTTGTGTCAACCTTTCTTGTTTGAATTCTGGCTCCTCCAGCCATAATCTTGTAATTCTTGCATAGTAGTTATACTCTCTTCAGTCTTATCTTTGAATAGGAGGGAGTGTTGGAAATGGGTATTCAAAATAAGACTCCATGAACCGTCTCATGGATCATATAGATTTGTTGTATTGGTGACACTGTTTCTCGACCCCTGGAGGGGGACTCGTCTGTGCGACGTTCCTCCCCCCCACTTGACTACTTGTCCCCGTGCCTGGCTTGTGACTTGGAATTGTTTCGCGTACGCTCTTGATTCAATATCTAACTTGTATAAAACCAAGTGTTAATACAGTCCGTTCTTGTTCCAAAAACGTGTGTACACTCTGACTTCACCCTATCAGGTATTGTACATTGAGTATCGAAGACAAACGGTGAGTGATCCTCATAATTCATGTAAGTCTATGACTCCATGTTTCTAAATCATTGAGACCATATTCGGATAGTGGTAGATACTGTAATGTACTCATCAAACATGGAACTGTAAGGGACCTCATATCAAGGACATACAAAACAGTTATGCTTACCTTCCACCTCCACCTTGATTCATTCCAGCAAGCAACAACTGATTTTCTATTATGCTGTTCAGTTGAGACAATACAGCTTTTGCAGCCTGTACCGTGTGCTCCGCTGGTCGCTCGTCATTGTAACCTGGACGGTCGTTATAATTGTCACGGCGCACATCACCACCCCACGGATTAGGCTGTCTACCCATAGGTTGAGGCCTTTGGTTGAAACGGCCCCTTGGTCCGCCAGGTCCACGAGACATTGGGGGACCCTGAGGTCTAAAACATGAAACAATACAGAAAGAAATGTGGAAGAGGATTTAGAATGATATACTAGAAGGATTTTCACCAAGGGATTGTAAGGGTAGAACTCGTTTTTTGGAGTAGCAGACAACAGTGTTGAACACTTACCCATCATCCATCCGAGGTCTTTTCTGGTAAAATCCTCCTCTTCCACCTTGGTTGCCCATTCCACCTCTTCGTTTGTTATTATTGGCGTTTTGATTGCGACCGCCTGGCTGATTAGGACCTTGGTTTTGCCTTCCACCCCCACCCCCTGTTCCTTGGTTTGGTCTTCCGGCACCACCCTGAGGCTGTCTCTTTTGACCAGGACCGCCTGCTTGGAATTGGTTCCTTCTCTTCGCACCTCTTTGGAAGAAAGGAACGTGACCACCAACTGCCTGAAAATTGAAATCGAGGCTTAAAATATAATAAATAGGTAAATAGGAGATGATTATTAGCACTTGAAGAATGGCAATAGGGCGACGAATAGGAAGTAATAGGTGGAAACAAAGCCGTAGTTGATATCTCGAAAGACTGAACTTGTGCAAATGAAGTTTAAACCAAGATGTGCCTCAGGAGTAACATTGGTGTACTATATAACGGCATAAATTATACCTATAATATGCCATGATCAAAAATATAATTCTTACGTCATAGAACGCGATGACAGACAGGGGACCATTTCTTTGAGGGCACAAATCTACACCAACAACTTTCTTGAGGGTGTAGTAGGGATGCAACATAAGATTCATTTTTTTCAGAACTTCCAAATTGTTAGCTTGTTTTTTCAATGTCTTGTCTCTTGGATCATACACCACTGCAACTTTCTTGACTCTGTGTTGGAAAAGTCTTTTGATCGGCATATCCTCTGAAAATAGATTCACAACATGTACATCACAATCAATCAATGGAGCGGACGGAATTGTTGAATTATTGTAATAGCCGATTACGAATACTTACGGTATTGACCCCAATGAACCACTGAATGGGGAAATTCACCAAAATATCTCTTGCACTTCTCTACAATATTCACTTGTTTTGCTTTGGCCGAAAGAAATGATACTGAATCCTTGAACTTAGCCTTAATGTCGTTCCTGAGCATCTCGTTCATGAATGTCATCATCATAACTTTTTTGCATTTCTGAAATCAACCGAAGGTAAAATGAGGAAGATGAAAACACGAAGGGGCAAGATTAATTAATTTTGAATATTCATTCAGTAGGTACTGACCTGAGCAAAGAAACTTTGAACAAAGTAGTAATCACAGGCGACAACTATCTGAGAGTTCGAATCTATACCTAGATTGTCAACCAACAGATTCATCAACGTAGGGATCACTTGGGTGCGGGATGGATGATACGATTCAAGATGAGGATACAGATCGAGTTTGACACTGCTGATCGTTTCAGAAACACTCTGGCTTCCACAAACGTGGTACCAATGTTTAACATTCCTGTTCCACTCACAGGGACGGCTGTAAAAGAAGATAAAATAATAATTATAATTAATTCCGAGGGAGTATGCCTGCACGTTTGATATCGGCTGTACACGGTATTAATTTTTTGCAATAATAAATCATTTTCAACTTACTTGTTAGTCGCATGCCAAGTTATATAGATTCCATTGATGCCCAATGATGAACACTTTTCTTCAAAGAATTTTTTGAGTGATGGGCTGAATCGATTCAGATGATCCCGAATCTGACTGTTGACTCGGTTGAGGAATGGAGTTTTCTCAAGGCTTATCGGCTTCATAGCGCTCTCTCGCATTATTGTTATTTCTTCCTTCTTCTCATCGCTATTATCTTTTTCGCCCTCCGTCTGCTCGCCATTGGTTGCAGCTTCCACGTCTTCAATGACGGCAGCAGACTCATCGCCCTCGCCTTCTACTTCTCCATCACCACCTTCTTCTTCGCCATTTTGTTTGTTCGCCCCTTTACCCTTGGGTTTGATCTTGCTGACCCTGTCGAAATACTCAGTAACTTCCTTTGACAAATTATCTTTGTCGCTCAAATCGTAGAATTCTTCAACGAATTTGTCGTCAATCACTAACACGACGCTCATTACAATCTCTCCCACGTCGTTCATGGAGAATTTTAATCCGTATAGATCTTTGGACTTGGAGATTCCATCAAAAACGTCAAACTTTTCAGTGCTCAAATGTTCAGCAACCGCCTAAAACATCATGAAAAATAAGCATTAAAAATTTGAACAAAAATGTCATCATTATTAGTGAACCCAACAATGATGGGTAGCAGATAATTGTCGTAGTTTCCTTACTTTAAATGAGAGATCAAAAGCAAATAAAGAGAGAAATAAAAATTGAATAAACAGATGTCCCCACCAAAAACATTATAAATAAATAGTGCATGTGGTGCTACTGCCGCCCTTAGCAAGAAAGGCGCATCTCAGAAGATCAAGATTTTCAGTACAAGCAATATTCTTTTTTCAAGTTTCGCGCCCAGTTAATTATACTTTTACCCCCCTTTTAAGGACATCATACGGTAGATCTAATCATTCTACGACTTACTGAGTAGGTACGTCATTTTTTTCTTTTTTCATGGAAATTCACGTCATAACCAATTTAGAGGACATACACCCTTTCCGCTAAGTAGATATACGCCTTTTTTGCCAAGCATTCCAAGCATGACAGACGAGCGTGAAGATAATCTGACGCCCCGTCAGACGGTTTACCTTACTGAGGCATAACGGATGCTAAGCAAGATAAGCGGATTTCACGAGATCCGGCTTTTCCGCTAAGCATTTTGGTTGCCATGAACATGATTTCGAATTTTCGCGAAAAAAGTCGTATCTCAGGAGATGCAGCTTTCTTGCTTAGTGGAGAAAGGTAGTCGGCATGATATCCGCCTTTTATGCTTAGGAGAAACGACATAGTCTTATCGCCTTAGGATTTCAAGAACATACGCCCTTTTTCGCTAGCGGTTTTTTTTGTACCTTCTGGTACCCGAAGGTACATGAACGAGATACCATCAGGTACAGAACAGTCTAAAGATTCTAGATAATATCTATGCAAAAACCAGAAAATCGCCAAATTCGGAGACACGCCCTTCTTGCTAAGGACGGCATCATAGCTTTTTGTGTCCATACTATGATCGCATCGAGGTTTTAGGGAATAAGCTAAACGACTGAAAACGCTATCCAAATTAGCAGAAATTATTAGAAATTGATGAGCAACTTCACCACTGAAAATTCGGGTGAATAGAACTAGAATTATGAACGTTTCAAGAATTTCACGTTACCACATGTGCAGATGGAAGTTCCAGTGTAATATTGATGATATTCAAATTGAACTATCCCCATAAAAAAAAAAAAAAAAAAAAAAAAAAAATGCAATTGAATTCGAACAATTAGGAAATTCAATTTACAAGTATTCAAAGTGCGCACACGCACAACCGAATGTTCCATTTGGAATCGATTTAATTCATATGGGGCCATCAAGTAATGAGCCCACATAACCGTTGAAAGTCATCGGCGGAGTACCACTAGAGTGCTCGTGTTGACATTAGGGGGCATGCAGGCATGAAACTTGACTGGTTCAAAAAGACCGGGGCGAGAAAATTAAAATCCCAAAAGTGATCACAGTGTGCGTTAGGAAATAGATGTTGAGCGCTGAAACCAGAATAGCATCCTTTCCACAACGGGGTAGTAAGTACATCTTTCACGTGTCTAGAAAGAAAGTACACTCGGTATTCCACCATAATATGCAGTCGATCGTGAAACAAATAGGGTTTTGCCACGTTCCCTTCCATCAATAAGTAGATTCCCAGATGCATACAGGGTATAGAAGGGTTGCAGAGGGTTAAATCGCTGAGAAAATAGGATATAAATCAAACTGAATAATGTTCAGTTTTCGTACGACCTTTGCTGGCTCCATGGCAAGCCAACAAAAAGTAAAATTAATAACAATAATGAACTAAGTTATACATTGACATTACACAAATAACTGGAAAATCAAGTTCCATTGTATAATCAATCGTTACCCATAAATGTTAAGGATGAATCATGATTAATAAAGCGACCAGTAATTCTGACGTGTCCATAGCCAACGCAGAACACAGAAGTTCAGCGCTCGAGAGCTTTGTTCCCTGGAAGGAATACGTTTGGGGCAGTTGATTAGATGATAATTAATCATCTTTCGGCAGTTTGATGACCAGCACCGCCTTGCGTTATGAATCCAATGAAGATGACGGTGATACGCACTTAGCTTGGAGCTCTAGGCAACAAACCTAGGAGTTATGGTCCTCTTATATTCGTCCTCTTGACCATTAATCAACGTCAGCAGTCATGCTTTGTTCAGATGCAGGTCTCATCGCTCTACTCTCTCCAGTGCGATCACGATGGCGGGTAGTTGCCAACAGTGTCGGTAAAACCGAAGCTGGACAATGTGTGGTTGCGTTGGTCACGCAAAGAATTTGTTAGGAATTAGAGTCTCGAGAGCATATCATTATTATTATGCCAATCTGGAACATAATGACCCAGTACACGAAGATGGGCCGTATATTTTCACACATCATGTCACAGTGGTCGCATAGATAGCTCCCTGACTTGGTACATACATTCAAGTGGATACAATTTCTTCAAGTTCCTAACTATTTATTCAAAAAGCCAATATGATCATCTTTTTGAATCACGTTCCTACGCCACTAAATATTGCCATATCAAAAATGGTAGGTGCCTACCGAAACACAACCTAATTACCAATTTATTCACTGCAATACAATCGCTAGAAATAAAAGTGTAATTAACCTCATTCTGATAAAAAAAACACATCTTATAATAAAAGTGAGTTGTTCTCATACCTTTAACGTTCGAATTCAACTCTCACCTAAAACGCCCATGGCGAGCGTAGAAGTGCTGAGGAAAGTCAACATTCGTACGTCGGAGCGAGATGAATCATCAAGGTTGAGAAAACATTGGGCCAATTACCTCGCCTACTGCGAAGAAATTAAGAGTAAAAACCAAAACATGTTACTAAAATACTAAAATCAAACTTAACACAACAAAAATTATTTCCTACGATGCTCGTTTCCGAGTAGTCCGTGTTACTTTGTGTTCTAACGTCTCTAGCACTTGTAAAATTCACGATGTAATGGCTGCAGTTTTTGGAGCAGCTATGGCTCACTGGTGTAGATCGCGTTCCTTCAGTTTGAGGATACAGTAATTGAAGCGGGTGCCCTCTGCTAGTAGCACTAGGTATGTTTTTGGTTTCCAAGTAGAACCAACAGGCCACTCGCTCTCTGGGGCAGTGACGACTTTCTCCGACAATAGCAGAACGGTCCAATCGTTATTTCGGCATAACGTTAAGGCAGAAATGGTGTCACAATAGCGTGATAGCTGATGAGAAGCGAAACAAACGCTCATAGATAAGCCTTTCACTGTACCTAGAGTAGCACCTTCCACACAGGTGTACGAGATGAATGCACTGAAGAAACATGTACAAGATCGGGTGTTGGGTAAAGGCTGCCTGGGAATTGGAAACATCCTTAGGCACTGGTCATGAAAGTTCTTCCAATAGTGCACAAGACAATTCTATATTATGGTAGTTCTAATGCCTTCTAGATTGTTCCAATCGAAGATAATGTTTCCAATCGCCATTCCAGAGTAACCTGGGGAAGGCTGAATATTCAAGTTACACAACAGATTACATAAAAATCAAGTGCCACGTTTCTGTAAGTAGCATCGTTCTGGGAAAGTGCTTCTTTTATAAACACACTCCAGAAGTTGTGATGCTCAATAAAAACGATAATTTCTTCTCACTACAGGGATAAAATAATGAACAGTTAGGATTGCACACACGATCCATTGCAACAGTGGGTAGGATTCGAAATTATTACTCAGCGCTGTGCACTCATCGAAACTCGTTCACGTGTACTTACTGGAGCGACTTCGCTTTTTGCATGCCAGTTCAAGTGAAGAAAAAAAATTAATAAAGGAACGGTAGTGACTTTTTCGTAGATGAAGCCATACAGATATACGCTTCAAAGAAGCTAAGCATGCCAAACAATATTCTAGACTCGTTTGAACATGATATAACATTCTAATGGTGTCTACACCTCGAAATCATGGTGGCATGAAATCGGAGTTGAGGGGAGAATTCCCAAAATCCCAATAGCAGCCACAGGTTGCGGTGGTTGTTTACAAGGCTCACACAAATTGAGATAGGAATTGGTTCTCAGTTCGAGTACATAGTTTCCTACAGAGTAGAGCAATTGACAGCTCAGTCACAATAACCCGTACCTTCACAAAGTCGCTTGGGTACGATTTACGTGTGTTGTACATATTCGGACATCTATAGAAACTTCAACAAATCAACTCATTAATCAATATCATTACAAAGTTTATAAACTCATAACAACAAAAATTCATATAACAATACACATTGCTCATAAAAGGGAAGGGATGTTTGACCATTTCCTGTGGAATGTTATCAGTGGTAATATTTAAAACTGAGTTGCGGTTCTTCGAAATCAGGACCCTGCCACTCGAAATTTATCGTGAACCTGCAGGTTTTCCAGTACCTTAGGCCATTTGGTGAAAATTCCACACCAACGCCACCAGTTTTCAAATTGCCAGAACAGTGAATTTTCTTACTACTGAGGCATGAAGGTTGAAAAAGGTTGTATCAAAAATTAGTCAACTAAACTGTACATTTTTGTACTCCAAGAAAAGAGGCAGGATCTCTGATTGCTGAAGTACGTTCTGGAGGCAATCACCATGAGAACAAGTCGCACAGAAAAGGAGAGGAAACACTAAAACAAAAGCCTTATATACACTACTGCTCTTTGCGAAACATAATTTGATCGTTTCAAAATGTAGATACAAAGTGGCTTTAGAAAGTGAGCAGGCACATAATTAAATTTAGGACAAGTAACCTCTATCCACCATCGGTCCTCTGATATAAGTGGACCCACGCACTGGTATACATTGAACAACCAAATGCGTTACTATCGCTATAATTCCAACGTGAACTTCTTACAACTTCCAAGAATCGTTCATTGGCATTTCGTATCACCGTTTGCCCTCAGGAGACTGGTGCACCTATTGATGCACGACTCCCATCTTCCATTAATAGTACACAACGTTTTCGGAATCGTGAAGAGTTAAAATATCACACAAAGGTTCAGCCAAGTTGTAAGGCCACTGATGGACCGAGTGGCCATTCCACCTTCGACAGGACAATAAAAAACTGTTCAACTCAAATCGACACTTGGAACAGTTTCGAAAGGTACCAGTGAGTTGACAACGTTCAATTATTCCCAATTAGTCCGGTGTCTGGAATATTAATGACACGGGTAGGGTGATAGGATCATTCGCCAAGGAGATGGAAAAATGCAACTTGGGTTTATAAAACCAAGATGCAACACAAATGTAAATACTGTCGAAAGTGGAATTTCTGCACATAAGGATGTTGGAGGTATATTTAGAGGCTATTCTACACCACACGTTTTATCCATAACATGTGGAGTAGTGAGGCCTAAGGAGCGATTAGAACAATCATATTCTGGTTACAACAAACTGCAAGCAAAGCCTCAACAAGAATTCACACAATGATGGATAGCAGACATGAGATCTCATATGATCACAAATTATGTCTACACTTCATGTTTCCCTTCGTACTTGTTAAATTAGCAGTTGAAGCTAGAAAGCGTCACGGTGAAGATCCTACAGTGTAAAACAGTCCTCGCTGCTCAGAAGTTACATTCAAACTAGGCGTGAAGGTGGTGGAACAAGAATACGAAGATCATTATGTAAGGTTTTAAAACCAATAACATCGGGGACACAAACATCTATTCGAAGTTCCTTGCCACTTCGCACTTCAGGGTTATATTGAAAAGAAAGAACAAGAATAAAACGTCAGTATCACGCTGCGATGATACCGTTACAACAACCCTAAGACATTTTCAACATTTGGAAGCGTAATTTATTTCCAAGGTGCCCATGGTGACTATTTGAAATGGCGAAATGGTGATGGTTGAAATGGCGAAATGGTGATGGTTGAGTATGACGAACTATCAACGTTCACCAAGTATTTGCAACTTCATTTAGCTCAGTCATGAGCATTGCGTGGGATTCGCTCAGTAGAAACTCACTTGTTTCAATGGAGGTAGGGGGGAGAGGAGTAGGTTATCTTACAACAAAATGCTACAGACCAGATAATCTTCCCCAGTGAGGAAATGTAACCTTTACACAGGACCTTGGGGATGTTCGTGAGCTGAATCATCGATTTCGACAAATCTTCACGACGGAACGCAAAAGAGAAGTCCCAATAAACAGTTGCCGAATGAGCAATCACGGCAATGAGCATTTCACATACACGAACGGTAGAAAAGTACTATCTACTGACCTCAGCAGCTTTGATGATTTCAGGAGAGATGTGCGAGCACTCGGAAACGGGAACAAAGAAAATTTTCTTGGTATCATCTTTCTCGTACTCGACTCTAACGCCAGCAGTGATTTTGCCTTTCGAATCTTTATCTACAAATGAAAATGAATCATGAGGGCAAATAACCACCGACAGGAACTGAGGTGTAAATCTGATACACGACACATACGATTAGATAGTGGGATTCAACTTACGGAGATCAAGAGCGACGTTCCTGTCGTAACCAACATTTGGCACCATTGGAACAATATTTTCCGTAGCGGGCTTTTCAATCGTAGCCGGTTTTTGGACCTTACGATCTTTGGCAATGGCTTCATTTGTTAGCTTGACAACTTGATCAAGCGTTTCATCAAGGTCTTTAGTTTTCAACGTCAACTGAAAGAGAATACAACATCAATTGTCGATAACAGTACAAATATAAATACACACTAATTCACTAAATACTTACACACTTTACCTCCCATTATTAAATAAGGATTTATTGTATATAACATGACATCATAGAAATAATCACAACATGGTAATAATTAGCTTTTGAAATAACAATAATACAGCTTGAATTTATGAAATGCGTTGAATTCAGCTATAATTTCCCCACCCGCTCATCAACCCCTTCCTCCCAACCAACCCTAACTTGTCTAGTTATGTATTTCAAACCACTAATAATTTCTAGCCCAAAGGGTACTCGAGTTACAAAAGAAAGACAACTTCAAATGCGATGAGACGCCATTTCTACTTGTTCGATAGACCTAAAACTTATTCCAAATTCAGTTTCTAGCCCAACTGCACGATTTTGGGGGTTGAGAGTGATCAAACTCGAACTTTGATTTTTTATCGCCACCCTATGTCCACCCATCAGCTTTCGAACAGAACGTACACGAGTGGCCTACAAGATTCAGAATCGCGATAATGAAAAACTAATATTTTGGTATTTTACGATTCATCCATCTCCACAGTAAGTACATTTGCACAAGTTGTACTACACTAACTGCACGATTTCTGTTCTTGCTGAAGTCCACATACCTACTCGTGAGTAGCAATGCACGTGTATCAAACATAATCAAAACTGACGTTGTCTGTCTACCTGTTCTTTGTACACGATTTTCCTGTGAGGAAGAAGAACGTCCAATGCCTCTTCCAGAGTCCCAGGAACGGCATCATCATACTTTTCTTCACGAATCACCACAGACTGAAAGAAAACATAATATTTTTATTATAATATTTATAAAATTTTGATCCTGGTTTATAAAAACATTGCTAAGATTTGTGCATTCCAGGAAGACGGATACACCAACCTGCGTGACTATTTCGGGCGTTGGGCGACCTGCTGGTCTCTTCCATTTATCTGGACGACTAGTACCACCCATCACTTTTCGTTTCTCTTCAATATCATCCATTCGTATGTAGAGATGCATCAGTAAAGGCAATTTCAATTTGGGAAGAGACACCTCGAATTTATCGGTGAAAACTTCTTTCAACGCTGCCTGGGTTTTATCAATGTCTTCAGCTACCGCCTGGAGGAACCGGAATACAAATAAACCGCAATGAAAACTCGCCCAAAAACATGTTTAGTTGAATTGCAAGCTGTGACTAAGAAACTGATTTGCTATACCTGAAGAAGATTTTTACTCCTAATCCAAAGGTAGGGGCTCTTCTCGTGTTCTTCAGCAGTGGCGTTGTAACTATTCTTGTATGCATTGTTGTAACTATCCTTGTACTTGAAGGGTTTGGGCTCTTCAGCCTTGGATTCGTCAGTTGTTTCTTCCTTCTTCTCTCCTTTGCTATCGTCCTCCATCGGCGTTTCCTCAGTTTTCTTGTCTTCGGCTTTTGTGACGGTTTGGTCCTTCGCCGCGGCTTCTTTGGCCACGTCCTTTGTCTCAGCTGCAGCACAAGATGAAAGGGAGTTAATAAACAACACTTCAAATACGAATTTGTTCTATAAACTTAACACCAAGATCAATTATACCTTTAGCAGCCATGATGAGTTATGCAGATATTATTGATTTCGCCCTTTCAATGTAAGCGCAACCTGAAAGTAATTGTGAAAAGATCAAAAGGATTAGTAACTTATTGGATTGTATAGAATTTATAATAAATAGGTACCTACTCGTATAATTTTCGATGATATACCATTATATGATATACTATACGAGGGGGTACCCAACAGTAATGGGAATTGGGTCGTCCAGCCTAACCCTACCTAGGTGAGCTCAAATATTTTCTAGGCCTACAAAAAGAAGATTAAAGTCATCCACTCAAGCATACTGTCACAACTAGTTCATAGTTTATTTTACGTTCCTTGAAATCCCAATGAAGCAATCTAAAGGTTGTACTAACACCCTATATTAGTTATCATATACGCCTCAATCAAAATGATCGCCTTGCAATACGGCGCCGTGAAGGTTGAATCGGTGGTCTTGATCAAGACCTTTTGCTTAGATCCAAAACTGATTCATGAATCAGTTACTTAGGGGAAAACTAGGTGAACAAGAAACACGGCAGGATTCAAACTCAGAACAATCCCGTGTTTTCCTATAATAGCGGAAGAGCAAGAATGGGTATTCAACAGGGAAATATCAGATATCACAGAATAACGATCAGGTGTAGTAAAGGTAGCAGATATCGTAGGTGGGTATCATTTTGATCGAGGTCAGAAAGGTTCATACCAACACATCTTTTGGCAGTGAATTAAGGATGATCTAGAACGGATTTTGGACTGAGAATAATGGCTCTCTCTTCTTCGAAAATTCGCTAAAAGATGATTGAACACACTATCAACTTGCACCAGTAGCGAAGCTTGAACCAATTCGACGTATTTTATCATCCGAAAGTTTTACTCATTCCGCGTAAAACTAACGGTCCTTGGTGACGCAACTAGTCCCTACTTTACTACAGTTCCTGTTCTGTTAGACCATCGTAATTAAGCTACGGGATATTTCACTTGGGAACAAAGAGTTTTGCCCCAGGAGTTTTTTGTTCTACTTTCACCCGGAGGCCGCATCCCGTGGTAAGTATATAATACAACATCAACGAGGCAACAATCCAGTACCTAACACATGAAAGATATCGAGTGAATCGCCCAACCGATCTAACAACCTTGCCAAATCCCCGGGTACCACACCTAACAAAGATCAGAATCTGATGAGATGTAAGGGATGCCCAACTGCATTGGCAACATAATTATTATCTTATTACGAATCGAAAAGAACCGCCGATAACCGGTATTTAATAATACCAATCCTTCAAAGTAGCGGATTCGGAAAACAATCTAGGCTACCAACAGTCACAGATATCCTTCCATTGGAGAAGCAAAAGGAAAATTAAACGAAGCCGACCGGAAAATGGAGGCACAAGCCGGAACAGTCGAATGTTTGAGATCTGTACAAGAGAGAGACGCAAATTCAATCAATTTTTCACTTACCCGAGAAGGCTTCAAGAATGGCTCAGATCAAAGATTGCGTTTCAATTATCAGCACAATAATTTCAACAACAGAAAGCTAAGTTAATCACGATGTGCAGTAAAGATGCCTACAACCAGCAGAGAAGGAAGATGGCGTTGGAGGGGCTGCCAACACAACAAAATAGTAACGGACTTGTGCCTCGGTAAAAGTCGGTAGATCAAACAATAGAAGATCAGTTTTATTCACCTACGCCGAATTCAAAGTAAAGAATAGCATAATTTAAAAACAGAAATAAAATTTCCAAATGCATCGTAAAGCCTTTAGCTTCTCTCGAGTAGTTTCTCTTGATCGGTATATTTTATTTGTCATAATGTACGACACCGTAAATTTGTTTAGTGTTGGTAAACATGTCTGCGCGGGTTTCATTGCGCAGCTTACACACTCCACCCCACTACTACCTCACCTAAAATTTAGGTCCTAAATACACCGGATCAATGATCTCAGGAATTTCGTCATTTCGTCATGTAGTAGTGGTGGGATAATCGAATGATTCGAGAGATCGATTATCAGACTACAAAGTTTATAGTCTTCTGTGAAAAAGTAAGAAAAGATCCTTGAAAAGTAAGAAAAGATCCTTGAAAAGTGAGAAGTAAGAAAAGATCCTTGAAAAAAGTATCGGTGTCGATACCGCGAAAAAAGGAAAAGTATCCCGATACATTCCAAAAAAAAGTATCAAAAATTATACTTTTTATACATCCCTAGATTATCTTGAACAGCATGGAAGAAGGAATTTCCATTTTCCTTTTTCCATGCTTGAACAGAAAACGGGAACTCGTCCTCGAACAGGATCGTCAGGGACCGACTAGTATCCAAAGAATTGCTTAATAAGACTTCATGTACTTCTTTACTTAGTACTACTTATGCAATACTACCCATCCTAGTATCAGAAGAACGTATTCGGTACCTACAAGTACCTACCTATTGGGATTATAGTAGGTACAATTCTAAAATTTTAATATAATTTTTTTTTAAATATAATATGGGTTCATAGTATGGGTTCTCATTTATCCATTAAGAATACCTACATTAAATTTACAAAGAACACATTTGGACCAAATTTCGTCTTCTGTACCTCTCGGGAAACACAATTTGTCAACGTACTTCAGTGACAATCGGTTGCTAGTGCGGTTCAAAACCAAGCCTGTATTTAAAAAAATCCACAGTCATGCTGCATGGCTATTTATAAGAGCGAATTTTCGAAGAAATAACTCGTTCTATGTAAAATGACTAAATTATACTGGTTTTTTTAACAGATTTTGTTTCCATTTTTTGCCGAGTAAAGCTTCACTATATAGATTTTTTAACGCTCAACATGATGGTGAAGTCAGAATTGCTGTAGCATAGATAACTCTATAGCATAGATAATTGCTATAACATAGGTGTCTCATTCCGTTATCAGAAAAGAGCAGATGAACCGCGAAGAACAACACAAGTAACAACCACGTTTCTTCATCTTCAAAGTGCTCCAGTTTGAGAACGGAATGAGATAGGTATCGTAATTCTGACTTCACCGTCGTGTTCATCGCAAGAAAACCTTTAAAATACGGTTTCACTTGTGAATTCATGGGTAATTTACCCCTCCCCCCTTAAATTGGCCCAATTCTGCCCATCTGCAAACTCAGCCTTTCGATTGCCAAGACAGATTTCTTGTGTGCAAATGTGACCTTTTTACCTCAATTCTATCGAGAGTTAGGTATCGTCTGGAATGACACATACATGTGAATATTATACAGGGTGTAATGCGAGTGGACTCCGATAGGTACCTCTCCTACGTGTTCTAAAGTGAATTTCCAACCAAAAGTCTAGTAAGTAGACTTTCTTATTTGATCCTTCCAAAAACCGACTTTTTCCACTTTTAAGATTTTTGTCATGTGTTCGACCTTACTTTACTAAAATTGCCATAACTCCCTTAATTAGCACTGAACCTTAAATTTAAGGATACCCTTGGAAAGAGCGTTAAATTTCCTCCCGACCAAATTGATCTTCTTATTGTGGATAATAGAAAGCCCTGAAAGTTTCAAGCCGCTAGGTCTAAAGGGAGCCAAGTTATATAACTTCCAACACCCTGTTTTCGCCCATACCTTGTTCATACCGTCAAGGACTCACCACGTTCACAGATTGACTTGAAATTTCGCACAGAGCTTCGTTTTAGCTCGAGACAGTGCCTTTTAAAAGATTTAACCAATTATCTCAACCCGAAAAAATTTTAGAAACAAAAAACAGAAATTGTAGGCTAATATTGTCTACTATGCCGGGTCTGCAGTTTGGGTAACATGACCAATCGACTTAAAATTTGGCACAGACCTTCTTTATAACATGACCCACTGGCATTTGGAAGATTAAACCCATTATCTCAACCCAAGAAATTTTAAGAACAAAAAACTGAAATGTCGGCTAACTTTGGCCACTTTGACGGGCCCACAGTTAATGAACTTGAAATTTGGTGTGGATAATAGAAAAAAGCCCTGTAAGTTTCAAGCCGGTCGGTCTAAAGGGAACCGAATTATTTAGTCTTGGTTATAGCTTCTACAGGTCCTTTCAACAAAAACATATACCCCCAAAAACACTCCGTTTAAAAATCGCAAACATCATTCTATAGCAGCCGGAAAAAGTTATGAAATCTACTTTCTTCCCATTCTTTTCCTTCAACTAAAGAAATGTCCTAACCACTTCACAAGAACCGTGGCAAGACGTTTTTATTACTACACAGGTCCTGTAATTCATAGATGTGTGGTAATAAAAACGTCTCGCCACAGCGCCATGGAGAGATTTCGAAACGGATACGGTGCTTGTGAAGTGGTTAGGACATCTCTTTAGTTGAAAGGAGAAGGCGGGCCGGGAAAGTAGATATCATAACTTTTTCCGGCTGCTGTAGAATGCTATTTGCGAGGCGTGGTGATTTTTACACGGAGTGTTTTTTGGGGGAATGTATATGTAGGGATGGATCAGTGCTTTCTTCGATCCCCTGTCAAGGGTGAGAAGACTGTGCTGCCTGTGGGATAACGCCTCAATCCAGTCGGCGGAGGCGTATTCCATCAAACAGGCCCTTTAACTATGTCATAGACGTCTACGATAGAGGCTCTTAAGTACTCATAATCTCCGATTCCAAATCTGTACCGTCAAAAATTAAGGCGACTAATCCTGCAAAAAGATGTGGGTACATTTAAAGCAAATTTTGAGCTCGGCGTACTTCCTGGCCTTGGCTGGCATTCGAGTCAAGTTTAAGGGGCCACTGTAACATACTCGCTAACAATGTACCTACCTAGACGAATTATCAAAACAAGCCTCATTGTACCCACGAGCGCTGCTTCAGGAATTTCCAGCTTCACACCTCAACAAATGGCTTGGATTCGAATTAAAAAACTCTGCAAATTCTTGACACAACGGTTCATTATCTTCTTTGTACAGATCACCCTTCTGTCTAGATCACTAGGTCTAAATGTCTAGATCCTAAATGTTAGATTAATTATTATTATCAATTATCACTAATTTTTAACAATTTTATCAAGTACCTAGTGAAAATTATTATAATTTATTGTTAGGTATTAATAATTTGTATTTATTATTAATAATAATTATTATTAATTATGATTAATTAATACGACATAATTCTGGGGTTTTTAATACTACGTCGGTAATAATTTTTCTATAAAAGAAGTACCTACCTACCAACAAACATTCGAAATTACCTTCATTTCCGTAGCACGAAACGCACCTCAGAACAACAAACTCGACATCACTTAAGCCATATGATGTTCCAAAGAGCTTGTTAGTATGAAAATGGACCTGTATTTCAACAGTTTGATTCACGATCTTGTTGTGAGGCACAATCTTTGAGCCGTCATTGTGAGCGAACAGCTGGTCGTACAAAGTTGCGGATGGTCTTAAAAAATTCTACGGAACAAACTCTATCTAAATGTGAAATAAAAAACATACCGTTCTATATGCATTTTTCGAGATATGAGATTTTCAAATTTTCAAAATTCGTTTTGAACCCCTTCCCCTTGACCTAGGGTTATGAAAAGTTTCGAGGACCATTGTGGGGCTGGTCCAAACCCATAAAAAAAAATTTCATAATTTTAACTCAACGCTAACTGGGCAAAGTGGCGCGGACGGCGTACGGCGGACGGACGGATTTTTTTTTATTCGATTTTCTGAATCTACGTATCTTGAAACGTAAACCAACAAATTTTGAGGGGGGGTTAAAAAAATTTTTTCTTTGGGCGATTCCAATGGTTCATTATCGAAGATAATAAACCAAAAGAAGTGGAAGAAGTTTCACGATATCACGAATAGAAGCATGTTCCCTATCCCCTCCCCAAAACGTGGTTCTTCAAAATGCCAGTGCAGTTAAAAAGCGTTTATAGACCTATTGCTCGACTCCGGACTGGTGAAGTTTGAGAACTAGAAAGAGAGCATTTTATTTTATATATTTATTTCTTTTTTTACCCTTATTTATACAACCATTATGTTTTTAGGCATGCATTAGTTATTATATAATTTGATATTTCATTGTAATGTGGCGGTATAGGCTATACCTGAAGCCAATAAAGGGCGAAAAAACACATCAGTTTTAGCATCAGCGCAATCTCGAACTGAAACAGTTTTAATAGGTAGGTACGTGTGTGTTATCACTGAATAACAAAGGTAATTGAGCTGCATAAAAACATTTAAAAAAAACTGAGTTCTATCAAGGGTCGATCAAGAAAATTAGATACAAAATCAAATGCAAAACGTGTAATACAACGGATACAGAGTGTAATGGAAATGGTGAGTATTAAGGCTGATGTATTCACATTCAAACAACACTTGGTTTGTATTCATTGTCAAGCATAATTAATAATTAATGTTATCACACAGTTTGTTCGCCTCAAGGAACAACATAAGCTAAATCGCGATTTGAGAATGAATTTTATCAGTGCACTTGTTGGTTTGGGACAAACCCCCATAACTTAAAGATCGTCGCCAATCTGTCCAAAAATAGATTATACTTAACATCAACGTTTGAATCGATAAAATACGTTTGATTTTATTAATTGCACTTTCAAAAATAGGATTATATATACATAAACTTTCCTAGATAACATTGAAACACTTAAAGCAGCATTGTATGATGACATGGTCATTGACTTAGAGTGATAAGATTCAAGAAGCTTCCAGAGCGACTTTGTCTTTCTTGACTTCCTTCGGTGAAACGTCTTCTGAAAATGTATTTTGTAAAATTAGACGCTTTTTTGAGTATTTTATAAAACGGTTATTCATGGTCCGATTCGACGTCGAATCGTAAATCGAAAACGTGGGGTTCATGAGGCTCCTGACAGTTGGGAGTTACTGTTTCCACGCCGAATCGTCAAAAATCGAAGCGCTAGCGCTTCTCGCCGCTTCCAGCAAACACCAAATCAGTTTTTATCCTTATTTGGAGTTCTTATTCAATAATACGAGCTTCGGAAAGCTGCCGCAACGATCGGTGCTGGATTTCGATTATTCGACATCGAATCTTTGACTTTTGACGCCTTTCGTCAAAACTCGCATTGACTCCCTTTGAAACTCAAAATTCGACGATTCGACGTCGAATTTGGCGGACCATGAGGACCCCTATATTATATTGCAGTCAACACATGAAGAGTAGGAGAAACCTTAAACTTTTAATTACATCACGAGTGTTTTCTATATGCACTCATCACTTACAATCTCTCTCCAATATAGTTTTGTAGCTATTTAGGAGATATAAAGATGGGTATCATCACTTGATTATTCAGCATTAAACCATAAGTTACCATTATGGTCAGGTGTATCTCCTCAGAACTCAGGGAGTCCTATCTCCTCTGATGTGGGTTGCCCTGGACGACAACCTTTTACAAGCGCTATCCAGGAAGGGGTTCTACTCGCTTGGACATGTGGACGATTTGGAAGTTGTGGTGAAACGAAAATTCCCAACCAGTCTCAAAGGGTGCAGATGGCACTAAATAAGGTTAACCGCTGGTGTGTTGGAGAGGGTCTCTCTATAAAACCGTCCAAGACAGTAGTGGTTCCATTTTCAAAGAAAAGAGATCTTGAGGGACTACATCCCCTAAGATTCAATAAAGTGGAGATTCCATACGCTAAAGAAGCAGAGTATTTGGGAATAATTTTTGACCAAAGGCTTACGTGGAATCAACACCTTAATAAAACTACCCAGAAAGCTGCCATTTGCCTAGGCAGATGCAGAAGAGTCTGCGGTAAAAGCTGTAGATTACACCCCAAAATGACTAGGTACGTGGCTAATATGCAGGTCGTAAGACCGATAATAACAGTCAGTAGTTTGGTGGAAAACAATGCAGCTGCAGACTCAAAAGCTCCTGGAAAAAACTCAACGGCTGACATGCCTGAGCATAACAGGAGCAATAAGTACGACCTCAACTGCATCATTGAAGGTCCTACTACTCAATAAGAAAACAAGAGTATTTGAAAAAATCGTCTATTTCCACTGAAATATAAGTACACTGTTAGACCGGTTTCGGCGATTAAACCATTAAAGAGTAACAAAACAATACTGACGATGGTTTAATCGCCGAAACCGGTCTAACCGTGTACTTTTATTTCAGTGGAAATAGACGATTTTTTAAAATACTTCTTGTTGTGATTTATTTCGCCCTACTCAATCTTCCACCACTACATAAATATGTACAGAGAGACCATTTGCCGACTCTTGCAAGGACAATCACCAATAATATCCGGGGATGGGTCAATCCAGGGGAAACTGAGGGAGGAAATCCAAGCAGACTTGATTCTAGATATGCCTAGAGATGTAATGCTGCCTCCGTACCGCTTTGATAGAAAGTTCTCTTTACCAAATGGGAGGCAATGAAAAAACAGATTCCAGAGCCTGCTCACTCAATCTGGTATACAGACGGTCCCAAAATGCCTTGCGGCACTGGAGCGGTTGTGTATGAACCATTTAAGAACACTAGGATGGCGATTAGTCTGGGCCAACACGCCACAGTGTTTCAGGCCGATATGATCAGCGTTAAGCACTGTGCTATAGTATCAGAAAGTTAATATATAAGCTTATAGGTAAGAAAGTGGCAGTCTCAACCGATAGCCAAGCCGCACTGAAGGCATTACAGATTGTGATGGACTGCAAAAATGGACAGGAATAATGTCACCTTGGTATGGGTGCGGGGCATTCAGGGTTATTCGTGTGCCTGGGTAAATGGGGAATCTTAATAGCCTCTGGAAAGTGGTAAAACAACTGGAGCTCACAGAAGAGCTCTAATTACAGGGAGGGCACAATAGATCTACCATTATGGTCGAATTTAGTTGTAGCAAAGAATGCTCAAGGTAGAAAACTGATAACGACCCCTACTCAGCACTGTGTTAGTACAAGCACCAAGAGAGTAAATTGAAGTAAATCAGCAGTAAATGGAAATATATCAATAGGTAGTTCTACTTTCAAATTACTTGTTTGAATGTAGGGTTCGTTTGGAGGGACATCAGGCAGTTTCAACTCTCCATTCTTCTCAGCTTCCTCAATTTCAAGAAGTTCATTGTACTCCCTCTCGACGTCTTCCAGGTCTTCTACTGATAGGTTGCCACTAAGCAACGCGTTGATTTCCTACGCAAACAGGACCATTCCTCATCACATTAGTTAACAGGTACAATTTGCCACAACGTGCACAACAGAATACCGATACTAAGATATTAAATAAGTTCAAGATATTAAATAGGTACACCTATTCTGGAGAAATGGAGAAATTGTCAATAACTTACTTGTTGTTTCTCGGCACCTTCGTTAGTTTCTTCAAGTATCCTCTCGATCTCATCAATGTCGAGGACATCATTCAGTTTTTTAAGTGCTTCATTACCGAACTTGAGACCTTCGACGACCTACCGACATCAAATAGTAGTATTAAATAATGTAGTAAATAAAGTAGTATAATTCACTAAATTTTAGTGAAGGATGACGAGTTGTTGTCAACAATTTAAAATTATGCCATTAGTTTCAAAATACACTATTTGGGTATTAGGGTACCTTCAACTCCACTTGTGCGTATTCAAGATCTTGAATGAGACGTTCTAGATTTTCAAGCTGGCCTTCAGTACGTTCGAGAAGACTTTCTTGGTACCGCTTCTTCTTCAGAAGCAATTTAGCACGGCTGGAAACAATGCATAATATACATATTATATGACACTCACCGTAAAGCAAAGCTATATTATAATATTATTAAATATAAATTAGAAATATTATATTATAAATTTTATAATTCATCGTTTCTATTTTGTAGCCAAGATCAACTGTAAGCAGCAGTAACCAAATTATTTTACGATCCTCAGCAAGTGACCTCGAAAGGCTCCCAAAACATCGATAAAATCATTGGAAAGAGATCAAACGTACTCCCTTTGTCCACTCTGAAGAAGCTTTATGGCAAGCTGACGATCACCTTCAAGTTTAGTTTCAACTCTTTGCTGATACTGTTTAACTTTGTCTCTCTGCTGTTTGACTTGCTAAATCACAAACCATACATATACAAATGAATTAAAATCAATAGGTAGAAGAAGAAGAAAAACATGCATTTATCAACAAAATTTTCAAATAATTTTCGTAATACATAATTATTGACAATGGGCTATGAGTGAGTGCGCCTATGTATATTATTGACTTAAATATTACCTTACAATTTGTTATTTGGGGTGACATGTTGCATATTATTTGAATTCTAACTATTGATAATTTAAATTAATTATTGCTCCAATTAAAATGTTGAACCAATTCTGCCAATTGAACCAGTTCCAAGCTTCTGGCAGTAGCTTGCCAATGGTGACCAATTCACACCGTTTAAGATCACAAGTAGAGTCTCCAACGAAAACTGAGGCGTACCAAATTCAATCACACGAAACTGCAGGAAAGATCGCCAGGAAGAGCAGAATGTCTTCAGGGACTTCCATGTTGCAGAGTGAGCAATTCTCATTGAGTCCCTCATCTTGTCGAATATAATCAATAGATACAATTAACTCAAGGTAACTTATTTCTAGTTGAATAGAATCAACTCTCGATAGTCCCAAGTAAAACACGAGGGGCTCTGGGCCTTCAACCTCCCATTATTCGTTTCGTGAATGAGCTTACAACATGAATATGCCACAGGGTAGGGAAGTTGAACTCCAGCCACTGGGCCTCTTGAGCAGAATAGGAAATGAGATCGTATTATCATGAATCAGTAAAATTAGACTCGCCCACCCACTCGAATTCCAGAGCTACCGTCACTGGACTCATTGTCCCAATTGCAAACATTCATCGCTTAAGGCGAATCTTCATTTATAGTTGTCCCGGTTTCCGAGAGCTCTTTTGAATAGCGACTTCTGAGGGATCAATAATCATGAGGCTATTGATTCAATAACGTTACGAAGGGTATCGAGGAAGATAAGGGAGATGTCCATTTACAGGGCAGTCTGGCGTTAACTTTTTTTCGTTTTAACGAATTTTCCACATCAGTTTCATTTGCGATCTTAAATATGTTCAATGGGGTTTCTTATTTCTTAATTCATTGTTCCCCAATAACAGTTAACAATTACTGCAGACTTTACACAATCCAGGATTAGTCATTACTTCGTGGCTGAGTGAAACCGTAATCACACTGCTTTAAACAGTCCCAAGGTCAAATATTTTGCTGAGGCCCCATTGAATGGGTGGAAGGGGTCGTGTGACAAACCCACTAATCGCTTTCACAAACCCTTGTAACACGCAGGATACAGAAAGAGTACTTGATGCGAGCAAGACTAAAAAGTGGGTTCACCAACAGAACTTAACTTTTGAAAATATTTGAAATTGAAATTGCGTTTAATAAAATCACTTGTCCTCCCACATTTTTCCTTTGGCGACAGAGTATTTTCGGGCTCCCTTTCTGCTGAAAATATTAGGAAGCTGACTGTGGCGCATAATGCATGTTTGAGATACGTTTTCAATTTGAAATCTCGTGGACACGTATCTCACAGAAGTAAGGAGTTGTTGGGTATGACTCTGGAACACTTTTATGCCTTTAGGCGCCTTATCTTAGTTCACAAGATCCTTCACACCACCCCCAGCAATGTACTCCCTTCCTACTTGGAAAATATGTTCAGCCTAACCACATCCACCAGACTGCATCTTATCTCTCAGCATCGATTCCACTCAACCCTTTATAAAAATTCCTTTGCTGTAGAAGGAGCGCGACTTTGGAATGGTCTCCCTCTTCGTTTACGCTCTATCTCCTCTTTCCGGCAATTCAGCACAGAACTTAAAGCACATTTTGCTGATTTATGACTACACCATTTTCATTTTCTTCTCTCTCTTCTCTTGTTCTTCTCTTTCCTTCTGGTTTCTCTCCAGCACATCTTTTCTTTGAGTAAATTTTGTGTTATTTTTTTATAATCAAGTAAATTTTATTTCAATTGTATTTTGACGGCCATAAATTACTTAAATCTTACTAATACATATGTACATGGCGCTAGGGGGGGCCTTGGTCCTATGCTGTGTGAATACAATAAATAAATAAATAGATTACTAGAAAACACCCAGGTCCCACCAAAGCTAATGGAATGTTAGGGTGGGGTATTTCAATAATTCTACCTCGCGTTAATTGACAAGCAAAGATTTTCAAGTGCTCGGCAAAGACAAGCTGAGGTAACTTGATCTCAAAAAGAACATCTGGATAATGTGAGTCCAAGACGACCTGTCAGACAGCTGTCATCTATTAATACATTCCTCATCAAACATCGAGAATCGAACTGGGTGGTTTACAGCGTACGCAAGTAGCGCCATAAATAAACAATAAGGTAGTATGACACAGACCAACATAACTCAGATTTTAGTCAATCTTAACGGTAGGAGTGAAGTTATACTAAACAACCTTGAACAGAAAGTTGTAGAAGTGGAAAATAACAATAATATTTTATTTATAAGCGAGATAAATAAACAAATAAACTAACCAAAACAGCCTTGTCGTGCTCCGTCACGCGACTGACTTTCTTTTTACCGAAAAGATTACCCATCGTTCACTACAATTCACCATAAAACTTTAATAGTACGAGAATAAATAGTAGTTCCTTTTCGAAACCACAGAAATAAACGCGAACCCCACAACTTTACAACATTAGCACATACGAGGAGTTCTCATGTCAAGCGCAAGCAAAACATTTTAAATGAAATGATAACCTTCTTCTTCTTCTTGTTCTATTCCCATTTTCTGTCTTGACGCTGCTGCACCATGGCGGACATTATAACCTTCACTTGGAACCTCGAATAGGTTGCTTTCTTCTTTTCCACTTTTGGATTTCTAGGTCAAGCCGTAGCCAGCTTGTGATGTTTAAATACATACAAATTTTGTATGTTTGTTTAAATTTATATCATTGACATTTTTCTCGGTATTTAATATAACTCGATATTGCATTCCATGAATGATGAGATTGTGTAAACGTGGCTTCAACATCCGGTAACGGTTATAGAATTCACTCCCGCAAGAGGCTTCCAAGCAGGAACAACAAGACAGGCTTGTTTTGGCTTCAGACATTCATAATTCAATCAATCTGAATAGGTACAACTTGGCGCTTTGATTATTCTCAAGTTGATAAATGTTTGATGTTTTACTTTATGCGTATCAA
Source organism: Stenodema calcarata (assembly GCA_963920205.1). NCBI lineage: Eukaryota > Metazoa > Arthropoda > Insecta > Hemiptera > Miridae > Stenodema > Stenodema calcarata. Next base: position 25,612,621 of record OY986056.1, on the reverse strand, counting down.
TCAATGTTTAACTATTGTAAATCACTAATTTTTTACGACTCGAACTAAGGACTTCTAGAAACGGTACGTAACTATACTCTGAATAATATTGTATATTACAATTAAGTATGTGTACGTAGTATTTTTTCAAATAATCTTGAGCCAAGACACCAATATTTACCTCATCAAGTGGTCCTGTATGTAGAGAGGCTTGATTACTAGTGGTATGTGATTTTAACCGGTAAACTAGTACTCTGGCAGTAAGTATTTAGGATCTATAGTCACCTTCCAATCTTATCCAACTAAACTCGTCGTTATAATTTAATCAAGCCTCTGCATACTATATTTGAAACCAGACTACGTACTACCTACCGAGTAGGTGGTACCTTCCACGAATTTAGATATTACTGGTGTCAAATCTCTGCAAGATCTGCAGCAGAACGATATCTAGTGATCATAACCAACCTAAGATTTATCGGCAACGTGGATAGAGTCGACGTAACTCGTTACCACATCATAAATAGGTAGATCTTTAGTGAGGTGTACATTTGGCTGTGCATTTTAGTGTCAACGTGATAGAAATAAGTTTCAATATGGACACAGTCAAATTTCTTCATTTTCAATTACCACCTTTTCAGGTTGAGCTATGGCTGACGCTTCTGATCAAACGCCGTTGTTCAAAAAGCGTAAATTTAACGCTGGCCAAAGAGGAAGGAGGCGTGCTGAAAAGTCAGGTGGCTACTTTATCCAACTTACTGACTAAATCTCACTGTTGCACCTGTGGAGATGAAGAAAATATGAAGTCTTGCCTTCTCAATCTTGACAAAGATCTTTGTTCTTATCATTGCAGAATCAAGCAGTGAAGATGACACTCGAATAGTTCGGAAAGAACCGAAAAGGAACGTGAACAATCCTTCAATTCAATCAGTAAGTATTGATAAAAACACGAGTGGGTATTTTTATTATTACTCATAATTGAATATTAAAATTGTGCAGAGATACAGTCGATATCCCTTTCTTCTGATAACCCCAAATAATGTACAAGCCTTATTTGCAGACTGTCCCTGTGAAATCAAAAGTGAACTTGGAAAATGCTGCTAGCTCCTCGTCAGAAGACGAATTAAACGTCAAGTTCAAATCGAGAAAAACCACTGGGGCCCTTGCTCCTGCAGATCAAGGAGCCACAGCTACTTTGGAGATAGAAACTCCTCTCGACAGAGATGCCCAAGCTGTATACGAAAAATCGTTGATAATAAATAAGGTAAATCAACTATATTACGTTTTTCCATTATCAAAAACAGTTTTTTTTTAAATCGTGCTTTGATGTGTCAATATTTCGTATTTCTTTGAAGGAGTTGAAAGGACAAGCAGATGACAAGATATATCGAGGTCTGGCCAATTACACACAGTTTTATGAGAAGAGGGATACGGCTCAAGGCAACGCATCTAGTGGAATGGTAACTCATTGAATTTCCCCTATTTTTAGTACATGCAACAATGGTCAATGTTGCGTTTGTACCTACATCTGTTTTTTGTTACATTTTGCTCAAGGTCCGCAAAGGCCCTATTAGGGCTCCAACAAATCTGAGAGCAACAGTTCGATGGGATTACCAACCAGACATATGCAAGGATTACAAGGAGACGGGGTTCTGTGGATTTGGAGGTGAGTGCTTTTTCACTTTAGCGTTTCATACTGTGGGTTTAACCTGCTTGGTGAGGCTGCCTCCTAACACGGACTGAATTATCACCCTGTAGACCTGCTCACCTCTCGGTTTTGTGAGTAGGGTACTGACTGTAAGTTGTTGTCTATTCCCCATTCTGAACTCAATTTTCACCAATTTGATTTTTTCAGACAGCTGCAAATTTCTGCATGACCGTACGGACTACAAACACGGTTGGCAGTTGGAACAAGAAACAACGAATGATCACAGGGGCAACGATAGTGGGTCTGATAATTATGAAATCGAGTCTGACGATGACAATCTTCCCTTCAAATGTTTTATCTGCCGCAGTTCTTTCACCGATCCTGTGATTACTAAGTAAGTATACTTGAAAATTACCATTAAACCAAATTTTGTTTCCTCAGTACAATACGCGGGATGGGCCTGCTGAATGATACACCATTTATTTATGCCTCATGAACAGGCAGGCCTCAATGTGCGACTTCCTCCCAATCACTCCCCCATGGTCTCAGGAGGCCGTGTCAAATTTTAGCGTTTTTGATGAACAGGATGGAAGTTAGCTTTAGGAAACCACTGATTATCATTATCAAGCAGAAAAAGAGCCAAGGAAGCTTGGTGATAATTCGGTTACTCAAATCCATTGACCATTCGCAGAGCTTTGAAGCATGTGGGTCCTTTTACGTTGAGTAGCAATATTCTAAGGTAAGCATTCGAAGTTTCTTAAGTGAACTGTGTTAATACGGCTAACAGCTCTTCGTGCTCTTCAACAATTGCGCCTTTTTGACGTCGAGTAAAAATCTTAGCTGTATTGTTCCTCGTGTAATATTTAGGCCCCTCGCAGTACATTAGGGTCTTCGCAAAATTGTCCGTTTGGCAAAGTTTGAAAAATGCATTCAATGTAGTGTCAGGTGGGTTGACAACAGCATTTTGATTATTGGATTGAGTAAAGTTAACTGCTGGCCATTCTCAAGGTGGTCTTGAAGGTGGATGTTAGTTGGGTACCGGCCATGAGTAGAGAATCCAAATATGCGGCCACGCAGCTTCGTTGCTTGAGATGTATATGCCTGCTTGGTACTCTGAAATTTCTTCAACGGAGTTTTCACTTCCTGATCAGACCCGTTATGAACGTATATCAGGATATTAGCTACTTATATCGTCCCTTAAGATCCCACAAGGTCTAACTCAGTTTTTTGGCAAAATGAGTTAGGAACGGATACTTATGCGAAATCTCTCGCTCCGTCTTTCTAGTTCATTGGTTTGGCCTTTATTGCAATGCAGGAAAAGGCTCCTTCAACAGAAAAGCCGCGATAACCATGAAAATTACTACAGGCCGTTGGAAAATCCGTTTTTAGTCACTCCTGAAAAGTTGGGAAAACTGAGTTAGACCTTGTGGGATCTTAAGGGACGATACGATATACTACCTACGGAATGCTTGACAACGGATAAACTAAAGGGAAACCCCCCTTGGTCTCATGAAGTTCTGATATCGTTGGATTCGGTAGGTATCTCCTGTGGTAAACTTGAGAGAATTGAGCTGTATCGCTCTCTCAGCGGATGTTACTTTCTCCCAATCAGTCCTCGTGGTCTCATGAGGCTGTGTACCAAATTTCAGCGCTCCAAGGTGACCAGGAGAGACGTTATCTGTATCGTTACTAAGAAAAGTCTCCTTCAAGGGTTGGAAGCGGGTGTGTGAAATCTAATATCGACCATTTCTGAAACTTGCTGATCACAATGTAGCAATCCCTATCAAAATCGCTTCAGCGGCTTAAGCCGTCTCTAGAAACAAACAGACAAACTTAGAAGTCAAATAATGAATAAAAATGGTTCGCTTTGGGAGAAATCACCGCAGACTGAAGCAAAACTCAGTTCGCACGATACGAAAGAAATACAACGCACACGAGAAAATATTTCAGGTTGGTAAAGGTAACAGCAGTTTTGACAATACTCGAAAAAAAAATTTACTTTCCAATTATGTTGAGGAGTAATTTATGCGCAAAGAAAAATACTCTTGAAATGGAGCTCATCGATTTACTCCCCAACTACCGTATACTCGTGGAGTATTGTATACCTACTCCTAGATTAGTAGAGTTGGTGCTCACCAGCCAAAATCTTATATATAATATATATATTATATAAGATAGATGTGGATATTCAACTTACATCAATTTGCAGTTTGCATGTAGTGGACTTTTCTTTTAATTTGACTCATGAATCTTTGTTTCTTTTATTTTTTTCAGATGTAAACATTACTTCTGCGAAAAATGTGCTCTAGACCACCACAAGAAATCTTCCAGGTGTTATATTTGCAACACGCCGACTGACGGCGTTTTTAAAACTGCTACCGAAATAATAGGAAAGCTAAGTCAGAGTGAGAATAAGGTCGACTCTGAGGGATCCGATTTGTCTAATTAAGTTGAATTGTAAATTTGTGTTCTTTATCATGGGAGATGAACGTTTCATGACTGTTTTGGGATCATCGTTGTACATAGCACCGAGAATAACGAGTGTCGGGTCGGTCGTGGTACCCATCAGGTGTCTATCGCTCAATTCTAGTTAACGTACTGGCGTACGTTCATGTTTTATAAGGCGTAGATAGCGTTATTAAACTTGTAAGTACCTGTGCTTATCACGAATGAAACATGACACTTAATTTATTACTCAACGGTTCACGATGCTTGGATTGATACTACTCGGATTACGATGATCTTGTGTCAATCACCTACTTACCGCCTGAGAGTTTTTTTCTCTCTGAAATCATGAACCATGAAATGAAAATAAACTATCTACTCCATCCAGTTTCTTAATTTTATACATCCTACCGTCCTGAAAATGATGATACGACAGAAGTTATCCACCATTAAATGAGCTATCCAAGAGGGTTGTACACCAGGAAATCAACATTTGTAAGTAATCTCGTTCCTTAATTTTGTTCTTATTATTGAGAGAAGGTGTACACTTTCTTATTCTCATTTGGTTGCACTTGTCAGAATAAAATCTAATGAATTAAACTAATAATTTGGGTACGTTGGTGGGTTGTACTTCCACTGCTTCTACGAATAAAACAATTACTCAACTACTGTCTACTAGAAATTTGGCTCAATAATTTTGTCGAAGTTGAAGGGAGTGAAACTTCTCACAGAATACGCGCTTAACCTGAAATGAGTGAAACGGTTTATTACCACCCCCAAAACCGATTCGGGCCTCCCCCTGGCAACCCATCAGAACACCCGACCTCCCACCTCGGAGCTGGCGAAAATCAATAATCTGTTTACCCCATATAACTGACCGACTTCATAACAATCGCACTTTTAGTATCATTCGCCGTCCGTTGTTTGTTTGGTTTCCTAGGATAAGTATCTTGACGGATAAATAGGTGAGTTCTCGTCATTGTCAATGTGTGGATGATTGAAATTGTCGTTTGGAGTGCCTTAGTGTATTGCGTTCTGTTATAATTTCGGTTTCAATTGTACAAAACATCGTTGTGCTCTGAGGTACTCCATTAAAATGAACCTGGTCCTTAAAGCCCTAAAAATTAGTATAACATACCATTATACCATACCGTCAGCACCAGTTCAAGTTTGAAGGGAAAGGTTGCACAATCTTATTCACCTGAGTTAGCTAATGACGTTGTATTTTGTTGCGAGATTATGCCAACCTTCCTACTGTATTTGCGTGCCACTTGATGGCATTCCCCTTAAGGTTTCCTATCACTTATTTTCACTCTTGTAGTTGGTATGTTTTCTTTTTTTTAAATTCTATTAAAGTATTCCTCTGATGTGGTCTTAATAACACGAATTTGCAAAATCTCTTTGTTGCTGACTCAAGAATTAACTGGAGTAGCCCAAGTACACTGTTCGTTTCAGGTTCTATTCATAAACTTATTCAATCAAACCTTGACGTTGTGAACTGCCAGCACACGATAATTCACCATCAAACTCCAAAAACACCACCAAATGACGACTTGCTAATCCCATCATATTTGTGTTTGATTTGTCGATTCTATTCTACGAGTATAATATATATTATATTGTTTCAGCCATGGGTACGGATGGAGAACGCGCTGCTCTGGTTAGCGAACGAGGGTTGTACTCTGAGAACGGGAAGGGACCCAACGGCGATGAAGATGAAAACGTTGTTGGGAAGATACCCAACAGCTCATTGACACCCAAGCCCCACAACATCCTGGGGCAGTTCCACGAGGATGCACTAACCCAAGTTAGAGCACTCCTTTCTACTATCCTGACACCTCTTTGGGTTCTTATTTATTCATGTCCTTTTCCCTCGGAATAAGTCACGAAAATCTGCATTATTGATCCAGAAATCCTAAAAGATAATATTTCGTAGTATGCAATGCGTGATGAATGGTTTGCTGAGTGCCCCTTGAACCCGGGGAGGTTAGGCAATTCTCCCCACCCAGAGGGTGTCCTGGTCTGCTTTCACAGAGCAGGCAACCTCTAAACGGTGTAATCAAAAACACGGGAAGGAAGGAAAACTTAGCAAACCATTACAACTGATACGCCTTTTCCTATTATAGTCTGCAGTATTTTGTTAAGAGGAGTTTTCCAACTTCCAACCAACTTCGCTCACTTATTTCATTGTAAGTCCTGATATAAGAGCGAATGTTGGAAGTAATAACTGGTTTTATGAAAAATGTCTCCATTTTACTAGTTTTATAACAATTTTGCCGAGTAACACCTCAGTTCATAGATTTTTCAACGCTGAGCACGAAAGTGAAGTCAGAATAGAGCAGATGAACCGTGAAGAAAATCTCAAGTAACAACCACGTTTCTCCATCTTCAAAGTGCTCCAGTTTGAGAACGATATCGCCTAGATGTCGCCATTTTGACTTCACAATAATTGTGTTCAGCGTTAAAAAATCTTTAAAAATCTTTAAGATGTGGTGTCACTTGTCAGACTGTTTCATTTTTAGAGGGTAGCTATGGGTAGCTTTCCCCCCTTAAAATTCCCCTAAACCCCCCTTAGAGCTACGAATTTAGCCTTTCGATTGCCAAGACATATTTTTTGTGCAAATTTGAACTTTTTATCTCAATTCTATCGAGAGTTATCGTCTGGTATGTCACATCCATATAATATAACGTAACATAATATGTTATAATATATTATATTATGTGCCAATAGATACCGAAAATCACATGTGTATTATTATTATATGATTTTTGGTGTCTTTTGGCATTGGATTCAGGATGGTCTTTTTCGGAAATTCGAGTTGAAAAAAATTTAGACCAGTAGCTTCCTTTTCTTCGAAAATTTGCGAAAAATTCAAGTACCCATTTTGTGCGTTTTCAGGTTGGGGTCGGCTCATACCAGTGGCTTATGTGCGCAACTGCTGGATTCTGTTTTATGGCAGATGGTGTACAAGTTTTCATAGCTCCCTATTTGGAAAACAGCATACAAGCGGAAATGTGTTTAACGGACGAAGAAAAACCTTGGATTAGTATGTTATAACTATCTTCTGTTGTTAATTTTGGAGGAAAGAAGAACCTCGGTTCCCCTGAGTTACCAGAGTTTGCGCAGGGGCGGATCCAGTAGAGATTCTAATAGAACTCACACTTGTACAATTAAAGCTTTGTTTTATGTTAATATTTAAGCAATATTATGTTTTTGGACTAAAACTGGCTTTAAAACCCGCCATTGCTTAAGAATCTGCCCCCACTCATAATGTAAATCCTGAATCCGCCCTTGGGTTGCCCTCAGTATCCCACCAGGACAGCTATCCCTCTACTCGATGATTGAAGTCACTCTTCACATGAATTTATGAATGAACTGTGTCTCATCATTATTTAGGAAAAAGTAACGGCACTGCGATTCAATTTGGTTGGTTCTATTGAAAATAGTTTCAATATTGTCGCTCCAAAAACGTACGTCCATGACCTATCTTCGTACCACTCATCACTTACTCATTCCTGGTTTTTTTTTTATTGTTCCAGCTGGAATTGGAATGCTTGGCCTAGTTATTGGAGCAGCTCTTTGCCCACTCGCAGACCACGTAGGCCGGCGTCCGGTTTTGTTATCTGGACTGATTTTGCATCTTATTTTCACTGTAATTACAGCTGCCACTCCGTCTTTCAATGTTTTCATGTTCACTCGGCTCATGGCTTCCGTTGGGTACGTGATAATTAATTCTTAAGAATGGAATACAGGGGTATTTATTTTGCTGACATTCTTCCTACCCTTTCCTCAGCAATGTGAAAACGTACCTAACTTTAAATGCGGCAGAATCCTTGGTTTGGTATAAGGGGAGCATAATCCTTGTCGTTTATCCATATTTCTGCCTCATATCATTAAAAATGATATTTTGATTTTTTTCAGCTTGGGCATGTGTTATCCCGTTGCATGCATATATTTCGCCGAGTTTCTACCTCAAAACGCTCGAACAAAATTGTCGTTTCTTCTTTTGTTTTGGGCACTTGGAGGTTTCTACGTTGTTCTTTTTGCTGGAGCTTTACTTCCCACTTCAGGTAAAGATTTGATTGAAAAACAGATTTTGTATTTATATGCAGACTATTTGTGTTTTCAAGTTATTTGGCTCAAGCCAGATGTGGATGATGATTTGCAATGGGGGATGCGCATGAGAAATGAAAATGAAAAAAACCTATTCGTTATCTTATTTGAGGTGCTAATGCATGTAAACACTTGCTTCCATGTAAAATAAAACTTAACAGAGATTGATAATCACAATTATTGTGAAGTTTTATTTTGACATGGAAGCAAGTGTTTACATGCATTGGCACCAATTATTGAAATCTGATTGATTTGAAACTTTGACGTAAAATGGCGCGTGGTTGTGACGTCACCCACCGTTGGCCCCCTCTCAAGTTTCTGGAAAGGTGACTGCCGTTTTTTGTGTCGGTGTGGTGGTAACATTGATTTCATTGCGCTCCGACCAATCAGATGCTTCAGCGTACTGACGTCATCGCGCGCTTTTTAAAATAAGGGTAAACTATTTTTGACGAATGGTTCCCATTTTCACGTTATTGAAGCGATTCTCTATCAATAAAAATTGTAAACAAATAAACTAATTTCTCCCTTACTGGGAAAAACCTCTGATCATGTATATGTCTCTTAGCTTTAAGGGCCCTTAAGCGGATCCTGGGCCTGTAATTCCTAAGGAGGCTACATACCAAATGACAGCTTCATAGAGTGGATAGCATTGAAATTAGCTTTATGAGCCACTCAGCTGATTCGGACCCTATGCCGCTTAAAGTGTAAATCCTAAGGCGGCTACATGCTAATTTTCAAGTCTGTGCCACTACAGGAATTGCGCCAAAACCACCCAAAACCGTAACGAAAAAATTCTTATGATTTACAACCAAGCCGTTGGTAGGGAAATGGAACTTCCGTAGTGTTCATCACACAGAAATCTTTCACAAATTTTTGGAATCGTCAGCTTTTTTAGAAAACTTTCATGGTACTCGCTACCCTCTCCAACCACAGGAAGTGTCCCAAAAAACGTTACAATGTTTTTTTTTAAACATTTTTTTAAATTTTAAATTAAATTGGTTTTGATGACGGAAATTTTTGACTGACCCCCAGACAATAGACATATCCATGTCAAAATCATGCACAGACCCCATTAGTCAATCCCAAATCAGAAAGAGATTCTCTTTCTTGTTACCTATTTTAAAATACTCCGTTCTACCTGTTAGGTGTGTGGATCTTGGAGAAGTTAGTGTAGGCATGTCTTATTTTAATGTGGTGTTTCTCAATTTCTGACAGCTGAAGAAGTGATTTACGAGATTAAAGAGCATCAAAACGCATGGCATCGTGTTCTACTCCTCAGTTTACTCCCAACACTTTTCGCCTTCGTTTCTCTATGCTGCTGCTCCGAATCTGTGAGGTATATGTTGCACACAGGGAAGGACGTCAACGCTATAATGATGTATCAAGTGAGTTAATCTTATTTCATTCCTAATTTGGAGACAAAACAAAATGAATCAGTGATTCTGTGCGTCCTTTTTGATGAAGCCAACCAAACTTACTGGTAAGCTACCTTGTGAATTCAATGTTTCAGCAAATGTACAAGTGGAATGCCTCTAGGAGTGCACAGTACCAACTCACTGAACTAGAGTTGCCTAGCAAAGTAAACAGTGCTAAACCTCCTCCCTCCAAAACTGTGTGTGGTCGCATTATTCACTTTTGTTCTCAGGTAAATCAGTCAATTTTAACTCTTTGATTCGTTATTGTTGTATGAACTTGAACCATTTGAATGAAATATTACAACAACTATATGTGTACTATTTGTTTTGTATGTGTAGTTCTGTGATTCTATACGTCAGCTATTTCATAAAGAACATATGGTTTCTGCTCTCATACTGTGCGTAGTTTGGGGATCACTGGGCTTCAGGTATGACATTGATTTCTACAATATGTATTAAAATTCAAGAACCAACAGCGACTTGTTACAATTCTACTTGATTCCGTTGTTCAAAACATTACAAAGGGATAATTGAGTGGCTTTCCTGAAATTCCTTCATATTTTTGTACTAGCGATTTGTCTTCTGTCATATTTTCCAGCTATTATGGTATGAGCCAATTTATACCTGACCATCTACAAGCCATCGACAACGTGGCCTATGATTCTCAGGTTAGATCTCTATAATAAACTCTGTGTAGAAGACTTTCTGATTAGTTTGACTTGAATGCAACTTGGGACATATATGCGGAGGTTAAATATAACATCGGTGATCATACGAATATGATGGGAGTGTTATGGGAGTTAAGGGTACCTACTCATAAGCAAACATTTGTTGGTCTAACTTGGATGCCATTTGGAGAATATGTTGGAATATTCATATTTATGTTTAAAAACAGCATCGTGAGAATTGCTATGGAAGAGGAGGGAAATAACGGCCTAGTTGGAGTAAATGCCCATGCATATTTCCTATACCTATGGCCCAATTTCCGATGAAACGTGGTGAATCAATGATCGAGGGAGCCCAACTTGAGTGCAATTAAAACTTCTTAATTAATACTGTAATTAATTCCACCACGTTTTAAAAATCATCAATAAAACAAAAACTGATACTACGAGGGACGTCCGGAAAAAAAGGGGACAAATGCTGTTAAAAATAGAAAAATGCATATATTTTAATGAAATTTTCAGGATATGTTCAAAATTTAGTCCTTTATTTTTCAACATAGTCCCCAGCAAGTTCCACGCACTTCTGCATCCTAGGCACGAGCTTTTTTATGCCTTCGTCATAGACGCTCCGCTCCACCTCGAACAGCCACTTCTCCACAGCTACGTTCCCGCACTCAACAGAAGCGTTCCTGGACTCAATAGTGACTGGGGACGAGACTTGGGTATGCCACTATACCCCTGAGTCCAAACGACAGTCCCTACAGTGGCGCCATACCCACTCCCCCACTGCCAAAAAATTCAAGGTGCAATTTTCAGAACGCAAAATCATGGCATCTGTGTTCTGGGACAGGAAGGGAGTGTTATTGGTTGATTTCATGGTCAGAGGGACCACCATCAACGCCGATGCCTATTGTGAAACCTTGAAAAAATTGAAGAAAAAAATTAAGGACAAAAGGAGGGGAATGCTGACTCGAGGCGTGACTCTCCTTCACGACAACGCCAGGCCCCACACCGCACGTGTGACCCAGGACCTCCTTGTGAGATTTGGATGGGATATCATTAACCACCCACCATATTCCCCTGACCTGGCGCCCTCGGATTTTCATCTCTTCACAAAACTGAAGGAGTTCCTGGGTGGAAAACGGTTTTCCAGCGACGAGGAGGTCAAGGAGTCTGTGGAGAAGTGGCTGTTCGAGGTGGAGCGGAGCGTCTATGACGAAGGCATAAAAAAGCTCGTGCCTAGGATGCAGAAGTGCGTGGAACTTGCTGGGGACTATGTTGAAAAATAAAGGACTAAATTTTGAACATATCCTGAAAATTTCATTAAAATATATGCATGTTTCTATTTTTAACAGCATTTGTCCCCTTTTTTTCCGGACGTCCCTCGTATAATACTACGCTGTGCAATGCAATACGAGTAGCGTCTCACTAAATTACTGGAACCATTTCCAATGATGGGGACTCAGAATGGCCTGGTACGTCGAATGAATGAAAAATGGAATTCACTGAACTGATGTTCTCAAACGAATATAAGGGTACTCATGGTCCGATTCGACCGTCGAATCGTCGTAAATCGAAGACGTGGGGATCAAGAGGGTCACAACCGCTTCCACGTCGAAAATCGAAATGCACTAGCACCTCTTGCGGCTTTCAGCCAAAATCAAATCAGTTCTTATCCTAATTTGGGGAATTTTTATCCGACATCGAATTTGGCGGACCATGAAGAGACGGTTGCGGGATTCTCGTGTAGTGACTGTCAACACAAAATACGCGGGAAGAAGTGAAATTCCACATAGCAAAGAAATAACTTGCGATTCTAGCGCGGTGTGCGGTCAAAATTTCAACTAGTGAGCAATCCCATCCCCACGCCCCACCCTCTACCATCGCCACCCCCTTTACCTGTAATCATCAGCGCATTCTGTTGGTTGGGGTGAAGTTGGCGTTCGAGTATTGGATAATCTTATTGTCCCCATGGTTCATTGTGAAGTATAACTCATTGAATCCCTGTACAATACCACCTGATGATGAACGTCTTCCTTTTGCTTCCTACATAATAGATTTTCTTCCTTGTGTATCAGTCGAGCATTTCATTAATATTTTCCTGTATTTTTCCAGGCCATCCAAAGGAGCGACGAAGAATACTTCGGGCAACTCAATCTTAACAACTTGAATATCCGAGACACACTTCAAAATTACGTTTTTTCGAATGTGACGTTCAAAATGTGCACTTTCGCCCACATGAGAATTTCACACGTGCTGTTCCAGAACTGTACATTCTATCGTGTCGATTTTAGTAACATCATTTCAAGTCATACCTATTTTGAAGGCAGCATTATTGAGGATTCTAGGTGAGTACCTACGAGGCATTTAAAAATCCTAACTCAATTAGATTTTATCAATTTCTAGTTATGAATATGACCTTCGAGTTGTGTGAACTTAATCCATTTCAATCCGTGGTTTTAGGTTCATTGATACAGATTTTACACGGGACAGATTCATCAACTGCGTCATGGTTAATAATACTCTGGAAGCTCTTTTTCCTCCCTGCGAAATCGACCTCGAAACCAAGCTGAGACAAGCAGATCTGATTACTGAGAATATCGTCAAATTACTTTGCCCCTTTGTCGCATTTTTCTTCTCTACTGTGTGCTTCTATGGCATCAAGCGCTCCAATTTGGGAGGTTAGTAAGCCGGGTGTATTCAGCCCCATTACAATATGATTTTCCATTTATTTCCCTAATCTTCTAATACATTTCATTTTTGAATAAAGTTTTAGGGATACTACTGTGCAGTTGTGGATCCCTTCTGTGTTTGTACATCTCCAATAAATGCGCAATGTTGATCTTTGATTTCGTCTGGGGATTTGTCTTCTTTTTCGCTTTCAATGCTGTTAATATCATCACAGTTGAGTCGTACCCCGTCCAGCTCAGGTATGTAAACTGATATCTCATACGTAGAGGATGTTCACATTAAATTTGGTTTTTATAGTGGAGAAGGTAGCAATCGTGCACTGGTTTGTACACGCATGGTTTGTGGTTTCCCATGTATCTTCTGTGGTGAAAACTCTGTTGGTTCTATAGACTTCTAACACACTTATTATTTTGGGAGTGTCCTCTGCAAATTTAATTGGTCAGTTGAAAAAGGTACATATTCCAAAAGCCCAAACTTTCAGGAAACTGAAAAAAACTGTTTTACATGAGAACCATGTTTGTCACAATAGAAAATATGTTCATTTGGATTAGTGGACTATATCTAGCCACGAACGAACAATATACGTTTCAAATTATATAAACTATTTATATAAACATCCTGTGGAATATGTTCATTTTTCAACTCAATGTTCACAAATTTAATATAACGATTTTCTGTTGAATGTTACTACAAGAATGGATGTAATATCAATATCTTAGGTAGTTTTTAATGTTTATTTATAATAATTATGTATTTTTGGCTTACATATGCTCAAAATTCTTGAAGCTTTTCATTTTTGAATGGGACCTTACCCATGGGTCACTGGGTTGAAGAATGAATGGTGATGTTACAACATAGATACTCAACAGTTGTGTTTTTGAAAACAAAGTGTCTGCACTGGCTGATTTGGAATTTTTCTTTCTTTTTTTCAATGCTTGAAGGCAGTTTGATGCCACTACTTCTTAAAATCTAAAATTAAGTCACATTTAACCTACTCAACTTGGAAAGTAGGGTCACTCTACTTTGCATTTTGGATCATTGACTGGTATTCCTCAGGCGAATAGACACGGTCATGCACTTGAACTTCTAGTTTTAAGGTTCCAAACATCCTATCGCATTGCATGCAACTATGCTCTCTGATAGTAGTGCTGTGTCACCTCAAATCTATCGGTCATTGCTAAGGAGTACAATAGCCTACACAAGGCATGGCTCCGGTTTTAGCTTCTGCATGCATCGCTGAATGCATGAAGTTCTTTTATTTCATTTGGAACATGACTTTCAATGAAACTCAAATCCATTGAGCATATTTCATTGGGACCCTTGTTGGCTTCGCCTTCAGAGTAGGTGTAAAAGTAGGCGCTATTGAGTGGAACAAGGGACATATTCCGGGATATGTCCCTCGTTCAACTCAATCAATTCTTTCCTCATTGTTGTAGGTACTAGGGTTAGAGTTTACGAATATTTCCTTTTTACGCCCAACAGATGGTGGCTAGCCTAAAGTACAAAATGGCTATCTCAACCCGTTTTGTCCTTTTTATGGAATCCTTTTGGAAACCTTTTTCAACTGACCAAATCAACTATACTCTATTCGCGCTTAGGTGTGATATTTAAAAATCCCCTCGTGTTAATGGTTTTCATTGTCGAATCTTCTGTTCTAGGGGGACCGGCTTCGGACTCAATTTCGCTTGGTTTCGCCTTGCCGGGCTTTGCGTATCCGTTCATCGACTTCTTCCCATTATTCCGGTAACTTTCATCAGTATGCTCGTCGGCGGGACTGCGCTTCTTCGCCTCCCTGACACTACGCTCAATCTCATGTAAGAGGAGACGTCACCGCTCTGAGGATGTTGTTTTAGAACCTTCTTGAACTTGATGAACAAAATCATTCAGTCGTCTATGCGACCAAGTAAGTTAATTTGTACGTAATCTTCATTTGAGCACCTAAATGTTGTGATGTGATGGAGGTTATTTAGGCATATCCACCGGCTTTATATTATTAATATTGTTGTTAAGTCTTCACTGAATTTATTTAGTAATCCAGAGTTACACAATCAATCAATTGAACTTGAAGTAAAATACAAGACGAGAAACTGTGTTTGCATAAGGCAACGAATATGTTGGTAACGATCATTCAAAGTATAATAAAGTAGTTTAATTAATTTAATCGTTTTGAATGAACGAGTAAGGGTCGCATGCAATATGCTGAATGCGTTCCCCGAGGATGCGATAGAGATGTAGACAAGTAGATGTACCTACTAACTCTGAGGCTTGGTGTCTGCCCTCCTTATCTCGTATTCAAAACTTCCAGTAAAATTAGTTGTAAGCGAGTTGTTTTAGGTGTGACTAAAATTTAACGTTTTTTGTTTCATGCCAAGAACGAAAATGCGCATTTTCTAGGATACCAAACAATAAAAAACCGTACCTGTTTTTGTTCATGGCTCAGATGCCCTTTCAGACGATTTTAAGGTTGATATATCTACAATCATAAGAAACTCGTTGGTTAATTGTCATCCCTGAACTACGCATCCCCCTTTCACCAGCCCAAAAACACCCCTGTTCAATCTAAAAGTGACTTTTACTCCCTAAAGTGACTGTAGTTGTTGAAAAAGGTTGTCTCATATTTTTGATTGGTCAAGTTATATGACGTTTCCACAGAAAGTGTAATTTGTAGTGGTAATCAGGACAGAGAATCGCACTTGATAGTTCAACTTGTTGTGGTGGCGATTGAAACTGATCATGACCATGAATAATAATTTTGCATTTTGTAGCTTTCACAAATCTTGTTTTTATAAACGTACCAATTTGTTAAAACGTGAGTTTTAAATGTATAGGTGTGAATAGATGTAAATGCATGTACGTCTCTTATAAACTGACCACGAATTAATTGTGAAATTCCTTGTACAAAATGGGTAGAAAAAAAAATGCTTTAGGAGACCTTTCAGTCTTAAGGGAAGCGCCGAAATTTAAATTGATTCGTTTAGGACTAAGTTTTTGGAAAATAAACCTGATTCCCTTTTGGGCATCGCTGGCCAAAACTATATAATTAGTCAATATTTACACAGAATTGACTAATCGTAAGCCTATGACATATGCTATGATGAGATAAAATACATTTAAAGGCATTATTTGGCTCGGCATTTGCCGTAAAAAGTCCGGAGTGATGGGAAGACGGAAATATTTTCATATTTAAGATAAAACTACATAAAAGACCCTGAAATTCTGAGAGAAAAATGGAGGGATTACGCTGGATCTGCTCGGTTGGGATCAGCGGTAATTCCTTTCCTACATATTGAACATTATTCTGAAGAATTTAAAAGATCGCTCAGTATTAACGCACTGAAGCATCGCTCATTGGCAGGAAAAACGATGTGAAAAAAAAAAAATCTTCACATAATTCACATCATCTTCACATTATTGTAAATGCAGACATCAGAAAAATATTCTATCGTTTGGACCTATTTTTTACGTTTAAAAATAATACAAGTTGGAATAATCAACAAAATCCATCACAATTTGATACTTACAATCAGTAAAAATATAAAAAGAAAGTAGAGGCATTCAACAATTTATTATACGTAGAAAAGTTTGTTTCATGAATCATGTTAAATTTCAATAAATTGATAGTACATACCTACCTAGTTGGTTGAGGGCAGTTTGAATGTTACGACCGAAAGCCGCTGACCATGTCAGGACTGGATTTGGTACATGACGGGAACTTCTCCAAAATTGGGTGAACGAGCTGACCTGAACTTGCATTGGGAAAATAGGTTCGTACCTCAGATGCTCCTTACCCAGATGCGGTATGTTGAATACCAGTTACCTACTTTTGAATCGTGGGCGCCAAAGTTTGAACTGCTACATGGCAATGAGTAACGCAGTGCATAGTGTAATGTGTATGTTCGGCTATCGTAGGTGTATTTGGAATGTTAATTCATTCTAGTAAAGGATTCAAAGTTTGACACCATCGAAATAACAAGACTGATAGTTCAATTTTCGTATACATTTTCAAATAAGCCCCCTACGAGTTTTGTACTCGGATATGTTCTATAACGTCGAATTACAAATATACAAATGAACGTGCTGAGTACTGCTCGCAAATATTTTTGTTAAATTATCTTCATGTGGATCATCCTGCCTAAGCAATTAAAACGTCCTCGATACTTCTATGACACAGGTTTAAAAAAAAGTGTATGCAAGCATTATGCAACCCATATACATATTGTATTGATACATACATACATGTACCTATCAATGTTTTTGGGGTCGCTGATTCCAAATCTGAGGTCGGTCAATTCGGGGAACATGTAAAAATCTGAAAAAATGTCTAGGTTCATAGGATTTGATGTCGATGATTTCAAATATGACTTTTGTTTATGTATACAAGGTAATCTTGAGGTCAAATTGGTGGAAATGATCGGAAAAATCTGAAACAATGTGTACATAATATATTTTAGATTTTTCCGAATATCATTTTATATTTTTAAAATATTATTTTTCTGAGATGTTAGAACTTATAGTAACCTCTTAGTGACTTTTTCAAGCTATTTGACTTTCGGGTGACCTGGACAACGACCTTGCTGACGACCATAACCTACGAGTATATATATACGAGTTTATATATAAACTTTTTTCATATTTCTTCAATCAGATTTGGAATTAGCGACCCCAAAAACATTAAGACAAATGGGTTGCAAAAGGCTTGTATACACTTTGTTTTGTAAACCTGTGTAATTTAACATATCACTGGTGGTTATAATTGAAATAATTCAATGTTTGTTATGTAATAATTTAATAAGTTATTAATAATTATTATTAACCGACCGTTCCTTGGGTACACGTAATGGTAAATTCAAGGGGCGTGAGAGTTCTTGAAGTTTGCGAACGATTGGAAATGTTAAACTATTCAACAGCAAGTGAGTTCACTTATCATGTTACATTAATGTACTCACTATTATCTTGCATCAATGTTATAATTAATTTTTGTTGGTGAATATTGTACATAAAATGTTGATAATTTCATATTTTAGATGTTTTCTGGCGATAGAAACCTCTAAAGTCTCGCTGTGTGTTCATGTACATTTGTGTATTTGTGTTTTTGTCTTTCCATTTTATTTACACGGCTAATTGAAAAACTGTTGAAACCTAATTAATTACTAATAAGTTGTTATAACATGCTTGATTACCTTCTTCCCCTATTTACGTAAAAAGAGCTATCGAAGGTTGATTCGCAATGTAGCATGTCCCTGTGAGTTTGTAAGATATCTGCTGCTGCTGAAACGTGATAAATTGGGTGCTCTGTCAACTTAAGTCGTACTGGTATCAAAGTTACCATGTTTAATGTCGAATGTACGGTGCTGAGTTTTATACGGGATAACAGAGCTGTTGCGAACTATTTGTTTCCTTTTTCAGAAGCTTTTGTTTTGTACTTTCACGCCTTCTACCATTATTCATTGGATATCTATTAGTTTTTTACCTTAGAAGGTTAAAATCGATGATTATTGGCTCAATGTGTAGTTGCTACATCTTCTAACGTAAGAAGATAATGAAACCTGTCAAAAAGAGTCTCTACCAACTCTTAGCTACTTACAACACGAAGAACCTATTTTCATTGGTTCAAATATATACCTACCATCATTAATGTACGTTTCATTATTACACATGATTAATATACCTTTTCCAGAGAATCCTGTTGTAATCTGTACGAATCCCGTCCTCTGAACAGCTGAGTTATCGTCTGGAATGACATACAGAAATATATATTATATATATAATTATATATATATATATATATATATTATATAATTTTTGGTGTCTTTTGGGAGTGGATTCAGGGTGTTCTGGATTTTGGTATGAAATTTTTTTCGAAAATTCGAGTTTTAAAAATTTTGGACTGTTAACAATAGCTTCTGTTGCTTCGAAAATTCGGTTTAAACCAGTAGACCCACAGCAATACACCACAGTCGTGCAGGTAGCTGTGGCTTCTTGTGCAGTAGTCGAATATAGTCGACAGTTTTCTGTTATGGCCGATTTCACCACCTGGGGATAAGGTTGGTGTTAACGTTATCTTGGGAATAGTGCAAAAAAGTGCGTTTCACCACTGTGAGTAGAAGACTATACTCACTCTTTAAGCTTACTTAGGCGGGGTTGAGGGAGCAGAAAACTAGCCTAAATTAGAGGTTCTGTGGCCAGAGTGGCCCAATATACTCGTACTGCTTAGAAATCAACAATCATAATTTTCCGAACCTAGAGAACTTACTATTGGTAGATTATTAGAGTGAAACTTCCTTCTAAAACAGAACAAATATTCTAATAGATTCTCCTGTGAAATAATGAATACCTCGCCCTTCAGAGTGGTTGGTTGTTGTGGGTAATTGAATATCCTCTGCGCCACGCTTTTCCTTCACGCGAGTCGTAAAGTCCGACTTCACCTGCCGAGAGCCTCCGCTCGGATGTAATTTCCGACAGGGAAATTCTCACTCGGAGATGACAAGAGTCCAATTTGCTCTACCGGATTCTTGAAAATTCACCCGTTCGACGGGTGGAATGGGGTCTGAGGGAACAGGGAGCGAAAAGGCGTATAAAAAAAAAGTCCCCACATTCTATGAGGCCGTGAAACAGGGAAAAGCGAGAGCGTAGGTGGCACCCGCGGTGAATGATTGAGCAAGACGAAGGGCGTAAAGTATAATTGAAGTGTGCAGATTGCTGGCTCTAATCTTGTTAAGGGCACCGGACTCGGGGGCCATAACGCCTCTGATTGGTTGAAACTTGTATGTTCCGGAGGGAGGTGGGACACTCACATATCCTTCCTTTCCGTTACTCTCCATTTTCACCGCACAATTATGTCTCCCGGTCCCCGTACAGCGCCCAGAAATTGCCTTGTTTAATTTTTCCTAGCTTGCGGCGAGGTATGTAAAATACAGAGTGGAGTTTTTTATTCTCCCAGAAAATCCTCTTCCTCGCTCCCTTATCAATAACTCTTTATTTGGCTCCAGTTGGTCGATTTAGGCAACTACGCCGCCAACTTCAACAGGGAAATTAAACAAATTTATAATTTAATCATCACAAATATTTTTTCTTACCTACCAAAGTTCACCGACAGCTACAGTGTTAAATACTGAAGTCCTTGGAATCTGCAAAAAATTGAAATAAATTGCGATAAAAGAGTTTTAACGCGACGTATTCAGCTAAATTTCGAAGTTATGTACTAAAACAACCTTATTAAACTTACTGAAACATTACTAAAGAAATAGTCCTTCATTTTTGTTAATTGTGCAGAGTTCATCGTGATTTTAGCGAATGTTCTCGGTCCAAAATTTTTAGAACTTGAATTCACTCCCAAATTTATATAAATATAATAAAATTAAAAGAAAAATGCAAATTTATATGTTTATGTAGGTAGGTATGTGTCATTCCAGAAGATAACTCTCGATAGAATTGAGATAAAAGTTCAAATTTCACCAAAAATCCGTACTGGCTATCGAAAGGAATTCGTAGATGTGCAGAATTGGGTCTAGGGGAATTTTAAGGGGGGGGGGGGGTGGATTACCAATAAATTCCCAAAGTGAAACAGTGTAACAAGTGACACCTCATTTTAAAGGTTTTGGTCAGGCTGAACACGAAGGTGAAGTCAGAACTGCGATACTTTATTCCGTTCTCAAAGCGGAGCACTTTGAAGATTGAGAAACGTTGTTGATACTTTAGATAGATGTTCTTCATGGTTAGTCTGCTCTAATCTGTTAACGGAATGAGATATTGCGGTTCTGACTTCACCATCGAGATAAGAAGTTTTCAAAATTCACGGTAAGAAAAGTTTCAAGGATCAACCTCGGGCTGGTCTGAGCCCGTAAACCGAATGTAATAATGTAATTTTAGGACAACGCTAACTGGGTACAGTGGCGCGTATGGCGGACTGACGGATGTTTTTAAATTCGATTTTCTGATTCTACGTATCTTGAAAAGCAAACCCTAAAATCTTGAGTGTGGGTCAACTTTTTTTCTTTGGTCATTTCCTGTGGTTTATATTGCAATAAACCAAAACGATTCGGTGATGTTGACATTTTCTTGATTTCCGCGCTTTCTGGCGACGCCAAGTTATCCGGCTTGAACTATTGAATAACACAATTTTCAAAGAAGAGGAAGCTATTGTTCTCGATCAAAAATGTTTAAAACTCAAATTTGCGAAATGTTTTCATAGCAAAATCCGTTTCAGACAGCCCTGATTCACTGCCAAAGGACACCAAAAGTAATTCCAGACGATAACTCTCGATAGAATTGAGATAAAAAGTTCAAATTTGCACAAAACATCTGTCTTGGCATTGAGGGCAGGGGGTTTTGGGGAGTTTTAGGGGGGAAAAAATTACCCATAAATCCCAAAAATGAAACAGTCTGACGAAATACACATCATTTTGAAGGCTGTTTTACGCTGAAGACGAGGGCGAAATCAGAATTCCGTTCTCAATCTGGAGCACTCTTTGAAGATGAAGAAACGTGATTGTTATTGAGATGTTCTTCATGGTTCATCTCCTCTTTTCTGATAACGAAACGAGATATCGCAAACCTAACTTCACCATAGTGTTCAGCGTTGAAAAATCGATTAGCTAACGGGGTTTTTAGGGAGTTTTATGTGGGAGGGGGAGGGGGGAACAACCATAAAATCCCAAAATAAACCAGTCTGACAAGTGACACCTCCTCTTAAAGGTTTATTTTACGCTGAGCACGATGAAGAAGTCAGAATTGCGATATCTTATTCCGTTTTCAAACGTGGTTGATACTTTGGATGTTGTTCATGGTTAGTCTGCTCTGAGAACGCAATGAGATATCTGACTTCACCATCGTGCTCAGCGTTGAAAAATCTATAAAAGTTTATGGTCAGCTGACTGTTACTCTGCAAAATTTGTTACAAAGTCAGTAAAACGGAGACATTATACATAAAACCAGTTATTTCGTCGAAAATTCGCTCTTATGGCCATGCTGCATGACTGTTATTTTTTTTAAACTTGTGTTACGCTGTGTTGGTCTTTGAGAGACAAATTACGAGATGAGTCGCGCATGTGCATTATGCTCACGGCAGAACGCCTTTAGGAACAACCTTGTTCCTCCTCTAGAGGTAAAGTTGGAATCAGCGCAAAGGTTTCTTCAGGGATAATCAAACAGTTTTGGGTAGAAATCGTATTTTGTCCCTTTTGTGGGGAGGGACGCCCAATAGCGGAGAAAACCCCTGGTAGGTGCCCACCCAGATAATCAAACCGTTCATCCATACATTAAAGGGAAAACCCTCCCGGTAGTTTAGAGCTGTGGGGTCTGGCTTGATCAGAAGGTGCAGTAAAAAGGAGGTCCCAAGAGGAGATCTGGATAAAAAAAAGAAAACAAAAAACAAAAAAACTGAGAAAGAAGTGAAAAGGAGAGGGGAGAAATCCCGAATGAATAAAACAGAGTGGGGCGGGCGAGGAGTGGGGGAAAGTTGTTTACAGCCTGGAGGTGGCCCCTTTTTATTGGCTCTTATTCCTTATGCCGCAGTCGCCTGGGGAAATACACGAAGCTGTGACATCACTTGGCCGGGCGGGATCCATCACACCCTCGTCCTTTTCATCGACCTCCCGCCCTTCAATAATACATCACTCACCCGACACAATGTATATTTACTGAAGGTGCCCGAAAGGGCGAATTTGTCTAGTCCTTTTTAGCGGAGTTTGAGCGAAAGAAACATCAGGCGTTGGGTGTCAGCGGTTTTTCTCGGTCGAGTTCAGTTTATTTGGTGACTACCTAGTACTATGGTTCAAAACCTCCAAAATACATCTTGGAGTTGATCTTCCCAAACTGTGGTTCGCGGTGAACTTCGTGAAAAAATAATACAGTATTATCAATCAATCAATAATGGTTTTATTTGTCATTCCAGGTTGCTGTGACCTTTACAACAAAGGATTTGTAGTTATGAGAACAACTCCAATTTATTCAGTGAGATAACCAAAGGGCAGCCTTAACTAATGTAAGACCGACTTTGATTAAAATGAAAAGGAGTCAGTTTTACGCCCTGGTTCTAATGGGGGCCATACAATATGCGATTTCCTGCAGGCCGTCGCCTCAACAGGCGATCGTAAGACCAATCTCGCCGAGTTCCATACACTAGCAGTCAACCGCCTGCAGGAAGCCCAACTGAACTGCAGATGATAGCCTGAAGATAGCACTCATCTTCAGTCCGGTACCTGCAGGCGGTCAATGATCTCACGCAAATGATCTCACGCAAAACTGATGGAAACGCACGCCTGCAGGCCAACTGATAGTGTGTGGCGGGGGGCACTTGAGATCACCATCCGACAGGTCGTTGCCTGTCGCGGATCTCTCATCCGATCCCCGCCTGCCCGACGACCACACACCTTCAGTCCGGGCGAACTGCAGTCCTGATGAACTGATGAATGTGTGGGCAACGATTATCTTCAGTTAAACTGACAGTGTATGGGGCGCTTAAGAGAGGAGGGTAGAACGTAAAATTTTAATTTTAAAACAGGGATTCAAATGATGTTACAGTTTATTGTTTATGAATAAAAGTTAATGATTGAAATTGGAAGGGTTACAATTTTGAAATTAGAATTAAGTCTACCGCGACCTCTCAAAATTACGCGCGCGACCGAAGTTATCAAACGGGTACAACTCACGGCGTGGATGATGATCCAGGGGTGGTTTCACGTCTGGGTGGCTACTCTAGACGAGGAGTTGGACTCGCAAGAGGAAGTTGGATTCGCTACCGGATGGGTGCTCCGGGTTTGACTCCAGACTCTTCTACATTCTAGAAGCAACTTTTCTGTCTGTAGGGTGCGTACAAGTCTTATTATTAAGGTTTGTGAGCTGTTACAGCTAGTGGTCATTCACTAACAGAGTGGCCATTTACTGGACAGGTGACCCTGTATGAAATAACAAAGGATGGTGAGTAATTTAACTGGTGTCGTCCTCATAGTCGTAGCCTGACGAGTGCCAGGTGAGTCACTCTTCATAGAACTTGTAATGGTTTCCCTTGCTTCTCGTGTTTTTGGTTCAACCATTCTGGAGATGGGTAGATCTGTAAATGTAATACATATTATGTATAGATTTTTTTTTTTTTTAAATCGTTTATTTCCTTTATATGTTTACATTGGAGTATTGAATGTATGAACAGTAATTACAAGATTAAATTATAAGTTATAATAATTACAAACAATTCCAACTTTAAATTACAGGAAATTAGTCTCCAATATGGGCTAATGCCCATGTTAGGAGACGAGTCTTTTTACTACCTAATCTTAGAATTGTTAGACATTAAGTGTTTTATTAATAATTTGTAACCCTAGACTAATTTTATAATCCATAGAATCATGTATTCCTATCATTTAAGCAGCTTAGATAATATTTTTTTAATGTTTTATACATATTTTTCGATTTTAACAACTCAGATTTAAGATTATAGTTGAATGAATTAAATATTGTTGTTCCCCTATATGAATATGAGTTTTGTGCAAAAGTAGTACGTACGAGGGGCAGCACCAGAGAAAGATCAGTTTTGGATCGAGTATAAACATAATGCGTAGGGAATTCATAAGATTTTTCCTTAAGTAATTGCTTTACTCTATGTAAGTTAAGCAAATCTGTAAATGGCAAAATTTTGATATTCTTATACAAAGGCAAAGTATGAGCCAAATAATTAGCCCCACAGACTTTTCTAATCAAGGCTTTATGGGTAAGAAGAAGTGGCTCTAAAGCAGATTTGTAAGCCCCACTCCAGGCAGGCATACAGTATACATACATGTAGCAACAGATTCTGCTAAGGCTAGATATACTTGAATCATGAGCTTTCTGCTTACAATGTTTTTTAACTTAGAAAATATATAAAGAACTTTCCTCATTTTATTATTTGTTAGTTGTATCTGTATGTGCCAGATGTATGGATAGATGTATGGATAGAAACCGGCATCGGCGACTGATGAAGCTGGTAGCGTTCCTGCCAAACCTGCCAACGTCAACGTCCCCAAGTTGGCGAGTTTAGCAGGAACGATACTTGGCAGACAATCTCCGTTCACGAGTTGAATCGCGATTTGAGCCGAGATCAACTCCTTCGTTTACGTTGGTGGAACGGGCCCGCCGCATATTGAACCCAGCCCACGCGTGGGGGATTCTGTGAAACGCAGTTTGGCCGCGACGCCGCATATTGAACCCAGCCCACGTCGCGGCCAAACTGCGTTAAACAGAATCCCCCACGCGTGGGCTGGGTTCAATATGCGGCCGATTTTTTGTGCAAATTTTAACTTATTATCTCAATTCTATCGAGAGTTATCGTCTGGAATGACACATACATAAACTATTGACCACGATCATGGAATGAGAATGGATAACATCCACGCATGGAGTTTTTCTTCACTTCACCAACGGGATTTGCATAGAGCAACTATTTTGGTGTCTTGATTACTCTAATTGGTGTTTCAGTCAATTTTAGCAAAATTGTTGAAAATAACGCTAAACCAATGATTTGAGTACACAGTTGTAATGGCGTGAGGATATGAGCCTTGTGGTGTCTATTGCAAAAACGAAAACCAAATGGTTACTGTGAACCACAGTGTTGCTGTATATGAAAACGGTGGGTATAGCTTTCGTACAAGTACGCAACTTCTTTTAACTCTGTGAAGAACAGATATGTAACGTGTTAATTAATGGCTTGCCTGAAGACTACGGAACTATTGTTAGCATGGTTTGTACTTTTAAGGACGAAATACATTTTGTGATATAAAAAAGTTAACACATCTAACTTTCCATTTTGCTTTTACTGCCACCGTTTTTAGTCGCCATTGTTCAGGTAAAAGAAGAAAATACATATTATACGTAGGTATATGTACATGAAGGTACCCAGCCAGACATTGTTGGAGGGAAGTTGTGTCGCGCCTGGGAAACTGTTACGCTTGTTACTGATTCAAACTCAGTTTTCCATTAGGGCGTTGAAAGAACAGTAGCCACGCCGTGTTATACCCCGGCCGCCCCTCAGGATACCTGCCCTTGTTGAAAACTACCGACAAACGGAGAGTAGCGGGAACTGAGGACGGTATTTTTATGGCGCTAATAAAACCGGTCCTTTCCCTTCTGGTACACCTCGTTTCGGGAGTAAAACTTCGATGTTTGTTCCCCCAATTAGTGAAGCTCCGTCATCTTAACAACGGGCAACGTCAAAACGTTTGAAGTATTTCGGACCATAAAAGTGAATAAGTGAACCCCCCCACCCCCCCGCTCAACCATTACACGAATAGCGTTTTACTTAGGATGTGTAATTTATGGCATTCAATTGCTACCAAAAAATGATAGTTTGATCACCACGAAGTTGATCCACTTTCAATTTGAGATCCGGCTGTAAACTCCTTTTATTCAGCCCAAGCTTTCGACTGCCTTCCGACAGCCACCTTCAGGTTGTGATTAAACTACAATTCAGCTATGCAGCATGGCTATAAGAGCAAATTTTTGAAGAAATACCGAATTCCATGTAAAATGTATCGATTTTACTGGTTTTATAACCAATTTTGTATCATTTTTTTGCCACACCTCAGTTTATAAATTTTTCAACGCTGAACACAAAATTCTCTCTTGTTTACTTCAACATTCAAATTCATACAGTCTTTCTATCATTCATTCATTCGTTCATTCATTCCTTAGTTAATGACATCAAGTTCAAAATGTCAAGTTCAAATGTCGAGAGGCGGTTGCTGTGGTAGGTCCTCGAAAGACGTTTCAAGAATTCTCCTTCTTCTTCGCTAATACGTAATCGTCAATTATTGACGATCCAGCCGATGCATTTCGGCTTCTGGCTTTCTTTCGGCATGACTAGAACAGATGTATTTATTTTCACAAACAACCGTGGATTGATGCCTCCTCAGATCCATTTGAAAGATCAGTGAATATACCTAATTGTGATCGTCTCTCTTTCCTTCGAGGTGGCGCCATTTCGTTCTTTTCCTCGTCGCCAAATGAAAGATCTGTGAATCTATCTCTGTATGTACTGTTTTCTATATATCTATAGTTAACATATTATGTTAACTCAACGAGTACCAGACAAAAAGTGATTTTTAATGTTTATCGTTGAACGTGGAACGTAGGAACCATAACTTGGTGATTATATAAATATTACAGGTCGCTACAGTGGACACCTATCAGAACTGATTTGGTTTCTCAAGAAGCGCTAGCGCATTTCGATTTTCGACGATTCGACGTGGAAACGGTTTGGAGCTCGAAAACGACTCGTACCTACCATGAATACCCCTTATATTTATACCCCTAATATTTATAAAAGAAGAAAAAAATGTTTATTTAAATGAAGTACGAGAAAATAAATTTCTTGTTTGGTTTGAGTGGAAAAACATTTTTGATTGATAGGATTTCGTTGGTGCCTTGTAAAATCCCAACTGATGGGAAATTTCCGACGTCGTAATCATTTTATGAAGTGTACAATTATTGTACAAATACATTATATATCAATACTTGTAATTTGACTAGGAAAATATTGAAGGTCAAACAATTATGAAATATTCTCAGCTTATACTTTGTGATTATATCGAGTTTTTTGTCAGATATCGAACGGTCGTGAAGTAATAAAGTTTTAGAGGTGGGAGCGCCTGTAGCGAACGAGGCGTGGAAACGGACGTTTCCCGAGGGTTGCTCCGGAACAAGGTCAGGCTTGAAATTCACAGACCCCTGTTATACTTGAACTTAAGGTTGTATTTCATTGTATGTGATGACAAGGCGAAGAGAAAATGTCGGCAAACTCCAACAGGGGAAGCGATACGTCACGGTAGCCTCCCCAGCATTAGGCACGCTTACCCTGGGAATGTTACCAAACAGTGTTCTACCTCTTCCTCTTTGCTAGACGCGTTACGAATCGGGAAGAAACGTAGTCGTAGATGAAGGAAAAATGAGCTCGAGCGTACATTTCTAGTGTTTTATGGATACAAAATCTGATGTTACGATCGATTGAAAGTTAAATGGCTTCAATTCATAACCCCCTTAAAATGAAATCTATATCGAGGGTCTCACTGCAAATTCCCACATCGTCATTTCGGCAACTTTTCAGCAGAGCCAAAAAACCATCTGCCAATAACTATGTTTACTGAGTAATTCAGTAAAATAAATCGTGAGATAACAGTTTTTATCGTTTCCTTAACATTTTTTATTTTTGTACATACAGGCTTTTGCACTGTGGCAATGTCAAATAACACATTTTGTTATTTGGCACCAATGAATGACGTAAAAAAAGCTAATTATGATTCTTTTAGTGCATATTTAAGCGTATATGACATACTTGAATAAAATAAACATAAAATTATGTTTAGTTTTTATTCTCCTAAAATGGATAGTTGCTGCATCAACTATTCAATAGTTCAGCGGTCGCTTAGTTCGCGAAATTTGTGTAGTGGCTTTACTAGTATTAGATACAAATTTGTCAAAAGCTGCTCAAAAATCTGTTTTTGTTTCGCTCAAATTTTTTGAGGATAACGAGAGGAGTACCACAGGGGTCCGTTTTGGGTCCCCTATTGTTTGTTATATATATTAATGATCTTCCGGATGTGACACCAAATTTGTGTTTACTTTTTGCTGACGATACCTCAATCTTGACCTGTGATGAGTCACCATTGAGTTTGATTGAAAAACGCAATATTTCTTTGAAGAATGTCTCTCAATGGTTTTCACAAAATGAACTTCTCGTAAATGAAAGAAAGACTGAAACGATGTTTTTAGGTTTGAGAGATATTCCTGCACATTTGTCTATGCCCAGCCAAGTGAGATTCTTGGGAATTCATATTGACGCTAAGCTTGATTGGCAAGTGCACTGTGGCCTTCTGTCTAGTAAAGTTGTGTTTTTGCTGAGACAACTATCACATAAGCTGAGTGATGCTGGGCTAAAGATGGCTTTTCATGGCTGTTTCCAGAGTGTCATGTCGTATGGCATAGTGCTTTGGGGCCATGCAGCGGCAGCATCTAGTGTTTTTGGTTTACAGCGCAGGGCTGTTCGTGTTATAGCCGGTCTGGAGTATCGGGCGGAGTGTCGTGGTGCATTTGTGAATCTTAATACTATGACCTTGCCATGTTTATATATCTTACAATGTATTTGTCATGTGCATAGTAATAAAGTAAATTATGTCAACCGAGGCCACGCTCACAAGTATGAGCTGAGAAATAAAACTGAACTCGATATAAGGTTTCTGAGGCTTGAAAAGTCCCGCAATTCTTCAAATTATTGGGGCCCCAAATTTTATAACGCGCTACCTGTGGAATTGCAGTCACTATCTCCATCTACCTTAAAGAACAGAGTAAAGAGATTTTTGTTGTTAAATGCCTTTTTCTCTTTTGACGAGTTTATTTTGGCCGATAAGAAATGTATGATTGCCAAATAAACAAGAAACTAGTCAACAATGTATGTCTTGTAACTTATAAATCATGTTATGACTATTGTGATGTACCATGTTGTATTTTCACAAATAAAACTATCTATCTATCTATCTATCTATCTCTGTTGCTTTGTTAAAATTCGGGATGTGCTTCCTCGTATTAATATTTTGATGGACGCGCAACAAACCGCGCCAACATCTCTTCATAATGAGAACGTAAAAAACAGGGAGATTATGACTCGCCTTGTTGATGGCATTTTTTTCTTGGCTAAACAGGAACTGCCGTTTAAAGGGCATGACGGCATTATTATCTTACTGACTGCATTATGACTGTTATTATATCTTCTCATAATAAAGTGAATTACCTCGTATTATTAAGTTTCCTGAAAGATTACGACCAGCCATTGGAAGATCATTTGAAAACCTCCCCTAGCATCCAGAATGATCTTATAAGTGCTACAGCTAGAGGTATTCTAGATGACATGAAATTGAGTGCGGTACCCCCATGGCCAGAGCCACGCTACCCCCCGATCTAGGAAGATCAAACAAGAAGGAAACCTCTGGATCAAAAGTTTGATGTTTGCTTAGAGCCAAATTGAATACTTGGAACATCACTTTAATGCTCAGGTTCTCTATAGGGATATCACGACGCAAACTCACTGTTTATCACCCCTGCTTACTACATCATCACTATTACACCTACCATTTACTTCTGACAGTCACAGAGACTACCCAATCTATCATACTAACAGTAATGCAACGGAGCGAAGGGCAAGTGCAGTGCCCTGCCATAAAGCCACGAAGGTGAACGGCTCATAAGAGGAGCATGACGGCGTACTCTTTTTGTTATGGCTTCCTCGGGTCATGCACCTTGTGAATGGTTTGAGACCGTCAACCCTCAGCTAACCCTACCAGGGTCTATTGAAGGAAACATCACAATATTGAGGCAGTCAGTCGGGTTGATGAGTCCAGAGAATCGTAACAAAATTCGACATAAAGTGTAGTGCTCAATGTAGTAAAGTGCTCATTCGACGTCACTTGTCATTGAAGTTAGTTTAATTTTATCAGTATCTTTGCTTATAAGTGTCAATTGACTGAACATTAATCACGATCGTAGCCACCTGGTGTAAGTCATACTCAAATGCACAAGGTGGTTGGGGTCTGGTTCAGAGACTGGCAGAATACAATTTTAACTCAAGTCTAGGCAGAGCCTGTGATCCACGGGTTACACAACCTTGGAACATGGATGAGTCAAAACAGTGATCATCAGTGAGAAAACTCATTCAGTCAAGCCAAATAAAAATAAAGTGTCACCGGTCGATCAAATTATGCCCTCATGATTTCATTCGTGTAGATGAAACCGCGTCCTCGATTACATTGAAATTTATATGACAGAATATGTCAATTATCATCAATATCAAGTAGATACATATCAATTAAGTAGATACATATCAATTAAGTAGATACATATCAATTAAGTAGATAAATTGTAACTGGGTACTTAATATAATCTAAATTAATTTTGGTTTATTAAAGAAAAATTTTTTTTAACCCCATGTCAAAATTTGTTGGTTTACGTTTCAAGATATGTAGATTCAGAAAATCGAATAAAAAAAAATCTGTCCGTCCACCGTCCGCGGCACTGCCCAGTTAGCATTGAGCTATTTATGCTATTATAATGAATTCTAACTGACGACGTTGCTTAAGAACAATAATGGCTTAGGTATCTCAAAAAATGGGTTTGAGCTGAAAGCTATCTTCGATAATGAACCATTGGAATCGCCCAAGAAAAAAAAGTAACCCCCCCCCCCCCCCTCCATCCCAAAATTCGTTGGTGTACGTTTCAAGATACGTAGATTCCAAAAATCGAATAAAAAAAGATCCTTCGCTTTGCACAGATAGCGTTGTGCTAAAATTAAGAAATTTGGTTTACGGGTTCGGACCAACCCGACAACGATCCTTGAAACTTTTCATATACGAATTTTGAAATTTTGAAAAATTCATATCTAGGTATCTTTTAGTTCACATTTAGATAAAGTTTAATTTTGAGAGTTTCAAGACCATCCGGAGGTTTGTACGACCAGCAAACTCTGAATGTCGACCAGTTGGTTTATTATCTTCAATAATGAACCATTGGAAACGACCCCCATTAGAAAATTTATACCCTCCCCCCCCACCTTCAAAATTTGAGGGTCTACGTATCAAGATACGTAGAATCGGAAAATCGAATAAAAAAACTCTGCAAATTCTTGACACAACGGTTTATTATCTACTTTGTACAGATTGCCCTTCAGTCACTAAAAGTGCACTAATAGTGCACTAAAAGATTAATTATTATTATGAATTATCATTAATCGAGTAGTGTGAATTATTATTGTTAGTTACCTATTAATATTTTTGTATGAATTATTATTATTAATTAACTCGATATTTGAAAACCATGTGATCAGCTGAGCCAGTTTGAAAATTGACCCGACAACATTCACGATTCACTCTCATGTTGACGACTTTTGATCTGCTCCAACTTTGAGCCGTCATTGTGAACGAACGGCTGATCGTACAAAGCTGCGGATGTTCTTAAAAAAATAGGTTAAAGGTTCTTGACCACTGGTATTCTAAGGAGTGATGTTGTGGACCAACCCTCGATACTCACAACATCAGTTCTTAAAAAAGGCTAAAAAATAAAATAACTAAATTTCTTTGTGAGGAAACTAAATGATAGAATTAATTACAAATAAATCGTTTTTATTCGATTTTCTGAATGTAAGAATTTTGAACGTAAACCAACAAATTTTGACGGGGGGGGTTAAAAAATCTGGAGTCTACTGGGTACTGGCTGTCCTCTTCAGTACACAAGTAACTATGATTTCATAGAAACTCGGTGAGAGTGTAAGTACATCCAAGTACACTTACCTTCTAAGATCACTTCTATTTTGTAGACAACTGAGAAGGAAAAAGTTAACGGAAGTGTCACTTTTACTGACATCCAAAGAAAGTAGAGGTCACAAACCTTTTGAAAAGGGAACTTATATAAAGGTTTCCCTTTCCGTCATGGAGGCACAATGCTTACAATGAAGGTTATTTCTATGGACACTTGCTGAGGTCGTCGTCCTAACTGGATCAACATGTGACTGTCGGTAAAAATATTTACATTTCGCTTTTTACTGTTTAAGGGGAAAAAATGAGGGGGAAGATCCGTTTTTTTCCAACGGTTCGCTCTTCTTTAGGCGTCAACGGAACCTTCAAGAACGAAAGTTCGTCGTACTTTAGACATCTCCAACATCTCTTGGGTCATAACTCGTTTAAGAACCATCACAACCTTCTTATTTCCCTCACGTGTTTTCCGTGAAAAACACTCACAAAGAAGGTGATTGTGGGGTTTGATACCGTTATGGTGGGGTTTGAATTTGAATTCGAATAAAGAAGGTGCGTAGTTGCAAGACCTTCGGATGATGTGACTAGGGAATGCAATCCCGCGGGGTTGCGGAATCCTACTAATTTGTTAAGTCCGTACAGCCCCTCGTACTATGCGTATTATGTTAATAAATGGCTGTATTGAGGAGGGGTGGAGGGGGGGGGGGGAATAAAAATTACACCGTGTGCTGAACGAGTTTCGTCGCTTATTCCTTGAGCCCAAACCCATCGTACTCTCCAAATCCCATAAGCCCAAACCATGTATAAAGAAAAGTATTGGGTACTTGAAGTAAAATTATTCGAGCACAAATGTATGTAGGTGAAACATTTGGCAATTACTGATCTCCAAAATTTGAAGAAATTGTCCGGAGATCAGGAGTTGCAATTACAAATTAATAGTACATAAAACTCACATTAATGATCAAAAAATAAAATCAAGTCCTAGAGTAAAGGATTCGTAAAGTAAATAGGAAAACATATCAATTGGAGTAAATTTGGCGCATAAGTAAGTCGAGGGGTGAGAATTACCAATTTTTAAAAACAAAGGTTTACTAGGGCTTCGATATCCAGATTTAAATATAAGTCGCATTCTGACTTTATTGCCCCCTCAAATGATCGAAAATAAGCTCAGAATAGAGTACACGAATGCATGTAAAGTAATTTTTATGGCAGATAAGGGAACAAATTTATTTCAAAATTTAAATTTAGATGATGGATTTTGCATTTATTTGATTCATCAGATGTTGAAATGTTAGCTTTTTGAATACTGATACAGAGTTGTTTTAATTGTTAATGGCAAATTTTCGAAAACCGAGGAGGCTAGCCAAGGCAACTGTCTAGTGTAGAAATCATTGCTTGGGCGTGCTGTTGATAAAATAACTACAATATACAGCCTGCTACAATGTAAATTTTATTTGGCGTATACATCAGTTCCGTATTCTTGAAATCAGTGAATATCTTTTGGATAAATTCATAAATAACGCTACTTGATCGTTCTCATGCCTTCTAAATATTGGAACGTAAAAAACGTGTTCTAGTCTGGAAGGAGGGAGCAAGTCGCTCCTTCAGCCTACTAACAGGGATTTTATTGAACTCAGTTTGTTGTGTTATAAAGGGAAAACCTAACTGAAACTGGTAGAACCCAACGAGGGTGAACACTTGAAAGATTTATTGTTCTGAAGCGCTCAATAATCACGAAACCCCTCCCGTTTTTATGATCTTTTACAACTCAAGCTCTTCACTGCTTTTACTTTACAGCATTTCGATTTACCTTCAACAACAAGAAACGGGTTTATAACCCTAAGGAAGCTACCTGCCGACACTGTTCAGTTGGAGGTCAATTTTTAACGTAACCCGAACGTAGAAAAATTCATGGCAGTCAGACGAGCCAAGTTTCAAGACCAGCACTTTCATGAAGCTGCCACAAACGTATTTCATGAAGCTGCCACAACTAACATATGAAGGGTACAGGGAAAAAACCATCTTTGTCACAATTTTTTGATTTCAAGAATAACGGGGTTTAAAGTTCAAAACCAAATAAAACATTTTAAACTAAGGCAAATTACCAACTATGTCATGATAAAATGTTGGTTGAGATTTAAGGAGTAACTCAGCGAAATTGCAAATTTCTAATTAAATTTTTAATGGTACAAAATTGAGTTTATATGAGGAAAAGTCGATCGGGACAGTGAAAGAATCTATGTCATCTGAAACAGACAAGAACCACCTTTATTAGGTACAATTATAGTGGCCTATTAGTACTACTCGCTAAGTGACATGAATTTTCGTTTAGATTCCTTTAACCATGTTCTTTTACTTACAAGAATTTATTATTCTCGGGTAGTTGTAATAAGTGTCGATTCGCGGGTACCCAAAAGCTACGTTGAAATTGGAGTTAAAAATACTTTGGTGTGTTTCATAGGAAACTGCACAAGTTGGATGTTTCTCTTGGAACATCTGGAACGCCTCTGGCAACTAGATCTTTCTAGAACCTTCTAAGCTATAGTGGCTGGGTTGAATCGTCAAGTTTTCGATGAAGGGAAGAATGTTTCTTTATCACGAGGGAAAGCTCCAGTTAATTTCAAGCTATTTTTAATATAAGCGAATTTGTTCAGTGTTACACCGTGGATAGCACAAAAAGCCTTAGCACACACTGGGATATTCCAGTGATCCAGGAGGCCGAGTGCCTGTTTCCTTTTCGACCGAAACTCGTACTCTGTATGCAAAACTTGCATCATGATACCACTTTGCTTGTTCAGAAAAACGTGACCTTGCATTCTGAACTGGAAGGGGAGTTATCAATCCAGCTAGATCAGTTCTTCCCAAACTTCTTAACTAGCGGACCCCTTTCACGGAAAAATTTCAAGTGCGGACCCCTGTCATTCAAGTTGGTGTTAAAACACCATAGATCAGGTACTTACCTGAATATGGATAGGGGAAAAAAATCAATTTCATCAATTAGCCAACTGTTCCAAATATTAGTTGGTGGAGAAAGGGGAAACATCATGAAAATAAGCATTAGGTAAAACGTACCTACTCAACTTTATTTACGTACTTTTTATTTACAAAATGTGCAAAGTAAGAAACAAAAAATTGAATTGAGCAAAATGGTAACGTTGAGTCAGATGAACTAATGGGAAGAGTGTGGTTGTTTCAGCTGGCACAATTTTGAAAAGTCGGGTTCAATTTTGCATAGCTGGAGGCGGATGTCAGGTTCAGCGTCAAGGCAGCTTCGGTATTAGTGCGCTTTTAATGCGTTTTTGATAACAGTTTTTGCATGAGTTTTAATTAAGGTCTTAGAAGAAATCAGTTCAATGCTCTTCCTTTTGAAAAAATCGGTCTGTTTCTCCCGGAGTTCTGGGTGAGTACCTTCAAAATGACGTCGCAATTTAACTGGAACCATTGAACTGTTTGGAAGAACTTTTGCGCAATCACACATTGAGGTTTACCGTCGTCAGCCTCTATGAATCCTAAATCTAAGTAGCTATCATTGTACTTACGCTTTTTAGTAATTCCACTTCCAGGACTACCGAGATTATGCTGTAGGTATAATTTGCTTCAAAATTTACATTTGCTGCGGACCCCCCACTTAGGGTTGGCGGACCACAGTTTGGGAAGGCCTGAGCTAGATAACTGTTCTGTTCATCATGTGATGCAAGAGAATTGAAATAACGCAGGATTTCATTCCTTTCCTTCTGAATTGCAACATCAAAACACTTGAGCTGGGAATAACTCAGGTCACTTATTCACCCTGTGTTCCTCTTCTTTTTTGAGTTGGACGGACGAATGTCACCTTCACAATCACTGACCGACATTTTGACGAAAAAACGAACCACTAATGGCACATAATTATCGTTTTCACAAAACGAGAGGGTTAGAACAGCAATCGCAAAATGTGACAGAGACTGCCACCTGTCACAGAAACTGACGACAAAAATGATTATTTCCCTGCACACTGAAACTTGCAGGCGGCTTTACTCATCGGCAGACGTGGTTTTTCGCCTGTTTCGATCTACCATTACAAAGATCTGCTCGTTCTGAATCCAACGATATAAATTTCTCATTTTCGAAAAAAATGCCAAAGATGGTTTTCCCTGTTTCCTTCATATTAGGTACAATCATACTCGATTGAATCAACTAGGAAATAATTTTTTTCTTTTTTTAACAATAGATAACTTTATTATTTTAAACAATACTACAGTTGGGTTAATATGAATTACAGTGAGATAACTGGAAATAATGGACACAAAATGTTTTACATTTAATTGACAACATCGCCGGTTATGTGAGATCACTCCTATGTCGAGTTTACAACAGCTTATGGTCTTTATCAAGGGCCGAAATCCTGCATATGACGTGTCTGTTGGGGGTTAGGGGTTTGTTCAAGACGGTGATCTAGAGGCCTGATGTGATCATGATAATCGCTTCATCTTTATTATATATTTGAGTAGATATATTGATAATCTTTAAACTGGTGGAGCTATTAAATGGCACTAAGAGTAATCAGTCAAGCAGTTTAAACTCACGGAAAGCAATCTAAAGCCCGGTGAAAACAAGGCACCTCAACCCGTATTAGCCGATAAATAACAAGGTGAGGGCTCACGGTGAGGGAAGGGAGGGGTAGCGGGAGTTGATAGAGAAGCGAAATAAATTAATTAAGGCTTGTAGGTGCTGGATTGGCAGGCCACAAATCTGGGGGTCCAATCACTGACGTCAGGTGTAAATCAGTGAAACCTTGGACCAATATCCTCTGAACCCCGTTTCTCTGCCCTATCACGACCTTTTTCAAAAAGCTATAGATCTCTCGATGTGTCCGGTGTAGTTCTAAATTGCTTAGAGACGTTTCAGTGGTGGGGATGAAAATTAATAATGTTTCGTTTGCTACTGGTGGCCACACAACAGGGACGCTTATAGAAAATACTGCGACGGCAGACCAAGATAGTATGACGTATTGAGTACCTAATATTTTGTTCGTCTCTACTGCAGTAAGTAGCTGAAATCAACAGATCATTCCTCTTCGTCTATGGAACAGGTTGGAATATTGACTACCGATTACATTCAAAAGGAGGCCGGCGCCTACCCAGAAGAGTGTACATAGTGAATTATGGCAGCCCATGTTGTACCAGAAGGGTAACCCTTTACCATCCCTCTCGACTTAACAACAGTTTAGTCAGCCCGATGATTGATTGGAAGGAGTGTTAGTATGGGCATAGCCTCCACGGGTTCGCCCATGTAATCGGCGAAGCAGCACATGTGGCCCCTCACACTGCAAGGGCGTATATGAAAACCCATCCCCTTCCTGCATTATCATATTGTAATCGCGGGGGTTGGTCCGCCCTATCATCCCTCCCGATAGGAGGAAGTCCATTAAACAATTAGTTGTGCGTTGACTTATCTTTATTGAATGAATGTTCGGAACAATATCCCATTCCACCGTCTGCTCTTCTCCTTAACTGTTGGTCTATAAAAATCTTATCTGCCCGAAATAATTAGGAAGGGACTGCCTCTTCGAAGGGATCAAATCGTCTTATGTTCTTCCGAAATCTATTTTGCCATCTAAGGACTCGAGAAGGGTTTTAGTATTGTTGCTAACAAGATTAGTATCTATCTATTTTCAACCGATGGTGCATGCAGCCGCTTTTATTGATTTTCTAGATGCCATAGCCTCGATGGTAACTCCCATTAAAAATTATTGTTCTAAAATGAACGGGGAAAAAAAATCAAGGTTTACGTGCATTTGGAATGAAAATCAAGGTTTACGTGCATTTGGAATGAAAATCAAGGATTACGTGTATTTGGTATGAAAACGACGTGAATCACGAAGGATTTTAGTATTGTTGCTAACAAGATTAGTATCTATCTATTTTCAACCGATGGTGCATGCAGCCACTTTTATTGATTTTCTATATGACATAGCCTCGATGGTAATTCCCATCGATTATTGTAACATTACAATAATTTAAAATAATGTTATTGTTCTAAAATGATCGAAAAAAAATCATACGTGCATATGGAATGAAAATCAAGGTTTACGTGTATTTGGAATGAAAATGACGTGAATCACGAAGGATTTTAGTATTGTTGCTAACAAGAGTAGTATCTATCTATTTTCAACCGATGGTGCATGCAGCCACTTTTATTGATTTTCTATATGACATAGCCTCGATGGTAATTCCCATCGATTATTGTAACATTACAATAATTTAAAATAATGTTATTGTTCTAAAATGATCGAAAAAAAATCAAGGTTTACGTGCATATGGAATGAAAATCAAGGTTTACGTGTATTTGGAATGAAAATGACGTGAATCACGAAGGATTTTAGTATTGGTGCTAACAAGATTAGTATCTATCTATTTTCAACCGATGGTGCATGCAGCCACTTTTATTGGTTTTCTATATGACAGCCTCGATGATAATTCCCATAAAAAATTATTGTTCAAAAATGATCGAAAATAATACAATTAAGGTTCCGTGGAATTTACTTCTCATCCTCACGTTTGGATGAATTTAATAGGCGTAATTGTATGATAAGGGTGATTGAATAAAAGTCGATTCAATAATATTATGATTGCACTTTTTTTTCATTGGGAACATTATTTATTACAACAAGTTTACAACTTATTAGCAATTTGGTTTTGATCTTATTTACTACGTGTAACAATCGAAAACAAAGACAACGTGTTTCGTTGAGTCAGATAACTGTTGAAATTGTTATTCATTACTTCAAATTCACTATGTTAGTTCGTTTGTCTTCCATCTTTTCAATCTTCTCAACAGGTCACTTACATGTAAGTATCAAGCTTCGATGTTGACATGACCCCTTAGTCGCTCTTGGTGGGCGATGGCAATTTTCTTGATAATTTTCGTCGATCGACGAAAAGTTAGACTTCACCATGATCTAGAGGTGGAATCTATCGATAGATTCTACCTCTAGATCATGGTGAAGTCTAACATTCTGAATGCACTAGGGTGCGTTAACTATGCTCCTGAGCACACTGTTTTGAAAGAGCTGAATGTTTATTTGATTGCTCTGAGCTGTGCAGCCCCACAGCTGCGCTCCATAAGTCCGTACTGGCTGTAGAACTTGGTTGTACAGGGTTAGTTTATTTTGCTCAGACAGTTTTGATCGCATGCCCATTAACCACGATCTTCTTCACGTGCGACTTCCACTGCAGCTTCGCGTCTAACGTCCTCCCAAGATATTTCGCTTCATTGGCGTAAGGCAGGGATGGCCAACTGGCGGCAAGCGGCCCGCGGTTATGTTTTATGCGGCCCCCGAACAACTTTTTAAAAGTATTACGTTAGATATTTTCTAAGTATTTAGGTAGAGTCATTCAATAAACGATTTTTGGATTTTAATGAACTGCGACCACATCTCTTCTTATTCAACAATCCCATGACATGTGACATTTCCCAGCAAGATGACGACCTACAGTTGGAGCTCTGTGATTTGGAAAGTGACCCAGTTTTCCAGAAAAGACCAGAAACTGGTGTCGAACTCTTGTATGATTAGTGTATATTATTTCAACATTAAAGTATGTTCAATATCCATAGCATTTGTTTATACATTAATTTATATAGCCTAAATTTCCCTTTAAGTTCTTGTGCGGCCCCTGCTTTTAGCGAAAGTATGGAAGTGGCCCTTTGGGCAAAAGAAGTTGGCCATCCCTGGCGTAAGGAATGACTTTGCCATTGAGGTGAGCGGGCATGTAGCTGATTTGGAGGTTCGTAATATTCATTCATTCGTATTCTCCATTTGGCAGTCCATTTTGGTTTATTATCTTCGATAATGAACCATTGGAATCGCCCAAATAAAAAAATTTTTTAACCCCCCTCAAAATTTGTTGGTTTACGTTTCAAGATACGTAGATTCAGAAAATCGAATAAAAAAAAATCCGTCCGTCCGCCGTACGCCGTACGCCGTCCGCCGTCCGCCGTCCGCCGTCCGCGCCACTTTGCCCAGTTAGCGTTGAGTTAAAATTACGAAATTTTTTTTATGGGTTTCGACCAACCCCACAATGGTCCTCGAAACTTTTCATAACCCTAGGTCAAGGGGAAGGGGTTCAAAACGAATTTTGAAAATTTGAAAATCTCATATCTCGAAAAATTCATATAGAACGGTATGTTTTTTATTTCATATTTAGATAGAGTTTGTTCCGTAGAATTTTTTAAGACCATCCGCAGCTTTGTACGACCAGCCGTTCGTTCACAATGAGGGCTCAAAGATTGTGCCTCACAACCCGATCGTGTATCAAACTGTTGAAATACAGGTCCATTTTCATACCAACAAGCTCTTTGGAACATCATATGGCTTAAGTGATGTCGAGTTTGTTGTTCTGAGGTGCGTTTCGTGCTACGGAAATGAAGGTAATTTCGAATGTTTGTTGGTAGGTACTTCTTTTATAAAAACATTATTACCGACGTAGTATTAAAAACCCCAGAATTATATCGTATTAATTAATCATAATTAATAATAATTATTATTAATAATAAATACGAATTATTAATACCTAACAATAAATTATAATAATTTTCACTAGGTACTTGATAAAATTGTTAATAATTAGTGATAATTGATAATAATAATTAATCTAACATTTA
Source organism: Stenodema calcarata (assembly GCA_963920205.1). Classification (NCBI taxonomy): domain Eukaryota; kingdom Metazoa; phylum Arthropoda; class Insecta; order Hemiptera; family Miridae; genus Stenodema; species Stenodema calcarata. The sequence continues at coordinate 25,571,765 of OY986056.1, read as the reverse complement.
GGATCTAGACATTTAGACCTAGTGATCTAGACAGAAGGGTGATCTGTACAAAGAAGATAATGAACCGTTGTGTCAAGAATTTGCAGAGTTTTTGGATTTGTGTAGATTGGTTGAGCTTGCCCTTAGAACATATTGCACATGTTCCACGAAATCTTGCTCATTCCAATGTATAACTTTACCCCTTCTTAATAATGTGCATAAAACAAGTATATTAGTGCATATCTTAAGCCGCCGCCAAAGAGAAAATGGAAACATTTAAAGAAGTAACTTCAAGAAGAAAACGTGTTTTTGGCTTTCCGAAATGGTGCAGAATTAAATTCCCGAGCGAAGCTTTTAAAAACACTGAAATCAAATCTCAACAGATACGACATACGGAGTCCCATAAATCAGTTCATCCCCCTCGGCCACTGCTCGTTCAACTGTTTTATCGCCGCTCTTGTTATGATAACATCTGTTATTGCAACAATAAGCCTATTATAGGATAGTGGGTGTCAACAAAGGGTTGAACCCTTCACTTGATATCGGTTTAATACACTTCAAGTTTTTTTTCTCGCGCCCCTCTTTCGTTTTTTGAAAAACCCATCAACCCCCCCTCGATAAAACTTCAGCCCGGAACAGTTTTCGCCCCTCTTCCGCGCTCCGGCCCTGTAATTGATGATAGGGGAAGGCTCAGGTGCGGCCTTAGCGCATCTTTAATTCCCTTCACCCAATGCCTCCCTAACCATTTAGCCATAAGCCTGCATTATATGTTCTCGGATTGATTATCACACATTTTCCAGACTGGTGAAATGGTCCAGGGCTGGAGGGGTTTCTACTGTCTACACTTCATACCCCTCACTGGCTCCATTCGTACAACACACAATTTTCAGTTCTCCACCTTGCTTGTATGTTGAAAACTATCCATCCTTGCTCCCAATTATCCTACGGATCAACAATAATATCTTCATCTTGTAAGTGTAAGGTCAGATACACCATCCCAAGTTGACATTTTATGTCTTTACTCTGGCACATAACTCGAAAAACGTTACACAAAAATTATTTCTGATGATTTTCGCTTACAACCGATTTGTTGCTACGGAACTTTATCTTCGCCAGTTATCATCGTACAAAAATCGTTCACCACTCGTTGGATAGCTCTCGATTTACCTAACCATATTACGTTAACCACTGCGGAGTGCGTGGCCGACAAGCTGCGGTATGAGCGTGATTGTTTAAATAATTGTTTACACACAGGTGATCATTCTCAATAATTTATAATATAAATTCAAGAACCTTCGAACAATGCTACATCACCTACCCCAGTAGCGTAGTTGTTATACTTAATTGTAGGGTTCATCATAAATTATGAAGCTTGCATTCGTATAGACAATATTATTCGCATATGCAAGCTTCATAATTTATGATGAACCCTACAATTAAGTATAACAACTACGCTACTGGGGTAGGTGATGTAGCATTGTTCGAAGGTTCTTGAATCACTTCTTTAAAGACATAAAATGTCCCAATGTGTTGCAGACTCGTATGCAAGCATTTAATTCTCGACTGTATCAACAACAGGATGGAGTTGACATTCTTTTGACATTTTCATGTCTTTGCTTTGGCACATAAACTGAAACGGGAAAAATTTGTTTCCTTGATTCACCCTTTCCCTCAGACCACGTCAGAACACAAGCGACAGGCGGGCCACTACGTCAGACGCACCTATGACGCACGAGCGTATGACGTCAGACGGCTGGCCGGAGGCCAACTAGTAGGTATGTCAGAGCCTATGACGCACGAACGTATGACGTCAGACGGCTGGCAGAAGGCCAACTAGAACGTCACAGCCTATGCCGTAAGAGCCTATGACGCACGAGCGTAAGACGTCAGACGGCAGGCAGGAGGCCAACTAATACGTCACAGCCGATGCCGTAAGAGCCTATGACGTCAGAGGGCTGGCTGGCTAGGTGATTGGGTTTTAATAAGCCTCTGGAAATCCGCGCCTTCATTTTGCATTCATTTACATCTTCACGTTGAAAAATCCTTCATCTTGTCGCTAATTTTATTTTCTTCGGAACCCAAAATCTTGGGCCCCAAAAACTTCAGTTTGAGATGGCACCGCCTACTTGCTGGACCCTTTCTAGTATTCTATAGAATAATTCCTTTGGTGAGATCAACATTTATTTGGATCGTGAAGTGGATGGTACTGGGATTCGAGTAGACGACCTCATCACACTCAACCGGTATGTAAATATTGTAGTGTTCACCGACGGTGCAGAGGAGCGAAGGATTCAACTCAAATACATCGAGAACAACGAAAGAAGTTGACTTCATATCGAATCGAGGTGTTTGATTGAGATCGAATGGACCTTCAAGGAGAGCAATTGTCAACTCAGAAACATCGAGACAAACCAAAGAAGTTGACTTCATATCGAATCGAGGTGTTTGATTGAGATCGAATGGACCTTCAAGGAGAGCAATTGTCAACTCAAATACATCGAGAAAAACGAAAGAAGTTGACTTCATATCGAATCGAGGTGTTTGATTGAGATCGAATGGACCTTCAAGGAGAGCAATCGTCAACTCAAATACATCGAGAAAAACGAAGGAAGTTGACTGCATATCGAATCGAGGTGTTTGATTCAGATCGAATGGACCTTCAAGGAGAGCAACAATTATTGTCAAGTCAAATACATCGAGAAAAACGAAGGAAGTTGACTGCATATCGAATCGAGGTGTTTGATTGAGATCGAATGAACCTTCAAGGAGAGCAATTGTCAACTCAAATACATCGAGAAAAACGAAAGATGTTGACTTCATATCGAATCCAGGTGTTTGATAGAGATTGAATTTAATCGATCCCAATCAAACAAACCCCTAGGAATTTAGCCTAAAAATTATCCCTGATATTATTTATGTAAGTTGCAACATCGAAGTTTAACCACCTATGTGGAAAACGAGGAGTTCTGGGCTTCGGTAAAACAACGAAGTTTTAATGTGAATAATATCATATCACAACGTTCGATTGTCCATAAATTGACGGTGATGATACGCAAGAAATAGGAGAGTAAAGTTATTACTGTTATAAAGTAGGGCTGCAAATATTTTCTCGCTCCCCTCCCAGTATCGGATTTATTCGGATATTAATCTGAAGACTCCCCTACTATCTGTAACTCTTCGTAGGAATCCAATGACAATGATTAATTGTGATAAAGTCTTGGTATGGGGGATTGTCTGTGGATGAGAAGTATTGCTCGAATAGGCGCTGCATCATGTGCCTACATCATGTCCACATGGCTGTAATTTGAACGAGGAGTTAATCTAATTTGGATCTCTCGATGTATAGTATACTGACGGTTCAGCTGCTCTAATCTGATATCACCACGGACTAGAACGATTTTAGGTATGAACATTCTTCGGAAATTCGAGTTGTAAAATTTTGGACCGAGAACAATAGCTTTTCTTTGACAATTAGCTAAAGCACAGAATAACGGCCAAAAAAGAACTCAATGGTGAATTGCGATATCTCAATCCGTTACGGATAAATATTAGAGCAGATGAACCGTAAAGAACTTCTCAAGTAACAACCACGTTTCTTCATCTTTAAAGGGCTCCAGTTATTTCTTCGGAAATTTGCTCGTATAGCCATGTTGCATGGCTGTGGTTTTTTTTAAATTATGATGTAATGTAATCAGCTGTCATTAATAATTCATGGGAAATAAGTATAGCAGATGGGTAGTTGAAGGAAGTCACACTTTTCGCCAATTTCTAGCCAGAGGAAGCTTTTACCCAGATGGGTGGTGTACCCAGTTAGCTCTACATTCTTTACCCACTTGGGAAGTAGTTTGACAAGGATTTACTCCGATAGGAGTTGCCATTTCGAATTTGTTTTCGAATTAGAAGATTCACGAGTCCAGTATTAAAAAATGTAATTTTTCAATTAGCCGCACGTTAGTTGATCAACTCAAATGGAGAAAACCCTGCTACTTCTTCTGCTCCAAGTCCTGAAATGAACTTCTATTTGGCGCTACTGTATAATAGCCAGGAATGAAAAAGAGAAAATGGGAGCGAAAAGTGGAGGGCCCCATCTGGGGAAGCAAAATTCTCAAGATAATTGGATGAAGAAGAAAAGCGCCTTGATAATCAAGGAGGCTATGAATAACAATGGCACTGTAATCATGTTGTTCAGTTTGAGAAGATCGGGAGCCCCAACGTTCTGATAAAGAAATTCCGTTTTCTTTTCCCCCGACCCTCTTTCTTTCAAGACCTCCGTCTTTCCTTTATTGTTTGGAAACCTTACTCTCCCTCCTCTTCACCAGCAATCTTCTTCTACACGGCGCTTTCCTTCCCGTTTTCCCATTTTCCTCGGGAATATATTGGGGTAAGAGGGAAATAAACACCTATTAGATTTATAGGATCTCATCCTTCTTTTCGCCTTCCGTAGCTTTTTTTCGTTTTTCTTCGAGATTCTCTTATGGCTCCCCATGTCGACCGCCATTTTCATATCTTTTTCACAGAGTTTCATCATGAATGTTCTCAGTCACCTATAGAGGAGCCCCATTGGCATCAGGTTGTCGTTAGAGATTCGTCAAACCACCATGCAATGACTTTGTCTCAGTCGTCTTTATTCTTTATTTGGAGATCTATTCGTGGATTCGAGAGATGTACCGGTTACGCCTATTGATACAGATGTCAATATGGCAAGCATTCCAGTAACCCACAGAGATTACAGTGAATCAGAAAATCCAATTTTAAAAAACCTACAAATTTTTCCTTTTATACACTGTTATAATTATAATTTACCGCCAAGCAAACAAGTTGAGAACCGAACGGTACCAGGTGTAGGTATATTAAATATACCTGTAAATTTTACAGGACGTAACATGTCCATATCCCAGCCCCTCTTCGACCGATCATCTTGAAATTTGGTTTGAATCTTCTTGTGTGGATATTAAAAAGTCCTGAAAGTTTCAAGTCGGTAGGTCTAAATGGAGCCGTGTTATATAACTTCAAAAACCCTGTTTTTCGTCCATACCTTCTTCTCCTTCTTCAGACGGCCAAGTTTACAGACTCTCCACCTTCACCGATTGACTTGATATTTTGCACAGAGCTTCGTTTCAGCTTCAGACAGAGCCTTTAAAGATTTGCCTCAACCCAAAAAATTTCAGAAAAAAAACATAAATCGTGGGGTGTCTCTACTTTGACGAGTCTACAGCCTTGGTAACACGACCAATCGACTTGAAATTTTGCACAGACCTTCTTTATAACATGGCTCATTTTCATTTGAAAGATTTAACCTATTATCTCAACCCACAAACATTTTAGGAACAAGAAACTGAAATGTAGGCTAATCTAGGGTAATTTTGGCCTCTTTGACGGGTCCAGAGCCGATCAACTTGAAATTTGGTATGGATCTTTGTTACAACTTTAGCCACTGCCTTTCAAAAGATTCAAGTAGCTAGGTCTAAAGGAAGCCCAGTTGTGTAGGTAATCTTGTCCACAATCAATATTTCTTATAAAAATCCAACCGATTCAAAACAATGTGCTCTCGTCGTCCTTTAAAAACGTTCCTGGTTAATGGGACCGTTTAACACTTTCGTTAAAGAGAGTTAAAAAAAAAATTATTCCATATTTTAACAAATTGAATTCTTTGGAAAAAGGAACATTCACATTAACATCTGCGTAATGTAACAGGAGGTGAGTCATCACGCAATACAATTGCTCAGGTTCATTCCTCCTGACCATCCACCACAAAAACTTGGCTAGACCTTCGTTCAAGAAGAAAAGCAAGACCCGAAAAGAATGTAAATAGTTAATAGTTAATATTGACGAAGCTATACTCAAGCTGATTTTAAACACGCCTAAATGATTAAAACTATTTAGTAATTAATCATTTAGCCAGTCCACAGCCTGGATAAAGTGTGATGGGAATCAGAAACTAATAAATTTAACTGTTATTTTCTGTGTGCGTAACACTCCATATTTCTAAGAAGATAGGGCCGTAACTCCAAAAGGGTTGACTGTGCGCTTTCTTCGCAGTGCGCTTTTTTCGCGACACCGTTATTTTGTACTATTTGAGGTAAACCATGTTGACCAGCCCTATCTCAGGTAGGCCATGTTGACCAGCCCTATTTGAGGTAGGCCGTGTTGTTCAGCCCCATTTTAGGTAGGCCTTGTTGCCACTTCACCCTCGGTATAAGACCTCGATAATCCGGCATAATATGATAGAGCGGCATAATAATCCGGCATAATATTATAGATCCCCGAGCGTGCCGGATTGTGGAGGTCTTACTTATACAACGTGCATAATATACAATGTACCTACCTGTATTATGCACGTTGTATATGATAAGCGTTTTGTACTCGAGATCAATAAATTGAAGGGTTCCCGAAAACCAATACTGAGCAACATTTACCACTAGTTGGTTTGGTTTTAATCATTGTTTTCCAAGTAAATAGTATCTAACTGTATTTACCCAAAGCCTGTGGTCCGCTCATGGGCTCAGCCAATTTATCCTCACTAATAAGTCACAAAGCCCGTACGAGCTCCTCCTCGCCTCCGCTAAATCCTTAATGGAGTTTACTCGTCGAAAACGATCGGTAAAGGGGTGAAGGCTCGGGTAGATAGAAGACGCGTGCAAATAACAATTAATCCTAAGGAAAGTGGCAACTGGGCCTATTAAAGGGAACATTATGCCCTCCGCCCTCCCGAGCACCTGCTTCCCCCAGCGAGAATTTATCCTTTCCCCACCCCAACGACGTCGCTATGGTAACCGTCCAGTCTATTCATTACTTTATCTCGCTTACGGTTCGATATTTAAATGATGTGAGCGTTAACTGCGAAGGAACAGAGTGCGAATTGAAATTGTTACACAATTCCACTCCCCTTTTTTTCCCCTGCGGCAGAAGCCCGAAATTGGGGCCTATCGAACGTTTAACGCATTGCTTTACCCCACAGTGACAGGGCAGGTTTCATTATTTCATCATAATTCACTTTTATAACTTCTTCCTTCCCCTACAGCATTCATAGCCATTCAGCATGAACTTCCTGTCTATTATTGCATTTCAATTAATATTTGTATCTTCATCACCATTTGATGAGCTGCGGTCGCCATAATCAACGCGTGTTGTTGACCAGATGCAACATATTAATCCAAATACGATTCCAACTACTAACACAAACTGCTTGAGCAATTCACAAGTTAAGGCACACGCGCTGAGGGTAGTCTGAAGCACAGGTTGATGGAGTGTCCAGCGTACACTGATAGAATGTCTAATTTATTTTGAGAAATTATGCCTCTACTTGAACTCTATACATTATAAGCAAATTCTTAACTCAAATTTTTCTCGAGCTGAAGATTAGTCATATACAGTATTATGGATACGTCAGTATTATGGATAGTCCCTATAATGTGATCTATATAATATTGTAAATATCACAAAACCATCTAATTTGATCATTGTTAAATGTACAACTTAGACGATTCCAATTAAAAACAAAGTTAAGGCACACGGATCAGTACACCAGCAGTTCATTCAAAATTATTCCATTGACATAGTAAAATTACAACTAAGTACGAGGAAAACTATAGGCATAGGGTTATAGGTAAGGATGCGCCAAATATTCGGTTACTATTCGGTAATTTTCGAACAAAACAAAGGATAGTTTACCCCATATTGGGCCAGAATAGTCATCTCGTTATTTGCAAAGAGAGGAAAAAACAATATGTATTATTATATTATTCAACTTATTCTTAAATTTTAATGTGACTAGCCGTCGCCGACGGGCAGAACTCGGGGTGTGTCCATCTACCTCTGTTACCTGTCCCGGACGGGCAGAACTCGGGATGGATCCATCTGCCACTCTCACCTGTCGCTTTACGGATTATACCTCTTACATGTCCCTTTACAAACCCTTATAAGCTTAAATACCAAAAATAATATTCATCTGTCTCACGGGAAAGAAGAATTTAGGATTGTTATATTTCGGCTTCCCTATAAACCCCCACCCCTATGCATTGGGTCCGGAAGTGAACCTCCCTATGTCCTGCCCCGATAACGGAAACATCTCAATACGGGAAATGGACCCATTCGTCCATTGAGCCGTTTTTGTGTGATTGAAGGACAGACAAACAAACAGACAGACACCAAATTCAAAATCGGCATGGTTCGACTCCATTTCACGCGAAACGATTAACTGTAGTGAAATTTTTCGAAAATACCCAAGGAACACGAAAATCGCCTTTAAATTTAGTTATATAGATGTAATGTATTGAATTACTTATTACTTATTATAATTAGGTTACCTATTTAATACTGATGGGGAGATGTCGAGGATCGGTCTAATCAGAGATGTTTCATGTGCCAACGTTTCGAAGAATTTATTTCTCCATCATCAGGGCAGTAGTTGAATAGTGTACGTACAAGATGGAGTTGGACTTCAACAAGGGATTGCCTTTAGACTCGTTGAAGTCCAACTCCACCTTGTACACTATTCAACTACTGCCCTGATGATGCATATCCATGGACAAATAAATTCTTCGAAACGTTGGCACATGAAACATCTCTCATCTAGACAATCTACTCCCGTTTCGAAATCTCCCTTTGGTGCCATCTATGTATTAGATGTTTAGTAATAAAAACGTCTTACCATGGCGCCTATGGGAGATTCCGAAACGAGTACAGTGCTTGTGAAGTGGTTAGGACACCTCTTTAGATGGAATGAAATGGGAGGGCGGCAAGGTGATTATCATCACTTTTTCGGCTGCTGTAGAATGATATTTGCGAGTGATGATATTTGATGAGAATGGTATTTGAATGATTTTTACACGGGGTGTTTTATGTGGGATCTTTTAGCGAATGTTCGAAGAAAAGGAAGCTAACCTTCTACGAGAAGTTTGCTGTATACCACCTCTAACTCGATTTGGCCAAAAAATGAGTTATTTCATGTTCTTACTTCATCCTGGATATGATATAATATTATATCACACTTAGCGACTAAGATCCTCGAATCACTAAAACACCACTCCCACTTCCGCGCATTAGGCCGCTTCCATTCCCCGAAACATGATGACATAATGAAAATTGGCGCGGACCCAATAATCGAATGGAGATGGGCCATAAAGACCTTTTACTCTTCAAGCGACTCGCCGAATAGCAGAATTATGGTTATTGAACAGACATTTACAGGTTATGACCTATTCATGAGGGCTTGAGCAATGATAATATAATGCTGAAACCCTGCCTAATTCAACTTGGCCGTCGAGAGCTTGCTGTTTCAGTTTATGTTCATGGCTTCCGTTAGTATCAAACTGACAGGAGCAATCTGTCGCTCTGGGAGGTCTTCCATTTTATTTGATTAGTGAAACCGAATATTGGCTACCGACCTGAATAAGTTTGAGCGAATTTTCGAAGAAATTGTTCTCGGGCCAAAATCTTTTCAACTCGAATTTCCAAAAAAATGTTCATACCAAAATCCACTTGAGACCTTTCGAATTGACTGCCAAATTCCACCAAAAATCCTATATATAGTTATATATTTATGATGTTGAGGGATGTCGAGGGTCGGTCCAATGAAAATTGATGTATGTGCCAACGTTTCGAGAATATATTTCTTCATCTTCAGGGCAGTAGTGTACAAGATGGAGTTGGACTCCAACAGGGAAGTTCTTGCCTCCAGATCACAGAAGTAACTACTACTATCCCTCAACATCATTCTTACTGACGGTCAACAAATCACACACACTTATATATTTATGATGTTGATGACTAGTGGAAGTATATGGATGCGTTGAATGACCAAATACTAGTCGTTTGTTTGATGGTTTTTATTCCACGACGTTTCTGCCCAGGAACTAGGCCCTATTCATGCGGATATATTATAAGATGATGTAAATTTAATTTGTGACATTTAATGTCACATCGGGGTTTTGAACAGGGGATAGCACACCCTATCCCCTGTGCTATCCCCTGTGTGCTATCCCCTGTGTGCTATCCCCTGTGCTATCCCCTGCTATCCGGTGTGCTATCCCGCATGAATAGGGCCCAGTTCCTGGGCAGAAACGTCGTGGAATAAAAACCATCAAACAAACGACTAGTATTTGGCCATTCAACGCATCCTTATATATTTATGTATGTCATTCCAGACAATATATTGTATATATATGTATGAGTTATAACTCATACAGTTTCAAAATGGAACATTCTGACAAGTGACACCTCATTTTAAAGGTTTTTTTTTTTTTACGTTGAACACGATGGTGAAATCATATTTTATTCCGTTCCAGAAATGTAGCACTTTGAAGATGAAGAAACGTGGTTGTTAGCTAAGATGACCTTCACCTTCAAAATAATCCAGCTTGAGATGGGAAAGAGATTTCGCAGTTCTGGCTTGACCATCGTGTTCAGCGTTGAAAAATCTATAAACCGAGGTGTTACTCGCAAAAAATGGTTCAATGAGATGTTCCAAACATCACATTTTACGAGTACATAAAACCAGTGGTTTCTTCGAAAAATTGCACTTGCAGCCATTCTGCATGACTGTGGATTATTCTTCTCACTAAATATGAAAGTTCGGAATAATTCAGATTCGGAATAAATTACCAGAAATTCACATTTCAAATGATCCGTAATCCAAAGTGCATTCTACATAACCATACATAAGCATGTAGATCAGGATGAAAATAATATTCTTTACATAAAACCAGTGGTTTCTTCGAAAAATTGCACTTGCAGCCATTCTGCATGACTGTGGATTATTCATCTCACTAAATATGAAAGTTCGGAATAATTCAGATTCGGAATAAATTACCAGAAATTCACATTTCAAATGATCCGTAATCCAAAGTGCATTCTACATAACCATACATAAGCATGTAGATCAGGATGAAAATAATATTCTTTAAGAATTATTCTTTAAAATATTTCATCCTGATCTACATGCTTATGTATGGTTATGTAGAGTGCACTTTGGATTACGAATCATTCGAAATGTGAATTTCTGGTTATTTAGTGTGCCTGTGTTCTAATTTTAATGTCCAAAAACTTAGTTCATACAGTAAAACATTGGGGAAAATACTGTAAAATCGCCAAAAACTGAGGTGATACAAACCAATAAACAAAGGTGATTACAAAACCAATTAGAAAAAAGAAATTTTACATAAAACCATATTTTTCTTCGAAAATTTGCTCTTATAGCCATGCTGCATGACTGAATTTTTTTCAAATGAATTCTTTGAGTTTTTACGATCTTGTAGATCGTGTTGTTTTTAGTTTTTCAAAAATCTTTTTGAACATATGAATTATGAACGAATCCACACATCCAAACCAGACTACTAGTCTTCGGGGGTACAGGAGATATTTATATACGAGTAGTATTAGGGTGTGGCGGTAATGTCAACTCAATACACATTTCGTTTTCACGGTGAGAATAATTGGGCCGAGAGTATGGCCTACTTTCTCCTTCTTTCTGTCATCCTACTCATCATTCTAGACATTCTCATTCTCTCCAGGCATTTCGCTTTTCATCCATTCCGCACAACAACAACCAAAAACGACTGCATTTAGAGAGTGAGACCAAACGTTTTGTCACACTTTTCCCTTTATGTTTGGGTCTTGTTTTTACTTTTATAGGCGTTTCAGTTTGGTTGGTACACAAGACCTACGCCAAAAAGTAGGTCACGTTACTGTTTGCCCCACATCTATTCATTGGTCGGTTCTCACCAAACAGTAGGGCTGGGAAGAGTAGGTACAATTCTGCAAACAGCGCCTTTATCATGCCTTTCAACTACTGCTGGGTGACACCAATTGTGACATCAGGGGGTGTGTATTGGTGTTCTTTTCAGTTGGAACCGAGTCATAATGTACCCTAACAATTTTTTACGTGTGCATCCTTTACCGACTTATTTACTCGTAGTTAACTCTTGTGTACTAATTGCACTTTCGCTGTTGTTCTGTGGAACCTTCATGCCAATTACCAATAAAAATTTTAAAAAATACTCACATTCTTACATGACGGTTTATTATTTTCTATATCGATAGCCCTTCTGTCGAGATCGCTGTTCTGTGTACAATATCATTCTGAATCCTTTGACTATACGAAATAATACGAATATTGTTCAAAAAGATGTTCCACTTTGGAATATGTAGTGTATGTCTACACTTGTGCGCTTTCGTCTTTCAACTTGCGTCTTTCAACTTGCCTCTGACGCATACCCGAGAGGCAAGCGATTCCTGTCCACATTTAAGCGTCAGTTTTCTTTCAACCCTCACGATGGAATCAGCAGAAGATGCGAAGTTATTACTTTTGTTTAGTGCGGCATTTTTGGTTATTGACCAAGCAAGAAAGAAGAAAGCGCGGAGGAAGAAGAGATCCATGTGGATGCATGACTATTTGAAAAATCGGGATTACAAGATTTTGAAAGAAGTGAATGCAGATGATTTTTTGTTTAAAAACTTCACTCGACTGTCGAAGGCCAACTTTCTTTCTTTGTTACGTCTGATTCGGACCAAAATTGAAAAAAAGGACTCACGCTTCCGTGAAGCTATACCTCCGGAATATAGGCTGGCAATCACGCTGAGGTTTTTGGCCAGTGGTGATTCGATCGAGTCTCTTTTCTATCTATTTAAAGTGTCCAAACAGAGTATATCAGAAATTCTATTTTATTTTTAACACCTTTGGCGTCCAATTTGTACTTAGCTCCCAAAATGGCCAACGCATCATTCCGCGAGGTTTTGTTACTGTACGTTTTTTCGTTTATATTCCACAGAACAGGTAATTCTCGATAATCCTCGATGAAGTCGAGCGTTTCATTATCAGACATGGTGATCTACGATATTAAAAAACTTTTGGAACTCATTAGAAGTTGAACGGTTTGACGCATAGAAATCCAACCCGTGCAGTTCGGCGTGCGCTGCCCCGTTCGCTACGTTCAACACCCCCGTTCAACTCGGATGACGCATGCGTCTTGGTCTTCATCACGTGCGTCACTCCTTGCGCTCTGACGCATGCCTCTGACGAACGTGAAGTTGAACAAGTGTAGTTTTCAGTACAAATTGGGATAGATTCCAATTCAGAGTGCTTGTGAAAGTAAAATTAACTAACTTTCAACTGCTGTAGAATGTATTCTTTTTTGGACAACTATCACAACTACAATGACAGTAACAGCTTTCCAGTCCTGAGAATGAACATATCCATAAGTTGAATCCCTATTTATAATCACGATACAAGACAGAGTATCGCAACTATTCGACTTTTCCTAACTAAACTCGCCTTTGAAACTTTCACCGTGGTAACAAAGCGGTGGAAGAAACCACCCTAAACTACCGATCCCGGTATCCGATAAGTGTCGCTAAATCTCCGTTAGGAGGGTGGCAAACAAAATGAAATGTCCCAAAGCCATGCGTCACTGCCCCGAGATACCCTTGTCGAGATGGGGGAAGTATTGTTGGTACACAATAAGCCCTATTTACTGCTCAACCCCGCGCTATTATACCCTATCACAATTAGCCCTGCATCACGCTGGCCAATCACGCACCGGATTCCCTCCGCGCAGAGCATGTGGTCGCATTAAACAGGGAACGGTTTGCAGTTTACTCCTATTAGTGTTGGGATAGGAATAGGTGGTCGGCTATCAGATTGTTGTCGAATTTGATTGACAGGACGGAAAATTCAAACATACATTTTGTGGCCGCAGATCAGGATCGACCACCCTGACGGATAAGAACCAAATACTTGGCGGCTACGTGTAGCTACCTACCTTTGATGAAAGTTACTCCATATTAAATATTTCATGAAGCAAAAAATATATATATATTTTTTTAAAGGAAAATAGAACATTTTTCAAATACTTGTGTCTATTGAGCAAATTTTCAAAGAAAATAACGCTATTGTTTTCGGACCAAAAATTTTAAAACTCGAATTTCCGAAAAATTGTCATAACAAAATCCGTCCTAGACCCCCAACTCTTACTAAAATTTGCTCATATGTCGAGTTGGATATGGAATCACGAGTAGGACTGGCGATGCTTTTCGAGCTGGAGACGTAAATCGGGAAGATGTCGGAGGGGTCTATGTAGGGTTGCCAACTTTTATTTGGAGAAAAGAAGTACTTTTCAGAAAATTATTGAAAAAAAAGTATTTTCTTTAAAAAAAAAGTACGGTCCAAAACAAAGTTTTGAATTTCTCGGTTCTTCATCACCACAACATGCGGAAATGAGCAGAATGAGCAGCACCTTATTAGGTGACTAGAATACAATTTCTACAATACAATACCTAGAATACGATTTCAACAATTTCTATAACTTCGTTTCCATACTTGGCTATTGGTTAAAAAAAAATCTCAATACATCGATTTCATAAAAGAAATTTTTATTGCAGCAAATGCATATTGAATAATATATATTTTATTTATTTACCTACTCGTCTCTTCAGTGGCGGACACTGAAATTCTAGTGTAGTAACGACCTCCTCTCGGTCGGGGTTGCTAGTTACTAGGTAAGAAATAAAATTACTAATTTCAGTTTTTAGACGATAAATGATGAAAAAAGCCCGATGCTGAAAAAAAAGTATTTTAGCGTCCTTTTTCAACTTGAGAAAGTACAAAGTACAAATAATCAAAAAGAAGTTCCTGCTAAAGCTCATACCTAAATGACGCCCTCCCACTGTCAAAACCAAAATCAACATGACGCCAAAAATGACGCCCTCCGACGACGTCCAACCATAAAAACTCAACAATGGCGACGGCTTCCAACACCATGGTTATTAGTAAGAAAGTTTTATTATTGCAAAGCAGTTTAAATGTCATTACCCTTTCATGAGCCACAATAAGCTTCCCATTAACAAACACTGGTACCATCGGATAAGGGCTTCTATATCATGCCTGTATCCCACGGTAAACTTGGGTAAAAACATGAAACTCACAAGACAGGTAGGTATACAACTAATCTGGATTATAGCCGCTTATACCTACCAGGGTGTTTTGTGTTGTGTTGGGCCCTTCACTTAGAGATTTTTGACTCACGAGTTTTTTGAAAACTCCTACTTAAATCGTAAACATCACATGTCATCGGCATTGAATGTGAGTAAACTAGTCAGAAAAAGTGAACGTACATACAGAAACTGGTTCCATCTGGATTTATGTGCAGAATTGGTTTTAAACGGGACTTTTAGTGGGTACCTGCTACCCTTCAGACCTGCTTGGGTTGCCTGAACGCTGAACCTTCAAGTGGAATGTTGAACACTCACATTGTTGAAAAAGAGGTTTTGAAAAAAATAAATTGTCATTTTTATACAGAACGTCTTGGTCGTTGGTAAAACTTGTACCTGTCTGCTGCCACCTGTACTGGCTGTTAACAACTCACACCATGAATTTTCCGTGTGATTAACGAGAAGTCAGTATTTTCTATTAAACGAAATTCGATCGCCACGTGTGTATTTTCACCGAAGACCTCTATATGACATATAGAGGTCTTCGGTGAAAATACACATTTCGAATAACATTTATATGAAGAGGCTTTTATTACATTGTAATAAAAGCCTCTTCATATAAATGTTATACAAGGAGTATGAATTTACCGGTCCATAATCAAGTTTTACTCACGAAACGCATTCACCTACTTAACTGACACTCATTGAGCTTTAAAGCTGGATATTTTCCTCCTGGAGAAATGTCCATAAGAGCTGGTCTCGAGAAAAACCGTTATTAAGGCTTAAAAACATTTTGAGGCAAGGGAATGATCAAGATTAAAAAAGACTTCTGATGTTTGCACATATTTTTATTTTTTTAAATCTTTTATCATTTAATTTCCATTTGGTTTGCGAACGTTACGAGCGTCACGTCACGATGGGGTTTGCGAGCGTCACATCACGGACGAGCGTAACTTGAAGTTGCACCATCAAGTGGAAATTGAATCACGTTACTATGGTGGTTGTGAGCGTTACATAACGATATAAATGAAGAGGCTGAAAAAATAGTTTCGTTATGCCTGCAGATATAAGTAAAGTGCGAGAAAACTCAAAACCTTAAAACGCTACAGCTGCCGAAAGAGCGAAACGATATCAAGGTCGCAAGAAACGCGAATCACAATTTCATGATGCTACGGCTGCCAAGAGAGCCGAACGATATCGAGAAAACAAGAAAAATTCTGCAACTCCCGATACGAGCGCTTCAGAACGACGTAAAGCGTACAGAGCTAAGAACAAGGCTCAACTCTTCGGCAATCATCATCGTCCGAAAATGTGAAATCTCAAGATGTTACAGCTGCCCAAAGAAGTAAGCAATATCGTGAGCGCAAAAAACGCGAATCTAAACCTTACGATGGTACAGCAGCTAAAAGAGCTAAAACATATTACATATATTATTAATATGGCTCAAGAGGTGGAGGAGTGGAAAGAGTCTTCAAAGACATCTCTATACTCAATCTGTTACGTTTCGACACAAAAATTTGACAAAGAATTTTACGAGAACCTCTTTGGAACCGTTTGCGATGTTTGCCATCGACTGTGGTTTGTCAGGGACGTGAAAATTATCAATTGCGAGCCATCATCGACCGATTTTGTCAACGTTTTTTGTTTTAAATATTTTTTAAGAAATAAAATTAAAAAAATTTGTTTGAGGACAACAATGTCGTGAAATTAATCATTATTAAATGATCTACCTATCGGTAGAACCATAGGTCTACCGCCCTTTTTTTTTAATGGTTTTTTCTCGAGCTCAGCTTTTATGGACATGTATCATTCTTCTCTTGTACTCTTCAATTTCGATAGCGTAAGAGCCATCGGTTGGTTTTTTGGTATGTTGTGAAGCAAAATTGTGAATCAATGAGAAAGAGGAAGAAGAAGATCCCTTGGATCGGAAGATTCTTGCGCACAACGTGACAATTCAAAATTCGCCAATCCGGTTTCCAACGGCTCCCTCTCTTTTATAAGAGGTGAAAGTGATTTGCCTAATAATAAGTGGCAAAAGGCCTTAACATCCTGCTGACATTCAACACTTGCTCACTAATGGTTCATCCATGTTAATTCGAATCTTAATATAATCCACTCATCGCGACCCATTTAAAAAGTTTAACGCATCGAGTTAGGAGTCCCGTCCGGCCATGAGTTATAAACTGTCCCCACTTGTCTCTCTCAAGTCATAATATCCAGCAGTTGTTCGGGGGGAGATGTCGGACCGAGTTTTTAAACCTCGACTTTTACGCAGCCGGTCGGTTCGTAGCACGTGGGGGTCCCGGAAGTTGTTGAGTTGACTGAAGAAACATTGAGATATTTTGGCGACTGATCGTTGTCGACAGCTCAGTTCAACCAACTGCTTCAAAGTGAAGTCGAGAGGGAAAAAACTGCAACTCACCGATACGGTGGACGATATTGTGCTGACATCACACTGTCATTGTACTGTACCATGTGTTCCTCTACTCAGAATTACTAACTATATACAAAACTCTCGACTACTACGTGTTTGCACAGTCATGCAGAATTCCGAATTTTCGAAAAATTGACTGGTTTTATATCATATCGCTCATTGGCCGCAATAGTGTCATATCTGCAAATTTGATGCTTTGGGAAATCTAAAAAAAAAACCATTTCAACTTTGAAATACATTCACGAATCGAGTTTTTTAAGCTCTAATTTCTGAGCTTTAAAAACTGACTTCGTAAAATTCGTAGTGGAATATTTCAAAGTTGAAATGGCTTTTTTTCGATTTCCCCGAAGCATCAAATTTGCAGATGTGGGTGGTTCCGCGAAAAGTTGCCTTTTTTGGCAACCTAAAAAAAAAAACGAAAAAAAGTACTTAAATCCAACTTTTCGAACGGTTTTTGCTTTACAATGGGGTGCTAACAAAATCCTGTAAAGGGGCATGAAGTTCTCCCATATGTTTTGGCTCAGAGGCCGATCAAAGTTTTGGACCACCCAGATGAATGACATTATAGCACTATTTATCACTGGGATGGAGGGTGAACACCACAAAACTTCGCTATTCTTTGAAACAATTCTTTTGATAAACGGAAATCTTGGATATATATCATATATGACACTATTGCACCCAATGAGCGATATGTTTCAAATTTACTGGTTTTATAACAAATTTTATCTCCTTTTTTTGCCGAGTAACACCTCAGTTTATAGACTTTTAAACGCTGAAGTCAGAATTGGGATATCTCATTCCGTCATCAGATTAGAACAGATGAACCGTGAAGAACATCTCAAGTAACAATCATCTTACTTCGTCTTCAAAGTGTTCCAGTTTGAGAACGGAATAAGATTTCGCAATTCTGACTTCACCAGCGTAAAGAAACAAACGGAGGGACCCTTGTGATAGTCTCGAACCTCGACATGAAAATGTCTATGCTTGCCTGATTGTATTTGTGTAATTTTTCAAGTTTTCCGCTTCTTCTTGTTACACAACCGCTCGTAGTTGTGTTGCTGAATACATTGTTTACCTCATTTTTTCCTCCTGTACAGCTCATCTGCCACCGAAGGTACGTACGTCTGGTTGACATGAAACTATTCTATAAAATCTGATGATTCCAACGAGCGGTGAACGATTACCGTGAGATAAACTCAGACGGAGTTACAATTACTTAGTTTTTTTCTTTTCTTTTTTTCTTAAGTGTAAGTTTATTGTTTAAGTACATTGTGGATACAATATACCCTAGGCGGGGTGCACAATGGAGAAACCGTTTCGTGAAACCCCTTTCATGAAA
This sequence comes from Stenodema calcarata, assembly GCA_963920205.1. Taxonomy (NCBI): domain Eukaryota; kingdom Metazoa; phylum Arthropoda; class Insecta; order Hemiptera; family Miridae; genus Stenodema; species Stenodema calcarata. The sequence goes on along the minus strand of OY986056.1, from coordinate 25,553,085 downwards.
CTTGTTTCATGCATAGGTACAGAAGAAACGGTTTTCCCGTCAGTTTCACGATGGATTCCGATGACGATGTGGTCGTTTTGTCGTGGTGGCTAAGGAACAAAAAGACAAAACGAAAATACTGGGTACACCCACTGTTGTTGATGTAATGATGATATTCATTCATGTAATGATATTCATATATACTGGTTCTGACGAACTATTTTAAGTAATAAATGAAAATGAATGTGATAAATCGTGAATACCTGAATTGTTCACTTCTTTTGCCACTGCTCCCCATGCAATTTGTACTTCCTCCCTGTCGCTGTACTCCTTGAGTTTGAAGTCGTACAGGCACGGGCGTTTTTCCACAGCTTCGGCCAACTTCACTTGGAATGAAATTCCTGCCATAATTTTCCGTCACAAATGACACAATTTCTCGACGCGAAACGTGAAACTACAGCTAGAGGAAACCGATTATTCGAGTTTCACGAAAACTAGTTTCACGAAATCAATGAAACTGGAGTTTCATGAAACGCAGTGTGCACAACCCTGCGTAATCTTATCAGTCTATTGCGAGCAACTTTCGTTTCACGTTTCCTGAAACCTGTTTCACGAAACGCGTTTCTCCGGTGTGCACCCCCGCCTTACTGTCTATTGACATTCGTAATTTCACTCTGAGTTAGCGCAGCACAATTCAGGCGTAACTAATTGACCAATGTAATCAATGTTTTATCTTTTATCTTCTTTCCACTTCACTATTTCACTCTGCGTTTTGAAGTATTTCTTTAATAATTCATTTAATCGGTACCCGAGCATTAGCATCCGATCCATGATATGGCGTGGTCTTTGTAGCCGTTGGAATGTTGTGGGTAGGAACCCTTCACCCGCCTTCGGATTATGGTGTTCATGATTGTGCTCGTAGAATCGTGTCATGCTTTGTAGGAGTACTTCATGGGGCGATTCAAGATTGATGTCTTTATAGATCGTTTCGTTGCGGACAAAAGGGCGGTGTTCGTAAGACCTGTCTTTGAAGGATCTTAGTAAGCAGCCTTTTTTTTTTTACAAGACAATATCCATATAATTAAATAAAAAACAGGTCTGTTTCTTTTTTTTAAACAATGTAGCAAAAATGACAAATTAGTCTATAACTTCGTTTTTTAATTTGAAATTTTTTGATTCGATTTTTGGAATCTGCGTATCTTGAGACGTAAACCCTGTAATTTTGTGGGGGTAATTTTTTTTCTTGGGCGATTTAAACGGTAAAAAAGACAGTCATGCAGCATGACTATAAGAGCGAATTTTCGAAGAAATAATTGGTTTTATGTAAAACGTCTGCATTAAAGAACATGATGTCCATGAGAACATCTCAAGTAACAACCACCTAACTTCATCTTCAAAGTGCTCCAGTTTGAAACCGGAATAAGATATATCAATTCTGACTTCACAATCGTATTAAGCGTGTAATAACCTTTAAAATGAGGTGTCACTTGACAGACCGTTTCATTTTTGGAATTGATGGGTGAAACCCCCCCCCCCTCCCCCAACATCACCAAAACCCCCCTCAGCTTTTGGACATTTCAACGTTGAACACGACGGTGAAGTCAGAATTGCGATATCGCATTCCGTCATCAGATTAGAGCAGTTGAACAATGAAGATCATATCAAGTAACAACCACGTTTCTTCATCTTCAAAGTGCTCCAGTTTGAGAACGGAATGAGATATCGCATTTCTGAATCTGTCAATTGCCAAGACAGATTTTTTGTGCAAATTTGAACTTTTTATCTCAATTCTATCGAGAGTTATTGTCTGGAATGACACATACATAAATATATACCTATATATAAGTTACGTATACGAACTTCACCCCCTTTCCCATAACGCTAAATGTCTGCATCAGCAGTTACCATATCCCTATATAGGCGAGCGCCTTCAGCGTCTTCGTAACCTACAACATCCGTGTCGTGTAGTACCGTCTGTTTGTGCAAAATCAATAAAGAATTATTCGTCTGACACAGACGTTATTGTTTTTAAAAACTGAATTAATGCCAATTTAAAAACTGAACTAATGCCAATAAAGAATATAATATATTCTATATAAATATTATTTTAAAAAAAAAAAAAAAAAAAAAAAAAAAAAAAAAAAAAAAAAAAACCACTGAAACTCGATCTGATCTCGTTTCTTATATACACACAGATAATTTTAAGTGTCTTTTGGCAGTGGATTCAGGATGGTCTGAAACAGATTTTGGTGTGAAAATGTTTCGAAAATTCGAGTTTTAAAAATTTTGGACCGAGAACAATAGCTACATTTTCTTCGAAAATTCGCTAATAGAGTACTAAAAAGATGAATTCGGACTGGGAAAAGTTTACTTTGTCCGGGAATATTGTGTAAATGCAAATATAAATGACAAATCGCTGAAACCAGTGCTGGGAGGGGTTAGACCTCTGGTGTACAATTGACAATATTTGATAATATTTGACAATATTTTATATTTGACAATATTTGATAATAAGTTGTACAATATTGGCATACGGTTGAAATAGACCACCTCTAAGTAAGTAGGAGGCCTATAGACCGGGAATGGTAGATTAGATCTTTGTGAACAAGAGGAAAGATGATACAACAAAATGAAAGGGAGCCAAGTTGGGTCGGTTTAGTTACTGATGAGTAACACGTTGAAGACGATCCGGCGGCCGCGAGATGAGTAGGAAGCGGTTGACAGGCGATCGTTGAACAGGAGGCGCAAGGGGGATATTGTAATAAAATGGTGGTCTGAGAGGATGTTGGAGGACGTTGGAGGAGTGGAGGAAGGGCGAGCTGTTACCGCTTCTGCGCTTGCTCAACATGGCGTCCTCGAATAATCCATACCACCTCTCTTCACCCTCAGTTTTCCATCTCTTCTAGACTATTAATTTGAGTTCCCCTTCTTCACCAACGGTCGAGTTCCCCCTTTCCAATCTGATTATCTCCTGAGCGAGGTCCTACGTATGATTGTCGTCGCTCTTTAAATTCGCGCAGGTATTAATAGCCTGTCGTTAACTGCATTATGGCTTATAGTGGATGACGAGGAGCGTTTGGTCTGTTATCCTGCAATACCTTCGTCCTAACGGCATCGGTATCTAAACAACAGTCCTTTCTACTTATTATGTGGTGGCTTTCGAGTCAGAATTAATAAGACAATTCTGCGTGAATTTCTAGGTTTAGTTTTAAACATTCGTTTCCAAATGGATAGTGTCTTTTCTGTTATATCCCCGCATTTACAAAATATTTTCTATAGAATGAGGATTAATCGGGATAGAACTAAAAATGTGAAATATAATATTTCGAGGGTCTCACGTCAACTAATTCGCACTAATTCGAGTTATGGAAAATGTGCGTAGTAGGACACATACTGCTCCACTGTTCAAGAAACTTGAATTCTGCACAGTGGGCCAATTATTTATAAAGGTGTCTCTCTTACAACTTAAGAAAGAAAAGAAAATAATTGCAATTAACCATGCAAAAGTTACCAGAGCGCAGGTTGAATTGATGTGCCAAATCCCTAAAAGCAATACCAGTTTCTTTCATCGACAGTATAATTCTATAGGCTGTAGATTTTTCAATACTTTTCCTACTAGTCTCAGGCAATCTGTGGTTCAGGTTAATTGGAAGTCTCTAATCACTAGCTATCTCATTTCAAACAATGTTCAGCTCCACTGATTTCCTACAACTAATGTAACTAACAATAAAAAAAAAAAAAAAAAAAAAATCCACTGGCTCTTCTTCTAGCATTATTATTAGGCACCAACATATTGTTCTTTCCCCTATCTTCCAACAAACTTAATTGACCTTTTTTACTATAGGTATTATACTTCTACTTCTATATTATACCTACTTCTTCTATACTATACTTCTACTATTTTTTATTTTATTTTTTGAACAAACAAGAGGCAGAGTTTACCTCGATTTGTATTGCTGACTCCTCTCTCTATGCGCGGTTCTTAACCTTTCAGAGAGAGTAATTTTTCCAGTCTACAATATGATATAAGCGTACATTTATGTTTGAAATATGATTTTATTTTATTATTGTAATTATTTTGTAATTGAAATGGAAAATAAAAAAAAAATAAATAAATAAATAAAAAACTTCCCACATCGTCACTTTTGGCCAAAATGAGATACCTACCTATGCATACCTACCATTCGAAGCGTCTTCTCCCGGCGGATCGATCTAAGTATAAGTTAGGTACCTAAGTGAGGTAGGTTACTCTAAATCTCACGATTTATTTTACTGATTTAGTCAGTAAAAATTGTCATTGGCAGATGGTTTTTTGGCTCTGCTGAAAAGTCGCCAAATGACGATGTGGGAAGTTGCCGTGAGACCCTCGATTTACTCACCATTTAAACGTAGGTACAATCGTTGGGAACTCCTGGCAACTAGAAACTCCCTGAACTAGAAATGTACTGGAGGAAACATTTTTGAACGATTGGTAGTTCCCTCTAAACCCTGGTTTCGGTGTGTATATGGGTCGAGATAGATTTATGAACATACCTATTATCGTCCCTTGACTTCGCCGAAAATCCCGTGACACCAGAGGAAATAAAAGATGCAGACCCCCTTTTCAAGATAAAATTTTTTAAATCATCTTTATTGTTACAACTGTGTATTACAGGTACCTACATCTAGCAACTTCACTCTGTTAGTTAATGTTAACGTATTGTGGTTCATAGATCACTACCTACTACCACTCATCACATCACTTGAGTCAGATGTAACTAGGTCCAGGGGTTTGGCCCTTTTCAGCCTTCGTACATCGCTGGTGTTGTCCAGAAGGTTCAGTACTTCAACATTCCTGTGCTTGTAGAGACAACTTCGTTCACCATCTCTACTTAAAGGTCGCGATGGAGATCATTCGCTCGAACATACCAGGGGGCATTAACTTCTTCTTCTTGCTACGCCATCTCCATACGAAGGTCGGCGATCCATTCGGCAGTTTTCTCGCGGGAAGTGGCTCCTCTGAAGATGTCTACAGACGCAATCCCGAACCATCGACGAAGGTCTTTCATCCAAGAGTTCTGCCTTCTCCCTATGGACCTCTTCCCGGCAATCTTGCCCTGGATGATGAGTCTCAGCAACTCATACTTATCACCCCGCATCACGTGACCAAAATATCTCGTTTTCCGCTCTTTAAACGTCAAAAGCAGCTCCCTCTGTTTGCCCATTTTTGCCAAGACCTCTTCATTGGTAACCTTCTGTACCCAGGAGATTCGGAGCATGCGACGATAAAAATACAACTCCAGTGCATTCATCCTCTCCTCCAAGACGGGATCAAGTGTCCAGCTCTCGCAGCCATACAGAAACACCGAGAATATATAACACCTCAGCATCCTGACCCTCAGGCTCAAACTGATATCCGATCGGATGAAAAACTTCCTCATCTTGAGGAATGCCTGTCTGGTAAGTCCGATTCTGGAGCGCAGCTCCTTCTTAGGGTCACAGAACTGGTTGACAAGGGCCCCAAGATACCTGTAGCTTTCGACTTGCCCCACCTGAGAACCATCCACGAGTATGGTGGCCCGTTTCGGGGATTTGGCAAAAACCATCACTTTAGTCTTGGCAATATTCATGAATAAGCCCCATCGAGCACTGTAGTGAGCTACCGCTTCCACCATAAGCTGCAACTCAGCTTCGCTACTGGCCAAAAGAACTGTGTCGTGTGCGTTTCTCAGATTATTGATGATCTTCCCATTGACAATGACTCCCCCAGATGCTTCCGTCAAAGCCTCCCGGCATTAACTATGCTCCTGAGAATTTGGTTTTGCGTTGTTTGGATTATTTTCAGGTTGCTCCTCTTAGTGCAGCCCCATAACTGGAAGCCGTAAGCCCAAATTGGTTTGATCACTTGCTCGTACAGTAGCATTTTGACCAGCTCAATGACAGCAAAACTTTATACATTCAAACATAATTCTCGGGAAGCTACAATTCTTATTTCGAGATGATTTTGAGATTCATTTTTCTTGCTGTTGGTGTATAATAGTAGAATTGATAAATCGATTTTAAATTAATTTATAAAGTTTTCCGTCATCTAGCTAATCGGGCTACATATTGCTTACTTTCCAAAACGGTTACATATTTTATTTACAGTTTGAATATCTGGCGGTTGGAGTCACAGAACCCCGAACAAGATTGCATTTTTTCCCCTCAAATCGGAAAAACTGATCTATAATTTCTGAGCGAAAATATTTTTAGGTCCAGTTAGAGACTCTCAATAGTACGAATTATGGTGAACTACTTCGGGGTCTTGACGTGAAAGTGGAATAATTATTTGAAACTTGTTCCAAACACGTATGATGTATATCAACTCGTCACCTATCAAAGTTCTTACCCACAATGTTCGACGACGTCTGACCTGTGCTCCTCTATGATCCGCAACCCAAAAAGACCATTTCAGTTACGTAGATTTACATTATTTCATTTATTAATTGTGATTTACTTATAGGCCAATTAAATCGCTTCTGTTCAAATTCAAACGCTTCTGAAAAAGTTCAAACACCTGCAGTGAACACTTTTCTTAATGTAGTTCTGTGTTCACAGCGTGTGGGGGGACGTTCCCATGTGGGATTGCGCCTTGATTCGACACAGTCACCCTGAAGATCGTCTTCCCGAGCAGCGTGAACTTCCAAAAACGTCGTAACGAATGCTTCCGGTCATGGGCCTCTCTTTCGACGTTGTTTATTGTTTTGCTATTGACAAGTCACAACAATGAAGTCAATACGGACATTGTTGTTGTAACAGCGCAGTGGGGGCCTAACCGGTTGTGTCGGCCAACAAACAATGCACCTTGCGGTCCGCTCGGACCACCGGTGACAAATATTTTTAGCCACGCTGTGTCAGTTTAAACTTGAGAACTTTTACGAATCAATTGAGCCTGAACATTGGAAGAAGTCCGGTCGAATGTTTCTTCAACACCCTCAACACGGTTGTCAAGCCGCGTCAAGATTGAAGCTGATACCTCACTTGGTCCTATAGATAGCGATACACTTGGTCTCTATAGCGATAGTGTTGTAAGAATTTCAGTTTCCACGCAAAAATGTAGAAAAAAAATCAAAAATCAAGCAGCATGGCTATAAAAGCAAATTTTCGAAGAAACAACTGATTTTATGTAAAATGTCTCCATTTTTCTGGTTTTATAACAAATGTTGTCGCGATTTTTTGCCGTGTAGCACCACAGTTTATAGATTTTTCAACGCTGAACACGATGGTGAGGTCGGACTTGCGATATCTCATTTCGTTATCAGATTAGAGCGGATGAACCGTGAAGAACATCTCAAGTAACAAAGAACATCTCAACCACGATTCTTCATCTTCAAAGTGCTCCAGTTTGAGGACGGAATAAGATATCGCAATTCTAATTTCACCAACGCGTTCAGCGTACAGAAACCTTTAAAATAGGGTGCCACTTGTCAGATTGTTTCAGTATGGGAATTCATGGGTACCACCTAATGCCGCCGGATTTTGGTATAAAAAGTTTTCTGAAATTCGAGTTTTAAAAACTTTGGACCGAGACCAATAGCTTCCTTTTCTTCGAAATTCGCCATTAAATCTTAGTTAATAACATGGGGCAGTTGAAAGGAAATGTGTCGAGCCCTTAATAACACTCAGTTGTAGTCTGTAGTCTCTGAAGAGCATGTAGGCCATTACCCTCAGGTACCTTACATTACCTTCTCAATAAATAAATACAGGACGTCCTAATACCTCTAAACTCAAAGATCACAAGGAAAACTGTGATGCTGTAAGAAGAGTGCACTTAGATCAAAATCTCAAGTGGAAAGAGATAGGTCAGCATTGGTCAATAAAATCAGGATATCCATGCACTAATTTCTAATGCTCCGAATTGGCTCACATGAGAAAATCTTCAAAGGTTCATTAAATGGTGTACTTTAATAACATAAACGTCAAGTTTATTCATTCCGTTTTAAGAATAGCAACTAAGCCCCCATAAGCGTACTCTAACTAGGTCCCTGTACAAAACCTTCGATGGTCTCACTCTCAGAACGGCTTACATTCATAACTGTTTTGTATGTGCATAAAATTTATTGCTTGGTATATTAGTTCAGATGTTTAATATCTGAATTTGTTTACCAAGCAATCGATGATTGAATCGAGTTGAGCAAATGTCCTCCAGAGACCACAATATCAGAATATTCTTCTCGACAAATTCCGACAAATCCCATCCCTATTTGAACAGTTACTGAATCTTGGTTATTTGGAACTTGGAAATGAAGAAAGTAAAACTATAGACAGGTTTAATTCTAGAATAATTAGAGTTTAGGTAATTTTGAATAATTTTTGAAATAAAAGCAGAAGTCATGATTCTTATCCTCTATAACGCCCTGAAACCGGAATCCCCACCCAACAAAAGTATGAACACCGCTACTGACAAGAACTTGCGGGATTGCGGAAACTCTCGCTTCCGCAACTTGCGGGAACTTGCGGGACTTGCGGGATTTGCGGAAACTCTAGCTTCCGCAACTTGCGGGATTTGCGGGAACTTGCGGGATTTGCGGAAACTCTAGCTTCCGCAACTTGCGGGATTTGCGGGAACTTGCGGGATTTGCGGAAACTCTAGCTTCCGCAACTTGCGGGATTTGCGGGAACTTGCGGGATTTGCGGAAACTCTAGCTTCCGCAACTTGCGGGATTTGCGGGAACTTGCGGGATTTGCGGGAACTTGCGGGATTTGCGGGAACTTGCGGGATTTGCGGGAACTTGCGGGATTTGCGGGAACTTGCGGGATTTGCGGAGACTCTAGCTTCCGCAACTTGCGGGATTTGCGGGAACTTGCGGGATTTGCGGAAACTCTAGCTTCCGCAACTTGCGGGATTTGCGGGAACTTGCGGGATTTGCGGAAACTCTAGCTTCCGCAACTTGCGGGATTTGCGGGAACTTGCGGGATTTGCGGAAACTCTTGCTTCCGCAACTTGCGGGAACTTGCAGGATTTGCGGGAACTTGCGCAAAGTTGGCAATTGTTGAACCACGAAATTCACGCATACTAATTCTCGGTCTCAGCCACGCCCTTTCGTGATTTATTTGGGCGAGTACCGCATATTTAAAAGATAACTCTTGTGAGTTGTAATCGTTGATTCTTAGCCAAAACGAGAAATCCCAAAGAAAGGGCCTTTCATGAATTTCAGTTACTAGAAGAATGATGAGAAGCGATGATGAGCGATTATTTTTCCACGGTGACGTCAATCTATCACCATATTCTGAGCGAACTACATAACGAACCACACTCGCTCTAAAATAGGTAGTAAGTACCTCAAAAGGTTTTCTCATGGCGTAATCCATAAATGCGTAATTTCATTCCGATACTATATTGATGGTACTGGTATTGATGCTATACTGGTATTGATGGTATAATATTATTGATGGTCTATTTAGACGCTCAAGACAAATGAATTTCAGCCTATTAGATATACAGGGTGTCTACAGAAATTATGGGACAAGCTCAAGGAATCATTACTCAATTAAAAACCCGACTTTATTCACATTCAAGATTTTTTGTGTGTTTTCGACCTTCTCTCAGTGAAACACCTCTAACTAATTATGTAAAATAAAAGTTAAGGATACCGTTGGAAAGAGCGTTAAATTTGCAATCCCTCTGGTATTTCACCATTCGATTGAGCGTCAAAAAATGCCTAAATCGAGATACCGAACTCATTTCCATGAAGCAAGTTGGCGTTTTGTGGAAAACATTGATTTTCACCTAAAATCCCACGTTTTTCAGGACCCCACCAAATTCTCATTATGAAAAACTTTTTTTCGTACCATTAGAAAGCTGAGATTCTGGGCAAGTTTTCCCCGAGGACTGGTAGCACAAAATACGAAAGAAAAAACGGCGATTTTCAAGAAATCTTCAAATTTTGGCAATTTTTTCATCAATTAGGACTGTCTTGAAAAATCGAATTTAACGCTATTTCCAACTTTAATTTTACATATTAATTTAAGGGCCGTTTAGAGCGTTTTACTCAGATAAGGTCAAAACCACAAAAAAATCTTAAAAGTGAAAAATATCGGTTTTTAATTGAGTAGGTAATGAAAAAATTCTAAGAGGAACTTTTTGTTGCAAATTAGCTGTAGAATTCGTCCCATGATTTCTGTAGAAACCCTGTATACGTCATTAGTACCAATATAAATGCCAACTGTACGAATACTGTTCCACTTTCTGGCGCAGTATTGATTGAGTATTCAATTCTGAATCTTCCGCACTATGAATTATTTTGGCGATTGTGGTATTGTGGGAAAAAGAAGTTATTTTAACTCGAGGCGTAAAGTGATAAATAACGGATATATTTCAACTACCTAGTTGGTTTGGTAATTATATATACAAACATAAAGTTGAGGAGATCTTAGTGACATGAACGCATACGTCAGTAAGCATTATGAAACACATAAATGCTGATAAGGGCGTTAAAGGAGTGAATCATCCACATTAAACAATTAATGGTAATCATCACAACACCAAATAACTGACGTTATTTTTGGACCTAGTTGTACATTATTTACAAATCATTAATACACGAAAATTGTTAACAAAAATAAATAAATAATATAGGCAAGACAAATTATTAATACTGGGAACAAAGCCGTTTAGGCTCACTCGGTTTTGATTCGTCACAAATTATATACAAACCTAAATACAATGACTTGATCATTCAAATAACGATTGGCGTGTGCGTACACTAACATACGAACTAAGTAATCTTTGGTACATCGCGATTGGGGGTAGTTTGAGAGTCTACGGGAGTGGCGTCAGTTACGCCTTATTTTCCATGTCTTCTTTGTACGGCTGAAACAGCTTCTTCGGTGGCGGGCGAGTGACGCCGGTCGGACTGGAAGGAGCTGGCGGTGGCGATGGAACTGTGTAACCTGTCGTCGGAGCTCCTGTCGCGATACAGTTGACGATACCGCAGCGGCACGAAGACGATCCGTCACAGTCGATTTGAGCTCCGGCCGGATGTTCTTCGCGGAAGACCGGAGGCTGCTGAGGAGGTGCAGGGTACGGGTATCGAGGGTAATACGCTGGATAAGGGTAGTGAAGACCGGCGGCGGCGGCTTGAAGAAGAGACGCGGCGAGTGCTGGGTCCGTGTATACGGCGTAGGGCCAAGCCATCGCCATCCTCTGTCTCTTGTCTTTCATTCGACGATTTTGGAACCAAACCTGAAACAATCGGGAAACAAACTCATTAACAAACAATTCTCCTGTTAACACACCAAACATATAAAAACTTGAAACAATTTCAACCCCCAACAGATTATCCGAAAAATCACAAACCCGAACTGCTAAAACCCTCTTGAAATCTAGTAGGTATTTTACCTTTTAGCAAAACCCTTTTCGCATTTACTTCGACCTTCTGTACTTTAAATTAAACCTTTTTAACGTTCATTAAACCTTTGGAATCGCTCGATGTAGACTTTTCGCAATTTCATTACAGAGAGCACGTCACTTGAGATCCCACATGGGCTAACTCACTTTTCCCAACTTTACAGTAGAGAAAAAAAAACGTGTGCTCAGTCTTGCTGTAGACTTTTCTGCAATTTTCTTCTACAGTTCATCTCATTTCACACTCGTATGGAGACCAAAGAATAGTAACGTTTTTTGTCTCTCCTGTAAAGTTGGGAAAATTGAGTTAGCCCATGTGGGATCTTAAGTGACGGATTTACTATCAAAGCCATCCTGCTTCCACCGTCTGTACCAATGTCTAATATAACGATACATTACTTCACAAAGGGAATATGTTAATAATAATTTATGTATAAGGAATCATAATATTATTATGATAACAAGCATTAGTGAATTTAATTTACTACGTGTAACTGAGAAGCGAAATTTATATTTATTTTGAATAATTATTTTAGAAGCGATTTTTTTTTTTTTGCTGTGGAATTCTAAGATCGTAGGGCTGTATACCATAAGCTCGTATGGCTGTATATACCTATAATGCCAAATAAAATAAATTTAAAAAAACCTTTGGAATCTCAAAAAAACTACCATCCCTCAAAATTTGCTGGTTTACGTTTCAAAATAGGTACCTACCTACGTGAGTTCCAAAAATCGAATAAAAAAATACCGTCAGTCCGCGTGCCCTGTTAGCGTTGTGCTACAATTACGAAATTTGGTTTCACAATGATCCTCCTAACTTTTCATAACCGTACGTCAATGGTGTGGGGTTCAAAACGAATTTCGAAATTTTGAAAAATTCATATCTCGAAAAATATAAATTGGACGGTATTGTTTTTATGTCACATTGAAGTGATTAATTTTTAGAATTTTTTAAGATCATCGTTCGTTCACAGTGAGGGTTCAAAGTTGGAGCAGATCGAAAGTCGGTAACATGAGGGTGAATCAAGCGGCATCGTTCATACGGGTCCGACTGATTCTAACAGTACAGGATTTTCAGATATCGAGTTATTAAATCATAATTATTTATAATAATTAATCATCTTGCTGACAATGATTATTAATCATTAATAATAATTACTGATTAGTCAATCATTTAGTGATCTAGACAGAATTCACCGCTGTGTCCAGAATTTGCAGTTTTTACTGTCATTTAAAATTTTTTTTGCTTTGAATTAAAATTTGTCTACTCCCATTTAGGAAAGTAAATTTTTTAAGAAAATCAACCCATGATAACTTCATTTACACAGAAGAAGGCACAGGAAAAACTCAGTCAACGTGGTTTTGCAGAATTTTGTTGGTCTCAAAGTAGAGGTTGGCTACTGACTCCAGTGGGTAATAACAAGTGTTATGACATAAGCCAGCCAGCGTGTCATCCATGAGTGCATTTTTTTTACCCAAATCCAGATTCTCTTCAAAGGTTTTTATGGAAGTAAAAAATTTTTAAATAGTTGTAACTTTACATTAAAGTAAAAAATGGTTGAAATCAATGCGAAAAAGGTTTAAGTAGAAGGTAAAATACCATAAAAAGGAGTATAAGAGAAATTCGATAATGTGATCTTGAGGAGAAATCTTCATGTACTAATAAACGCTGGCCTTTTGAAAAGTCATGCCGACGAGACGCAGACAGCACATGGCTTCAAATAAAGTTGAAGGGCAGAGACTCGTGATAAAAAATTCGTTGTTTTTTCGGTCGTACCCATTAGCACCCTCTGCTATCACTTAATTCAGCTACTGAAGCGGCCCAGTGCCGCCTTTGATCCTACGCACGGCAGAGGTTCGAAATCCGGTCCCGAGAAAGAATTTACATCGCCCCTATAATGGAGAATAGTCTTCCCGCTACTGGAGTTAATGGGAAATCTCTTATGGATTTATTGAGTTATTATTGAAGTTAAATGGTTTTACTACCGAAGGGTACAAAAAACGGGATAATTGGTTGAGAAAGGCTATTCACCTTGATGGTCGACTCGGGTAGACTCAGCTGAGCGGCAAGTTCACATCTGCGCGGCCTGGAAACGTAGTTCTCCTTGAAGAACTCTTTTTCGAGTCTGGCCAGCTGATCACGGGTGAACGCTGTTCTGTACCTCCGGATGTTGCTCTCTTGATTTCCCACAGACTCTTCTGTAAAACAAGAAAACACTTGTTAATGTTTGAGACGGGGACTCCAGGAAACCGGACGTGTCTAGTGACTATCTAACTGTCTCCAATGCACTTAGGCCTGGCATCGATCCTCCCCTACACGCCCTCGATTTTTTTCTTTCGTCTCCTACAACGTACCTTCCTAAAACATTACCGAACACACCAAATGGACCCAACTGGTGCCAGGTGATCCGGCGTTTCCACGAGCTATAAATTAGTTCGGAACGATTTGACCGCAGCTTTGGGTGTTGAGTTTAGGGAAGTGACCATTGTCCACCCACGCATCTGGTGCCGTCCATCAGAGAGCACATTAACACCAACCCCCCACTGACCGGTAAATGACCATTGGTTTGCGGTCTGAACGAAACCACCCCTAAATTACTAACCGATCGAATGAATGAACACAAGACCGACGAAATTGCTCCTCTAATAACTCTGTACCCCAATCTTCTAATAGGGGTACTTAAATAATATAGCAGCGAACTTTTAAACCAAAACCGGCACGTGTAGTGAGTATTACTAATTACGTCCTCTGGTTACATCCATACATGTTTGTAACACAATCTACATTGAAGCATTTATTTAACAATTTAGGAGAAAATATTGTCTGTGAAACACAGTCAGAAGAACTTGAAATGATTGCTGGCACGTGAATTATTAAGAGAATGTACCCACTATATATATATGACTGATTGCATAGTGACAGATACGGAGTATTACTTGATTAAGCAGGCAATTTCGAGTTGTTCACAATTTGATTGACATTTTTGATTGTATCAGAAGAAAATGGTGTTTATGAAGCGGAATTGCAGTAGGAGTGATAGTATTGTATTGTCAGGAATCAGCACAGGCAAGTGGTCATAAATTTCATAAATTCAAATATGGGAGATGTATGTATTAGAAATTTAATTTGATAGGAACAAAAATTTTAAGAAGAAAGTAACAACTTAGCTGTGATTTGGGTATTTGTACTTACGTTTCATGTCATCCTTTTTCGGGGAGTCCAATTGTGATTCTTGGTTCATGTGGTGGTGATTGTTGTTGTTATTGTTGAGAGCAGCTTGGTAGCCCGGTGGCAGCAGATCGACGACGATCGAAGGAGGCACAGCGTTGGATTTCAACATCGCTGTGGCTTGTTGACTCAGATGATGCTGCCTGTCAGTTTGCATAACTTGTTCGGGGAGAAGTCTGTACGCCTGCATCTTGTCTAAATGTGATAACTAATAAATGAAAAAAAACCACCGACAAATGAACTGCACTGAAGCGAGGGAACGTTTGCAATGTAATGTGAGTGAGGATTTCTCAGGGTCTTATATAGCTACCCCTACCACTCGGTCGCTTTCAACGATTCTGCCAACAGTAGGGTACAAACATTACGACCAATCATCTGGTGGGCAGGCCACGCCTACCTCACGTCTGATTGGCTCGCTGTACGTCCCCCCCCCCCACCGGTTCACCTCTCCGTTTCATCGGTTCTCTCAGGGAGGCTTCATTCATGTGATAATGCCCCATTCCGAGGCCCTGGGGATACTTCCCTTTTCCTACCTCCTACCTCTACCCCTAGCTCTAAACCCTTTTAGCAACAATATCCAGACTCTTCGTATTAAACCCCCCCCCCCCCTCCCCTCCTTGTACGTCCACGACCTTTTCTCCCGACTTTTACAAGGCCTTTACAGAGGCTTTCCTCGCTTATTACGAGTCGAGGGACTTTGCCACTCTGTTACTATATAATTACACGGGGTGCCCCATAAACTGAAACTCGAGCTCATCAAGCTCCAATCAGAGCTCTCTCTACCCCGTCCTTATTCGCAACCCTTCCGTTAACTCCTGATTAAAAGTGATATTCCAGTTTGGAGCCTTAATCAGGCTACCTTCAGTGATAACCTCTTCCATTTCGCCTAAATATCCTCGCTGAATCCCACCTTCTCTACCACACAGCCTTCATAAATCTTTAACAATGTTTGAGATCCAATAAACGGACGGTAGATGCGGAGCTCCAGCTGGAAGATTAAACCCTGCGGTGTTAGTGGATTTTAATTACAACTATCTATTCTCTAGTACTTACCTATTAACATGAGATTATTCTTCTACAGAAGTAATACAAACACGTTTGCATAGAAGTGGAACCTCAATAATTCGTAGTAAAAGCTCGATCCTTTGAAAAAGCCTTTGTAACTAGTTGAAAGTCAATGCATTTCGGTCCCCTCGATAATTCGTAGTAAAATTTCTACTCTGGAGGGGTTCGGACAGGAACAGACTTTCAATAATTCGTGATAATTCGTAATAAAAAATGGCGCCTCTAGTTTAATGAACGGAAATCTACCCTTACCAACTTCACTAACAAGAAAATAACAACGAACAAAATGTTCCCTAGTAGTTCCCTTGACTCTTGATGCCAAATTAAGATGGAAGGAGCATGTTATTAAAAAAAATAACAGTTAACGATAAAATTCGGAAAATTGTACTGGCTGCTAAGTAGGTATTTATAAAGTATACAACAAATTGCTCATCTACAAGCAAATCCTTATGGTATCCAGCTCACGGGCTGCACTAAAAAAAGAAAAACAGTAAGATTATTCAAACTTTCCAGAACAAGGTACTTAGGAGTATTGTCAACGCCCCCCGGCAAATTCTTTCTCCACCGTGTTGGAGGCCAGAGGCAAAGGTACAGAGCTTCGTATTAACTTTAGCAAGTGCCTCTTGAAAGATTCAAGTAGCTTGGTCTAAATGGAGACAAGTTATATAACTTCAAAAACCAGGTTTTTAGCCCTTAAGATTTTCTTCTTCTTGTTCTTCTTTAGGCAAAACCTACCTCCACCTTCACCGATTGACTTGAAATTTAGCACAGAGCGTCGTTTCAACTTTAGTATGGTTCTTTGAATTGATTCCAGTCACTAGATCTAAATGGAGACGAGTTATATAGGTAACTTCAAAAACCAGGTTTTTAGCCCTTAAGATTTTCTTCTTCTTGTTCTTCTTTAGGCAAGGCTACAGCCTCTCCACCTTCACCGATTGACTTGAAATTTAGCACAGAGCTTAAGCTCTTAACAAACAAATTTGTTTCAACTTTAGTATGGTCCTTTAAATTGATTCGAGTCACTAGATCTAAATGGAGACGAGTTATATAGGTAACATCAAAAACCAGGTTTTACCCCCTAACATTTTCTTTTTCTTGTTCAGTTCAGCAAGCCTCTCTACAGCCTCTCCACCTTCACCGATTGACTTGAAATTTACCACAGAGCTTTGTTTCAACTTTAGCAAGTGCCTTTGAATCGATTCAAGTCACTAGGTCCAAAGGGAGCTGAGTTGTACAACATCAAAAACCGTTTACCATGTTTTTCTTTAGAATTCTGACGGCTTTTGTGTATTGACCTCCCTAGTTACTTTTTCTCACTTTTTGTAACATGAAAAACTCCTATACATGTCACAAACTATGACGTTGAGGTCAATTTTTGTCGAATGATAATATTTAATCTAACCATATACACTACACGTAGGGATTGATACATCAGTGTTGCTGAGTGAAGGCTTGAGGTATGAAAAATATAAAATATAATTCCTAAGTAGTTTGTATTTACTCGATGTGGCGTGTGAAAACAGCATCGATAAACGTTTTACTCCTTGTTGTGGAAATTTCTGGATGGTTATTCAGTTCCAGGTTGAAGGTTTCCTTCATAAACTCAAAAAACTTCAATATTTCAGCTGGCCCCCAAAACCTAGAGGCATTTTTTGGACGTCGAAATTTTTGCAGATAGGTAAGTGTTTTTCCTTGAAACGGCAGTAAAACACAGGAGGCTTTTTAAAGAATTTTAGCTTACAAAAAAATTGTCACGGTGGTAGAGACTTAAAATTGACGCTGCCCAGATCCAGGATCAGCTGAGTGGTTCCTAAAGCTAATTTCGATGTTATTCACACTGCCAAGCCTGTAGTTTAGTAAATAATCCTATGTGGAGATTTGTAAATTGAATTTTTTTGAGTTTATGAAGGAAACCTTCAATTCAGTTACGAATCCGTGTTGCCGCTCGATGTTAAGGTCCTACCGATCATGCTGATATCGATTAAATATCGAAACATTGATTCGCTTCGATTAATCGTAGTTAAGTTGTTCTTCCCCTTCGATAATGTAAAGTCAAGCAGTCAGTTTGGAGGCAAAACCTGTTTACAAAACATCCGGTCTCGAGTTTCGAGTTAAGTAATTTGCAGGAGAAACCACTTGGGTGTGAAGCGAAAAATCACTTGCTATGGAAAAACGCTTTTGCCTGCAAGTTGGATGACGTAAAATTTCGATAAGTGGCTGAAATTGACAAACACAAGTGGTTTTGCTCGATGTTAGGTCCTACCGATCATGCTGATATCGATTAAATATCGAAACATTGATTCGCTTCGATTAATCGTAGTTAAGTTGTTCTTCCCCTTCGATAATGTAAAGTCAAGCAGTCAGTTTGGAGGCAAAACCTGTTTACAAAACATCCGGTCTCGAGTTTCGAGTTAAGTAATTTGCAGGAGAAACCACTTGGGTGTGAAGCGAAAAATCACTTGC
Source organism: Stenodema calcarata (assembly GCA_963920205.1). Lineage (NCBI taxonomy): Eukaryota > Metazoa > Arthropoda > Insecta > Hemiptera > Miridae > Stenodema > Stenodema calcarata. Next base: position 25,534,984 of record OY986056.1, on the reverse strand, counting down.
TATGGAAAAACGCTTTTGCCTGCAAGTTGGATGACGTAAAATTTCGATAAGTGGCTGAAATTGACAAACACAAGTGGTTTTGCTCGCAAACTACCACAGATAAGTTGTTCTGCCTCCAAATTAGATGGAAAACCAACAAGATTGGTTGATACGATTTTTCACAAATTTTGACGACTTCGGAGTTAAGTGGTTTTACTTTTAAAACGGCTGTATAGGGTTTTCAGATTTTTATTGAAATAATTTTCTTGTACTGCCATTTAATTTCCAGGCACGCTTGGTTCTGAAACCAACTTAAATATCTATTATCTGACGATGCTCACTTGTGAGGAAACACCTTGTATTTCATAAGAAAGCACCGTCCCTATTGAAGCCGAGAAAGGTTAGGAGGCAGTCCACGTTAAGGAAAGAAAAGTGAAAAACGGGGCACTAAAAAGTGACAAGAAACTGAAAATGGTTTACCCGGTAGCGTTGACGAGTCATATTTCAGCAATATTAAGGTCAGACTCAAGGGAAAGGCCGTAAACCAATAAACAGTAAGTGAAGCTCAGGCAGATTTATGAGACGGCGGCATCCTTTCAAGACTTACGGAACCCTTCAACCGATTAGGGTCCTCCCAAACCGTAGCACAACTCGCTACTAACTATGGGGCCTCGTCGTTCCTGGTAGGACTTGGAAAATACTATTTTGAAAGTGTTTAACACATTTTGGGGCTGCCTGTCTGGCCCCATCATTGCCGTCTACCACCGTCGTAAAACTTGATGTCACGAAGACTATTACGTTTAGGTGTACGTGGAGACAGATTGGTGGCAATATCAAAAATATTTCCTTGAATAATTTTGTCGACATGCGTAGATATGTGTAGTTTGGTTGATATGTGTTATAGGGATTGGTTATAGGGACTGTCACTGGACAGTAACCCTAACACATGTGCCATAGTACTTATGTACAAATACAATTATTAATGAAATATTGGCCTAACATAGAGTATTGTAATACTGAAAGTTGAACAAATAAATTTAAAAAAAAAAGTGTTATCTACACATAGGTACCCAGAAGAGGAATTTCATAAAACGCCTTCCGTTCTTCAATAACAGCGTATAGGACAGCCTGCTGGTCGTAGTTGGGATTGCCTCAGACGAATATACCACAAAATAAGATACCATTTTGAGAATTTTTCACTTTTTGGAAAAATGGCCTTTTTTGAAAGGATTTATCTTGAGAACGAAGAATCGTAGAAACCTCGCCCTGGTACGAACTCATAGCAAACTTAGTCGTCTTTTAATGTTAATGGAGTGACCCAAAGACCCAACAGACCAATTCTACATGGAGATATGGAGCAAAAACCGAAAAAAAGTGCGAAAATATCATGGTTTCTCGGCCATCGAGAGTCATCGTTTCTTCATCTTCAAAGTGCTCCAGTTTGAGAACGGAATAAGATATCGCAATTCTGAGTTGAGCGTTAAAAAAATCTCTAAAACGAAGTGTCACTTGTCAGACTGTTTCATTTAGGGCATTTATGGGTAATTTTCCCCTGAGCACCCCTTAGAGCCTGCGCTGCCCCGCTCCATTGTAACACGGTCAATACAGAATACACACAGACATACACACACACTAGTATGACGTCATGGGCAAGCACTACAATCTTGCGGTTCCTCTGGGGTAACTCACGCAATCAGATATTTGCAATTATTCTTCTTCTTCTTCTTCATGACTTGGCTTCGGCCTTGCCAGTCATAGTCATTGGATTCGTAATTTCAATTGAATGTTTAATGTTTATTAAATATTTTGTTATTTTATGTGTATATGTTATTTTGTTAATGGAATAAGATATCGCAATTCTGACTGCAACTAGTCAGACTGTTTCATTTTGGGAATTTATGGGTATGGTGTCTTTATTAGTGTCTTTCATAATATGGTGTCTTTTGGTAGTGAATTCAAGATGCTCTGGCACGGATTTTGGTATGCACAGTTTTCGGAAATTCAAGTTTTAAACATTTTGGACCGAGAACAATAGCTTTCTTTTCTTTGAAAATTCGCTAAAACCATGTCCCATAGACATATCCATGTTAAAGGCTGGACCACCTGTTCTTCAGGTGACCCTCGTTAAGAAGGAAACAAAATTTCACGTATATCCATCGGCACTAGCGCCATTAGTGCTCAACAGAAGTGGTTGCTCTGGATTGCATTTCAGATCATAGAACGCCAAATTTTCAATAATATCGGTAGATTCGGGGAGTTCGGAAAATATAAAAAATGAATCGTGCGTATGAATCAAGGATAAAGCTTCAGACGAGCCATTTATAAACAGAATCTAGGAATTAATTCATTTTCGCCAGCCCGAAGGAAGGGCAGCATCCCCGAGTTGATAAGCGCGGTATTAAGGCCGTGGTAGGTCGGGAAGTAGGAAGGGCGAGGGGTTCAAGCAATTAGAAGGAAGCATGAGCGAAGGGGGTGAAGTGGATGAGCGGGCCATAATGAGAAGGCTTCCGGACTCTCTGATACATAATTGATGATTCTGCTTTAGTTAGCTCCATCCCCTTCCTTCCAGTCTTTCAGCTAACTTTCACCACCCAGGTACAATAATTACAGTTATAAGCTTCTCAACTTCAGCCCTTCATACGTCATGGAGCCCTTTTCCAACGTTGCGTTATGGAAACTTTTGCCTGAATCGAGAAAATAATTTTCGGCTGAGCCTGAATGACTGCTAATCCTGGTTGATTCTATAAATTTTTGATTGATTATTCCACCGTTGCGAGCCATTGAGGTGGTGAAGGTGCAGGTTTTCACAAAACCACACTTGCAAAACTACATCTTCTTCATAAAACCTACAGCGTAAATGTATAAGGCAGGTTTTGATATATAGCTTTTCCGAGTCAAATTAAAGGTTTTCCGAAACAAAATAAAGGTTTTCCGAAACAAAATAAAGGCTTTATACGTTAAAGGTTTCTCGTTTCTAATCGCCTCTTTTTATATACATATATTATATATGTATCAAGTATATTATATAGGTATTATCAAGTATATAATGAAAAATGTTAAAAATGTTAACAGTGTAACATACAGTGTAACATTTTTTACTTTTTTCAATTGATTTTTTTTTTTGGTTTCTTGACAACATTTAGAACAAAACGGAACTTGATCAAAATTGAACAAAACAAAAGTAAAAATGTTATAGATCATTCTCAGCTGCTGCTGCAGGAAGCCGTAGCATCATCTCCATCACATAGTTCGAACAATCACTGAAACGAAGTCATGATTTTCACATGGCTCGCTGAGCAAATTCCTTGTATAAAGCTTCACTTTAGAAAACACCTTTTCTGCAGGATTCAGTTGAGGCGAGTAAGGGGGAAGATATTTCACATGAAGTCCGAGCTCATCCATTCGCTGTTGGAGTGAATGAGCATGATGAATACGAGCGTTATCCATTATCAACAAGGCGTCGCTTACTCGTATCTTTATTTTGAAATGGAAGATCTTCATTTTGAAATGGAAAACCTTTAATTTGTTTCGGAAAACCTTTATTTTGTTTCGGAAAACCTTTAATTTGACTCGGAAAAGCTATACATTCACCGGAAGAGTATCGAGATATATCTTTAGTGTAGGTATACCTGTCTGTCGAAATTCGTGCGCATCATTGTTTAACTTATATGTTAAATCATGTTAACTTATATGTTATATGTTAACTCATATATTGACATTTTCATGTCTTTCATATGGCACATAAAAAAAATCGTCACGAAATTTGCTCACGAAAATCGTCACGAAATTTGCTAACGAAAATTGCTAACGAAATTTTTCTGATGATTTTCGCTTACAACCGATTCGTTGCTACGGAACTTTATCTTCGCCAGTTATCATCGTACAAAAATCGTTCACCACTCGTTGGATAGCTCTCGATTTACCTAACCATATCACGTTAACCACTGCGGAGTGCGTGGCCGACAAGCTGCGGTATGAGCGTGATTGTTTAAATAATTGTTTACACACAGGTGATCATTCTCAATAATTTATATTGTCAACACGAATGCAAGCTTCATATAAGTAAATGAATCCCTTCTTTAAAGACATAAAATGTCCCAATGTGTTGCAGACTCGTATGCAAGCATTTGTGATGGTTAGGGATGGTTTCTATAATTTGGTTCGAATTGTTGAATTGAACAAATTTCTCACAGCAGGCAATTTGCTGATGATTTTCAACAAGAAAGGTCATTACACCAAAAACAACGAAGCATTTCGTCCTGCAACACTTCCAGAAGGGAAAAAAACTCACGTATCAAGGATGAGGGTTTTACCAGATTGGAAGGAATATCATTGGCCTAACCCAGACATTGATAATTACGAGTATGTACTTAACTTTAGCTATATGTCCCAAGGGGGATAGCAATGATATCCTGGAAAAACTGGAGATTTCCTGCGACATTTTTGCACTAAACTAACAGTTTTTGGCCGAAAAAAGTTGATCGTTCCTTTTTTTTAACTGGATGAGGGACATTGTGCCAGTTTCTAACTAATTTTCGAGAAAAAACAAAAACAAAACGCTGTAGCAATGACTTGACTTTTAGCGAATTTTCGAAGGAAAGGAAGCTGTTGTTCTCGGTCCAAAATTTTCAAAACTCGAATTTCCGGAAATTTTCCATACCAAAATCCGTTCTAGAACATCCTGAATACACTGCCAGAAGACACCAAAATTCATAATATGAATTTTGGTGTCTTCTTATGTACATATTATGTACTTATATCTAAACTGGGACCACTTTGCCAATATTTAAATTATAAATTTTATAATATAACGATGAGGGATGTCGAGGGTCAGTCAAACCCGGTCCCATTCTCAACCAATTTGGTTTACGGATCATTCGAAATGTGACGTGAGTTCTGTTTAGTTCCTGTTCCTCTGTTCTACTTTTCGTGTCCAACTACTTAGTTCATACCTACAATAAAACATTGGGGAAAATACTGTAAAATCACTAAAAATAGTAGGACTTAGTAGGTAGTTAATGAGTTCATTGATGGGTTCTAATGTTTAATAAATACAAGTGTATCGGTAGCCAAAGTATGGTTTTTCGAAAATTCGCCCTTGCTCATGACTGGAACTTTCAAATTTTTGCAGATTCCACATGGAATTTCTTCTGAAGCAATAATTATATTATAAGAACACGATAACTTGGAACGTAGTAGATCTATGCACAATGAAGGCACAGTGCGAATTCTGGACTCCTTCTCGCTCCTTACTCTTCCTTACGGAGCGACAAACGGTGAACCTATAATAAATAGTATAATGATGTGAAATACACCAGTAAGTGAACCAGTGTGTGTTAAGGTGAGTTTATTTAGGGATTTGTAGAGAAAGAATGAAATCTCGAAAAATGATTTGACGTGGTCTGGTACAAGTTTGAAGATGCAAAATTTGCACTATAACAATTTGAAAAAAAAAAACTATCAAGATCCAATCTGTCTACTAAGTTAGATGAACAAAACAACTGTATGCAAGAAAACATTCAACAGAGAACGGATTTAAGTAGGGACCTATGTATCTCGTATATCTAAAAATTCTTAATACATATAAATCACTGAGGGGTGGGGGTTTTTAGGGAAAGGGAGAAATCACCAGGTGTTTTAAATACTAGACTCTAAATAAAAAGTCAAAACCCCCCAAAAAACTGTATTTATGTCCTCCAATTACTATTTAAAAAAGGGTGTGCTTACCCTGAACTATTTTTTAGGGAGTTCTTCAACGGAAGAAAGCTAACGTGGGGATATATTTATAGGTTCTTCCGACTTTGAAAACACGGATCGTTCATTAGGGGCCAACAATTTACAGAATGACAGATGTGACACTCAGTCGCCACTAAGAGAGGGTAAATTGAGACTCAGAGGAACAAAGTACTTGAGAATTAATTTCTGTCGTTGAAACAGAAGAATATTTTGGGTTAACGTCGGAGGACGAGCTCTTCAAAGTCAATATGAAGTACCGGCGAAAAAATGGAGTCACTGATTTGACTGTGGAGGCTGTATTAAACGTTTCCATTGAGAAAGTTTTGAGGCGAATTTCCACAATGTTATGATTTACGGATGGGGCGTTTCTGTTTCAGAGGGCAGCATTGTTTGTTGCGAATAATTAAAGTAAGTTATGGATTCGAATCATTGATCCGTTTGTGATCGCTCTGTACTCTGTGGTGTAGGTAGTAACCAACTCGTTCGTTTAAAAAATACCTAGCCCATTTTGGGTACACCCGATGGCTCGTAGGCCATTAAATCTCTCTCCATGTGTTCTTCCCCTCACCGATTTGTCATGATGACAGCTTTTCAGAGTAAAGCACGTATTCGCCTTGATTAATTCTCCATCTCTCAGAGGATGGAAGGGAGTTGAGTAGTTCTAGATAAAGTCAGTCGGGTTTGGAGCTGTTGGAAATGGGAAGGATGGAAAGAGGCCCCACCATCTAAATTTAAATCTTTGTTTGGCCGGAATGATAGAGGAAATGATAGAGCGCCATCTTGCGGCTTCTTTTAGGTCCCTCCACGGTCTTATCAGTGGCTTATAAAGGGGAAGTGCCGTCTATAATATATATCTTAACCTTCGGCTCCTGCACGGAGTTTTTTCATACTCCTTCCATGTGTAAGGCCACACAAACTGTAAGTGGTTCCGTAAATCATCGGGCCTATTAGGTCAAACCACAAGCACTTTCGACTTTTCTTCACACACTTCTCAGCTTCAAAATACCGTATCATCGATAGATACTCCCATCCGCTCTCAATGCCCTCGACTTATCCTAACCACACCTCGAAGAACAGAGCAGATATGACGTTCACAAAATATGACTTCCGGTTGATAGGCGGACTTCGAAAGTGGTTGATGTACCCAATTCGTTAGTTGACTACAAAATGATAATGGGCATACGAAAAGTGGTATTTGATGACATTCCATTAAATAAGGGCCATCTTAGGACCAATCTACATACATAAGTATCGTCTTTAAATGTCAATAAAATAGCGGTAGGAAAAAATTATCTACAAATCAGCATTAATTTAGGAACCTGTGTATTAGTGGGTTTTAAGTGTATAAAGCTTTTACATTTTAAAAATAAAGATCAAACTTCAGAAATGTATGGACTTGTGTCAGTTCAACAAAGGGCCAGGCGTCAATATGTGGATCGCCCACGTATTCATCTTCAGATTGATTGATGTAGGTCAATCGCTGGTAGAACTCTTTGGCGTCTGGTCTTTCAAGAAATTTCGTGAGTTCATGCAAATCATCCCATTTGGCCTTCTTGATGGGTATTTGTACTGATTTTCAACGTCACCTTTTTCTTCTTTGTTTTCACTATTTTAGATGTCATATCATTTTTCCCTAGCGTGGTGAATCTTGTAATAAGTATGTGAATTTGTGAATACCTAGGTACTACTGTATTTTGAGGAATCAATTCGTTTTTGCCTTATCTTGATTAAGGCATGTTATAGTAGGTACTCTCAAACTGCTACTAGACGGCATCTCAAGCTCATTTTCAGGAACCCAAGCATCAGGAACTGCTGTTGAAAGTCAGACAGTGACTTCTATCAAACAGTAGTCAACTAGGCACCAACAGCTCCGAACTGAAATCCAAAGAGTCACACAGGCCTGGCACACATAATCACTGTCACTAGAGGTACCTAGGTATAGGTCTACCTACCTTCAACAGAATCGTCAACAATGTCAGCACCTGTCAAAGACCCGTTTGATTTGTGACTTAGCGCCTTGAACTTGCCGCCGACTTGAGTCCCACCATTAGCACGAAGGTCTGGAAACATCATTTTACACGCTTTATGTGTATGAACTGCTACCTGAGCTCTTCATAACAAACATAAAAACATGAACGGTGCCAATAACCATACAATGCCTCGAACTACCCTCTAGAATTACCGCTAGCACTAGGGGAAACCATGAGAACGTCTACCAGGTTGAGCCAGTTAAGCTTTTATGTGAAATGGCCCATCGTTAAGATTATAGTGATCCCGTAAAGGTTCCGGTTTGACTTACTGTGAACTCTCTTTTCTGGACGAGGACCCCATTTCGAACAATCGAAATTCCTTTGGAGATTTAAGGAGCCGTACCTACTTGCACTACTCGTACTATAGTGGAGACGAGGCACTTGTCCAAACACATGGACCACATGTGTGGAGTAAAATAATTTTAAGAGCTCAATTTAGTTTGAACAACAATTATTGTTGTTCAAACTAAATTGAGCTCTTCAAAATCAAAACCTGCTAAATTCAAAAGTTTTGGTTTCTACTAATTTTCCCTTGTATATTTTGCGTGTTTCCCTATCAAAATAGTTCAATATTTAGTTCAACGAATGGATATAATAATTATTATGCCTATAATCCGTTCAGTGCAATGAACAGACTTTGCTCTAATGATGCGCCTAAAAGCAGTTGAAAGTGAGGAAATTGGACAATATTATGTGGGTTTAGAGTCAAAATCTTCTAAATCCAACAAAAGTGCTCATTTTTGAAGGTTAAGGGACATACCGAAATGAACTTTGTACCAAATTAGTGTGCCATTTATGACATTTATTGATGCCACTTTGATTGAGAAATGTCGGATACTCTTTTGGAAATTTACATTTCTAAGGGTTTTTTAGTCTCCTGAAAATTTTCAAAAAAGCAGGTTTTGAAACTAACAAGCTCAATTGATACAAGATATTTTTTTGTCGCGAATTGTCGAAGAACTCGCTGTAAACTCCAGGGAAATTAGTGCTCTGACCTCCAAAAATTGCTTGAGAGCTGGAACTCGTTTTAATTCCTCTTGGGACGGTTTTAGGTTGTGCTTAACATTTAAAAGGCTAAAAACCGCCAAATTTCGCACTTTTTAAAAAAATTTCTCGCGTATAACTCGAAAAGCACTCTGAAGATGAAGAAACGTGGTAGTTACTTGAGGTGATCTTCACGGTTCATCTGCTCTAATCTGATAACGGAATGAGGTATCGCAATTCTGACTTCACCATCGTGTTCAGCGTTGAAAAATCTATAAATTGAGGTGTTACCCGGCCAAAAAAGGAGATAAAATTTGTCATAAAACTAGTAAAATTGAAACATTTTACATAAAACCAGTTATTTCTTCGAATAACCCAGACACACTGAATTTTTACTGGCAAATCAACACACTTCTGAACTGGTTCGTATGCCTAAATGTGTAGGAGGAGGAACATGGTATGTTCCTTGCTCTCACAATTCGCATGCTTTCAAATGCACCAAAATTCGCTCTTACAGCCACGCTGCATGACTGGATTTAATGGTTGTCACGGCTTTGGGAACATGACGGGTGAAAGGGGGCTGCAAAGACGAAGGGTCTTGGGATTGCGGGAAGAGAGTGGAGATCCGACGAAACTGCTCAGTTGTCACCTGGTCAGGTGATCAGTTGTTGTCACCTCAGACTTGAGTTAAAACCTGTCAACAAACCAAGGAAGAATTCTAAAGATTTGCTGCAGTACTTGGATGATCTTTGAAAGACGTTTGTTGCCGACCATGGTAATATCATATTATTATGATATCGAGCGCGTGCACGAGGTATAGCGGTCCATGTGATGAACGATGACGAGTAACCGTATACATTATTGACGAAAATGACAGTCGTTAGAATCATTCTGTCAGGTATGCACGCAATCTATTAAACGTTGGTGTAACGCCATGATCCCACACATATCAGAATGGATAGTGCTTCCCTGCTCGATTTCGTTCAGAATAATTGGTAATAGAGTGGCACGATCTCTGCGCTCGACCACGAAAAATCGCCGTTCCAACATTCCGTCTTTATTGCAGCACATACCGAAAACCCAGGGGCCATGCACGCGTTCGCCATAGTTCTGGGAAGAAGACTGGACATTTTCGCATTCATTTTCATCATTTTCGGAAGAATCGGAATCGCTGACAGGTGCGGGTTCTCGATGACGATGGTCACTCGCCAACAAACGGCCCCGATTATACTTTCGCTTGCCTTGAAAGAGTGATTCATCTACTTGAACAACCGATCCAACCCCACCCATTTTATCACGTTTATCGTACATATCAACACATACATCTCTACACATATTGTACCAGTCTGTCACAGTATGACTACTTCTCCCACTCCACCTTACAGCATCATTATTACTAACTAAATTGCACCACATCCAGACTAGTTCGACGATTTCGCATAGCGAGAGCTTGCTATTGCATTTCCCCGACACATCATTGTAAGTAAAAAATTTATTTGTTCTTCGAAGAGAATAAAACGTTTGGCACCCCTTCTTCGAACATCGCAGGTACACAGTTTTTATCAACTCTCCATTTGCGTCTCTTTTCTTACTTTTTTTAAAAACATTCCTTTAGGTCACCACCGCACACTTCATCACCCCTCACTTTTGCACAAGACACAGCCCAGGAAAGTCAGTGCAAAAAAAGGGCTATGGCTTCCAAAATTGCTCTGCAAAACTTTCCAATCCCTCTCGGGCTTCCTGAATAACGGGTATATGAGTTTGTGACGGTTTGTAGGTTGTGCTTCACATTTGAGAGCCTAATAACCGGTATAACTCGAAATTTACCCACCCTCCAGAAAAGTCACTCAGTTCTGTTTTAAAGAGCATTAAATTCCGCGTGGAATGGTGTTTAAAATATCGAAATCGGGTCCGCCACAATCAATTATTGATCGGGTAGCACAGTGGCCTACGTAAAATGATGTTGACAAAATTATTTTGATTTTAAATTGAGTTCATAACTTTTTTTTACTAGAAAAAAGGCTGGAAAGTGAAAAGTGTTGAGTTCAGACGAAGTTTCCTGCGTTGGGCTGGAAATCGCCTTAGCTGAATTTTTGTTGGTTTAAAACTCATATCTTAGCACTGGATTGAGCTTGAAATTTCAATTCCTAAGTCATTTTTTCAGTCGGAGCAATCGTCAACCTATAGGCGTTAGAAGTTGAGGGTTGTCAACTTATTAGCAGAATTGATAAACAATCGTCGATGGCCTTTGACGGGCGATTGCGGCTGAACTGCTCGACCGATTCCGATGTTTGAAATACTATTCAACGTAAACTTTAATGCTGTTTAAAAAAGAAGGGAGTGACATTTTCCGTAGGACGCGTGCTTTTCGAGTTAAACGCGAAGAAAAGGGCGACATTTCGGACTGTTTCATTTTGGGAATTTATAGGTAATACTCCCCCCCCCCCCACTAGAGTGGCCCGATACTGCCCATCTGTAAATGCGAAGAAGAGGAAGATATTCTCGGTCCAAAATCTTTAAAATTCAAATTTCCGAACAATTTTCATGCCAAAATCCGTCCCAGACCTCCCTGAATTCGCTGCCAAAAGAAAGAAAAGATATTAAACATTTTGGACCGAGAACACCTTCCTTTTCTTTGAAAAATTCGCTAAAATGACGCGACTTCAAAACCTTATGCTGCAAACTAAGAATACATACCATCATACCTTACTCTTCAAGGTATAAACAATAACACCTAACTTTTCCATTTAGTGCCTGAAATTGGTAATAACTCCTACCAAAGATACCACTCAAAAAATAATGAGAAAATACAATGGGCGAATTCTGTGCCAAAATTCATTTCATTCACCGGATGTGGCCGGTACCTGACGTTTTTTACTACGACAAATAAACAGGGTTTATTATTCCTCTTAAAACTGAGGAACAAGGAAGATGTACACATCTCACTCCTTGGGTTTGTCATGGCATGAAAACAAAATAGAGGTTTCATTGCGAGAAATGAATAAAGAATCAACGAAGGGGAGTATCATTGAATTACTCAGGATGGGGCGAGACAAAAAAATAGATCCTAAACTCAACAAAAGCTGTAAAACCTCTTTACTAGAGTCACTATTGAAATAGTAAAACAAGCCAATTAGAAGTCCTTATGAATAAATGAAGGTTCGAGAGAAAGGGGTTGTTATACGCTGGAAGGGTCGTCCTCCCCCAAGAATTTGAATTGTTTCAGATTAGGGTGTAAACGGGAACGGAGGGCCCTGCGATTCTCAAAGAGTTGGAGAGGGGGTAGCTAATCTGGGGCTGGGAATCTCCTGTGGGAATGTTATACCAGTCTATTTCCTTCGATGAAGTAGCTTCCCTTTGCATTCGACTTCCGTCTCCGTTCATGTCGAGCTTTTGATCAGAAATACACAAACAAAGGCAAGGAGTGTAGCACAAACTTCATGACACTACAGCACTATGACTTTCGGTTCGTATCTGTGTGGGGTGTTAACGCAGTGGCAGTGGTGGATTCAAGGGGGGGGGGGGGATATTATAGTAGTTGTCAGGGCTTAGTCCAATGGCCACAATTTTTTCGGCAGGAAATGTCGATTTTCAATATTTTCCAGGGGTTGCTCAAAGATCCATACTACAGCTGAGTTCGAATATGTACGTCTTTGGGGTGCACAATGTGTTTTATTAAAAAAATATTTGATTTTGCCATGTGCAAGTAGGAGTTAGGTAGAAAATTCAGTTATTGGCAGTGATTTCCTAACCCTCCGCCCACCGGACAAAGTCTAGATCCGCCTCTGTCCTCATTCAAATTTAAGGCTTATTGTTGAGGTTAACGAGTTCATGATGTTCCAATATGAAGTTACACTTGATTAGAGTAGAAGACATCTTACTCGTTTGGATGTTCATTGATTGTCAATAAATGTTTGAGCTAAACTTGTTGAGGAGTGCTGTTGCTGGGAATCAAGCCGGGAAAATTAATAACGCTGCAAATTCTAGGACAACGTTTTATTATGTACTGTATGTATCTCTTTTCTGTCTAGATCACTGTTATGTTTTATTTTATATAATTTTTTAATATAAATGATGAATTAAACATTTATATTAATGATAAACTATAAATAATTTTGATGTATTATATAATTCTGAGATTTTTTATGTACCTACCTACGAACGCAATAATTTATATGGTACCTACTTACCGTCATTCCGTAGACTCGAAAACTTTCTCAAAACAAGGAATTCAATTTCTCAAAACTATGTGTTGTTTGAATCAGCTCGGCCAGTATGAACAGTGACCCGACTTGATTTACGCTCATATTGACGACTTTTTAATGCCTCTACTGGTGAGCTCTCATTGTCCACGAGCGGCAGGACGTACAAAGCTCGGGATGGTCTTGAAAAATTCTTCCAGTTAGACTCTATTCAAATGTGATCTAAAACATATACCTACTATTCTATTAGAAATTGTTGAAATATGACTTTTTGAACATTTCAAAATTCATTTTCAACCCCTTCCTATTGATGAAGAGCGATGAAAAGTTTCAAGGACCATCCTGGACCATAACCAAAATTCCAAGGACCATAACCAAAATTTCATAATAATTATTGTTTCATAGTTACTACTAGTAACTACTGTAGTTATAATCACTAGTTTCAAGGCTCGTAATCTGAGCGGGTTTAATGTGTTCAAAATTGCAAATGTTAAGATTTTCCGAAAAGTATCCGTTTTCCTATCGGTTGGCTCTGGTTTGGTAATTTTTCTTTAGTTCAATCACAAATTTAACGTGTCGATCAATAATACGAAGGACACATGTGTAAGCCTACTGTCATCTTCTAGTGACGAAAATATGCACGTCATTCCAGATTCCCCATAGACGACCCACCTAAAGAATAATTACCAAACCAGAGCCAACCGATAGGAAAACGGATAATTTTCGGAAAATCTTAACATTTGCAATTTTGAACACATTAAACCCGCTCAGATTGTGCATCAGAAGATGGGTAATTTATCGGTCTTTCCAACGGTATAATTACATTTGAATTTATTTGACGGATTAAGGAAGTTATGCCATTCGAATCTACAAAAGAAAAATTTAAAAATAGAAAAAGTGGCTTAAAAAAGGTCTAGGAGACACTTTTTGTTGGAAATTAGTTGTAGAATTGATCCCTGAAGTCTTTCGGATTTAGGTTGACACCTTGTATAAAGGTACTGTAGAGCGGGAATACGCCAGTTCAGTTATCCATGACTGTACAATAAATCTTATTTGGCTACCGATTTATTGTATATTTATTTACCTACAACAATAAACCATTAGAATCAACTTAGAAAACAAATGTTCAATCTCCCTCAACATTTTGGAGTTTCCTGAATTTCAAACTGAGGTCAAATGTTCCTAATCTCGAGAGTGAGACTGCCTGTAATACAATAAATGGCTGAAACTGTAGAGGGTATGGAAGAACTTGATACCACAGCTTTATATAGGTAACTATTAATTTTACTTCGTCAAGAATGATGTACCAATTTTATAATTATTCGAGCTAAGTAGGTTCAATTACAACTAATCAAAAATGTAAAATTATAATTATAAGGTCAACAAAAGTCGCGTTCCCCTCATCGTAGACTTAGGAATAAATTACTGTCTCCAACAAATCCCAATTCATGTGTCCACAACACGATGTGGAAAAATTGTTAGGGAGGTGTAAATTCGTACATGGACGTTCCCGCGAAAATAATATACATAGACTAGACTTTCATAGCCAGGAGAAAACATGAAAATACCTGTTCAATTAGGAGGTTGTTGGGATTTAAACATTTTTTGAATCTTAGTGCGGCTGTACTGAATAGATTTCCCAAGACCAGCAGAAAATATGCCCTTTAAACTCTGCATGGCACTAGACCTGAACACGATATTCGAAAGCACTGTTTGCAGCATCCTCGGACAGTCGTCATCATAAGACAAGTGTCGCATCGCCTCTTCAGTGTTTTTCCGTTTGTTTCTGATGTCATACGAAGCGTGAGTCCTCCAGTATTTAGCCAAATGAGCCATCGGGGTGTGGGGAATTTGCGTTAAATGGTAGTGCCTCGACGTGGAACACATGTCTTGAGTGCATATACCGTCGAAGGAATCGTCCTCTCTGATCTGAACGTATGGGGCCAATATGCCTGTGAGGTACGGCTTGTATAATTTTCTAAATTGCAGTAGCTGTCTGTCGACAATGTTGGAGACCTGCAAACAAAATGTAATTGAGAATATAAACAATTTGTCTTCAACAACGAGGTGGTAACTAATTACGGAAATGCCACTCATGTTATTTCACTTTTTGACTAGATTAAGTCGTTAGTTTTTCGAGCAAAAATCCGTACATTAACCTGGGAAAAACTGCCAAATTAATATGGAACACATTTCACCTGAACTGAGACAGCTTTAACATTTTGTAAACAATGTGAATAAAATTCTCTAGATTATTTTTATACCTATTTTAGTATGAAGTAGAACATTATTTGTTTTGGTAACACTATTACAGAGGCTTTTTTTTTTTAATCGTGAGCAAATTGATCATAGTGCACACACTGTTTTTCTTTAAATAAAAATACATTTCAATTGACACGTGCTTTGTCATCTTCCTGTCACCACTTCCCTTCCATTTGGGTTGTACATATCAGGGCGCAGAGATTATTAGGATTTTAAAACCGGGAAAAGAGCCAACCGATGTCAGGTCGTATAGACCTATTTCACTGCTCCCTGTCATTTCAAAACTATTCGAAAAGCTACACAAGAAAATACAAAATGAATTCATAGAAGACAAAAACCTGATACCACTACATCAATTTGGACTCAGAGCCAAGCACTCCACTGTAGAACAAGTCCACAGGATAACTGATGTCATTGAAGAAGCCCTAGAGCATAGAAAGATTTGTGCGCGGTATTTCTCGACGTGCCACAGCCCTTTGATAAAGTTTGGCATAAAGGGCTGCTATACAAACTACAAGGCATGCTACCTCAGCAGTACTGCCACATACTCGAATCCTACCTCTCTGGAAGGTATTTCAGAATAAGTAGAAGATGAATATTCACAACTCGAGATGTATGTAAGACTATTCCAAAGCATGTTGCTGATTACCTTTCAGTTAGTAATTAGCAACATTGAAATAAAATCTTGGGGCTAGGGATGCAAATTAATAATCGATTAATCGGGTATTCGCTTATTTGTCTCCGATTAATCGATTATTTATATTAATCAATTATCATTACTGATAAATCGATATTGTTTCTGATTAATCGGTTTTTGAATACATCAGGATTTGAAAGCATTTTTTAAGCATATTAGAATGCATCACGTCCTGATGTATTTGAAAACCAATTCATCAGTAATAATAAGCCTAACGATCATTTGTCTTCAACCCCGCATTATCAAGCATTATAATCTACCGTTTCAAAATTAGATTTAGGTAATGAAAGTTGTAGACGATGGGATTCGAAAAATTAATGATTTTTAACCCCCTACTGCTACCCCTGAGATTAGGGAGAGGGGTCTAGAATCTTGACTCTAGATGGTTACGATTATAATCTACCGTTTCAATATTTCATTTAATGGAAGTTGTAGACGATGGGATTCGAAAAATTAATGTTTTGTGAACCCTAGGTAGGGAAAATTCAAATGGAACGGTATACTTTTTAGTTCACATTTTAAAAGTGTTTAATTTTTAAAAAGTTTTATGGCCATCCGGAAGTTTGTACAACCAGCCCCTCGTCCTGTTCTATTTATGGTACCCTCCATTTATAATTAAAAAAACTATTTTATGCAATTTTATTCCTTTTGGCATTCCTTCATCTTCATTAGCCTTGTAATTTAACAATAGGTCGTCACCTATAGACGAAGAAACCCACCGGAAAGCTAATAATTATCCGTTTGAAATAAAGTACTTAAAAATTATTTCCTTTCGATTATTTCCTTCCGATTAATCGAACATCGATTATTCAATACCAATTAATCGGTCACATCGATAATTAGCTTACAATTAATCATTTGATGTTATAATCGATTATTTGGTTCCGATATTGCATCCCTACTTGGAGCGCCTAGGTTTTTCTTGTAAACCAAATTGATCACAAGGAGTATAAAATTGATCTTCATCTTACAGGAAGCTGATAGAACCTTGATGATACTATTTGGTAGAACCCTAAGATAAATCTAGAGTCCAAACTTCGGATGGGTCAGCATCCCGATATACTCTAATTTGTTCATTTTTACCAGACGTAACATGGGACATATTTCAGCCTGGCTGAAACCGTCCTTCCATTTGTTTTGCAACGTGGCTCCTCAAGTTAATTTCTGTGCTATTCACACTATGAAGCTGTAGTTTGGTATGTAGCCTCCTTAGGACTTAAACTTGGAGCTGCCCAGGCCCCGTATCAGCTGAGTGGCTACTAACGCTAATTTCTATTTTATTAATTCTAATAAGCTTTAATTTGGCATGTAGCTTCCTTAACTTGACGATCAGCTGAGTGGCTAAAACATGTTCCAAGCTTATAGAGATTTAGCGGCCAGGTAAGAGGAAGGCACAGAGTTTCCTCTAATTATTATAGTGACTTTATCAAAATGATCACCAATTGGTTATAGAGCATTAAAAGCACCCCTACCGAATATGATATTACTAATGCAAAGAGAATGACAAATTTAATTATTAACTCACTTTGTTGACGTCTTCACCAAAAACCATCCTGAAGTCACCCTGGTATGATATATTGGCAATAGTGTAATAGAGTTCTCGCTCACAAAACGCCTCAGGAAGTAGCAGAAGACCTACGTGAAGGGCACTCAATAGATTTTGTCTTAGAGCCATATCTAGGATCTGGAAGTCTCTTTTCACGGGCGTAAGGAGTTTGACAGGTTTGTGCATTCGACCAGCGAGGTAGATGTAGTCCCAATCGAGCATATCGTTGACGAAATCGTCCACATGGACGACACCATACTTGAAAACAATATCTTCCTTAGGGAGTTGAACCAACGTGTTGAAATACACTCGACAGGGTACTTTCTCCTGGAAAAACGAGATGAAACGCGGACCCAAGTTCTTCACTCCTGAGTAGTGATGGGGGTTGATCTGTAGATTCCTCCAGTGGAATCCGAGAGTGTCGTGAACGGCGAAAATCAAATCTATCATAGGCTTACCGACTTTCGGTCCTTTCTGCGGGAATACGCCCGACCCGTAGGCAAAGCAGAATCGAAAATATTCTTTCGGGAAGTGTTCCAAAATTCTATCTATCGCCGTTGGGACGACAGTAAGCTGGCTTGCAACAGGAACGAGTGCCTTCGTCGCAGCCATTTCGAGGTGATCATTAGCTAGACACTCATTATAACATCCCCAATAAATTAAACATCATGTGTTCATTACACTCATAAAACTTATTTTCTCGATTGTGATTTAGCAGTCAACCCATATTCCATAACAAACCAGTGTTTATACTACTGAAAACTTAAAACCACGACAAAAGTGTACAACGCTTATAACCTCAAAAAACCTTCCAGACGGAATCGAGTCCATAGAAAAGGAATAGCTGTTCGGGGTTTCCGTTAACTTATGGACCCATGGAAGAAGGAATACTTTGTTATTTTATAAAAGTATATAATATAATATATAATTAATAATTATATATTATAGTGTAGAGAAATTCATTTTCTTTAAAATTCATCTATAAAGAAAAAAAAAGTTTGATGAATGGGGTAGGAGTGGTGATTCAGCCCTGACAGTTTATCGTTTTAATTAGGTATATTACAACCATTTTTTGAACACAGTAGTGCATTTAAATAATATTTGAACAGTTTTTTGCATAAATGTAATGACACTCTCCCACATACGCATAATATTATTTGAATGCACTACTGTGTTCAAAAAATGGTCGTAATATAATTAAAACGAAAAACTGTCAGGGCTGAATCACCACTCCTACCCCATTCATCAAACTTGTTTTTTCTTTATAGATGAATTTTAAAGAAAATGAATTTCTCTACACTGTAATGGCTTGCTAAGTTGTTCCTTCCCGTGTTTCTGATCCCACCACTGTGGGCATATCTGGCTCTGAGAACGCAGACCAAGATATCCCTCTGGGTCGGGCGTAATTGCCTAACCTCCCCGGGTTACAGGGGGCCACTCAGCAAACCATTCATTACAACACTTTCAATCAACGAACGTTTTACTGAGATCAATTCGTCGACCTGGAAATCAATTCGACCTGAGATCAATTCGTCGACGATGGAAAGTGAAGCAAAAGTCAAAGATTTGCAGAACTGCCAATTTTTGCCCATTTTTGCCTTTTCGACAGTGGCGGCTCGTCCATAAGGCCACCTTGGCCCTCGCCCCACCCAAAAATTTGCAAAGGAAAACAGAAAAAACATAGAACAAGGAGAAAAAAAATCTTACCTACTACTACCCACCATGGAAGAAGGGAGATCTCCCTTCCTCCATGACTACCCACTTCCACTGAGTCGCATTTTGTTTCGATTTATCGATTAAAAAAGTCGATTATCGGATCGACCAGAAGTGCCCCAGTCTCAATGTTGAAGGTATAGGCGCTTCCTGGGGTGGGGGAAGGCACTCTGTGTTGCGAGATAGGAGGCGTTCCGGGCGGTGGCCAAAATATCGTATCAAGTTGAACGCCGAAAACAATCGATCGTTGAATCGTTCCTTGTCAAGGAAGAACGAGTTTCATTCTTCCATGCTTTCTTCCATGTTTGATAAGAATGATATCAAAACGTTGCCTGACGTTATAATATTATTTTGAATGCATTGACTGGTGGTTTTTAGCTTCGTATTTACTCATCATAGTAAAAGTGAGTTATTGTCTCCATAATATTAATCAACTAAACATTGAAATTTAATATCTCACGTGCAACGCGTGAACGCTTTGCTAGTCGTCAAGACTGAAGTGGATCCACAGAAAACCCTACTATACTACGTGGATCACTATTCGCCCAAGGGAATCTCATTTGTTGATTTCTACATTCTGTAAGTTAATAACAGTTAATAACCGTTAATAACAGTAATATACATAATATTATTATGTAGCTCAGCCAACCGTTGAGAATACTGTTTTATTTGTTATCCCTGAAACTGATGGTGACTTCGTTGACTCGAGCTTTGTTTGAGCTAACCAACGAACTCTAAAAGCTAGTTGAAATCAATCTTGCTGTTCTGTGATCGCTCAAAATGTTTTGATACGATTGGATAAGAAAACGTATGTGCAATCTGGGCATAAGAGGACATTTTTAGAGGGGGTTTTCAACGTACCACTCGGCTAGGAAGCAGATGGTCGCGATTGCTAATTTTTAAAAACCCCAGTAATAGAAACTCCAATAATATAATTTTTTGACTACCTTTATAATGTACTCTTTGAATAGTACTCGTACAGTCACAATTTCTCTTTTATTCTTCCTATAATTTTGAAGATAATTATTTTGGTGGGTAGGTGGGATTGCCTTGCAGCCACCTCCTCGTCGGTAATCCTGGATACTGGTCAGTAACCGACCCTCTCCTCAAGAGAACTCTTTGGAGAACGATGTTTCCTGACTTGCTAAGAGCTGCATACCACTAATTATGAAGCAGTTTAGCTGTAAGGGTAGTTTGAGTTTAGTTCCTATAGTGAGTACCTAATAGGTAGGTATGCACCTAAATATTGCCCTGGTGCCCCACCAGTTTCTGAGCCCACGAGCCGCCCCTGCTTTTCGAAGCTCGAAAACGTCCCCATAAAATATATTGGAAATTTAGTAATCTACATTTTCTTAGATAGACATATCTTCAAAAAATGAACTGGGAGTGAGCTACAGGCCAAAAACTCAAAAAAGTGCTGATTTCTGACAGATTTTTCAAGATGGCGGAGAAAGCAAGAAGGACAGGAGAAACTTGGATCTCCCATGTTATGGACCATAAAGTGTAGGTATACTACATAAAACTTGAGATGAATTTTAGGTAGCAATTTAATTCACACGTCATCTTTATTATGTTTGTGGTACCTTAAAAACGTATTCTTCGTCAATTTTCCCTACCTACGTCCAGAGTTTAGCGCTAGAGCTAAACAGTGCTTTCTGGGTAACCCTCGTACCTACTATGCTTAGAATATTGAGTTAATTACTTTAAATTTCCCTGGTCTACGAATGACAGTTTTGGTGAATTCAAAGGCCATAAAAGTCATTGTTTTAGGCGGGGCAAGTTTTTCTTGGTTTGTCAATCAATAGGTATGGCTCCTCAAATGATTGACTTAGGTACCTAAAACGATGTTATAAGGAATTAGGTAGAGATCAGAAATGTACATAATTTTGGATAATTGCTCTTTATTATTGGAGTTTCTAATTACATAAACCCAATGACACAGTATCCACATCTTGGATATGCATCAGATGACACTTAAATCTAGTATAAATCGGCTGGTTCCTCGTTGGCTGTCGCAGGAAGTTGCACATTACCACAAATGAAAACGTTCTTCTGACTTTGGATAGTCCTAACCATTTCAAACCTCATGAGGCCATTATGCGTTAGACAGTAAATACAGCATTTAAAAAATATATAATTTCAGACAATAAGTAATAATTTTAATTGAACGATCAATCTCACCAGCTTGGAAGTGTTGAAACGTATTTTCCACACATAAATTACCCTAATTCTGTCTTTGCGACAAGGATCTTAGGTCGGTACCTAGAGTTTCATAATCATTCTTCATAGTGGGCAATCTTTAATAGACTGCTTAAGGTTGGTACTTATGTAGCTATGTTGAAGATACAGATTCGAATGGTAGGAACACATTTAAAAGCAAGCTGCTCAATTCGTAAGGCAAATAGATCTCAGTAACAATTGTGTCGTCTGGTTGCAAAACTGCAAACTCATCAATTTTCGGAAAATCGCTGTTTTAAATGTATCAAGCCCTTTACAAACCTTCCCATCCGTTCGCAACGAGAAACCATACCAAAACCGGTCATATCCGTGCGTTTTGGAGGTCCAACGTGCTGCAAAATCGGCCACATCCACTCGCCAGTGTTTTTCAAAACCGGTCATTTCCAAATCCAAACGGTAGCGCTAGTGTTCCCTTTTATATCAAGTCTTAACGATGGTGTTAATTACATCTTTCGTTGCCGACCGAAAGTTGTGTGCACAGGAAGTGCATGTGGCAATTTTATCTCTAAGACATGGAGAACTTGGATGATATCGTGCCTGCAAATCAAGCAATTCGCCACGACGAAGGGATTTTTTTTTATAACAAAAGACGAGGATAAACCGTTAGTGCAAGGGGAGGTCTTCTACAGAAATGAGCTGGGAGCCAGAAAGTCGGTGGTGAAGAGTAATAGGAATATTTTGAGCAGCAGGCTTGATAAGTTTGTAAATCCCCTAAAACTCCGTGACGCGAGAAACTTACTGACGAAACACTGTGGACCAGATTGGGACAAATACGGCCAAATTTTTTTACTGGACTTTATGGCTGATTTGGGTGGAAACGGGGAAGTCTACGAGGAAAGAGGTGACGAATTCTTGGAGAATAATGACGACATTAATAATGTCACATTATGTGCGAGCCTGAGGAAGACGATTTAGTCACTCGAATGTGAAGTTTCGTTTCTTCTACATAGGTAGGTACTTACCTATATTTTTTTCATAACTTTACTCAACCTGAAATAAAGTTCAGTTACACAATGCTCTACAGGACAGTCTTCAACAAATCCATCTATGGAGTGATAAATGAAGGGTAAAACTAAATGCTCCCAAATCCACGTTCCATTCACTCTGAAACGGCAAAATTACCAACTCACCCCAACTTACAATGGCCAAAATATTCCGATCAACTACACGGTTAAGTACCTAGGGCTAACTCTCGACCACCATCTAACATGGGGAGCCCATATCAACTACTTAGTTGGAAGGAGTGCTCTCCCTTATCCCTCACCATGAAGAGATTGATATACTTATCTCTAATACGTCCAATATAGTATTATTCTTGCGGTCTCTGGGGTTCTCCTACAGCAACACATATCAAACGGATACAAGTAACTCAGAATCGGGTTCTGCGGCTCATCACGAACGCACCGTGGTATGTAAGAAACGGTATGCTCCACAACGATTTAGACATACCAATGGTCAATGAAGTCATTGCGGAGATGTAAGGCTCCTTGAGAAGGGGAATGGAAAAACACGAAAATCCCGTGATAGCCAAAATAGCAGAAAACTCCGTGCCGCCAATAACGAACAGACCATTAAAACGAAAAAGGCTGCAAGACTCCATCATCCATTGACTGCTCCATCATCATCACGACTAAACAATTACCTACTCAGTGACAAACATTTGGGATATTCATCTATCTCTAGGTCAATGTACCTACTACTGTTAAATTATTCATTCTAATTTATTCTATTCAACCATCTTTACGTTATAAATGCTGGTGTGCCGCAAGGAAGTGTATTGGGCCCACTCCTGTACCTTCTGTACACCAGCGATTTACCAGAAGTCGAACATAACACCACAGCAACATTTGCAGACGACACTGCTGTCCTGGCAGTTGGTGACAGCAATAACGAATCAATATCAAAACTCAATAAGTCCATCTCCAAAATCAGTCTTTGGACAACAAAATGGAGGATAAAACTGAATGAGGCCAAGTCGGTGCACGTTGATTTTACCAACCGGAAGATTAACTACATCCCTGCTTTCCTCAACAACGTGGCAATTCCCTACGCGAATGAAGCCAAATACCTGGGCATGACGCTAGACGCCAAGCTCAGGTGGAAGGAACATGTAAAAAAGAAGAGGACAGAGCTCGCATGTATTCATGTGTAGACAGAACTCAGATTCAGATTCAGACTCAGATTCAGAACTCAGATATGTAAGTCAGACATATGCATGTGTAGACAGAACTCAGAAGGATGTATTGGCTAATCGGCCGACGATCCACCATGACCATTGGTAACAAGCTGCTTCTTTACAATCAAGTACTCAAGCCAGTTTGGATGTATGGAGCGCAGTTGTGGGGCTGCACAGCTCCAACCAATAGACAGATCATTCAACGTTTCCAGAATTCTGTACTACGATGTGTCACTGATGTGCCGTGGTATTTCCGAAATGAGGCACTCCACCGTGAACTTCAAGTTGACAGTGTGGATGTGGTGATCAAAAAGCGAGCAACGGCTCATCTTGCCAGACTAAAAGATCATGTGAATGAGGAAGCTGTAAAGCTCCTGGATGTGCAAGATCTAACTCGACGCCTTAAGCGTTTGAAACCGCATGAGCTTGTGTAGGAAGTGAATGTGATATGTTCGAGAGACAAGGGACAAAGTTATGCATTTTAGGTCCTGAATAGTGTGTTGTAGTAATGTAAGTCAGATTTGTATTGTTAATGAGATTACTCGGTGCAATAAAAGCTTTAAAAAAAAAAAAAAAATCTTTACGTTCTTATTTAAAATAGAAAGTTAAATTATTTATTCTAATTCTAATGTAAACCTACTATTCATTCTACTACTTATTCTCAAGTAAAATAATAGCTAAATTAAAATCTCTAATTGGAAACTAATGATGTTGAGGGATGTCGAGGGTCGGTCAAATGAAAATTGATTTATGTGCCAACGTTTCGAAGAATATATTTCTTCATCTTCAGGACAGGTTATGAAATGGAGTTAGACTCCAACAGGGAAGCTCCTTCCTCCAGATCACAGAAGTAATAACTTATTACTTCTGTGATCTGGAGGAAGGAGCTTCCCTGTTGGAGTCTAACTCCATTTCATAACCTGCCCTGAAGATGAAGAAATATATTCTTCGAAACGTTGGCACATAAATCAATTTTCATTTGACCGACCCTCGACATCCCTCAACATCATTCTTACTGACGGTCAACCTAAACCACACACACTCATTGGAAACTAACTAACGCTACTACAAATTGTAAAACTGGTTATTGGACATCCACAGGGATGTACCATTAAACATGTATCTTGCAAATTAGGCTGCAAGCCTACTATATCATTTAGTAACACCAACTGTAAAGCTTTTAAGGCGATAAAGTGGAATTAAAAAAAAAAAGTTACAAGAAACATTGTGAACGATTTTCTTGGCTACTTAACGTCAATTTTGTCGATATTTTAAGCTTTAGTTTATAGCAAAACCGACTAAATCCTAACTAAAAATGTTAATGTCCCCCTCCCTGCGCGTTCCTCCAGGTTCTCTTACGTTGCTTCAAACTACCCTAGTGACACATTAACAACAAGAGATTTGGATCGTATCACGATTTCCCCCGGCGTGACAGTAAATCGGCTCTCATGAAAAAATTTCCGTTGTGGAAATGACCGGTTTTGCAACCAGACGACACAATTACATGACAGATGGGTTCCTACCTAAGCACCAAGTAATTATCGACTAGTAGGTACTGGTAACTGTGATTTACGCCAACGGGACACCACGTGTGTGTTATCGCTTGTATGAACATATCATAATTATATGAACAATCTACTCAATGTAATATTAAAAGATTCCCGTGGGATTGATTTTCTATCAATCTACGGATTA
Organism: Stenodema calcarata; assembly: GCA_963920205.1. Lineage (NCBI taxonomy): Eukaryota > Metazoa > Arthropoda > Insecta > Hemiptera > Miridae > Stenodema > Stenodema calcarata. The sequence goes on along the minus strand of OY986056.1, from coordinate 25,509,726 downwards.
TTGTGGAAAAGTGCAAGAATATAACATATTAATTTGGATAATATAAATATAGGTATTTACAGTAGATTTTCCGACAATACCCGTTTCGTTAGTTTACATAAACTGCTAATGTGACGTAGGTACTTGGAATGGAATTTAAATGCGTCTTAAGGTTTTACTTGATTATCATGTCAAGTAGTTACCAAGTTATGACAAGACAGGCAGAGAGAAGCACCCAAATTCATATATCTATGTTTCAATATCTGGAAGGTACAGTTTGTGCTTAATGACACCCAAATAAATTGGATTGCTTCAAAATTCGCTCACTTGTTCACTCTGTAAGTTCATATATGAACTATATAGGTACCTATATAAGAATCTAAATCTACAAACTCGATCACTAATAACTTTGGTTGTATTAATAGTTGTACTTACTTCCATATCAAATAAAGTTGGATTAATTTAAACAATTTTTATAGCATCCCGCTTTTGCACATTTATAAGTATAGAATGTTTAAAATATTCAAACTAGGCGTAGTACACAAGAATGGGGTATGCGCATGAGAAATGAAAATTGAAAAAACCAATTCATTGTTATTAAAAAAAAAAAAAAACTTCACAGAGATCGATAATAACAATTGAAATCCGATTGATTTGAAACTTGGACGTAAAATGGCGCGCGGTTGTGACGTCACCATAGGGTGGCTATGAACCGGTGCGGCGGTAGAATTGATTTAATTGACCAATCAGGTGCTTCAGCGGTTCTGACGCCATGGCGCGTTTTCTTAATGAACATGATTATATTTTTTCTACCAATAAAAAATAAGGGTAAACTAATTTTGACAAATGGTTCCCATTTTTACGTTTTTGAAGCGATTCTCTGTCAATAACAATTCCAAACAAAAATCATGTGCAGACCTCTTTGGAAGAATCCTGATGCTGGGCAGATCCAGACTTTATTTTGGAGTTCATAACCTAATCTTACCTAAGTTTTTTTTAGGTTTACTTCTTTCTATAGCATATGGAGCGTTAAGGGAGTCACTGACTATAACTGAATTTCTACCTAACTCCTACTTCTACATAAGTAACATAGCCAGGAATTTCGTGGGAGGGGGGTGCCCAAAAGAAGAAGGGTTAGAGTTACCCCCCCCCCCCCGGAAAAATGTTGACAAACAGGTTACTAAATAGAAACTGTTAAAAAATACAGGGTTTTAAATTAATTTTAACACTTTTCATCATTAAAAAAACTTCATTTGTCAAAGAAATCTTTTTAAATTCATAATTTTGCACTACATCTTAATATTTCGAGGGAGGGCCCTGGCTACGCCACTGTTGCACATAACCAAATCAATGTTTTTCAGAGATTTTGCTTTTCTCTCGCCAGAGACGTTCAAACTCAGCCTTAGCATCGAAATTTGGGAGGTGTCACTCTCTTGGAAATCGAGATATCCTGCCAAAAAGTTAGAGGCCAGCGGCCATCGGCCAAATAAGGCTGTGCTTCGCCCACACAACTGCTATAGTATCGACCCCCCCATGACTCCGCCTCTGAACACAAGACCAAAAACCTTGGCTTCATGTCTTGCTCTGGGTGGCTTTATTTACCCAAAGCTACTATTAAACCTCACTGTGAATTCTACATACTCATTCAAGGACTCTAATAGGACAACGTGATCAATCTACTCGTAACTTCAAAATGGTGATAAAACACTTTGAAGTTTGATTATTGTATGAACCAAATTATTTCTAAACAAGGTGCTACGTAACGTATGGGTGCTTCCCGCCACGAAGACAATAATATTTATCATAAACACCATATCGTTCATAATAGTGAGTTAGCGAGTAACTATATTCTGGTTCATATATTGTTGTTGATTTATGGAATTCGATTACGTAGGTATGTACATAAATATTAATTTATCCAACACTCACTTAGCTTTTCATTACCTATTAAATACAAGTAGACATTAAGAAAATTGCACACCTGTCCATTTACTCCATTAATTTATTGTGAAATAAATAGTGGTAAATTCCTTTAAACATAACTAGAGACTTCATATTTTCTCTCAAATGTACTACCTAACTGTAAATATTTTAGTTTTCGCCAAACGTTTTTGGAATATTTTACTAGGAAATTCACACTGGTGTGGAATTTAATTATTAGGTAGTAGAAAGTTTTTTTAAACGTGCTCTGCAGATAGAAAAATAATATCAAACATTATTAAACCATTTTCAGCGCATTCTCGGTAATATCGTCCGCAGTCTTCACATAGATTCACAAAGGGTACTCTTTGCAGTAAAAACCATAGTCACTATTTATGGGCAGTCTTTTAAATGGTTACATCATTAGTAAAGCTAGTTTAGTGTTAAAGTCATTGTACGCTGGCTTGAATACAAAAAAGTTTTCTTCCCTTCCGCCTCTTCTAGATAGGTGGATTTTTGATTTTAACCATTAATTAATGTGAGTCTCAAGGGAGAAAATTAAAGGTACTAAGTGAAATTTTACAGCTATATAAAGTATAGCACACAGATCCTTTTGAGAACTACCAACCTGAGTATCTACTGAAGAATGTACAGGTACTACTAAATTGGACATTGTAGTATTTTTACATTTAGCTAACCAATTTTTTTTCTTCAATAAACTCAGAGTGGTCCGAAATAAAACTACTGGAAGCTGTGTTTGGAAGGAATAAAAACACTGTAAATAAGTGACAAGGAGTTTCAAAACGGAAGCATCTGGATTTTTTATCCTTGGAACAGCTGCATTAAGAATGACATTGTAATAAATGTGAGATTCCTCAATAATTTTCCCCTACCATAGGCCGTTGTCGAAATAAATGCAAATCTAGCACTTCACTAATCGATTTTTTGTTTTGGTTGATTGAAAATACCTTTACACCTATTCATGATATATCCTTAAATTGCTGCTCTTGTGCACAGGCAACAGTTTCAACTAGAGTGAAAAATAAAGAACTGGGATGGAGGTTTTACTTCGCAAGTGACTCGTACTTAGTCATCCTTGACTTAGAGGATGGAGCAAGCTGTGCCGTGCATCACTTCAGAGATGAACATGGGAGTTCCAGCTCCCAGTCCGCCGTCAGTTTTTTCTTGTTCGTTGTCTCTATCGTACTCGCAGTCGAAATAGTGGCTCTGAAAAAGTAATAAAACAGGTAAGTACCTACTTCGTTATTATTTTGAAAAAAAAGGAAAAATATGAGCGAATTTTCGAAGAAATAACTAGTTTTATGGAAAATGTCTTCTTCATCTTCAAAGTGCTACCTCAGTTCTGATTTCACCATCGAGTTCAGCATAGAAAAAAACCTTTAAAATGAGGGTTCACTTGAATGCTACATTTTGGAAATTTATGAGTATCCCCCCCCCCCCCCTCACAAGAGCCAGGGGCGGATCCAGGCTAGATTGGGTGGGGTCATTAGGTTCATATCCTACGTTTATTAGTGATCTAATACTTTCTATTGCATGTAGAGCGTTTGAGGAGTCAGTGATAATAACTATGAATTTCTACATAACTCCTGCTTTTATATCAGTAGTGTAGCCAGGAATTCGTTCGGGGGGGGGGGGGGGGGGGTTCCATAAGCAGAGGGGGAAATTTTTGACAAACAGGGTACTAAATAGAGGGTTTTAACTAATTTTAACACTTAATCATAATAAAAAAACTTCATTTTTTAAGGAAATCTTTTTTAAATGGATGATTTTTCAATATTTTTTTAATATTTAATGCTTACACCACTGTTGTACATGGACAAATCGCTCCAAAATATTGATTTTGTTCTTAAATAAAAAGCCAAAGACGTCCATGTTCGAACTCAGCCTTAGTAGACCTCAGACCCCTCGAAATTTACCGAAAAGTTAGCGGCCATCGGGCAGTTAAGGCCGGGCTTCGCCCAGACAACTGCTGTGCGATTTTTGGCTCTCGGGGGCGGAGGGTTATGGCCCCCTTGAATCAGCCACTGGTCAATGTAGGGAGTAAGCGGTAGATTTTATGGTTGATAGGTACCTGGCAGTCGAGGCAAGGGCATTGATCACTCATCTTGCAAGTGATACCCCACTGCGCCGCCAAGGCTCGGTAAAGCGATTTGGTCGATTTGTGTATGATCAGGATTTCCTTCGGCGGAGCTCGCTGTACGGGTCCGCTCTCTGCTGCGCTCCCTTCGCCGCATTCTTGATCCAATTGACTTTCCTGGCGCCCTGCCAATGTCGACTAAAACATGAAATAAAATGAATGAAAATCAAATCGGCACTAAACATTGGATAGATTGTGTTTTGGTCGACAAGTGGTTCTTAATTACCTCCGCTAGGACGTGTTCATAGGGCGGAGGTGGTGACGAGGGGACGGTGTCCAGTAACTGAGTTGATTCTGTGTCAGTGCTTGAGACGTCCGAAGACCCGCTTGGCTCCATTCTCGCTGGGCCTGCGTCCGTTGACGCCTTTCGGAATCTCTTTGGGAACTTCGTTTTGTCGGTTTCTCGAAACTTTTTCTTGAGAATCAGAAAAAAACGTTAAGGTGTGAGCATTAAGAAACATTAAACAATTCTTAAAAACCGGTTTCGATGGGGCATGGAAAAGTGGGGATCTAATAACAAGATAAATCAAACATGGAGCTAAGGTTCGAACTGTCAAGATTTGTACCCAATCCTGGGGATAGGCAAAGAATTAATTATTAGTTTTACGTAGGAAATAAAACACACCTAATAACGAACAAAACTCGATGTGTCAGAATATATCGAACAAGAAATAAGGGGGGAAATGTTTACAACAGTCGGGACGAAACATTATTGATCGACCTTCCAAGGCAGAGGCGCCCATCCGTCTGAGGCAAAATTACCTCTCGCCCTCCCCACTAGTATGAAGCGTATAAGAAACTGCAATAGAAGGAATTGAAGATACTCATTGGATAATTCAAAGGGTAGACTCACCTTTACAAAGTAGAAGCAGGATCATATATTTTCAAGAATGATTTCAAACGGAGATCACTTTCTCATACGAAGGGCTGATGAAGACTACAGATAGACTAATAACGCCCCACGGCCAGCGCTCCAAGCGGTATCACCTCACCACCCCCTTTGGAGGGTTGAAACCAATTAATTGATTCATTAGATCGCCAAACAAGAACGCACAACAAGTGCTTTTCGCTACTAAATATCGACAGCCCTCTAAAACTTACTTAACTCTCTCTAAAAAAAAAAAAAGTTACAAGGTACAGTTGTGGGAAATTAACAGTTGTTGGTAATTAACATTGTGGGAAATTAATACTGCGAGAAATTAACCATTTGGGAAATTAACAATGATCGTCTCCATCATTGTGGGAAATTAATTTAATCAATTTGAACTTTGATTTTAATTAATCAAAAATCAGTGTTGTTGATCCAGGATTCCCTTGAAACGGTCCCGAATGATTGGTTTCGAATTCGATTCAAAATTGAGAGTTTTAAAACCAGATTAACAAATCGTCTGTTAAGATGCCACAAGGTCTAACTCACTTTTCCCAACTTTATTTAACCAGCGCTATGACAACATATAGCTCTTGTGGATATTAAGAAAACTGCAAATTCTTGACACAACAGTTTATTATAGATAATTATACCCTTATGTCAAGAATTTGCAGTTTTCTTAATATCCATAAGAGCTATATTGACATAGCGCTGGTTAAATAAAGTTTAAAAAGTGAGTTAGACCTTGTGAGATCTTAACAGACGAAATATTAATACACGTAGGGAGGATTTTAGGGTAATGCCAAGATGAAAAATACATTCTTTCTATACATTTATTATAGGATACTCTACCTAAACGATGATGTACATAATATAACAAAACTCCCATATTCACGATATTGTCAAGGATAGATCAACACTCATTAAAATAAAAAATACTTTTTGACGATTTCATACATTATAGAAGCTAAAAGTAACGCAATAAACAGTACAAGAATAACAATAATGTTGATTTTTTTTCCCGCTAATACATCTGACAACAAAACTTGCCTTAGAACGATTAGATTACATCATGAATTCATAGCAGCCTTCAAAGTTCATGATCCTACGATGAGGTGGAACTTCTATGTAGATTTTATGAGTGAAGGATTGAGTCGTAAGCTTGGAACATCCCTGCAGCAATGTCAACAGCGCGAGATTTCAAAGAAAGAGTGATGTTGGGGTTGCCGGGTTGAATTTTGAGCTCGTTGAGAACCCAAATGGCGTTAGTGAGTTTGACAGACTGGTAGAGCATGTCTTGACCTTCGACATTTCTCTTGGCGATAGTGAAAACGTTGTTTTGTTGCATCTTCTGAACAATGGTATCGGCCGTCCCTTGCACGTTATTCAAAGTGTAGTTCACCTCATTCTGAGCGGGAATGTCCTTCCAGGTAGCCAAAAACACTCTTTTGTCCATCTGACCATCTTCAGTGAAGAAGATGTTCATTGGCATGACACAAGCGAAGTAAAATACGTCGATGTTGTTTTTAATGGCCACTTGAAGATTTGTCAGGGGATCCATACGCTGAACAGCACCAGTCGTGTTCACTGAAAGGCTGCATTCGTGGGTCACACCAGGAGGGAGAGGATTGACTACTTGGAGCGGGCGAGCTGGAGTCACTCCAAAACTGTTTTTATTCAACTGGATAGCAAAGTTAGTCATCGGCTGCATAGCACGATTAGTGATAGTCATGTCCATCTGGATTTGACCATTCTTACGTGAGAATGTTCCATAAATCTCGCAACCTTTTCCCCTTTCGGCGGACAACCACAGCGTTTTGGGAGTAACATAAGTCGCTGCTTGAGCTGTACCCAACCCAAATATATCTCCAAGAAGACCAGTCGTGCTTTGTGTAACAGGGGGAGCAGCAGTTTCTCCGATTCCTCCCAAAAGTGAATCCAATCCCAAGAGATCGACGGGTTGGCTGGTCACAGGTTGATTCTGAGTAGCTGGAGATGGAGCATTGATGTCCATACTCAGAAGGTCTCCAATCAACGAGTCTTGTGATGGAATCACTTGAGTTGGATTGGCGTTAGTTTCATGCACTGCTTCAGAAGAACCAGATCTTGCGGGAAGGGACTTCCTCAACCCGGCGCGGCCCTCAACAAATGCCGATGGTGGTTTATGATAAACTGAAGCCAAACTTGAAATGTGACATATTAGTTCGTCCAAGAGAGTCGGTTCAAGCAGATCTGTTTCCTCGGAAATTAGGGGTTTATCAGCAAGAACAACTTCCTTCGCAGCACCAGGATCAGTGGACAGAAGCCTCCAATAAATGAATCCACGATCTCTCAAGTCTGGATTATCCGAATCTTGAGTAGCGAGACTAAGTACCTGCTGAACGAGTTCCTGAGTATCTGTAGGTCTTTTCAGGAATAACTTAACTATCGCTGTCAACAGCTGCAGTTGCACTTGAGTATTTTCATCATGGAAACCTTCCAAGAAGCTTTCTAGCAATTCATCAGCGTTATCTATTCTCTCAGCATACTCACCAATGATCCAAATCATGGAAGCTCTTGCTTCAGGCTCATCCAACGTGTCCAAATTCTCACAGAGAGTGGAGATGATGCTCTCGTATTTGTTAGGATACTTCCTGAAGATATCTTTGATAACTACAATGGCTTCTTGAACAACATAATTAACTTTGGTGTGAATCAGATCTAGGAGAGTTGACACACACCTCTCAGCAGATTGTTCTACTTTGATAGCACAACGACCAATAGCTCGGACTGCCTTGCGTACAAAATCCACATCAACTTCAGTAGCGTACTCTTTAAGCTCAGAAAGGACTTGAGCTATATTGGCTTGAGACGCTAGACGGATCATGATGTCAAGTTTTTCGAGTTTCACATAAATTGGGTCGTTATACTTGACAAAGAAAACCTTCATTTCGTGTTTCAGGATGTCTGGGCGTTTTTGCACTATCAAATTGATGTTTCGAAGAGCAACATATTGAACTTCAGGTTCGGATGAGAGAAGAGTGACCAACGGAGGAGCCAACTTTTTCGTCAGTGTCGGTACAAAATCCGAGTCGGATGGGAGCATTTCCATGAATTTCATCAATACTTTCACAGCTGATAGAACTACGGCAGCATTGGCATGGGCGAGTCTGGGAGTGATACGCTCGCAAATGCTTTGTGCTTCTCTGTCATCCTTGGGACTGTAGTTTGATAGCGAGTCCAAGATAAAGACTTGACCCCATTCTGTACATTCATTCAAAGCGGTCAGAAGTTTATTGATGGTTTGCGCGTTCATTTCCACCAAAGGCGAGCCACTCACACTCGCTTCATTGATCTCTGATAGCGCAGCTACGGCATTAGCGACAACCATGGGATTAGAATCACTCAATAGATCTTTGAGCTGGTCAAGAAACCCTTGATCCTCGACCAATTGGGCATTTATGTCGTATAATTTGGCCACACAGACTGCAGCAGTCTTTCTCACATAAGGATCTTCATCTTTCAAACATTTTCTCAAAGGCTCGCACAAGTATTCAGTGATTTTATCGACACGAATACACCCCATGGTACGCACCGCGAGTGCCCTTATCAGCGGATTGGTGTCTTCGCAATCTTTTACGAAAGTATTCACAGCCATAATGGCCATATCAGGTTGAGACTTCGCATAATTCATAAGATAGAGATAAACAAGTTTTTTCAACTCCAAATTGTCGGTTTGCATGCAATTAACAACGTCCGGAAATAAAGCGGAGACATCCTTACCGACTGTCATGGAAGCTATAACTTTCTTGACGGCTTCTCGTTTCTTCTCTTTCTTATCGCTGTTCAGCTCCGACTTCAACTCGAAAATCTCCCCCTTCTTGGTGGTCGTGAAATATTTGGAGTCCGTCATTTTCACAGTTAACTTTTCTTTCGATGAAGGAAGAAAAACTGACACTAAAATAAGTTAGGAAATCCACCCTACGCTACGCGATGATAACAAGGGAGCAGTGACGTTATCAATAACATCAATACTCGGACAACTGAGAGAAGTGTTCAACACTGGAGCCACGTCATCTGAAGTTATAACGTTTGGCCTTACAATTTCAAAAATTCAAATGTTTCTGGAAATCTTCAATCAATAAGTGACTACCTTTTAATTAAATAACAAGTTCTGGTTAGCACTAAGCGCTCGATGAAAAGCAAGAACAGGCGTGGAGGAAGGACATCAAAGGGCGTGGCAAGGTTCCAAAACTGCTGATTTTCGAAGGGGGATTTTCAAACTGAATTTTCAAACTTCTTTATTTTCATCAGGATAACTTAACGTGGCCAAATGATGACCACAGTATCCTCGGATGAGATTTTTCATCTTCCACGGACAGTATCTGCGATAAAATCCACCGACAGCAACCCATCATGTAGTAACCACAACAAAAACGTTCATGGATGCTTATGGATACTTCATGGATATTAAAATCCACAGCTCTGTTTTCATTTTGTTTGTGGTTTCAGCGTTGCTGTTGTGCTTGGTTGTCTGTTCGTTAAAAATCATTTTGTCAATAAAATAATTTACTTGGTAGGTAAGCAGCTACTTCCTTGATACTAATTGCAGATATCAGCTGTGTTCGTACATTATGTCTTGTAGATATTTCATGCAGAAGTAATTCCGATCACGGAATCTGTTTTAAATGTGTTTTATATGTCGAATTGTTTCATATTTCTCGTATGAGGTAGGTACATGTTGATGGTGAAATCATGTTGTGTTTTCCTGATTTCTGATAAACGGAACCTCAAGTATATTTGAGATTGCAAGAGCCAATAATTGATTGTATAGTAGGGTTTTCTGTGCACACAATTATTGTAGGAATGAACGTAACTTGAAAGTAGTTTCCCGACTCCATTTTGCGGTTTGATATTTCGAAGCTATTCGGATGGTGATGAAACTGTGCTGTTTGGTTCGGTTTCCTGGGCACTGGAGGAAAACTGAGGGATCTGTATCATTTAAGTACGTCATTACATTAGCTTCACGCACGTATTTACATTCTGAAACATTTCCACGTTACTTTGTTGTAGCATTGATCTGAAGTTGAAGGCGTAGGAGTTTTCATATCCACTGGTCTACGATGATGTCGAGATCCGTTAGAGCTGAGACGAGGAGCAGAGCCAAAGATGATATTAAAAGGGTAATGCAAGTCGTGGATAAAGTGAGACGATGGTGAGTACCTGTATGTAATTATTACATTCCCCTTCCATCCATCTTAGTGTTGGTATGTCAAAGAGCTTACAGCTAACAAGAAAATTGAATATCCCTACATTCAATCATTATGATTATCATATTCTTCTTATTAAGAAGAAATCTAAATATCTTGTCATAATAATCCAATCTAAGAATTTCTCTTGTGGTATTTTGTAGTGAATGTACTCTGAATTTGGTTTAGGGAGAAGAAATGGGTCACCATCGGAGAAACAACCATGAAAATCTACAAATGGGTCCCTGTTCTAACAATGGAACAGGTATGTTGAGTTTCTTTCGAATACTCATGCTTTCATTTCGCTCATGTACTTGGAAACCCATGTATGTCTGGAGAGGTCAACTTTTCAGGAGACAAGAAAACACTTAATACCTTATATTCCTGAGTTCGAGACGAACAATTTCTTAGTACACGATCCGCTGCAGAGTAACTAATGTATTAAAACTGGTAAATGGACCTCGATTGTTTAATTACTTTATTAGAACGAGTTTTTGTCCAACCATAACTGCCTACTTACGAGGTTTTCTCAAACCTTAACGGCGGACTTACGAGATTTTCCTTCAAATTGTTGACTGGAATTCAAATAGAACAAATGAATAATTTCCAATTTTTATTGTGGCTATCAAAATAATTATGAGAGATAACAATCAGTCTTTATTTCCTCTAAGTATCACATAAGTATGGATATCACAACATTCTTAAATCAGCCAAGAATGGTGAAAAAAAATTGATTGAGCTGCTGATTATATTCACCCAGCTCAAAGCCATCTGGTTTAGCTAAGAGATAGTGATCTCTTAGCTATTACTCTACAGGTAATACTTAGTAGGAGTAGTTTAATATTTAGTAACTAATTTGAAAAATTATTTGTTAAGGAACAAACACTAGTTAATATAATTATCATCCAAACAGCAACCACCTAAGTAGGCAAAAGCGAAGAAAAGGTTTTCCATCCGTCCTGGAAGGTTTCAGACTTAGAAGTTGCCAATTGCGGAAGAACGGATTGGCCGACAAGAAGAAGACTTCGCCAATAGGTGTGAATTGAAATTGTCTAACAACTCATTTCCTTAACAGACGAGCTTTTTGACTAACATGGTTTTCCAAGTATATGAGCGATTTGTTACTATACTACTACTGAAAAGCTTACCCATTTCTGTTTGTAAGGATGTTTGTGTACTATCCTACACTACTATCCTTGTACTAAGTAGGATAGTACAAATCTTGTACAATTACAAGTCTTTATTTGTTCCTTATTATAATAACCCTTGGTTCCTGGCATGTTTTCACTTTTGATATGGTGGCTGATGTGTAATGAATTGGTGATTTAGATAATTAACCATTGGCGTGAATTTTCCAGAAAAAGAAAACCAAAGACCACGGCAACAAAGAAAACTGTATTTCCAAGCGATCCCTTGATACGTCGAATTCAAATTTCGGATTGACTGAAGATTCCAATACATGTGAGTCCTGTGATCTAAGGAACAACAAATTTGTCTTTGGCAAGTTGTTAAATACTCGAGCTGACACTCTGTTTAATTTCCAGGTTTTTCGATCGTTAGTGACTCTCAAGGCCCGTCGGATTTTTCAGCCCAACTAGGATTTTCGGAAGATTCAAATTCGCAAAGCAGCGAACCCGTCACCAAACGGTCCAAGCAGGATTGATGCTACTATCATCTTGATCATCCTTCGTGTACATTACTTCGTAACTTTCAAAAGCCCGTGTCGATTTGTTGAGTTATAATTCTCCCTTGTAATTAATTGTTGGGAACCCTGATTGGAATTTACTATCGAATTCAATCAATTGTCCCATTGACTTATTTATTATAATTGTATCAAATTATAGGAAGTATCAACTATTGCTTAATTTTCTCAAGTCTTCCAACTATCAGGATCGTCTTCTACTTTACTATGGATGCCAAGGATATGGTAGGTATTACGTTTCTGTGGATGCATTGCATAGGTGGGTAGTAATTAAATTTCTTCGTGATGTTCATGAGAAGAACCCCCAAGTCTCATCATTGATGAGAAATAATAGGGCGATGGGTCCAATGGTTGGAACCGCTCTCTGATTGGTTCCCAAAAGTGTTAAGTATATGAAAGTCACCCCTGCAGGAAATAAACAAGGACAACATTTTCTGGCTCTAAATTGGCCCTATACATACCCTTTTATTTCCATTTATTGGTCTTTTTTTTGTCGCGGTTTATGTGGTTATAAGTAGGTGGTCATGTTTTAGTAGCAGCCCGACAGTTTAGTTATCATGAACTAGATCCACACTGCATGGATCGTACAAACCCAAACGTGTGCTCAACACTGGTTCCTTTTGCTTCCATGGAAGCATCTTGGAATTGAGAGTTGCTATCTGAATTTTTATTATAGGTACTGAAATATAATATATTATATTATTTATTTATTAAATAAATGATGAAAATGTACAATATACATTTATTTTATACCTAGATGTATGATTTTTATTACAGTTTACATGGAATTAACCCTTGATTTGTTTCCCTTGATCCTTATTACTACTTTATGCAAGCAAGAAGGTTACATTCCATATATGGCAGTTGAGCTAACCTTGATCTCATCTGCTCGGCGCTCTCGTCGTTTCGTTCTCTTTCTGTAACTCGGCAAGTGGTTTCCTTGCAAAAATTTTCATTTAAATCTCGTGAACCCGCGACCGCAGTTGTTCACTGAGCGTCCAGCCCTCATTTTTTTTAATCGGTTTCGAGAAAACGGTTTTTATTCTATTTGCAAGCCCTGACTATTCGGAAATCGTCGAACCGCTGCACCTGCCGAGAGAATGACCCTCAATTACGCTTATGATGCTATCGGCAAAGGTTTCGTCGAACAATACTACGCTCTATTCGACGATGCGAACGAGAGAGCGAAGTTAGTCAACATGTACAATGTAAGTATCAACGATATAATGCACTAACGGCGATGTTAAAAGACGGTGTAATGCTGGTAGTCGTTCGTACCTACACTATGTTTCCACTTGCCAACTTTTCATTCTCAACATTGTGTCACTCATAGTCGCCGGCGATAGTTTTGGTTTGTTTCATACTGTCACTGAAACTGAACTCTCAAATCTCTCGTAATCTAGCTAGGTAGTAAGTTAGAGCGATGTCTCACGCATTCGCCACATGCTTAGGTGTAATACACTTTTTTTTGGTCTGCATCCCATATTCTCCTACCACATTTGTCCTTGAGTCAATTCCCGATTTATATATCCTTTATGCATCATCTCAGCTATTTGCTATACGTAATGTAGGACCTACACTCGGACGTTAGGTACTTGAATACAGTGAAGCGGGACAGGATACATCAGTATCCATACAGGTGAGTGTGGTACTGGCAATACCGAAACATCGCTGTCCCCATAAAATGCCTGTTGCAATTTGAACGAGGAGCGCATAGAAGAAAATATAAACATATTATGTTTTATTGACGTCAGTTCATTGCTGAAGTGTGCTGTCTCATTCAGCTACCTGTTGATCGTACAGATCTTAGAAAGATGACACATTGTGTAACTTGATGTAGTTGACATTCCGTATGTCATCTTGTTCTAATTAACGTATGAATTGGATCTGACCTCTTGATTGATCAATTCAATATTCTCCATAGATACTCACTGAGTTGAGCTTCTTTAGCCCGGAGAAGAGTTCTTTAGTTGCTGGTTTAAAGCTTCTTTAGTTGCTGTTTTCATAGTTCTTTCTATTTTTCAGACGGATACTTCTTTCATGACTTTTGAAGGGGTACAGCTTCAGGGTGCCTTAAAGATAATGGAAAAGTTGGGAGTAAGTAATATCCTCATATATTATTGGGCCTAAGAATTTTAAGAATGCATGGTGTTGTTTACATTATTGTAATACTACTGGATAGTGCTTCTTAAAGCTGATGACAGACAACTGTTGCGAGCAGGAGCAAAGGCAACATAGGTGTTGAAGCTCATGGTTGTTGGTATAATATACCAATATATTATATTATATAACAGAATTTGGAGGTAGAGTGGGTTGCCCTCCCTGCTCCCATTTTACTAACAGAACCACGATTATGAAACCCGAATTTATTGACCACTGTTCTGTTTTAGAGCCTCACGTTCCAGAAGATCAATAGAATTATTACGTCTGTTGATTCACAACCCATGTTTGACGGAGGTGTGCTCATCAATGTCTTGGGAAGATTACAAGTGAGTTGATCATATTTAAGCTTAGTATAGAATGAGCTATGGGTTATTATTGTCGTTCGGTTTATATTTCAATCTTGATGATTTTGATGAGTGAAGCGAGAAAGTAGGGCGGGAGTGTGTAAAAACGCACTCTTATCCTTTGAGAGTCTTCAGAAAATGGCTATAAGAGCAAATTTTCCTGGTTTTATGTTATGTGTGGAACATCTGAGTCAAATATGGGCGATCTTTGCAGAGTAACACCTCAGTTTATAGATTTTTCAACGCTGAACACGATGGTGAAGTCAGAATTGCGATATTTCATTCCGTTATCAGGTTAGAGCAGATGAACCGCGAAGAACCTCTCAAGAAACACCACGTTTCTTCATCTTGTGCTGTATAAGATATCACAAATCTGACCTCACCACCTTTACCAGCGTTGGAATTCACCCCCCTAAAACTCCCCAAAACCCCCCTTAGTGGCCCTATTCTGCCCATGTACTGATGTGATGGTATCTACACACACCAAAACAAACGACAGTGAAGAGCTGTCGTTTGGTAATTCACGCCTCTAAATAAAGCTCAATTTATTTCCAGTACTCATCAGTGAGACATGGAAGAGGGAAATCCATACTAGGCAACCTCTGTTGATAGAAACCTGAAATTCCACCATGATTTAAAAAATAGTGCTTATTACATTCTATTTTCATCACGCTGTTCAGTGAATAGTCCCTTAAGATCCCACAAGGTCTAACTCAGTTTTTTTTGTTGGCAAAATGAATTAGGAACGGATACTTATGCGAAATCTCTCGGTCCGTCTTTCTACCTCATTGGTTTGGCTGTTATTGCAATGCAGAAAAAGCTTCTTTAACGTAGAAAAGCCGCGATAACGATGGAAAATACTACAGTACGTTGGGAAATCCGTTTTTTGTCTCCCCTGAAAAGTTGGGAAAACTGAGTGAGACCTTGTGGGATCTTAACCCACTAAGGCCCGTCTTTTTGTGAATATTTGGATTTTATCTCCAATCGTCCTCTAGAACACGGAAAAAATAACAAAACCATTCATTTGGTCAATTTTGTACAAAGTTTGGCATGGACCCCGTGGGCCCACTAAGTTCTTTTCCTGGTGGAGTCTCGAGTAAGACTGCATATCACTAAAACTAACTGCATCTCAAAAAACCGTTTATTTATTCACAGAAGACTAAGTAGAAGTAGATACAACACATTTTACAAAAAGAGAAAAAAATGATGAATATCGGGGGAATATAATTTTTCTTCTTGAAATGTAGTGTTTTATTTTGTACTGTCTAGCCACCGAAAGAAGAACAAACCAGATTTTCGTTCAATAGCTGAGCTGAAGGGTACACGGGCTTTTGGAAAACCGTAGAAACGTGAAGAAATTTGGTGATGAGAACATATTATCAAACCAAAAATGATTTGTTTCGATTCAGGCAATCGTCCAATGAGCTTCACATAAGGAGCTGAAGCTTTTCCTAAGTATTTTGTGTATAAGTCAGGAATGTTCTTGTCCTTACCCTGATATACATCAAAATTAACACAATAACCTTCACTAGCCTTAAATCCGAATCTAATTCGTTTCCCACGAATGAACAGCTTAACGCCAATATGACGTAAACCTGGCCTGTAAATATGAACAGAACGTAGTCAAATACAGGGTATAGTGAAGGGCTGGAATACTTCTAGGGCCCATGAGGTCCAGTTGGGTACGGCTACAGAAACAAGTGCCTGGGACCTGTCCATTGCTTTACATCTGTATTGTTACTGTCTCTAACTATGAATTAGCAACTCAGTATTCTAGAAACATAGACTTTTGGACAATTGAATTGAAAAACAAGCACTTAACGAAGTAATGAACGCAGCTGGTCGAGGTCGCATATGTCACCCATCGTTGACCGCGTGTAACTGAAGTAGAAAAGGGAACAAATAGCTTAGGAGAACGAGGCATCAAAGTTCAACTCGAGGACTATCACAAAAACAAAAAATACAAACGCCTCTGCGATGCCCCTGGGCGCAGGGGCAACTGTTTCAAGAATGTTGTCGTTGTGTACCCGTAGGGACCCCGCAGGCTCTAATGGGTTAAGGGACGTTATATTGAACAAGCATGTCGCCATTGGAGTTTTTCAAATTTCTGCTGTGGCTTGCTCAAATCTTTCGTTCAACTTCCTTCTTGGGTGTAGTATGATTGATTTCGGACGTAGCTAGTTAAATTGGGAACTCAGTAGACTGAACGAACTGCACGGGAATGAGTGTTTTATTTAGATACGTTTATCGCAAGTCAACAGCGCTGCCTAAATCCTAGAAATCAAACTTGCGGTCTGAATTTCAGATAACTACATAAATAATATTATGTTGCATCTTTGTCCCTTTCCATGTCCATGAAAATTATAAATTTCAATATGAATTTTTTAGCTAATAAAGAATAAACTTTTGGTCGACATTTTCGTATTTGTCTAATGTAGGTAGGAATTTAAAAAGAAAATCAGTACCGAATGCGCTTGTTTAAAACAGACGATAATTTAGCAGCTTGACACTACACGAATAATAGTAGGTATTGTGTAAATTTGGAAAACTGATATTATTTCTTACCACTTTCAGACTGACGACGATCCTCCACATGACTACAGTCAAACGTTCGTCCTAAAACCCATTGCAACCAGCTTCTATATCCAACATGATATCTTCAGGCTTGCTCTCCACGACAGTCTCTAGCCGTCTTTACACTGTTTTTCTGGTGAGTTCGTGAATCAACTAGTGATTGTTTTAGCTGGCATTATGAAATACCAGGATCATTGATCACACTGAAACTTATGCATACCTCATTTTTCAGATCGATGTTTGGGATAAGAATTGCTCAGCTGTCCGTACATGCTGAGCCACTGGTTTGTAAGCAACAGCGCTTTCTTGTTTTCATTCATGTTTACTTTAACCTCACGTAAGTTCGTAATATGAATTGAGTGTACCACGAGGAAAGTTCAGGCTTTAAGATTATATTTAAGATTAAAGCATTCAATGGTCTGCCATTGTGGAGGGGATGTTCATTTCAGCTATTGCCATTAATATCACAGTTATGTGTCAATAATTTTTACAATAAAAAGTACATATATCAGTTTGGCCTTGAAATCGATTAACCCTTGTTTTTTGAATTTATGGAGCAGTGAAAAAAGGTTGCAGAAAATTAAAGGTATTTAATACATGTCAGTACAATGACCTTTCATTCTATTAGATTTATCACAAAGTTTATAAGAATCAATTTTGTTACAAATTTTGTAACAGAATTGATTCTTATAAATTCATAATCTTGCGATAGCTTATGCATCTTTTAGCCAGTTTTTGGTTTAGGATGGGACAAAGCTGCATAAAGCTAATACGGAGGGATACAAATTGTTTCATTTTAGGCGTATGTGCTGGCAGTGTCCCCTGGGAAGTGTGTTTAGATTTGTTCCTACTGGTTGATTCAAACTCAAGAACAATGTCGGTAGATTCACAGCTGTCGAAAGGATATAACACATCTGCAAGAAAGTTCATGACAAATAGGTACCTGAAGTAATAATATTCGTGATATTGAATCAAGTGAAAACTTAACTACACCATCTAATACATCGTGCCCTTGAAATGGCGTAAACTTGCAGCTCGTCAGATAATAGTGGTGGCGCAAATGGTTAGGTGACATATGGTTCCGTTGCGTGAAAAATAACCTCAAAGATGTCTCTGTAGTTCACAAAGGGTACATTTGTCTTGAAAAACCCAAGATTTAGCCCGATAAAAACACGATTTTTCGCATTAAAACCTAATTTTCTCTCTTAATTCATCAGCAAAAATGTTTTTGAGTCCGTTAGAAAGCTGACCTTTTGGCGCATGTTTTAGCATACCTTCACAATTCTGCTATAAGAATTAATAAGATCACCAAGCAATTAAAAAAAGGAGACTTTGAGATTTAGATAAAATTCACTTTTCAGACTCCTTAGTTCCACCTAAAAATAGGTTGGTAGGTATAAATAGGCAGACAATTCAACGCTCTTTCCAACGGTATCCTCAGATTTTAATTTCAGTGAAAATTAAGGGAGTTACGGCAATTTTAGTGAAGTAAGGTCGAAAAAAATCGTAAAAATTGGATTTGAGTTTATTAAAACAAGTCAAAGAGACACTTTTGGTTGGAAATTTGATGTAGAACACGTAGGAGAGCTGTCGGACACCACTCGCGTTACACCCTGTATAAGTTGGGCTCACAGTGATTAAATGGTGACATCTTTATAAATTTAATTTTTTCTTTTATTTGGTATTGAACCAACACACTATAGGAAATAATAAAATGATAGGCATACTGTAGAAATAAATAGCACTAGAATGAGTCAAAGAACCTTATACTTCGATATTGCACAATCTCAGTAAGCATGGTAGTCCATGCCAGCTCTAAGTGGCATGCAGTCGACCTCGTCAATCTTGAGAGTATTGGTTTTGATATTGATATCCTCTTCGATCTGAACTTGAGTGCGGAGCAAATAACGCAGCGAAGCCTGAGCCTGTACACGAGAAAGAAGTTACACAGCAAACCGACTGTTTGAAACGTTTGTAAGTTTGAAGATTGCTTGTTTCTCAATTGAATTATTCTTATTGTGCGAGAACTGTGCAAAGAAATTCTTAGATAACTCCAATTTGACTCGAAAGAAATAACTTTGTTGTAGGGTTTATAACACTGGCCAACAAAAAAAAAAAGGTGTTGAATATTGACTATAATAGTGAACTGGTAAAATATAGGTAGGTGTTATACTTATGTACGTATATCAGTATGCTTGTTATGGAGTCCTTTAATAAGTTAGACTATGAATCCGTTGACTAGTTACCTTGATTTAGTCAGTTTGTCAATCGTGTAACCAGCAGGTGGTTTTGTTAAGAACGGAAATTGTGATGGGCCTCGAAATGACTATAACTAACGATGTTCCCATGTAAGAAAAGTTGACTATGGATTCAAGTTTTCTTAATTTTTTCTTAGTATTCTAAATATTAACTTTTGTTTACCACGTATGAGTAAGCACTTAGTCCATTTTATACATATGTACAAACTTAACTCATTTCTGACATGTACATACCTCAACTAGGGTGTTTTGAAGTTTGGTCACATCATCTTTGATTTGAGCCACTTCTTCTACCAAGTATGTTTCAGCTTCATCTCTACAACAGCCCGTACCTCGTTAGTCGGAGTTACAAATTCGATCACTTGATAAGATTCTGCTAGCAGTAATGAGTTCATACTTACTGCTATTCAGTATTTGGTTGTGTCATTAGAAATTAATAATTACCGGCAAAGTTCAGCATTGGTGCGCTGGCATCTATTTCCCAGTCGAGTATGTGCTAGGGCCATGAACGCCTCTTTCTCGGCGAGTGCCTTTTCTAGAGCTGTTATCTTCATCGTCATTTCATTAATCAATCGTACTGTCTGCAGAAATAGGTGACAATTAAACTAGGTTTATATGCATCGCACAGTATCTGCATCGACTGTTGTAAAACACCTACTAGTTTTATTTGAGCTATGCCCATCACATTTGACAAACAAAATAGATTCTTGAATTGAGAGAGGCAGGGATCGTATCTCTGTATTACGATAGGTCAGAATAGCTAAGAGATGGATGAAGTAGTAGATACCAAAGGGCAGATGGAGTATTAGTTTGTATACATGGTCTGTATTTGAGTTTTGTATCTCTATATTCACGACTCACTTCAAAGTGTTGATTTTCTAGTTTGGTCTTCTGTTCTTTCGTTTGTTCGATGCGGCGATAAAATGCTGAGTTGACCATATCATACTGTCGCCACAAGTCGTCAATGATCTGTTTGAGGATTACATCTATGTAGGCTCTCAATGGTCTTCCTGAAGCCAACTCTTTGTCAGCTTTCTGTATGGCTTCTGCCGTATGGGCTGCCCACTCTTCCTGAGTTATAGTCCTGCGGACAAAATGACATCGTATTTGCTAAGATTGGAAGGTCGTCATGTTAGCGAATTTTAAGCTATAATAGCTTCCTAACAGTAATTGTTCCATGTCCTAAATGTTTAAAACTCGAATTTCCAAAAACATTTCATACCAAACTCCGTTCCAGACCATCCTGAATTTACTGCCAAAGGACACGAAAAATTCTATTTCTGTATGTGTCATTCCAGACGATAACCCTTGGTAGAGGTGAGATAATAAGTTCAAATTTGCACAAAAAATCTGTCTTGAAAATCGAAAAGCTAGGTTCGTAGATGGGCAGAATCGGGACACTCTAAGGGGGGTTTGGGGAGTTTTAAGGCATTTAATGCTTCAAGGAGCACTTTGAAGATGAAGAAACGTGGTTGATACGTGGCATCAGATTGTTGGTATGAGGCAGCAGCGTTCGGTATTGAAAGGTCGTTTGATTCGTCTCCAGTGGTGGGAAAGTGGACGAATAAGGATAATGAGTGGATTCCACTCCGGCCGTCTCATATTGGCCCGCCAACTCCACCTTGGACGACATATTGACCATTCTGGAACTTTATAAACGCGAAGAATCTAAAGGGGGACCCACGGTTGTTGTGAATATGGAAGGCATTCACTACGCTTCGTGGAATAAGAAGCCATGCATACGGGGATATTAAATTTTACTTTTTGCTCATTCTGTTAAACACTACATCCCTGATTATAGTGTAGGTTTTGTTCTGTGTTCTTTATGGTCGATTGGTACTTGGCAATACGTTCAAGACATGTTGATATCTTACGCTGGATCCAGAGGTAGTGAACCGTGGTATATAGACAAACATGTGCTCCTTTCGTTCAGGCTCAAGTTGTGTTTATCAATCGACAGGACGTTACTCTTGTCTTCTAAGTCCCTTACAATCGTGTACACCATTGCTCGAAGTCTTCTCATTTGTTCTTTGACTTGTTCTTTGATCCTGATCAACATCCTCTGAACTGCTTTGATCATCATCTCTTCATGTTCAAGCTCCACGTCTACCTCATCTTTACACAAGTCTATCCCGACCCGTCCTTCCCTGCAAGTTGAATAATTCGTTTTGATTTTGAATTTATTCTTAGGAGACAATTTAGCAGCCACTCGTGAATAGTGTCACCAAATCTCAACCTTAGCACGATACATTTTCTACAGATGTCCAAGGCTTTGTGGCCCAAGTTCTTCTGCGCATCTATGACTCGCATCATGTACACCTTGAGACAGTCGATCTGAAAGCCGAATCAAAAATTAATTACCAGCTCTTAGTTTGAAAAACACCTCTTTCTTTAATATTGTAGGTATATAAAAAAGCTCAAGACCACATTTATTGACGTATGGACGACACTACCTAGGAAAACTCTGTAAATTATTGACAAAACGATTTATTATCTTCTTTGTGAAGATCACCCTAAGCTAATTAACAAAGATGAAATCATCCAAATCAAAATCATCCAAATTTAATTCCTTTGAACAAATAAGAATAGTATAAGCAATTTCACAGAGAAGAAACCGAGTGAATATTGCACTATCATCCAGTTCTGACCTATATTTAAAATTTCAATTCTCTAGCCGATCGGGAAGTTGAAAAAAACACACTTTGTTTAAACTTGAACTAAAAGTTCAAAATTCGTTTTGAACCCCACCCCCTTGTCCGAGGGTTATGAAAATGTTCAAGTATCAATGCGGAAGTGGTCCAAACTTGTAAACCAAATTTCGTAATTTTAGCACACCGCTAACTGGGCAAAGTGCTGCGGACGGAAGGATTTTTTTAATTCGATTTTTGGAATCTACGCATCTTGAAATGTAAACCCTCAAATTTTGCGAGGGGGGGGGGGGAGGGACTTTTTTTTTCTTCGGTGATTCCAAAGGTTCATTATCGAAGACAATAAACGAAAATAGGCATTTCATCCTTGTATCTACTTGTATCGGCCGCAAGTTGTTGCCTATTAGGTAGTAATTAGTTCTACCAATGGAACTAATCAGGTAAAAGTAGATGACAGAGTGGGTTTACCCATATCATATCATTACAATATGCAGAGGGAAATATTTGGTTCGTTCTTCTTTGGCCCAAAATGAAGCGGAGTGAGCGCAAATTTCGAGGGGTCCAAAAAGGACTTGATTTCGCCATGTACAAGTAAACGTTGGAATGAAAATAACTGAATTTCTAACTAGGTAACTCCTACTTGTACATGGCGAAATCAATGTTGTTTTTTAAGCGATTTTGCTTTTTGTAGGTTTTTGATAAAACAGTTTTTGCACGTCCATGTTCAAACTCAACCTTAGTAGGTACCTATCGAGCAAACATATTATGTGTAATAGAAAGAAATAACTTTGTGTGCATATAAGTTAGGTTAGGTTATGGACCTTATGACCCCCCTCCCCCTCAACAAATCAAAGTCTGGATCCGCCCCTGTGTAAAGCAGAATTTTACGAAAAATTTGCAATTTTTGGAGATAGGTTAATGAATATCATATCACCATCTAATGCCGAATATACCTAACGATAAAACTTGTGGTTTTTCAGCTATGAACTTGAGAGAAAGCTCATGTTATCCATTTTTTCGCAAGGATTGGAAGAATGGTTGCTTCCGAGATATTGTGGTGATATAACTGGGTTCTTACTTCTTCGTCTAGTTGTTTCTTCTGCCACTCAAGTTGTTCTTTACGAAATTCGATATCCTTGATTTTCACGTCCAACTGGTGGTCTACCTCCAATTTGTGTTTCAGGGTGTTATCCTCGGTTTGATCGATAATTCGGTCGGCTTCCGCTAGTATCCGATCGGCTAGTTTTTGCTGAGACGTGATGTTGCGATAAGATTCCACGTTGGCCATGTGCCAATGGTTGACGCTGAAGCGCATCGGGCGAGTCGGCATCCCGATCAACGAGTATTCGGTCAATTTCGTCGGGTCCGGTGCGGTGTTCCTGAAACAAGAGGCGTTTTCGTGTTACCTACCTACCGAATACTTCTTAAGTTATTAGTACATCGGCTATTGTCCAATTTGTTCGGAACAATTCAGTGCATAATTTATCATTTCTCGTCGATAGCTACGTTATAAATAGGTAGAAAATAAAAGGGCTCCATAGCACTATGGCCTGCCTCCAACATAAAACAACAATCAATATCACTATGAACTTGTTGGCCCTTGGACTTGCGGTACAATATTAGGTACCTATCCCCTGCATACCTCACTCAATTTACCTTGAATAATTCTAAAGCTTATTTGAGATGAAAATATAAAAAATAATTTCGAGAAAAGAATTTCAAATTTATTAATTTTCCTCAAATTTTGGAAGAATTATTCAATTTTATTGATCACGGAGGAAAGCAAAACCATAATCTTATTGGATGGAAGGGCGTCGTAGAGTGTTGTATTTCAATAGGTGAAATATGAAATGTAGTTGTTCGCAAGTTGATCGAGGGCAGTCCATATGCTTGAAAAGCTCCCTCCAATGCGTTTCTGAGGCGGTGCGATGCTCGTTCCACATTGCTAACTTCTCTACTGACACATAGTTCTTAACAAGAGATACCTATCTCGTCAAAAAAAGCATCCAGGTCGATTTTGGCAGATGATTGAGCGAAGACGTCAGTGAAAGCTTCACATGACAAGCACGTCATTTCAAGAAAATGTTTTTTTGAGCTGAATCCATGAAAATAAGGCAAGCTCCTGAAGATTCGATTTCCACTTCCTGAGGTAATTTTCACAAAATGTGTAGAACTCAAAAACCTCATGCTTGAACTGCTGCTGGCCCAGCAGTGCTGGGTAATTTCATCACACGTTCTTAGGCATGTTCTTTTTTTTCGGTATAGCATAAAGAAAACAAAATTTTTTTTCAGCCCACCCAACTGCCTAATCTGTAGGAAACCTCTGGATGCTTCCCTTAAACTCAATGTTCATGTGGCCATAGGTAGGTAAGTTGGCACCTAGGTACCTACTGACTTTCCACCGACCTGTAACTTCCAATAGTAGGACTTCAGGAGTACCACTTCAAAAAAGAAGTACCATTCATCTATTTTCGTGTATCCAAAAATATGAGAGGACCCTAACTCGAAAAGTAGTACCTGCCCTCCCAAATGAAGTACCTCTGGTCACCCTACTTATAGGCCGATGATATATTAGGTATGTACGAGAACCAGTCTTCGCAATTTGTTTGAGGGTAGTCGTATACTATACAATGTATAGTATATGTCATATTATGTTAGATTGTTCAATAGTTATTGTGATTGTGCCAATCCGAAGAGCTTGGTTCATTAAATCCACCTGAAAGCGGTTGAAGACTCCATCAATTCTATTCATAAAAATTTTATATGTACTCACATTTCCGATTTAGTTGATTGCGAAGTCCGGCGAAATGAAGCCTTAGAAAAGGAAGGCTAGTCAACTTTAACCGTAAAATTGATTTTCTTCATTCGTCTACGTTGTGTATCCGTTGCTATACCGAATGCCACCAAGTTGCTGGATCGATACTAAACGTAGGTGCTGAACCTAAAAGTTCTAAATAATTCGGAGGCAATTAAACCTCTTATTTTATAAACATAGGATCTACTTTGGGTGAGATGATGAGATTAGGAAGTTATGGTGACATTGTCAAAGTACCACGTTGCGTCTTTAATATTTGACATGTTTTGAGGGGTTTTGACCCCCTTGAGGGCAAACATCCAGAGTTACCAGAACAGTCTCAGCGAAACAAAGTAGGTAACTTTGGTAAAAAAGAAAAAAATATATAGGTACTTATATATTTACATACCTATGTCTTTTTTACCAAAGTTACCTACTGTATTGCGCTGAGACTTTTCTGGTACTAACCCTAGGTTTATCGCCCCTGGTCAGTCTCTAAGGGGCAAATTATTGATTATTAAGATACGATTATTATTGAGATACGAAAAGTTAGAGGACACAAATTGAACACTTTTCAAAATGAAATATACACTTTACAAAATGAAATAAAAATTTTTCAAAATGAATTAAACTATTACCAAATGATCCAAATAAGATGGCTTTCCAATATTAATGAAGGGGGTGCATTGCAGCTGCCGCTGGCAGGAGTAATAAAGTGTGCATAACATAGTTCGCACAGTCGACGGACCTGATTGCAGCTACCGCTCGTCGAATCGCCTCTTGAAGAAGGTGGTTTGAGGTCTGGATAATACGTCCCTCACAACTGACTCTATTTTGGAGAATGCGTATTCCACTGGGTTCGGCATTGGGGAGTACGGTGGCGAAAATTCTTAAATCATGTTCAAAGAATGCGCTAACTCTCGAACTTCCGAAGAACGATGTAGACTAATACGGAGAGATAAGAGATTACCGAGTTCACAGAGAAGGTATCCAAATGCGAACTCGTTAATACGTGGAAGATTGACAACACACTCACGGGAGATTAGAAACTGAGATCTTCTTTCTCTTATCCTCTCCAATTGTCCAACTCGTTTTAGACCTTGTTTAAATCATTTTGTTCATCAACAGTTTATTTCATTTTGAAAAGTGTTTTTATAGTACTAATTAGTAATACTATATACCTACTAATCAGTAATACTATGTCGAGGGTCTCACGGCAACACCCCACATCGTCACTTTTGGCCAAAATGAGTAACTGTGCATATGCATAACTGTTATGCATACCATTCGAAGCGTCTTCCCCCGGCGGATCTATCTAAGTAGGTATCTAAGTTAGGTAACACTAAATCTCACATTTTATTTCACTGAATTACTCAGTAAACATAGTCATTGGCAGATGGTTTTTCGGCTCTGCTGGATAGTTGCCGAAATGACGATGTGGGAAGTTGCCGTGAGACCCTCGATATAGTACTAATGGGTAATACAGCGGGGACCTGTCTACTCCCGCATCCTCTACCTTGTACCTATTAGTTGGACGTACAGATCAAGTGGACGGGGTTGCGGAATGAAAACCTCTCCCCCAATCAATGATTAGCACTATATGTATAGATTAGTAGGACATATAGATCAAATGGACTCAACTGGGCCACCATACGCTTAATGCCATAATGAACAATGCAATAATTGATGCTCGTTACGTTAATGCGTCTTTGCGGGCATTAAATTAGGTTGTTCTGCTTTACTTAAGGTTGTAATAGTAACATACTAAAATAGTAAAAAAATCGGGGCTGAGTACGGATGAATTTTAAATCATATTGTTTTATTAATTCGACGAGATGGCTCCTCTTCGCTGCCAATTAGTATTATACATTTTTCCTCCTTCATCGGAATGAATTTTAAATCATAGCGAATTTTCGAGGAAAATGAAGCTATTCTCGGTCCAAAATGTTAAAAACTCGCTATTTCCGAAAAAATGTTACAGAAAAGAAAACACCAAAAATTATATGCATGTTTATTAACTCTCGATAGAATTGAGATAAAAGGCTCAAATTCGCACAAAAAATCTGTCCTTGCAATCGAAAGGCTAAGTTCGTAGTTGGGCAGAATCGGGCCACTCTAAGGAGGGGTTTGGGGAGGGGGGGAATTACCCATACATTCCCAAAATGAAACATGCTGACAAGTGACATCTCATTCCAAAGGGTTTTTCATGCTGAACACGACGGTGAAATCAGAGTTGCGATATCTTATTCCGTTGTCAAACTGGAGCACTTTGAAGATGACGAAACGTGGTTGATACTTGACAACCTGTCATGTTCTTCAATGGGGACATTTTTCATAAATCCAGTTATTTCTTCGAAAATTCGCTCTTACAGCCATGCTGCATGACTGTGAATTTTTTATTAATTCGACGAGGCGGCTCTTCGCTACCAATTAGTATTAAACATTTTTTCCCCTACATGGATGAATTTTAAATGATATTGTTTGATTAATTTGACGAGGTGGCTCTTCGCTACCAATTTGGGGGACAACGTGAGCAACCTCCTCGTGGTGTCCTCTGGGTAACGCTGATAGCTCATATTTGGCCTCACCGAGAACGAACAGTCAAGATTTGCAGGCCTCAGGAACGAATGGTAAAACTCCCCTGATCACTCTCAGTAGTTGGCATCTCAACTCGTTATTCCTCAAGACGGCATGAGTGCCCAGTTGTGTCAAAGAGGACTCAAAAATGATGGTTTATTTAGGGTTCTGTTTTTGAATCCATTCACGTCCATGCTAACTTTGAGTAAAAGTCGTGTTTTTCAGCATGAGGTGATCGAATAAGCCTACTGCATGTTTACCATCCATCATCAACAGTTTGTTATTTCTATTATTAGAAGAGGATCTGGATGCTATCAACAACTAAAGGGCGAGCTGAAAGGGGGGGGGGGGGGTTGTAACCAGAGGTACATGATCCGCCCAGTGATGCAGAGTCAGTTTGTTATAGATGCGCACCAGATTGTTTGTTCTTCAGCCTGGATCGGATACTGTTATAGTTCACTTCCAAGGTTCGCCAAATCTCAAACATCCGAGATCTATTTGAGTTTCTACCAGTATTCGTCTGAGCTCCTCACTCGGCACCACCTATACAACCTACGCCCACGGAATTCAACGTCCATACATGAGTGAGTTTGAAATAAACATTAAATCGTCCTTTGAGTTTTTCTGGTGTCAAATATGGTTCCTTGTAGACGAAATGTTAACTGCCTGATATGAAGACTCGAGTACAATTTATCGTACAAGTAGATTATCACTTATTATGAAGTAAGCATGAAACGTAACACCATAATTCATATCTCGCGTTCGTACACACTGGCGTACCCAGCTTCAATAAAAATGGTATTAGTATAGAAATTTAATATAATAAAAATCAATTTTTTCAAGCAAATAATTGTAATAATTAATAAAGCATAGCTATAATTACTGGTATACACAATTTTCTTACAACCTGGACGACCATGCCCCCCCCCCCCCCAAGCGGTTTAATTCTGGGTACGCCCTTGCTCGGTCTCTTTCAAGAGGGACATTGTACGGGACTAGTACTAATGTACGGAACCTATCATAATATGATAGTGTGATAGTTCATTTTCTCCACCAATTCCACTGTGAAAAACTTTTTTTTTCATACCGTTGGAAAGCTGAGATTCTGGCCATGTTTTTCTCGAGGAGTGCACGCCGAAAGAACCCCGTACTGATACCTCAAAATACGAAAGAAAAACGGTGAATTTGAGGAAATCTTAAAATTTTGGACTTTGGCCATTTTTTCATCAATAAGAACCTACTGTCTAAAAAAATCGGATTTTATATCAGGGAGATAGCCAATTAACCGTTGTTTCTAACGGTTTCCTCAACTTTTATTTTACATATCAAGGGAGTTAGAGATGTTTACTGAGACAAGGTCGAAAACACGGAAAAAATCTTAAAAGTGAAAAAAGTCGGTTTTTTTAGTTGAGTAATGAAAAACCTTCATGTGGCACTTTTTGTTGCAAATTAGCTGTAGAATTGATTCCTTGAGTTTGTCCCATGATTTCTGTTGTCAATTTTGGTGAAAAGTAGGGCTAACTCTATAATGTCCACTCGTTCGTTATGTTTTAAGTTCAGTCTTGCTCTCTTTACTTGCCGATGTATTATAGCTCTGAATTGATATTGATTGTTTAGAAATCGAGTTGATTGTTAAAAGTCGTATCTAACGGTTATTTTTTGTAATTTCGATGTCAGACTATTGACACCTCTTACAAAATGTGTGGTCCCCCTAGACAATCAAAAATGATGAGAAAAATGACAGACGTGCCAATATGTTAGACAAAAACACGTTTTTTCATCCTCCTGAAAGGTTGGCAACAGTTAGATACGTGGTGCTGCCTCTTGAGCGACGATATGATACATTAGTACTACCACCTTCTGACTATTTATTGGCCGCCAAGACTCTCACTATTACTGCTCTGTAGGGACACCCCCCCCACCCCCCACTCTATCACCAATACATTATCCTCTTGTTATCGGCTTGAGATCCCGGTATGGGCTTGATATGTTATCAGCTTGACATCCTCTTGAAATCTCCTCATTTACTTGATTCTAGAATCAAGGAGGGAGCTCCCTCCAACCTCCTCCCTCCTGTCTCCTCCATCCTATCTCCTCCCTCCCATCTGCTCCCTCTAACCTCCTCCCTCCAACCTCCTCCTTCCAACCTCCTCCCTCCAACCTCTCCCTCTTATTACCTCCCTCCCTCCTTCTCCTTCCAACCTCCTCCTCCTCCGCCCTCCACCATTGAGAACAGCTACAATTACAAAAGTATGCTCAGGCATCCTCCGGGATGTTGACGGTCACTCCTCAAAAAGATTCACGAATCAACATTAGTTAGAGGCGTTTTTGAACAGAGTTAAGGCGTTTCACCTTAAAAATAAAAAAAATAAAAATAAAAATAAAAAAAACAGTTAGACAAGGCGTTTTACCTTCAAATTCGAGGGTAGGAATTACCCCCACTTCTAAATGAAATTTCAAAATTTGGACTTCACCATCGAAAAGAGCATATCAAAAATAGGGGGGACGTAAAAATCTCATTTTTGTCAACATTGGAGATAAGGCTTTTTTGTTTCAAACGGCAGTATAATGCACCTATTGCACGTTGGTAAGCTAGAACTTCCCTTAAGGATTTTGTGTCGATGCTGAAGTTGCACCATGCGGACAAATTACATTGTCCTTTTATTAAACCAGATTTTAGATTTATTGATTTTCAATCAGTCTATTGATGGGAAACTCGGAAGCGTAACATGATTAAATGACTAAGTAATCAAATTTCGCTCCCACTGTGCTCGTACGACGAACTTGACTAACTTGATTCTACCCGTGAATATCGTGCACTTACTTGTCCGGAGAACAACGATGGGACAGAAAGGACTAACACAAACACGTTTTGTAATAAATTTAAATAGTTTTTTGCAATCTAAATTTTATAGTGATTTATTGCTGTTCCAGTCACGACAATGTCTACACAGTTTCCAGACCTCACGAACGACTCATCTCTTCTGAGCAACTTGACTTACAACGTCACATCGGCAATTGCCGCCGATGAAGAAGAAAAACGGATGGCGAGGTTTCACAACATTCAAATCATCAAAGCTGTTTTTCTCGTGTTTGTCACAGTCATCGTCCTCTTGTCGATCGGCCGAATGGTTTTCCAATTATTTGTGAGGTATGCGGTAAAACATGATGACAGATGATTGTTTTAACAACCCTCCAAAAAAATGTTGTAAAAACGAGCAGTATGAGCTGCATCCACGTTTGAGTTAGTATACCTAGTTCGATAGGCTTAAATAATTCATTAATACTGTGATGAACAGATTGTGTCTATCTCCAGCTTTGATTAGGTTCGTGGCAATATCGTTACCAACACGCCAATCTGCTTATTTTGTCATTTTCGTTTTAGTGCATCCACTGCTTTCTTATTTTTCAAAAACTCTCTATGAATTACGCTTGTCGGCTCTGGTATGGTGTGACCTACTTGTAGTACCTACCCAATTCAGGTTACCCGTTGCAGTAAAACGAAAATAATTTTCGTTACTCAAAAAGCAGATTGGTGCTTTTGGCGCGTTGGTAACGAAATAATTTAAAAAAAATATATATTCTCGAATAAAATTTATTCGAGAATATTTTTTTTATATATTTAATATTTAAGAATATTAAAGAATATTAAAGAATATTTAATATTGTTTTTTTAAATTATATTTTAATGTATCGAGGATATGTTTGTCAATAGATGAAAGCACGTATACGATTGGTCGTTTAAATTAGATGCTACTGTAATGTTATTAGGTGAACTCTCAACATAATATTATGTTAAGCAGTAGGCAATTGTTATGTGGTACAGGTTTAATACCTAGCTATTACTAAAAACATTGCGTTATTTAACCGTGAAAGAGGTAGGGCATACTTTCAGCGTTGTTGGGGTTATGTATTAAGGGAAATGTACTTCGTACTTATTGTACTTATGTACTTGGGGAAATAATAACTTTGCGGTCTATTGGGTAGGTATCTAATAACTATAGCGGTCTAACAGTGTATCTAGATTCTTATTGAATAACAAATATTTGACATGACATAATCGTAAATAAAAATACTGAAAATTCTAACTGATAATTATTTTCTGCATAGATCACCCTTTTGTCTACATAGGAATAGATCCAAAATCCTTGTAAATCCCGTAATTGGTATAATGACGTAAAACATCGGTACCGGTAGATCGGGAGATCGGCGTATTCATATTCACCAAATTTGTGAATTATGAAATTTAAATTATTAATATGAATACGAATACGGATATGAATATGAATACGAATATGAATATGAATACAAATAAAGCCATAATCACATCTTTTTGAATTTTCAAAATTTACTGAATTATTCGTGAATGTTACTCAAATGTTTCTATGTATGTTACAATGAATTTTCCTGAAATTCAAGTTTTTTCCACATAAATTCCACAAAACCACATTTTTTGGGAATTTTCCCGCAATTCACATCTTTCTTGTGAATTTTATAAATAGTTTTGCCATTTATGAATGAATTCCACAAACATTTCTACTTTAACCGTAAATTCGACTAAAACCATTATTTATTATTGTTAGGTACTGAGGTACAGAATATAACAGTTTTTCCAAATGAATTCCAGTCAATTCACATTTTGGTAAAATTGATCCATAAATGGGAAAATTATATATTAAATTCACAAAAAAATTTTAATTGTAGGAAAATTCACAAAAAAAATGTTCATTTTTGTAGAATTTACATGGAAAAAACGTGCATTTCAGTAAAATAGGAAACCTCGAGTAAAATTCACCAAAAATGCATTAAATTTTAAAAAATTGGAAAAAAGTGAATTTCTGGGAAAATGCCCAAAAAGATGTGATTATGGTTTTATTCATATCCGTATTCATATTCATATCCCTATTCGTATTCATATACACATTTTCCAAATTATGAATTTTATTCGTATTTATATTTGTAAATATTATTAGGCCTGTTTAAATTATTATTTTATTATTAGACCGGAAAATACATCGTATGGATACCTACCTACATCGTATAGGAGGAGAAACGAACACCACAGAATGCTTCAAACTGCTCTTCGGCCATTCTTGTTTATCCAACCCATTTCCAACATGTGATTGTTGTATTTAGCTATCAGCCGTTTCCAGATAACGCAAAGTCATTCATTTCAGTTACCAATGAGCTATGGAAACTTTGTAATTGTGCGTTTTTCTAATCAGAACTGCGTAGTGTAGATTTAGTAGATTGAGCGAGTTTTTCGGTAGAATAGTAAGTAGGTAGTACTAGTAAGTGATAGGTGTAGAGAACGTAGAGGTGAACCATGAGCGACGAATTGCCGCAACCTGAAGTACCACACGCTTCAGACGGCGAGAGACAAAGTACCAGCCGACCCAGAAATGTGCCAAATTCGCACGAAATTTCCAATGCCAAAGCAGAAATGGAACAACTAGATTCAGGTAAGATATTGTATAATAATCATAAAGTAGTAGAAAGAATAATGTTATGTGAAATGTGAAGAAACCTACGAATTTAGTCACAACCATTGGTCAAATATACAAAATTTGTATATTTAACTAGCGGACCCGACAGACTTCGTCCTGTCATAAAGATTTGTAATATACTTAGCAGTTTTTTGTTCGTACATACGTTTTGTTTTGTTTGTACGTATTTTATAGTCGTGGCTAAAAAATCTGCTGAACAGAACCGTCACCCTGGTGATAAGCTTATCAACGCCTATCAACGTAATTGTTTCTGATATTAATGTCCGTGGATATCGTTTTGAACATTTACCATCCATCATACACGGTGAATTTTGATTAAGAGTTCCACAGGAACCATGTATCATGTTTTTGATAAATACCTCATGCAATCCAGGATCTACCATCGATGTATATACATCGATGGGATCTACTTGTACATAAGGGATTTCAGCTGATATCACTGCATCAACTTCATTTGGCCTTATCTTTTCAACCCACCAATTCAAAATGTGTGCATGTGGCAATCCTCGTTGCTTAGACAACAGTGAGTGCTTGACTACGTTTTAGTTAGAAAACATTTGTATGGGAAAAGAAAAGGGCTGTTTTTATGGGGTTTCCGGCAATTATTCGAATTTTTCTCGCCGTAAAAACTATTCTTGAAGTTCAACAAACATTTTAAAAAAAGAATTGGCCAAATTGGTCCAGGCGTTGTTGAGTTATGCGCTTACCAACACATTTTGGGATTTGAGTCGACAATAGCTCTTCTTGAAGGTCCATTCGAACTCAAATAAACACGTCGAGTCGATATGAAGTCAACTTTTTTTCGTTTTCACGAAGTATTTGAGTCGACAATTGCTCTTCTTGAAGGTCCATTCGAACTCAAATGAACACCTCGAGTCGATATGAAGTCAACTTTTTTTCGTTTTCACGAAGTATTTGAGTCGACATTTGCTCTTCTTGAAGGTCCATTCGAACTCAAATGAACACCTCGAGTCGATATGAAGTCAACTTTTTTTCGTTTTCACGAAGTATTTGAGTCGACAATTGCTCTTTTTGAAGGTCCATTCGAACTCAAATAAACACCTCGAGTCGATATGAAGTCAACTTTTTTTCGTTTTCACGAAGTATTTGAGTCGACAATTGCTCTTTTTGAAGGTCCATTCGAACTCAAATAAACACGTCGAGTCGATATGAAGTCAACTTTTTTTCGTTTTCACGAAGTATTTGAGTCGACAATAGCTCTTTTTGAAGGTCCATTCGAACTCAAATAAACACCTCGAGTCGATATGAAGTCAACTTTTTTTCGTTTTCACGAAGTATTTGAGTCGACAATTGCTCTTTTTGAAGGTCCATTCGAACTCAAACACCTCGAGTCGATATGAAGTCAACTTTTTTTCGTTTTCACGAAGTATTTGAGTCGACAATTGCTCTTTTTGAAGGTCCATTCGAACTCAAATAAACACCTCGAGTCGATATGAAGTCAACTTTTTTTCGTTTTCACGAAGTATTTGAGTCGACATTTGCTCTTTTTGAAGGTCCATTCGAACTCAAATAAACACCTCGAGTCGATATGAAGTCAACTTTTTTTCGTTTTCACGAAGTATTTGAGTCGACATTTGCTCTTTTTGAAGGTCCATTCGAACTCAAATGAACACCTCGAGTCGATATGAAGTCAACTTTTTTTCGTTTTCACGAAGTATTTGAGTCGACAATTGCTCTTCTTGAAGGTCCATTCGAACTCAAATGAACACCTCGAGTCGATATGAAGTCAACTTTTTTTCGTTTTCACGAAGTATTTGAGTCGACAATTGCTCTTTTTGAAGGTCCATTCGAACTCAAATAAACACCTCGAGTCGATATGAAGTCAACTTTTTTTCGTTTTCACGAAGTATTTGAGTCGACATTTGCTCTTTTTGAAGGTCCATTCGAACTCAAATAAACACCTCGAGTCGATATGAAGTCAACTTTTTTTCGTTTTCACGAAGTATTTGAGTCGACATTTGCTCTTTTTGAAGGTCCATTCGAACTCAAATGAACACCTCGAGTCGATATGAAGTCAACTTTTTTTCGTTTTCACGAAGTATTTGAGTCGACAATTGCTCTTCTTGAAGGTCCATTCGAACTCAAATGAACACCTCGAGTCGATATGAAGTCAACTTTTTTTCGTTTTCACGAAGTATTTGAGTCGACAATAGCTCTTCTTGAAGGTCCATTCGAACTCAAATAAACACGTCGAGTCGATATGAATTCAACTTTTTTTCGTTTTCACGAAGTATTTGAGTCGACAATTGCTCTTCTCGAAGGTCCATTCGAACTCAAATAAACACCTCGAGTCGATATGAAGTCAACTTTTTTTCGTTCTCACGAAGTATTTGAGTCGACAATAGCTCTTCTTGAAGGTCCATTTGAACTCAAATAAACACCTCGAGTCGATATGAAGTCAACTTTTTTTCGTTTTCACGAAGTATTTGAGTCGACAATAGCTCTTCTTGAAGGTCCATTCGAACTCAAATAAACACCTCGAGTCGATATGAAGTCAACTTTTTTCGTTTTCACGAAGTATTTGAGTCGACAATAGCTCTTCTTGAAGGTCCATTCGAACTCAAATAAACACCTCGAGTCGATATGAAGTCAACTTTTTTTCGTTTTCACGAAGTATTTGAGTCGACATTTGCTCTTCTTGAAGGTCCATTTGAACTCAAATAAACACCTCGAGTCGATATGAAGTCAACTTTTTTTCGTTTTCACGAAGTATTTGAGTCGACAATAGCTCTTCTTGAAGGTCCATTCGAACTCAAATAAACACCTCGAGTCGATATGAAGTCAACTTTTTTTCGTTTTCACGAAGTATTTGAGTCGACAATAGCTCTTCTTGAACGTCCATTCGAACTCAAATAAACACGTTGAGTCGATATGAAGTCAACTTTTTTTCGTTTTCACGAAGTATTTGAGGCGACAATTGCTCTTCTCGAAGGTCCATTCGAACTCAAATAAACACGTCGAGTCGATATGAAGTCAACTTTTTTTCGTTTTCACGAAGTATTTGAGTCGACAATTGCTCTTCTTGAAGGTCCATTCGAACTCAAATGAACACCTCGAGTCGATATGAAGTCAACTTTTTTTCGTTTTCACGAAGTATTTGAGTTGACAATTGCTCTTTTTGAAGGTCCATTCGAACTCATATAAACACGTCGAGTCGATATGAAGTCAACTTTTTTTCGTTTTCACGAAGTATTTGAGTCGACAATAGCTCTTTTTGAAGGTCCATTCGAACTTAAATAAACACGTCGAGTCGATATGAAGTCAACTTTTTTTCGTTTTCACGAAGTATTTGAGTCGACAATAGCTCTTTTTGAAGGTCCATTCGAACTTAAATAAACACGTCGAGTCGATATGAAGTCAACTTTTTTTCGTTTTCACGAAGTATTTGAGTCGACAATAGCTCTTTTTGAAGGTCCATTCGAACTTAAATAAACACGTCGAGTCGATATGAAGTCAACTTTTTTTCGTTTTCACGAAGTATTTGAGTCGACAATTGCTCTTTTTGAAGGTCCATTCGAACTCAAATGAACACCTCGAGTCGATATGAAGTCAACTTTTTTTCGTTTTCACGAAGTATTTGAGTCGACAATAGCTCTTTTTGAAGGTCCATTCGAACTTAAATAAACACGTCGAGTCGATATGAAGTCAACTTTTTTTCGTTTTCACGAAGTATTTGAGTCGACAATAGCTCTTTTTGAAGGTCCATTCGAACTTAAATAAACACGTCGAGTCGATATGAAGTCAACTTTTTTTCGTTTTCACGAAGTATTTGAGTCGACAATAGCTCTTTTTGAAGGTCCATTCGAACTTAAATAAACACGTCGAGTCGATATGAAGTCAACTTTTTTTCGTTTTCACGAAGTATTTGAGTCGACAATTGCTCTTTTTGAAGGTCCATTCGAACTCAAATGAACACCTCGAGTCGATATGAAGTCAACTTTTTTTCGTTTTCACGAAGTATTTGAGTCGACATTTGCTCTTTTTGAAGGTCCATTCGAACTCAAATAAACACCTCGAGTCGATATGAAGTCAACTTTTTTTCGTTTTCACGAAGTATTTGAGTCGACAATTGCTCTTTTTGAAGGTCCATTCGAACTCAAATAAACACCTCGAGTCGATATGAAGTCAACTTTTTTTCGTTTTCACGAAGTATTTGAGTCGACAATAGCTCTTCTTGAAGGTCCATTCGAACTCAAATGAACACCTCGAGTCAATATGAAGTCAACTTTTTTTCGTTTTCACGAAGTATTTGAGTCGACAATTGCTCTTTTTGAAGGTCCATTCGAACTCAAATAAACACCTCGAGTCGATATGAAGTCAACTTTTTTTCGTTTTCACGAAGTATTTGAGTCGACAATTGCTCTTTTTGAAGGTCCATTCGAACTCAAATGAACACCTCGAGTCGATATGAAGTCAACTTTTTTTCGTTTTCACGAAGTATTTGAGTTGACAATTGCTCTTTTTGAAGGTCCATTCGAACTCAAATAAACACGTCGAGTCGATATGAAGTCAACTTTTTTTCGTTTTCACGAAGTATTTGAGTCGACAATTGCTCTTCTTGAAGGTCCATTCGAACTCAAATGAACACCTCGAGTCGATATGAAGTCAACTTTTTTTCGTTTTCACGAAGTATTTGAGTCGACAATAGCCCTTCTTGAAGGTCCATTCGAACTCAAAAAAAGACGTCGAGTCGATATGAAGTCAACTTTTTTTCGTTTTCACGAAGTATTTGAGTCGACAATAGCTCTTCTTGAAGGTCCATTCGAACTCAAATAAACACCTCGAGTCGATATGAAGTCAACTTTTTTTCGTTTTCACGAAGTATTTGAGTCGACATTTGCTCTTCTTGAAGGTCCATTCGAACTCAAATGAACACCTCGAGTCGATATGAAGTCAACTTTTTTTCGTTTTCACGAAGTATTTGAGTCGACAATAGCTCTTCTTGAAGGTCTATTCGAACTCAAATAAACACGTCGAGTCGATATGAAGTCAACTTTTTTTCGTTTTCACGAAGTATTTGAGTCGACAATTGCTCTTCTTGAAGGTCCATTCGAACTCAAATGAACACCTCGAGTCGATATGAAGTCAACTTTTTTTCGTTTTCACGAAGTATTTGAGTCGACAATAGCTCTTTTTGAAGGTCCATTCGAACTCAAATAAACACGTTGAGTCGATATGAAGTCAACTTTTTTTCGTTTTCACGAAGTATTTGAGTCGACAATTGCTCTTCTTGATGGTCCATTCGAACTCAAATGAACACCTCGAGTCGATATGAAGTCAACTTTTTTTCGTTTTCACGAAGTATTTGAGTCGACATTTGCTCTTCTTGAAGGTCCATTCGAACTCAAATAAACACGTCGAGTCGATATGAAGTCAACTTTTTTTCGTTTTCACGAAGTATTTGAGTCGACAATTGCTCTTCTTGAAGGTCCATTCGAACTCAAATGAACACCTCGAGTCGATATGAAGTCAACTTTTTTTCGTTTTCACGAAGTATTTGAGTCGACAATAGCTCTTTTTGAAGGTCCATTCGAACTCAAATAAACACGTTGAGTCGATATGAAGTCAACTTTTTTTCGTTTTCACGAAGTATTTGAGTCGACAATTGCTCTTCTTGAAGGTCCATTCGAACTCAAATGAACACCTCGAGTCGATATGAAGTCAACTTTTTTTCGTTTTCACGAAGTATTTGAGTCGACAATTGCTCTTTTTGAAGGTCCATTCGAACTCAAATAAACACGTTGAGTCGATATGAAGTCAACTTTTTTTCGTTTTCACGAAGTATTTGAGTCGACATTTGCTCTTCTTGAAGGTCCATTCGAACTCAAATGAACACCTCGAGTCGATATGAAGTCAACTTTTTTTCGTTTTCACGAAGTATTTGAGTCGACAATAGCTCTTCTTGAAGGTCCATTCGAACTCAAATAAACATCTCGAGTCGATATGAAGTCAACTTTTTTTCGTTTTCACGAAGTATTTGAGTCGACAATAGCTCTTCTTGAAGGTCCATTCGAACTCAAATAAACACCTCGAGTCGATATGAAGTCAACTTTTTTTCGTTTTCACGAAGTATTTGAGTCGACATTTGCTCTTCTTGAAGGTCCATTCGAACTCAAATGAACACCTCGAGTCGATATGAAGTCAACTTTTTTTCGTTTTCACGAAGTATTTGAGTCGACAATAGCTCTTCTTGAAGGTCCATTCGAACTCAAATAAACACGTCGAGTCGATATGAAGTCAACTTTTTTTCGTTTTCACGAAGTATTTGAGTCGACAATTGCTCTTCTTGAAGGTCCATTCGTTGACTTCATATCGACTCGAGGTGTTCATTTGAGTTCGAATGGACCTTCAAGAAGAGCAAATGTCGACTCAAATACTTCGTGAAAACGAAAAAAAGTTGACTTCATATCGACTCGAGGTGTTCATTTGAGTTCGAATGGACCTTCAAGAAGAGCAATTGTCGACTCAAATACTTCGTGAAAACGAAAAAAAGTTGACTTCATATCGACTCAACGTGTTTATTTGAGTTCGAATGGACCTTCAAAAAGAGCTATTGTCGACTCAAATACTTCGTGAAAACGAAAAAAAGTTGACTTCATATCGACTCGAGGTGTTCATTTGAGTTCGAATGGACCTTCAAGAAGAGCAATTGTCGACTCAAATACTTCGTGAAAACGAAAAAAAGTTGACTTCATATCGACTCGACGTGTTTATTTGAGTTCGAATGGACCTTCAAGAAGAGCTATTGTCGACTCAAATACTTCGTGAAAACGAAAAAAAGTTGACTTCATATCGACTCGAGATGTTTATTTGAGTTCGAATGGACCTTCAAGAAGAGCTATTGTCGACTCAAATACTTCGTGAAAACGAAAAAAAGTTGACTTCATATCGACTTGAGGTGTTCATTTGAATTCGAATGGACCTTCAAGAAGAGCAAATGTCGACTCAAATACTTCGTGAAAACGAAAAAAAGTTGACTTCATATCGACTCAACGTGTTCATTTGAGTTCGAATGGACCTTCAAAAAGAGCTATTGTCGACTCAAATACTTCGTGAAAACGAAAAAAAGTTGACTTCATATCGACTCGAGATGTTTATTTGAGTTCGAATGGACGTTCAAGAAGAGCTATTGTCGACTCAAATACTTCGTGAAAACGAAAAAAAGTTGACTTCATATCGACTTGAGGTGTTCATTTGAGTTCGAATGGACCTTCAAGAAGAGCAAATGTCGACTCAAATACTTCGTGAAAACGAAAAAAAGTTGACTTCATATCGACTCGAGGTGTTCATTTGAGTTCGAATGGACCTTCAAGAAGAGCAATTGTCGACTCAAATACTTCGTGAAAACGAAAAAAAGTTGACTTCATATCGACTCAACGTGTTTATTTGAGTTCGAATGGACCTTCAAAAAGAGCTATTGTCGACTCAAATACTTCGTGAAAACGAAAAAAAGTTGACTTCATGTCGACTCGAGGTGTTCATTTGAGTTCGAATGGACCTTCAAGAAGAGCAATTGTCGACTCAAATACTTCGTGAAAACGAAAAAAAGTTGACTTCATATCGACTCGACAGTGAACTACAAGATATTATTCAAGAGCTCAGTTCATGTTGCCAGGACTCGCCATACACTCTATCAGATGGCTTACTGTTCCGTCAAGACCGAGTAGTCATCCCTAGAAGCCTCAGAACAGCCACACTTAGCCAATTACATGCCACACACATAGGTATCATGCGGATGAAGCAGTTGGCTCGACGCTACATTTACTGGGAAGGTCTTGATAGAGATATTGAAAATCTTGTCAAATCATGTGAACAGTGTGCACTACAGCGGAAATCTCCATCAAAAGTTCCAGTTCATCCCTGGGAAGAACCTAAGAACAACTGGGAACGCATTCACATTGATTATGCAGGCCCTTTTGAGAACCACCACTTTCTCATTTGCATTGACGCCAAAACCAAATGGCCAGAAGTCCGAATTTCACGTGAAGCGCCTACTACATTTTCTACCATTTCTCTTCTTGAAGACATTTTTGCCACGCACGGGTATCCAGCCATCATAGTATCTGACAATGCCACCATCTTTACGTCTTCAGAATTCCAATCCTACTGCTCCAGCCGAGGTATCACGCAAAAATTAATAGCCCCAGGCCATCCTGCCACAAACGGCCAAGCAGAACGTTTTGTTCAAACGTTTAAGAACAGGATGAAGGCATCTGCTCATGCAGGGGGCTCCCTGGCTGAACGCGTGAGGGAAATTTTATTAATTTATCGTGCCTCTCCTCTAAGCTCCGGAATTTCACCTGCTGAGCAATACCTACACAGGAAGATGAGAATTCAACTAGACGCCATCTTCCCCAGAAAACCAGCCACATCTCAGTCTGTTCAAAACTCTGTTCGTTCTCTTCAAGTGGGGGAGAGAGTTCAGGCGAAGATCTTCCAGAATAACTCTGAGATCTGGCAGTTTGGTGTCATCAAGAATCGGCTTGGCACAAGACACTACCTTGTTCAACTGGACTCAGGACGTGTACTGAAGAGACACATTAATCAGTTAGTCTCTACCAAAGTTCTACCAGCCCAACCTAAACCTTGTGAACAACAAAGAAGTACCAGCAGGAGATGTGTCACATTCAATGTGCCTGTCCTCCCTAGACAAGGTCAGTCACAATTGGGGCAGCCAGAAAATGGACCATCAGATACTGCAGAGCCATCAGCCACACCTGCTCCAACCACGTCCACTGAAGATTCTGTACGTCGGTCAACCAGACATCGAAAACCCCCTTCATATCTTCAAGACTACAGTACAACCATAAATTCAAGTTAGATCTTTCAAATTATTCAAAATTTCTCTATTGGCCATTCTTAAAATTTTCAGAGTTTTCAATTCTTAAATTTCTTCACTTATCAGTATTACTTTTCATATTGTTCACTCCCCATTGTTTTCATTCTGGCTACACGGTGTGGCAAACGTTTGATCCAGTACGATCCAGGTCGAGCCGTTTGAAGGTTGAGCCGTCGGGAGTTGTTTCAACATGGAAACGGATGATGATGTTGCAGCGATTGCTGGGGATGCCCTTAATGGTTTATATAGCTCAACCGCTATTTATCTATAATCCCGCTATTCTCGGCATAACTAGAACTCAAACTGAGTTGAACTGAAAAAGAATGACAAAAATTGATAGGTTGCATATTTTTTTTATTATCTAAGTACCTACTGATTTTTAGGTTTGTTTGTTTTAAATTATGAAAAAACGAATGAAGTGGAGACCCATGACACAGTTGTAGGCATGACAATAAAGACAAAGAAATTACTAAAGACAAATAAATATAATGAAATTCAATACAATTCAACAATTTCAATCATAAATTACCTGTGTCGATGAATACTTGGTGGCAAAAGGAATCAAACTGAACGCGCTACAAACTGAACGCGGAGTCGTGTGACCGAGCCTCCTGCCTTCGAAGAAACGAAGGTTCTCGACAACGTTGGACCCTTCTTTTTCCTTTGGCGCAAAGACCGCTCTCTGACCGATCGCCCTCCAACGCCAACGTTGGACGCTGGCCATTGGAAGCTGAACGTTGGAAGGTCGGCTACACGATGCTACCAGTCACCAAGCGTCCAACATTGGAAGGTGTTGGTAGCATCGTGTGACGCCGGCTTTAGACAACAGTGAGTGCTTGACTACGTTTTAGGTTGAAAACATTTGTATGGGAAAAGAAAAGGGCTGTTTTTATGGGGTTTCCGGCAATTATTCGAATTTTTCTCGCCGTAAAAACCATTCTTGAAGTTCAACAAACATTTAAAAAAAAGAATTGGCCAAATTGGTCCAGGCGTTGTTGAGTTATGCGCTTACCAACACATTTTGGGATTCAATTTTATATTATAGATATATCTTCTTATATATAAGAAAAAGCTTGGATGTTTACGGTTCGTAACTGGCGTAAACTGCCAATAAATAGTAGGTAGTTGTTGGGGTAGTCATTCGATTGCTCGGTCATGTAGCATTACAAACATTTCCGTTGGTGTTCAGTGCTGCCAGATGACTGTCTGGTGAAACCACCGCTAGAGCCGCCCAAAAACCGCCAACGTTCAAATAGCCTAAAACCGCACAGTTTGAATACAGAATAGCCCAATTTGGCGGTTTTGGTCCACACATTCGGGACAGGGTGAGGAGAAAATACAAATTTATAAAACGAACAGGAACAAAAGGGAAGAAACGCGCCAAGCAGTAACATAATATGTTATTAGAATATATTATATTCTAATAACATATAGCCAAATCAGTCGAGCGCGGTGCGAATATCCGACGAGAACAGTTGACGTTCGATGACATGTACGGCATTGCCAACACCGAAAAACAAACTCAATAGAGAAACATTTAATAACATAATATGTTAATATTATTATGTTGAATAATATGTTAATATTTAATAACATATTATGTTGAATTTTCGACTTTGCGAGAGGAATAGCCCAAACGGCGGTTTTTCCAGACTCAAAATAGCCCAATTTGCGGTGAACCGCCAAATCAGTGCTGCCAGATTTAGCTACTACCTAAGTAGGTTTGAAATGACGAAACCTTGAAGCTTTTATGCGAAAATAATAAAAATCCAGTCATGCAGCATGGCTATAAGAGCGAATTTTTGATCAAATGTTTGATTTATATAAAATAAGAGCAGATGAACCATGAAGAACAACTAAAGTATCCACCACGTTTCTTCATCTCCAAAGTGCTCCAGTTTGAGAACAGAATAACATATCGCATCTCTAATTTCACCATCGTGAAGTTAAAATAAGCTGTCACTAGTCAGACTGTTTCATTTTTGGAATTTATGGGTAATTACCTCCCCCCGCACCCCTAATTCGATTAGTGGTCCAATTTTGCTCATCTAGGTTCGACCTTAGCCTTTCGATTGCCAAAACAGATTTTTTTGCGCAAATTTGTACTTTTTATCTCAATTCTATCGTGAGTTGTCGTCTGGAATTATGTACCTAGTGTTCTATTGTGAGTGTATCGTCTGGAATGATGTGTTCAAATTTGCACAAAAAATCTGTCTTGGCAATCGAAAGGCTAAGGTCATAGATGGGCAGAATCAGGTTACTCTAAGGGAGGTTTGGGGGAATTGGGGGGTGGGGGGGATTACTCACAAATTCCAAAAATTAAACAGTCTCACAAGTGATATAGGTGCCTACACATGATTTTCGGTGTCTTCTAGCAGTGAGTTGAGGATGATTTGAAACGGATTTTGGTACACAAAGATTTCGGAAATTAGAGTTTTAAAAATTTTGGATCGAGAGCAATAGCTTTCTGTTCTTCGAAAATTCGCTAAAACGTACGATATTCTGTACTATCTCGAATGTTCTGTACTATCGGTTTCATAATTTGTACATTTACAGGAAATGACATACCCGCTAGTTACCCAAGCCGTCACGACTCCGGTTCGGTCGCTTCTGATGACAACGAGCTCGAGGCTCCAACGTTTAACATTTACGAACCGTCGGACAAACTGTCAAGGGATCAGCTTTTGAAACTATCGAACCCTTCGATTTTCGATTCCATGCCCGAAATGCTTTCAGGTCCGATTTTTCGAACGTCGTCAATTGGAACGAGATTTTGTTTTAGAAACCAAATATTTATGCCTCAAAAACCAACAATGTGTGTTTAGAAAATATTGACGGATATTTTTCACTAAAATGATTTCGTAATTAGAAGTTTGACAAAGAGATTCTTCAGGCCACTTCTGAAAACATTATCGTGAATGGAGCTGATCGTTGCCCTGATCATAAC
This sequence comes from Stenodema calcarata, assembly GCA_963920205.1. Lineage (NCBI taxonomy): Eukaryota > Metazoa > Arthropoda > Insecta > Hemiptera > Miridae > Stenodema > Stenodema calcarata. Next base: position 25,465,199 of record OY986056.1, on the reverse strand, counting down.
CATACAACATACAGTAGACACTATCTGGGTGTGGTTAGATATGAAATTAGGCATTGAAATAATTATTATAGTTATTTATTGAAATAATAATTATAGTTATCTTCTCAGTTATAAGCCAATTATAGCCTATTTCTTGTGCTCTGTACATAAATACAGGGGCCACCGAAGGAGAAGGGGTTCCAAACTATCAGAGAGTTTCGATTGTTGGCAAAGAATTCAAAGGACTTGTTGCTGACGAAGATGCATTCATATCGTACAAGGCTTTGAATACAGCTTTGAAGGTAAGTTTACATAATACTAAAATATATTATGTATTAGTATATTCGTATATAGTACAGTATACTAGTATATATATTTTTATAAAATGTATTCATATATAATACATTTTATGTACTACGTACGAATCAACGCTTTTCCAATTAAAGGGTTTCTCACTAAAAACTAAGATAAAAGTGACCCAAAGTGAGACCTCAGAATATTTCTCAGAAAGTTTCTCAGAATATCGACCACGATAATAGAAATAGCGAAAACAAAAATATCGATAGTTTCTAATATTGTCATTATAGAATGAATCTATTATCGATATAATAGTAATAAAAGAAATAAACCTGGAAAAAAGGGTACACGTTTTTGAAAAACCCCAGTCATGCAGTATGGCTATAAGAGTGAATTTTCGAAGAAAAAACTGGTTTTATATATAATGTGATGTTGGGAACATATCATCCTTCCATTTTCTCCCGAGTAACTCAGTTTATAGATTTTTCAACGCAAAACACGATGGACAAGTCAGAATGGCGATATCTCATTCCGTTATCAGATTAGAGCAGATGAACCGCGAAGAACATCTCAAGTAACAACCACGTTTCTTAGTCTTCAAAGTGCTCTAGTTTGAGGCCGGAATAAGATATTGCAATTATGATTTCACCATCGTGTCCAGCGTTAAAAAAATCTTTAAAATGAGGTGTCACTTGACAGACTGTTTCATTTTGGGAATTTATGGGTAATTTTTCCCCCCTTAAAATTCCCCTAATCCCCTTCCTTAGAGTTGCCCGATTCTTCCGATCTACGACTTAGCCTTTCGATTGCCAAGACAGATTTTTAGAGCAAATTTGAACTTTTTATCTCAATTCTATCGAGAGTTATTGTCTGGAATGACACACATATTAGATAGGTACGTACGATTTTTGCTGTCTTTTGGCAGTGATCTCAGGATGGCTTAAAACGGATTTTGGTATACAATTGTTTGTGGAAATTCGATTTTGAAAAATTTTGGGCAATAGCATTCTTTTCTTCATGGTAATTAACTCGATATATGGAAACCATGTTCTCTTCGAATCAGACAGGCTGCCACAAGCATCACCCGACGGTTTTTGACCTGCTCCACCTTTTAGCCCTCAACGATCATTGAGGGATTGGTCCGAACCCGTAAGCCAAATATCGCAATTTCAGCACAACGAAACTTTTAATTAAGCACCACTTTGCTCAGTTAACGTTGTTCTAAAATTATAAAATTTGGGTTACGGGGTCGTACCATCGTACGTAGAGTGAACCATCAAATGTAGAGTGTGGGAGGGAAGGTGGGATTTTTTTTCTTGGGCGATTCCAATGGTTCACTATCGAAAACAATAAACCAGAACAGGCTTGTTCACAAAAATGGTTTAATAATAATAAACCATTTATTGTACAAACGCCTGCAAGCCCATTTGGTACACAAGAATTACAAAGAATAAAAAAATACATAAAATTGAGTAGAAAGAATATTCGCAGCGCAGATTTGCACTTGAGTTTTTTTTGGTCAATAATTGAATGGGTCATTTCGAAAAGGGATCATCTACATTTTTTTCTGAAATGCACTTTTTTCGTTATTATGGGTTTTCTTATGTCTTTCCATCGATTCCGCGTGAGAAGGGATCATTTCCTCTAGTCTACCACGGCATTCTAACGTCACCTATCAGGTAGTCACTTCGAAAAGGGATCAAGTCACCGAGTTGTTCCCTTTTCGGACGGACAGGCGGCACAGAACGTGACCTTGACATCAGCTTCAAACAACACCATGATTCGATACCTTCTTGCCCTCACTATGACAGGTAAATTTACAAACGTGAAAATATACTTTCCTCAAAGAGGTCATTCTTTCAACGACTGCGATAGAAATTTCGCGTTGGTAAAACGCAAAATCCGTCGTCATGACCGCGTTTATACTCCCAAGGAGTACGAGGACCTCATAACTAGTTCTTCTCAAACAAACAAGTTTTCTTTGAAGGAAATTCGATCAAATGACATTGTCAATTTTCAACAATGGTGGCCGACATTTTTCAAAAAAAAAAAAAGTGTTGTCCCTCAAGTCCATGGGGAAAGCTGTTCCAAAGGCACAAAAAGAGTATTTTGCAATCAACAAATTTTATGAATTTGAGTGTAACAGCGACAGGCCCTGAATCGTCATATGCCGGAAATTTTTGGACACCACTTTCGGGGAGCAAGAGTTCAACTTACTCAAACCAAAGCCCCACGAACGACTGCAAATACCCGATGCAAGAGCACTACCTGCATACACCAGCAAGATACCCATCAACTACAAGAAAATGGAAGACGTGAAAAAACTGTATCAGTACATTCCTGATATCCATCGACATTTTTATGATGATTTATTCAAATGGCCGACAACCACAGCTAAAGTGGTGGGCGAAGAAGTCTCACATGGAAATTTTTCGAGTTTTCTTTTTTTTCCACTTCCAAATGTTGATACGGAATTGAATACATTAATATTTGGTATATACAGTTCTTCCTCAATAAAGATTTTCCGCAAAATGTGCTTTATTTATGGAATTTCCTTCGTTCATTTCAAAAAGGGATCATCTCAGGAAATTTATTAGTAATTTTCCGAATGAGTAAATAATGAAGAGGTCATGAAAACTGGTGAGTGAGCTTGAATGGGCTCGAAGATAATTCAGTAGCAATTTCAGACTCATACCTTTACCCTGGTCAAGGTAAATCAGTTTTTTTTCTCTCCTGTAAAATTTGGTCAGCTGGACATGATCCCTTTTCGAAATGACCCATTCAATTAAAGAATGGTTTTTTGGAACGGATGTTAGATTTTGGTCAACATCTTCTGCCAACTCGTTAAGTTAGGTGGTCATATTATAAATTTTATGAACTGAGCTGATTTCTACATCATTGAAACGTTGTGCCTTATTTCAGACGAGGATGAAATACATGGTTCAATCTCACCAACAAGTCCATCCGACCGTTCAAAGGTATTTCGGCGAATGTCCGAAAACTGCGAGTGAAGCTCAGACTACGCAACCACTTAAAAAGGACGACCCTTGGGAGTGTTATTTCCCAGTGTCCGCCAGGAGGGTGATAAAATTCGTTGATGGTGTATTTGAAGTGCATCAAGGAGGTATTCTGATTAAAACTACCTAGTTTTTAATTTTATTGGTTACTGGTGTATGATGATGGCAAACAATCTAATGGTGTGATGGTCTGACACATGAGGTTGTTTTGCCTTTTTCTTAGCACTTGATGTAGCAGATCAGCCTGCCTTCAACAATATTATCATCAACTTTCTGTCCCAAGATGGACGCTTGCCGTACTCCACTCCTTCTTTGGACACTTTCGTAACCGACTTGAACAACATATGTTTACTCGCCGAGGACGGTCCCATAAAGAGCTTCTGCTACAGGCGTCTGGTGTATCTGTCGTCCAAGTTCCAGCTGCACGTTCTGTTGAATGAAGGGAGGGAGTTGGCCGCTCAAAAAGTCGTGCCTCACAGAGATTTCTACAATATCCGCAAAGTTGACACGCACATTCACGCGTCGTCGTGTATGAATCAAAAGCACTTATTGCGGTGAGGGCCTCTCACATTACGAACTAAATCACTCTCGACGAAATCGAGTTTAAGGTAACTGGGGGCAAGTGCGTCTTGAAAAACCCCTGTATCTACTTAAACTGAGTCAACATTTATGTTCAACCTTTTCTGTTCAGTTCTAGTCATCGATTCATGCTGTATCGAACCATACAATCCCCTTGCCAAAAAACTCGCCCAAAATCCGATAAAAATAGATTTTTCCAACCCATTTCTCGAACGCACTTGCCCCTGCATAGTGCGTTCATTACATTTAACACGCCTTAGACTATTTCAAAGAAATTTTATTAAAATTTAATATAAATATACCATTCTGCAGGCATTCACCTCTAGCATTAACCAAGCTCCTTTAAAAATTCATCCAATGACCCGTAAACAAAATTTTGCCATTTTAACACAACGCTAACTGGGCTTCAATTCGATTATCTGACTCGTACCTGTAACAAATTTTGAGGGTGGGTTAAAAAATTGTTTTCTTTGTTCGATCCCAATGGTTCATTATCGAAGATAATAAACCAAAATCGTCTATTAATAGATTTTGGTGTATTCATATTTCAGTAAAAAGTTCTACTGAAATATGAATACCTACACTGTTATACCGGATTCCGTGATTAAACCATCGTCAGTAGGTGAAAAAACAATGAGTTCTTATATGAGTATTGTTTTGTTACATACGATGATTAAATCATTTAATCACAATTAAATTTTAATCACCGAAACCACCGGTCTACTAACAGTGTGCTCATATTCCAGTGGAAGTAGATGATTTTTTTCAAATACTCGTGTTTTAGGTACTTCCCAAATTGCTGTCCATTCAATATTATTCACTAATGTTATCAACGATGTTCATTTCTACAGCTTGACAGATACATGTCTAAACCAAAAATCCTAAAAATTGAGGAAGTAAGTAGGGTAAAACCACCACTAGCCAGCACTGCTAAGCAGAATCCTCAACTTCAAAACGTCGTCAAAAATCATTTTTTCGTGCTACCCCATTATTTTTCCTTCACAACTCTACTTTGGCAAAAAAATACTTGGAAAACTCATAATAAGGTTTGAAATGAGGAAATTTGCTAATTTTGCAAAAGCACGTGATAGTAACCTAGTGACCGGCATGGATTTTTGCCTAAGTGCCGACCCTACTTCTTTAAAGGCGGTTTATGAACCTCACCTTCAACATTATTTCTTATAGATCTCTCTTGAACTTTCAATATTTACTCACCCCAATTAACGGTTTATTGGCAATTTCAGGTTTATCAAGAAAACTCTCAAGAATTACCACGACGAAGAAGTAATCATCGATCCGCTAGGGAAGAAAATGACGTTAAAACAAGTTTTTCAATCTCTCAACTTGACTGCATACGATCTTACCGTCGATCGCCTTGACATGCACGCGGATCGCAACACTTTTCGAAGATTCGACAAATTCAATTCAAAATACAACCCGATCGGAGAGAGCAGGCTTCGCAACGTATTTTTGAAAACCGATAACTACTTGAACGGGAAATATTTCGCACGCATTATCAAAGAAGTGGCGTGCGATTTGGAGGAGAGCAAATATCAGCATGCAGAATTGAGGTATACCATACGTTTATAAGTGCATAATAAGCAATATTTTATTTTTTACTCATCTTAGATATCAATTCTGAAAAAATTGGATATTTTTAGTGTATTTTCATTTCAAAAATCAATTTTCAATCAACGGAACAGCTCTATTTATTCACTTATAGTCATAGGCGTTTCAATGATTTTATGACCGAGCCGACGGGCTTGAAAAGAAGAGTTTCTGTGTAGAACATTATTTACCGTTGTGGAAGAATTAGCGCGTTTAATTCACTTTGAAGTCAGTTACCTACAGCGTGGGAGCGTGTAATGAAATCTACCAATTACTTCGCTCCGCACAATCATGATCACTAGGACGTCCCCAAGGAGTACGTCAGTCCAAAATTTGGTATATTTTGGAAGTCATAAGCGTAATAATTGGGAACGCTGTAGCATTCCACCCCGCCGAACAAACAAGTTGAGAATAAACCAAAAACGGAGAGCGTTATTTGCAGGTCGTACCTAATGAAAGTAAGTGGCAGATAAATTATTCGCAGTACGGTGTACCACCCTACTAGCGCTTTCTAATTGGTGCTATGTAACAAGCGCGATTAATTCTATTTAGCGCTGTTTATTAATATATGATCAATAATCAGAGTTTTAAATCTCAAAATTAAAACAACATCCCCCAAACAATATATAGATCACATTATATATCTTATTATCAGGGGCGTAGCGTCAGGGGAAGAGCATGAAGCAGCGCGTGTGAGAATGTCTTGACTGTTTTACCATAGAGCAGGGCAGCGCAGGCTGCTAGCGGTTCCCCTTGTAATGCGCCAGCGTTGCTCTCACTGGAATGCGGAGGATTGACAATATCCATGATGTTATTTGATTGTTCGTAGTTTTTAGTTGTTCATTTAGCTTTATCTTCATTGGCGCCATGGCGAGAAGATCTTAAAAACCCGTAACACTGAAGGAGGCTTTTTAAACAATTTTAGCTTGTATAATACCTGTAATAATGGTTTAACGATCTTCTCGTCATGGCGCCAATGGGAGATTTCGAAGTGGATGCGGTGCTTGTGAAGTGGTTAGAACATCTGTTTAGTTGGAAGGAAAAGGGCGGGCGGGGGAAAGGATTCACTATCCGGGACTCTTCTACACCTCCTCATCAAAATAACGTTTTTTAACTCCAGGTTGTCCGTGTATGGGAAGTCCCCCGATGAATGGGATAAGCTCGCCAATTTCGCCATCTCTTACAACGTGCACAGCGAGAATATCCGATGGGTCATACAAATCCCGCGGCTCTACGACGTCTATAGGAGCAATGGGTTGTTGAAGAATTTCGGCGAGTTCCTGCACAATATCTTTCAAGCTTTGTTTGAAGTCACCAACGATCCAATGTCTCATCCCAATCTCCACAGGTAAGCATTTATGTTGAATGACAGCCCTACGAAATTGAGCTGTAATGGTGAGAAGTATCCAGCATCTACAAAACATGAGTTACTTACATGAATATCAATACACGTAATTCATACAAAACGTGCAAAGCTGTGGTAGTGCTTGCAGTCAGCCGGAGTAGACCGTTTACTTAGGATAGCAATAAATTTTGATTACTGTAATGAATTCGTTATAACCTAATGAGTATAACTTCAAGTGGTCTCATCGTTCAGTTCCTCCACCTCAAGGGTTGTATCATTCACGTAAGAAGGCGTCTGGTTGAAAAGCACTGGTTTAGTCAAAAAAATTTCTACACAATAATTATTTTAACCTTCGTCCGCAGGTTTCTGCAGTACGTCATCGGGTTTGATTCTGTCGACGACGAAGGGAAACCGGAGAACCCCCTTTTTGACAAAGACGTTCCCAAACCGTCCGACTGGAATGACGAAGAGAATCCTCCTTACGCCTACTATTTGTACTACACCTTTGCCAATTTGACCGTTCTCAATCAATTTCGAGAAGCCAGAGGTCTTCACACGTTTTCGCTGAGGCCTCACTGCGGGGAAGCAGGTCCGATACAGCACCTGGTGGCGGGTTTCTTGGTGGCCGAGAGTATATCACATGGGCTGCTTTTGAGGAAAACGCCTGTTCTACAGTACCTTTATTATCTTGGTCAGGTATGTGGCAATGACTTAGTTGAAATCACTTACGTAATTCGAGGATAAACAGTTACTGTGATTGTTTTCTGTGCCCATGTCCTCGATCTTGTTGTTCGACCGCTCTGGGGGTACACGGTGTTTGGATGTTAGCAATAGCTGTCTGCCCGTAAGTGTTCCTTACACATAAATAGTATATACTTACCTACCCACCCAACGAATGAGGATCCATCTTGATTTCTGTTGTTGTTCGTTTGCTTTCTTGTAATTAGTATTATTAAAACACGCTTTGATTATTATGCTCCGCAAGACTTGATTCTTTCACCTGAACGTGAAACATGGCGCAGTCTACGGAAATTGAGCCTTTCTGTGTGGTTGAGTAGTTAAGTGAACTGAATTCGGTGACTCTGGATTTCGCTGCTGTGTTGATTTTGTGCTGCTTCACTATGGAATTCAACAAACCGGCTGTTTTAAATGTTGCCTCTGGTAACCTGTCAGAGAATTTCAGGATGTTCAAGAAAGAAGTGAAAATCTACTTGATAGCAACCGAAACTGTGAAGAAATCTAATGACATCCAGGTTGCTCGGATCAAGAATCTAATGGGTCACGAGGCTCTGAAACTTTATGACAGTATTACTTCTACGAAGGAGGATAATGAGACCATTGAGTCCATTCTTCATGACTTGGAACAACATTGTACTCCGAAGAAAAATGAGACTATGGAAATATTTCGATTTTTCAGCCGTCGACAGGCCGTTACTGAGCCGTTTGAGCATTTTTATGCAGACTTGAAGCGTTTGGTTACGGCATGTGAGTTTGGAGACCAGGAGGACAAACTTTTGAAAGCACAGCTTGTGCTTGGAATCCACAATCGGACCACTCAAGAACGGCTGCTTCGAGAAGATGCTGATCTCAAGAAGGTCATCCAGTTTTGCAAGTCTGTTGAACTAGCAGACGCTAATATGAAGACTCTTGAACAGGACCGTGGATTAGAAGTCTGCGCAGTCTCCCAAAACCGCGCGTATCGTCAGAAGACAGGTACAAAAACATTTTTTATGAATAACTGTTGCTGGAGATGTGGTTCTCAGCATCCGCCTAGGCAGTGCCCAGCATTTACTAAGCAATGTGGAAAGTGTAATGTTACGGGGCACTACGCTAAAATGTGTAAATCTACCAAAGACACTAGACAGTCTTTGGAAGTGAAAACTGTTGGGAATAGTCACTCAAAAGAAGGCATAGACTTTGCAATTGGCACTATACACGCTGTGAATGGGATTAATAGGATCAATAGAGTAGGAATTGAATGGATTGAAAATGTCAAGGTTGACAATGTTTCTCTCAAGTGGAAGCTAGATACGGGGGCCGAAATTAATATTTTACCATTGCAAATTGTAAAACAGGTATGTCCTGAAGCTGTTATTAGGCACACTTCTGTCAAACTTGAGTCATTTGGGGGATTCAAAATTAATCCAATAGGTTGTATAGAGGCTCAGCTACAGTATAGAGATAATGTTTGTAAAGCAGACATTATAGTTGTGGATTGCAATGCTTCTCCAATTTTGGGACTGAAGGCATGCACTGAGTTGAATTTGATAAAGAGGCTATATAATATCAGGAAGGAGTATGGAGATTTTGATGATTTTCTGATTAAAAATAAGGACGTGTTTAATGGCCTTGGGTCATTTCCTGATGTATGTAGTCTGATTTTGCGTCAGGATGCTGTACCTGTATCCTGTCCAGCCAGGAGAGTCCCTTTTAACCTGAGAGACAAACTGAAGTCCACTCTTGATCAACTAGTTGACTATGGTGTAATTGAACCAGTATCTACCCCTGGAGAATGGGTGAACAATTTAGTTATTGTAGAGAAGCCAGACAAATCGCTGAGGTTGTGCATTGACCCCCAGAGACTAAATCAATATTTAGTTAGAGAATATTTTGAAATTCCCACATTGGATGAAATAACTATGAAATTAGCCAACAAAAAATATTTCTGTCTTTTTGATTTAAAGCAAGGCTTTCACCAGCTGATCCTAGATGATGCATCCAGTCAATTATGCTCATTCAGTAGCCCATTCGGAATTTTCAGGTATCGTAGGGCTCCTTTTGGCTTGTCTGTCCTGCCAGAGATTTTTCAACGTTTAACCTCAAAATACTTCGGTAATCTAACTGGCGTGATTGTTTATTTTGATGATCTGCTCTGCGCAGCTGACACCCCAGAAGAATTGGCTGAAATTGTTGAACGGGTGATTCATGTAGCCCGAAAGAATAATATTAAATTTAATGCAGAAAAAGTCCAGTTTTTTGTTGAAGAAGTGAGGTATTTGGGTTTTCTTTTTAACAAACATGGCCACAAACCCGATCCGGATAGAATCCGTGTTATTAAAAACCTGAAAGCTCCCAAAAACCTTAAGGAACTCCAAAGTATATTAGGAATGGTAAATTATCTAAGACATTTAATTCCTAACTTAGCAGCTGCAATTTCACCGCTTAGAGATCTTTTAAAAAAGAATATAGAGTGGAAATGGACATCGTTTCATGATGCAAAACTGGAAGAAATTAAATCTATGGTTTGTAATATCTCTCTGCTAACTTCATTTGACCCTAAAGCAAGGATCGAAATCCAAGCTGATTCAAGCAAAGATGCGATTGGATGTGCCCTGATTCAAAATGGCAAACCAGTTCTGTATGCCAGTAGGTCCCTGAACCAATCTGAGTGTTATTACGCTCAGATTGAAAAAGAGCTTTTAGCCACAACCTATGCATTCCATAAATTTCATAATTATGTTTATGGCCACAAAGATATTATTGTCTACACTGACCATTCCCCACTTACTACCATCATACGAAAAGATATTAATAAAATAGAAAACAACAGGCTACGACGTTTGAGACTAAAACTTCTAAATTATTCATTCGAACTTAAGTACCTGAGGGGCAAGGAGATGGTTATTGCCGATCTACTTTCGCGAAATTATCAACAGGACAGTGAACCAGACAATGATATTTCTATGTGTGACGTAGTCCACACCATTGGTGCTAGGATTAATTTCAGTGATGTCGAGTTCAATACCTTTGTGCATCACACCCAAAACGATCCAATCTTATCCAATATTCTGGAATACTACATGAATGGTTGGCCAAAACAATACAGTAAATCGGATGACAGTGAAATGATCAATTTGTTCAAGCATAGGGGTGACATAACTGTCAGTAAAGGATTGGTCTATTTTGAAAACAGGTTGATTGTACCCCAGTCTAAACGTAAATATATTCTAGGACTTCTGCATGAAACTCACCTTAGCTTTGAGAAAATTAAACATAATGTGCAACAATTCTTTTATTGGCCAGGAATAATGTCCGATGTAAAAAATATGATTGAGTCCTGTTCAACCTGTCAGCGTTACCAACGTAGCAAAATTAAGGAACCCCCCTGATTTCACATGAAATCCCTGAAATTCCGTTTTCTAAGATAGGTATTGATATTGCGGAGTATGGAGGGAAGTGTTACTTGATTCTAATTGATTATTATTCCAGGTGGTTGGAAGTAGAATTATTGAAAAATAAATCAAGCACTTCTGTTATTGAAACCCTCAAACCCATATTCGCTCGTTATGGAATCCCAAGTCTCGTAATTGCCGATAACAATCCTTTTGGATCCTATGAATTTAAGGAGTTTGCTTCTCAATGGAAATTCGAAATCAAAACGATCAGTCCTCATTATTCCCAAAGTAATGGGCTCGCCGAAAAAGCTGTCGGAATAACTAAGACAATGCTTCACAAGTGTGATTTTGAGAGGCAAGACTTTAATCTGTACCTCCTTAATTATAGAAACTCTCCTGTGGCTGGACTTGAATACTCTCCTTCACAATTACTTATGAGTAGAAATCTTAAAACGAAAATTCCTGTAAATTTGGATTATTTGAAGCCGAAGGTGATAGAAGATTCGAAAGTTGTTGAAAAATACAAACAACAATTATATTATGACAAATCCTGTAAGAAAGAAGAGTTGTTTGAACCTAATGACAAAGTCTTGGTCCAGCACGTTTTCTCTAAAATTTGGGAAGAGGGCGAGATAGTAAGGAAATTGGATTTCAGGTCATACATTGTTAAGATTAAAGATAGGGAATACAGAAGAAACTCATCCTTTATTAGGAAATTCAAGGACACCACTGCAAAAGAGTGTTATGTAAATGATTCAGGAGTAGGTGAGGTAGAAGGGCAGAGTGAAAATATTGTACAGTCAGAAAATAAAGAAAACAATCAATGTGTTGATAGTGACGCCCAAAATGAGGATATTGTCAATGAACAAAATAATTGCGGAAGATCCACCAACTATACAACACGGTCTGGGCGTGTAGTTAAGAGAAATGTTAAATGTAACTGTTGCCAATAAAATAAATGTTTGATGTTTGATTTCTGAAGTTATTTTGTCTACTGTTGTGTCTACAAAAATATTTTGTCTAATGTTTGATTTCTGAAGCTATTTTGCTGTATTCTACCATTGTTTATTTTTACAGTTTGTAAAGTTATAATTTCCAAATATTTTGTCTACTGTTTGATTTCTGAAGCTACTGGCTATCTTTTTTGTTTGAATGCTTTTTACACTTTCTTCTGTTCATAGCCTAAGGGGAGGGATGTTTGGATGTTAGCAATAGCTGTCTGCCCGTAAGTGTTCCTTACACATAAATAGTATATACTTACCTACCCACCCAACGAATGAGGATCCATCTTGATTTCTGTTGTTGTTCGTTTGCTTTCTTGTAATTAGTATTATTAAAACACGCTTTGATTATTATGCTCCGCAAGACTTGATTCTTTCACCTGAACGTGAAACACACGGTTCTGTGGAAGGACAGACCATATATCCCTCTGGGTGGGCATATTGCCTAAGGCAACACATTACATGGTAGCAGAGCGTGCTGGCTTTGCCTCGGTACCTCCTCCACTATTTTCTTGAAATTTTTGAAGAGCTTTCCCAGAAGGGACTCCTTTATAGGGATCAAACCCTTTTTGCGTATAAGCAATTCAAATTCTTGACATTGTTCGATATCCTTCACTCCCTCAATCCTCTATATTCTAATTTCCATGTTTCTACATTTCGTTGGGTAAACTTCTCTATTCAACTGACGAATGAAGGAGTGGTGAATAACCGAGCGTATCCCAGCTGGGCAAAGACCGGGGTAGTGGTCGCCCAAATGGGAAAATTAACAGCTCAACTGGGTACGGGAATTCTGACGAGAAACCGCCAAACTGAGCAAAAAGTAACAACCCAACCGAGTAAGGGAATTCTGACGAGGAACCGCCAAACTGAGCAAAATTGCTGAACAAGTTGATCATTTGACTGGATAAAAAAAAGAATAAGTACCTACCCCAAACAATCGATCACAATCATACACCATATTATGGTTCATCACGCATAGCATATGTATGTGATAAATATAGAAAATTATTCCAATGAATTAGGGAATTAGGTAAGTAGGAAAGACCGTAGCCCAGCTGCCCACTCATGAGGGGTTACGATCTTTGGAACAGAACGGGCTTCGATGTACCCAGTTGGGTTGCTCCTTTTTTGCCCACTTCTGTAGGCATTGCGGTTCTACGTTGGCCAGTTGGGAACCGCCCGAATAACCACTTGTTGAGTCCAGAGCTAAAGTATAATTATGCACTGTAAAAGTACATGGGAATAACTAAAGATTCACCAAATGATGTAGTTCTTGTGATGCATACCTAAGTAGTTTCTATACAATAATGGCGATTATTTTTCTTGTTACAGGTTGGCATTGCAATGTCCCCACTAAGCAACAACAGTTTATTTCTAAACTACCACAGAAACCCTTTCCCCGACTTTTTCGCCCGCGGCCTCTTCATTTCCCTCAGCACGGACGACCCTTTGATTTTCCATTTTACCAAAGAACCGCTAATGGAAGAGTACTCGATAGCCGCTCAGGTTTGGAAACTCAGCCCTTGCGACATGTGTGAACTCGCTCGCAACTCCGTTCTCGTCTCTGGCTATTCGGAAATTGTTAAACGTTATTGGCTTGGCCAAAATTGGAACAAAGAGGGCATTGAAGGGAATGACATCACTAAGACTAACGTCCCTAATATTAGGATCCTCTACAGGTACGAGACATTGAACGAAGAGTTGTCCCGACTTGCAGCCTCAGGAGTGCGCTTTGGTGTATCATCAGGACCTGAATGAAGTTGCTTTTTCACTTTTTCAAGCTTTGTTGGGCGGTACTACGATAAGCCCTTGTTTTAACTTTTATTTTGATGTCTTTAATAATTTTAAATATACGGAGGTATGTACTAAAAATACCGATACTATAAATACTCACCAGCCTCCTTATTGCACATAATATAGTATATTATACTATACGTTAATGTACTATATATGCATATTCCTTAAGCAATATTCCAATGTTTTTGGACTAAAACTGGCTTTATAAAACCGCCCTTGCTTGAGAATCCCCTCATTAAAATCCTGACTCCGCCCTTGATCAACGCACATACGACCATTAATCCGGTGACCAAACAAAGATGGCACCACCGGTTGTTTCTGCGAGCATTAGAAGAATAGGTATTTTCTACAGCAACGTTCAATAGACAAAGAAAAATTTTAACTTTACTGTTTAGACAAACACAAATGAAAATTATAGTAAGTACCTATGTGAATCGTGAAAGGCAATTACATCAGGTACCACAAGACCAAATCTTGAACCTTAACGAAAGAATGGGATGCTCGGTAGCCTTCTGCGCTCAGACTTCTATGACGTACTTTTTTTTACTGAAATTTGAGAAAGCTCTGATTTTGAGAAAGCTCTGATTTTATCCATGGATACTATAATATAGGATGTGGAGCGGCCCTGCTGGCGAGAAAACAGGACCACTTGGTGAGGGGGTGACTAGCGGGCGGCAGCCATTTTGTGAACCTCTCTTCTTTGTGTGCAAGTCTTCTGTACCTTCTTCCGTTGTTCCAAAAAAACAAAAACAAAAAAAACGATAATTACAATACAGACTCTTGTGATTTCTGTCCGTATGGAAATAGATGCCCAAATAAGGCAATTTTTAAAAACTAACAGCTTATGTGAAGTCGGTAAGAAAACACTGACGTTTCAACAGTCAGACTGTTGCAATAGCCAAACAGAGTTATGTTTTTCTCATTAATTGCATCAATATTGGAAAGTGCCGATCGGTTATTTCTTTATAGATGGCATTAATGGAGGGCAGAGAAGTTCTCTTAGACAGAGAGCATCAGCACCAGGCTGCTTCCTCTCAAAAACTACCCAGTTCAAGCACCCAGTCACTGGTACTGAAGTTCAATATAATATATTCAATAATATATATTATATGACATATTTAGCAACATAGCAATAGTTAGCAATATATATGACATTGCGATATAATATATTGCAATATATATTAGATGTATTATATGACATTGCAATATTGCAATACATGTATATGACATTGTAGTCCCTGCCATATGGTAAAATTTGATTTTTTCTCCTTCAGATGTGATTTCTGTCTGTACGGAAATAGATGCTCAAATAAGGCAATGATGACAGTAAGAAAATACAGAACATTTCTGACAAATAGTTTTAAAATCCTTAAACTATTCACTATTTCATAAAAGCTATTTGCGAATATTATTTTAATATAAAAATAAAACATTGTGCCAAATTGGTAAGATTAAATCTTCATACAACGATGATTACACGGTATTTGTCAATAACAATTTTATTTAAGAGTCAGTAGCAATAAATAAAATTGAAAACTTTTTGAAAACTATCTTCTTTCTTAAATCCCATCCCACAGAAAATTGCTCTACAAGATTTGGAACCCTTCATCATAAGAATAACTCAGGGTGGCACAGAATAGGCAATGATTAGACGGAAAAAGTTGAAATTTTGCAATAGCTCAAGGCTGAGGAATCGTAGAAAGTGGCGCACAAGGGGCGTAGAATCCAGTGAAGGAAACGAAAGTTATAAGATGAGGATAACAGAAACATCGCTACTTGGGGCGGTAGCGAGCTCTTTAGCTTCCTTAACTGGGCAGTTGGCAACCATGGCCATTCACCAATTCACTGCGGGGTTTTCGAACAAGAGCGGCACGTGATCGTGGGGAACAGTCTTGAAGTTCGTTTCAATCGCCTGAAATCGGAACTGTTCCACACCAGTGCAGGTAACAGAAGTGCAACGGAACAATCCTTTGACGTTTTACTAGACAAGTTGGAAGTTTCATAAAATTAAATTTTATGAATATTAAATAAATTATATTTAATATGCGCGTTGAGAGCTAAGGAGGAAGAAATGATAATCATGGCTTATGACGAGGTAAGTGAGTTAATGAATGATCAAATGTTATAGGTACCTAATTGTAATAAATTTTATTGAAAATATAATCGTAGATAGAGTTGAGTTGTTGATTAAATCAAATGGAGGAGTCAAGTGGATATTGTGAAGTTCGTAACCAAATCAAACATTCGCTTCAATTGGTTATTTATCAGAGATAAATTTATACCAACATTTTGGTGTCTAAATTCAGAAGGGTGAACTTGTGAACGTTAAAAGTAGCAGGTAACAATCACGAGGAACCGGCTGAACGGGAACGAGTAGAGGAACACCCTCTTGAAACCTCTTTCAAGCAAAGCCCTGGTTGGTCCTCTCAGGCCGTATCCACCAGTCTGTTACCGCCTTCCGTCGCGGTCTCGTGAGTTCCGAAGCTGACATACTTTCCCCCCTTTTAACAACAACCCTGTTCAATTGATTATTGAAACTGTTTCGTTCTCTTCATCTCCGGAGTTGTTTGTCGAACAAAACCGTATGTGTACGTTATTCGTCGTCCGTCGTCGAATCAAAACTACCAGCTCGCGTTCAAAAGTTGGGGTAAGTGTTTTGTCTGCATTATCGATCTTTTCAGGGTCTCCCCTAGCAGGCACGACGCCTTCTGAACATACTCCCCCCCCCCTCCATGTACGAAACAACTAACCTAAATGTACCAAATAAATACACAATAAATAACGTATTTACACGTGTACGTACCTCATTGAGAGTACAAATTTTTTGAAAAATGTCCCCGACCAAACGTACAGAAGCTTCAAAGATGCTCCAAAGTAAACCTCGTTTTCAATCTAAAGTGCCGCCTTTTTCTAATCAATTCTTACGTAGTCCAGTTTGGTATGAGTTCTCATATTAGAATGTCGAGGGTGAAGTGGCAACAAGGCCTACCTCAAATGGGGCTGAACAAAACGGCCTACCTGAGATAGGGGTGGTCAACATGGCCTACCTCAAATAGTTAGGTCAACATGGCCTAACTGAAATTTTTGGGCATATTGAATTTTATTAATTAACATTATTCATTATCACGTAAGTTGTCTATGTAAAATATTGGCACCCAGAAGTGTCTATAGTTGCAAGCATTCACGAACATGAATTTGTTCCCAAATTTTAACAATAAACTATATGTTGCTGATGGCCTCAAGAGCAAAACTGTGTTGTACTCAAACAATTGTCATGTAGAATTCCTGTTTGTAGAAATTTATCTGAATAGAACTAAAATTTTAGTCGGTGTAGTCTACCGCCCCCCTGAACGTTCCATACAAATCTCTGAATTGGAATCACCACTTAGCTCCCTAATTTCATCTTACGATAACGTCATCCTAATGGGGGACCTGAATTGTAATCCTGCTTACGACCTTTCCAACTTTAATAATTTACACCTACTTCTAAATTCAATGTCATTGTGTTCTCTGCCTCTCGGATGCACACATAATACTAGTCACTCTGCTAGTGCTATAGATGTAATTGTTGTGAACGATACGAACAAAGTTGAAGGATTTTCCAAATTCGATGTCCCAGGTGTCTCTCAGCACAACCTCATTGTTGCCTCTCTTAAAATCGCTCCTCCTAAATTGAAGAAACAGATAATTTATGCACGTTCTTTCAAATCTATCAATGAGGGAGATCTCTTGAGGCAATGTGAGGCACTGCCTTGGACATCAATTTACTCTCTGTCTGATGTTAACAATATGCTAAGTCTCATAGTTTGTCTTCTACAGACTTTACTTGACCAGTTTGCTCCAAAACGTAAAATCAGGTTAAAACATCCGTCTACTCCTTGGTTTTCAAAAGAAATAAAGCGAAATATAAAACTCAGAGATAAACTACATACCAAATGGAAAGAGGGTGGCAAGCGCGAGGCTGACTGGGAAGCTTATAGGGTTCAGCGAAACAAAACCAAAACTCTCGTTAGAAATGCCAAGAGGTTGAATATTGAAAATTCTTTGGATCCTAAACTATCATCCAAAGTACTCTGGAATAATCTGAGGAAGCTGGGATTGGTGGGGAGGGAGACAAAGGACGATGGTGTAGTTGATTTCAGCTCAAACGAAATTAATTGTCATTTTTGTGCCAGCCAACCTGCTTCAGCTTTGAGTACCATCACTGATGACTGGGATGGATTCTCGTTTCACAACGTAACGGAGGATGATGTTTTCTCATCTTTCTGTGTAGTTACCTCTAATGCAGTTGGATCTGATGAAATCCCATTGAACTTTATCAAAACAGTTCTTCCTGTTATCTTGCCATTTGTGACTCACTTCTTTAATTTCTGTCTAACATCCTCTACCTTTCCTGATGGCTGGAAGCACGCTCTCGTTCGCCCTCTAAATAAAATCAGTAAACCCAAATCATTAAGTGATCTGCGTCCCATTTCCATCCTGCCAGCTTTCTCTAAACCTTTGGAAGTCCTAATCAATAATCAATTACTAGAATATTTAAATGTAAATAACATGTTGAGTCCCTACCAGTCTGGGTTCCGAAAGGGGCACAGCTGTGTAACGTCTCTGATCAATATTACGGAGAGTGTTAGGGAGGGGTTTGAGCTTGGCCAAATTACCATCCTGGTCCTCCTTGATTTCAGCAATGCCTTTGGTTCCTTGGATTTTGGTGTGTTCATTAATAAATGCCGAGATGAATACAGCTTGAGTTCATCTGCCTGCAAGCTGCTGCTATCATTTCTGTCAGGTCGTACCCAGGCTGTTGTATCTGGCGGTGAAGTCTCTTCTAGCTTACCCCTCACCGCAGGAGTTCCTCAAGGTTCGGTATCAGGCCCTCGTATTTTCTCTATGTATGTAAATGACTTCAGTGCATGCCTCCGAAATTCAAGAACTCATCAGTTTGCGGATGACATTCAGGTCTTCTTGCGTTGTGCACCCGCTGATCTGGACCAGGGCATTGCTCTGATGAATGAGGATCTGAGACGCATTCAACAATGGGCTGACGCAAATTTCCTTCGTTTGAACCCCCTGAAGTCCCAGGCTATGATTTTTTCTATTAAACCTTGTGACACTACTAAGTGCCCACCCTTACTTTTAAATTCAGTCCCAATTCCATTCTCGGATAGGGTAAAGGACTTGGGCATATCACTCAGCTATGATCTGGGGTGGTCTAGTCATACTACGAGTATCTGTCAGAAAGTCTATGGGTCATTACACTCTATGAATAGGTTGTCATATTGTACTCCTGAACGTGTTAGATTGAATCTTGTCAAATCCCTTCTAATTCCAATTTTCACATATGGTGATGTCCTATTCATATGTTCCGCCGATTCGGGGTCCCTAAAAAGGTTAGAATTGGCTTTCAACAATTGTGTGAGATACATTTTTAAATTAAGACCACGAGGGCATGTCTCACCCTATGTTGATCAGGTGCTGGGCTGTGGGTTAGTCGATTACCTCAAAATACGTTTATTGAGATTCATTCACAAATGTGTCAACAATACGCCATCAATGCCCACGTACCTGAGCAACATGTTTTCTCCGGGTCCTTCCCCCCGTTTGGGTGCACTGGCTCAAATTCATGCGCGGAGCAGACCATTTTGTAACTCTATCAAGGTGGCTGGAACAAGGATGTGGAATGGCTTGCCACTGGCGATAAGGTCCCTCCCATCGCTCGGCACCTTCACGGGTGCATTGAAGGCGCGTTTCGGGAAGTGAGCACTTCTACTTGCTGTATCCTCTCATTTTCTCTTCCATTCTACTATTTTCTTTTTCTTCACCTTCTTCGTCATTTCGCTTCTTTTCACCTTCTCCCTCTCCATTTATCTACCTTCATTACTCTTCCTTTTCCATTCTTCCTCTTCACCTACCTTTCCAATCTCTTCTTTTACCACCTCCTTTTTCATTTTCTACTGAAATTTGTTATTTTGTTTTTCGGTTTCTTTTCCCTTTAATTTTAATATGAATACATATATATATATATATATATAAGTTACTTTGAGCTTTCCAAAGCTAGGCGGGAACATTGTTCCTATTTTGGAAATAAAGTTATTATTATTATTATTATTATTATTATTATTATTATAAAGAGTTTGTTGTGTCTCCTGTAAAATTAAAAAAATAGAAATAAATAAAAACACACTTAGGTCATGTTGTTCAGCCCCTTTTGAGTTAGGCCTTGTTGCCTCCACCCTCGATATCTAATTTACAGAGGAGTTTAACTGCAATGTGGCTTTTAAATGTATTAATTTACGTAGAAACCAATTCAAGGCTTAGCCCGTTGAATGTCACTGCGTGAAGTTTTCAGATAAAAATATTTGTGTTGATGGGGATAAAAATATTTTTCAGATAAAAATATTTGTATATTAAGAGATTTCTGAGAGGGAGAACAATTATTGTACCGGTATTGGCACTGAAGGTTTGATATTTGCCATTTCGTTCCCTCAATAGTGCCACAGATCTTGGTCCAGCAGCACTCACATATCGAGGGTCTCACCCCACATCGTCACTGTTGGCCAAAATGAGTTATGCATACCATTCGATGCGTATTCCCCCGGCGGATCGATCTAACTAAGTATAAGTTAGGTAACACTAAATCTCACGATTTATTTTACTGAATTACTCAGTAAACATAGTCATTGGCAGATGGTTTTTCGGCTTTGCTGAAATGTCGCCCAAATGACGATGTGGGAAGTTGCCGTGAGACCCTCGATATCATTTAGAACGTGGAGAGCTGATGAACTTGAATTTCACAATTTCTGTAGCAATTTCAAGATGAAACGGCTGGTAGAAGAGGGAGATGATGCAATAATGAAGTATTAATATAATAATAATAGTATATGAAAAAGTGTATAATATTAATAATAATATTGGCCTTCTTCGTTGCCTCTTCACCTGTGTAACCTAACAAGCAGGCTGCATCCTTGTGGATATCAGTGAGCTTAGTAAACAATACTATACTTACCTAGTTAACATCTACATCTACTTAAATCCAGTCTGTATCATTTCTATCTTCTTAGATGAGTGGTCTAAAAGGACGGTTTTTTACACATCAGAGACTCAACGAAAATGTTATCCACCGGGCATTAAACAAATTCTAAGAGGCACTTTTTGTTTCAAATTAGTTGTAGAATTGACCTCTGAAGTCATGTACTTCGTATTGAGGTTGAGACACCTCGTGTACATAAAAGTGTACACAAATCCTTCATGGTTGGCCTCTATTGTCATTTACCTCAGGCTGAATTGTGTGTTATGTTCACATTGGATCTGATGGGAAACCCTTTTGTTTGTAGCAAGTGCACCGTTACTTCCCGTGCTAAAGTATTTTGATTGTCCAATTCTTGGTCTCGATGAACCTGAAGGGTTGTTGACTTGAACTAATGGTATAAAAATAGCTCCAGAAGAAGTCTTCTTGCAACGGTTTCAGTAAATAATGGGACATTTTCCCTGACGCCGACAATGTTGACGTCATTAATGGACACTTGTTCTTTTTCGATCTTTTCGAATAAGACAGCAGTGAATACCCGGTTCAGATCTCTCTTGAGCCAAAACATCCATTTAGTAACGGTTGGGCTCATGCGGATGACATGCGTTTGAAATGGTTTTGAGTCTGTTTCGTGTTGAGGAGTTGGACGATTCTGATGCATGTTTCTCACTTACCCATAGGCCACAATATGCAACTCGAATGTAAAATTCCACAGTCAAGAAACATAGCTATAAGAGCAAATTTTCGAAGAAATTTGGTAATAACTGAAATAACTGGTTTTATCTCTCCGTTTTACTGGTTTACTGGACCACGTGGTCCACCAGCCTAAAAACTCATCTATCAGCTAAAATGAGCCAGGATAAGGTGATTTTTCTTTAAAACGACCATGTTTCAGGCTGTACTCCCGTATCAATCAAGTCAAATAAAAAAATTGATATCACCACGTGATTCAATGCCGAAAAATAATGAAATTTAATGAGCCACACTGGGGGTTTTCCGTCTTAACGAAATTAAGCGAAAATGCGGTTAGTACAGGTCGCTTCTGGATGCGCCTAAAAAAAAGGTTGTCGAAGTAAAAGGTTCATGAAATTTGACGTAGAATCCGAATCTGCAATAAAAAATGGGGTTTCCTATTGAAAAAACAAAGTTAGCATGCATAGCCAGCATTTGTGCGCATGCGCGGTGCACAAAAATAATCCTTGATCCTTGAATTCTTTTGTAAAAGAATAAGGGGACGTTACTTCGATGAGTTTTTTGCTCTCTCGAAATAAAAAGGGTGGGACATTCATTAAGAACCACCCTGTTTACTTACATAATATTCACGGCCAAAAGACACAAAAAACTATATTGGGGTTTTGTGTCTTTTGGCCGTGAATTCAGGACGGTCTTGAACGGATTTTGGTAGAGGTAAAATATTTTCGGCGATTCTAGTTTTAAACATTTTGGACCAAGAACAGAAAATGCGAAAATTCGCTAAAACCACGAATATTTGTGAATATTATTTGTTCTGATGAGAAGCTCGCCCACTTGGACAGATACGTACAACAAACTCAATATTCATTTTAATAACATTGAATTCGACAAGGCCCATTCTCGTCCCTTCAGAGTGTGGCTTATCCCTTTATGGCTTCCCTTAGGTGAGTTAAACCTGAAAGGCAATCCTGTAAGCCGATTACACTAACTGAATTCGATCTCGTTAATCCACAGAAAGGCTCGAGTTCCTTCTGATTAATTTTTCGCGATTAGCCTATTCGAATTTTATATGATTTATTTGCTAAATGTTTTTTGAGACAAACGACCAACGTATAAAAAAGAAGACATTCTCAAATCTGGTAGATATTTGCTAAACTACGTCATTTCAAATTACGGAACCACAAACCAGTTTTTGTAAGATCCAAATCTAACCTTGTAACTTAGTTGCCGTAGGACGATCGCCAGACGGGTTTGGCGTGTCAAGACATTTCGGTCCACATCTCAAACAACGAACTTGAATTTCATTTAATATTTTTCACGAATGGGCCCAGAAAACGCTCCTTGTGAATCATATAGATTTTTGTTCATTGCGGGTTTTAGATTCCCTTTTAAACCCAATTGTACGTTGAGTAAAAACCGTAATAAAATCGAAGAATCCGTAATCAATCTTCCTAATTATATCCGGTATGTAGCTAAAAAGTAGAGATTCCAACACATTGCGTAACGTATAGTAATGTAGTTATGTAAATATGTAATTTCTTTGACTCCTAACTAACAGTAGGATTCATAACATCAGGAAGTAAGTGAGGATGACGTTTAACAGAACTAAGCTGTCCAACTGTCAGTCAATTGACCTATTCCCAACGTAAAATCGGGAACCTTAGAGGTCCAGTAAAAGGTCGACATGAAGGGGGAATGCGACGGTAGGCGTTCGTTGATAGCCGCATAGTTATTGCTGATTTACCCCAGAATCCCTCAGACAGCTGCAAGAGGGGAATGTAGGAGATAAGAAAAGGCAGCTGGTGATTTTCGAGGGAACTTTTCACCTTCTCATAGTAGAATTCACTCTACGGCTTCCACTTATGTTTCTGGAAAGGATCGTTCATACCCTTTTGTCGGGGAAACCATACGCTCGACATCTTGGGTATATGAGCGATCATGTACATTTCTATATCCTCAAGACTACTAATAGCGGGGGTATGAATACTCTTTGCACTTTCCGTTGTAAGCACTCCCTCTTAAATGCAAATAATTGAAACAACTTGAAATGAAATGTTTTATTTGTAAAAGCCTTCCGGCGTTACATGGTAAACACTTCAAACAACTTCGAGCCCTTTCTTAATTCCATGGGAAGATTTTTATTACCCTTGATGGTAATAAAATCCCTGACTGGTTTGTAGTTGGTTACGTCACTTGATAGGGCGATATTACCTAATTAATAGTGACATCGTTTTCAACCCAAAGAAAAGACAAAAAAAAAAAAAAAACCAGTCATGCAGCATGGCTATAAGAGCGAAATTCGAATGAATAAGGGGTTTTATGTACAATGTGATGTTGGGAACATATTCGGTATGCATCAGGTGTGGCGCTCTCGCACTAAAGATAGGTAGGTACCCATAAATTCCCAAAAAGAAACATTCTGACTAGTGACCTACCCTTTTAAAGTGGTTTTAATGCTGAACACGATGGTTTTAGGGGGTGGCGAGGGAATGGCCCTGTAATGTATGACTGCTGAGTGCCTCTGTTCAAGGGAGGTTAGGTAATATGCCCACCCAGAGGAATATATCGGGTTCGTGCTTCCACAGAACCGTATATACCCAGAGCGGTCGAACAAAAAGATCGAGAACAGGGGGGTCAACCGCCATCACAATCCATAAATTCCCAAAATTTCAAATTTGCACAAAAATCTGTCTCGGCAAAAAGGAAACAGTCTGAAAGTGGTACCTCATTTTAAAGGTTTTTTACGCTGCACACGATGGTGAAATCAGAATTGCGATATCCTATTCCATTCTCAAACTGGAGCACTTTGAAGATGAAGAAGCGTGATTGATGGAGACATTTTACATAAAACTAGTTATTTCTTCGAAAATTTGCTCTTATAGCCATGCTCCATGACGGTGGATTTTTGTTGTTGTAATAAGTAAATACATATACAAAGTTACGGTATAGATGGTGTGGCTAAAACTACTGATATCCATAATACGACGATGAGTGTAGGGAATACGTGAATGAAGTAAACTAAGCGTAACTCCGAGAGCCTGTTTTGAAAAGTGGACAATTACTGACGAATTCGTAGTGACTCTCTCGCAGTCGGAGGCTCCCTCGTGATGTGTGTACATCGCCAGGACCGGATAGATGACAAAACATCTGCCGAGGGGATTCGGAAAGGCGGCTTCTCGTTGCAACAGCTGTGAAGGTAGATTCAGGGGGAATATAACTGAAGGTTGTTCGAACATGAGTTGTTCGAAGAAGATAAGAAAATAACAGTGAAACAGAGTATGGCCCATTGTATCATAAGAGGGATGAATGAATGAAAACATGTTTTTATATGAAAATAGGTGACTTTTACATTTCTTGTTTATAAGGAGACATGCTTTAATCGTGGTCTCGCAGGACCGTTCGATGAGTTTGCCGTTTGTTAAATATTTTAATTATACGCAATGTTGAATAATGCTACTTTGCAATGAATATAACCGTTTAAGATGGGTAACCGAATAATTACACCCGTAATTAGTCCATTCCTACGGACAATCCATTTCAAACTGTACATGAAAGTTAGGTATCTTCAACCTACTGAACACCGACAGAGGCGACAGCAAAACCACTCACAATGAAAAGCAAAAGTACGGTCAAACGAATCCATATTCAATCATGGCTTTTCGCCTTAGCTTCCATGCCACAGAGCAGTATCATACCAAACTCAAATTACTTGACTTGATCAATGCCATATACTCCGCCCAACTGAACTCGGTCTTGCTCAGGTATCGTCGCCTCACGCCCATCAGTGCAGTGCATTTTCCAATGAAATGATACGCGTTCTTCACATCTCCACTACTGCACAAAACGCACAACTGTTCCTCCCTGATCTTGGAAAACCCATCTTTGAGCTTGAAAGCACTCGAATTTGCACAATGGTACCACATCACGTTCGCCTCTATGACATCATCGACGTACGCCAAATTTCGAACCTACGATCCCCCACCCAATCACCTTCTTCCAAAAACTCACGAAGATCATTCAAAAATATGGAAAATAAATTTGGCGAAAGTAGACACTTTTGCTTGACTCCTGAAGAAGTTTGAAAATAATCCGTATTGGAGGAGTTCACAAGTTTTACGGCGTACTCCGTGGATGTGTAAAGGCTACTTGTAGCTACAATAAGTTTCGTAGACACACCTTCCATTGACAACTTGTACCAAAAATAGTCTCTATTAACCCGGTCAAAAACTGAGGCGAAATATACGAAAAAAAGCATAAGCCTTTGATCGCTTAACTCTTGATTTAATTTTTACCAAGCAAGTCAAGTTAAAAACATTATCAATAGTGGAATATCTCTTTCTAAATCCCGCCTGGAACTCATGTATCATAAGAGAAACTCGAGTGCAATGAGATCAATTCATTTTGTTTTCTTGCTGTGTGATGAACATGTTATACACGTTTTAGGACGCGAATGTGACATTTTGGGGCTGCCCTTTTATTCCCTCTTTTGACCTTCCTGAGATTTTTATCTCCAACCTCAGTGTTTTTCAACGAGATGGACGAGCAGTTGAAATGTTTTTTCTCTTGGTCGATTCATCATCATCGAAGATAAACCAAAAGGGCCTCTCTTTCCTTTCAATGTCTTTTAGATACCTACGCATCCATAATTTTTTCAAAAATAATTCTCAATCAGAAACAACCAAAATGATGTTTTCAATGCGGTGGACACTAAAACAGTCGTTGGTCCTGTGAAAAAGTCCTCATTAGTGACCAGTTTTTGAACTTGAAGACGTTCGAAGAAATCTGAAGTTGCAACATCAAATGGCCATTAGCGTTTGAACCAACTTGTCCACAGCGTAACACTATCAATAGAGACATCACAGCCGACATATTTCAAGTTGACGGTGTATAATTTGTCTGTGTCAAAGACGAACAGTGTTATGTACTGGCAGTGCCATAACGATTGGCAAATAATTCCTAATGTTTGGCAGTGAGACAGTTCAGTTGGAGTGAAGTTTTTAGGCTTCTATGCCAGCGAATTTGTCTGTGTGGCTGATTCACCAAATATCGTAGTAATATTTATTTATTTATTTAAATGTTACAGGGGCTTCACATGCCCAAATACAAGAAATTAAAAAAAAAAAAAAAGTGAAGTGCAGCTGGTACAGTCGGTTAAATATTAAATATTAAATAATTACTTTCAAAATAGGCACATGCATTAAATCTTAATGATTGCGCATCAGAGTATACATGTATCAGATCATTCCGCAGAGATAAGCAGTATTTTTCACAGTGATTCATTACCTAGTTGAGTTCCGCCTCATTAATTTGAAAACGAAAAAGATTGTTTTTTTTTTCAAATTTCTTATACTTACATACATACCTATTTCAACACTTCTATTACGATTCGGCTACGAGCTTACATGACTCGTCTTGATATGAATCCCGTAGGATGGATGAGTTCGTATAATAATTATACGAGATAATTTTTTTCAAATTGCAAATTGGAATAATTCCAATTTGCAATTTGAAAAAAAAAAAAAAAACAATCTTTTTCGTTTTCAAATTAATGAGGCGGAACTCAACTAGGGTTAGCAGGCGGTAATGAATCACTGTGAAAAATACTGCTTATCTCTGCGGAATGATCTGAACCAGCTAAGAGATGGACCTTCAGTATGTAACTTGGAGGACTTTGCGGGTATTCGTGAAAGTTCGCATATCCCCCGGCGATGATAATTCAAAAAAGCTCCTGCAAACTTCGACGTAGACATTCTCTTGAGAACACGTCAAAACTAAACTGAGAAGGTGACTTTAGGGTTTGTTAATTTCCGGGTTTCAAAGGAAGTACGTGCGAGTATACGACGCCTACGTAGTTTTTGAAGTTTACAAGACCTTGTCCTGTTATTGTCGAGTTCTCTGTCTGCATCTGAAGGTCTTCATGAACCCGCAGACATCAAGAGGTCGGCGAATTAATTTTGCTCTCGAAGACAAGCGAAATATTGGTTTGGGAAAACCTTCGGATGAAAATCGTTAGGCGTGCCTTTCAATTTTGAACACTCGGTTCAATTCAATCATTGGCAATATCAGGAGTCGGTACGCTTGTATATTCATTTTGTACCTCATTTCCATTTTAAGGAGGTCGGTATGCGATCCTCGCCGGTATCTCTTCCCATTAAGTAGAATTCAGTTGGGAGCTGAAAGTTTTTCAATAGAGCAAGGGAAGGTATGTATACGCTAGAGGGTACCAAGTTAGGTTTTTGTGGAAAATAATGACTTACCCTACGTCGAAATAACAATGAGTCAATGTTTGTTCAAAGAGACGAACTTGAGATCAGGATACTTATTTAGTTTTTATTGAAGCCTTCCCTTAAAAGTTATGATGTTGAGGGATGTCGAGGGTCGATCAAATGAAAGATGATTTATGTGCCAACGTTTCGAAGAATATATTTCTTCATCTTCAGTTCCCAATTATTATCATACACACTATTAGTCCAGCAAAATTTGTCCAGCAACATTTGTCTGTTAACAAAAACGTAATTTGTCTAACAAAATTTATCTTTTGAATTCCCGGGTTGTAAATAACACATAGGTTAAAAAATAAAAATAACAATAAGGATAACTTCTATTAATTTTATATACTTTTCTGTACTGTTATATACTCAGAATATACCCGGTTGTAAAAACACCTAGGTATAAAATAACTATAACAAAATTTAAATAACTATAACAACATTTGTCAATTTTCTCAAGATAAAAATGTAAATAATTAATGTTAATATTGTGAAACTGGTTTTAGGCCCTAAAGGTGAAGAAATATATTCTTCGAAACGTTGGCACATAAATCATCTTTCATTTGACCGACCCTCGACATCCCTCAACATCATTCTTACTGACGGTCAACAAATCACACACACTTAAAATTTATATTAAATATAACTTATATATCTCAAGTTCGTCTCTTGAATTGAAAATTCTCTTTGAAAATCCTGATCTCAAGTTCGTCTCCTTGAATTGAAAATTATCTACAATAAAGGTAGTACAATAAAACTAAAACTCCTGATCTCAACGTCGTCTCTTTGAAATGAAAATTCTCATCGAAAATCCTAATCTCAACTTCGTCTCTTTGAATTGAAAATCCTAATCTCAAGTTCGTTTCTTTAAATTGAAGATTTTTCAAGTTTGTTATTTTGACCTGTGGCCAACATTTTGATTCGCGAGTTCGTAATAATGTTTTGTATTTTTATCACAAGGGCTTGTTTAAAAGGGTATTGAGTGCGTTTTGTACTCGAACAATAACAATTCAAATAGATTCACTGCACCACTTCTCGTTCCATTTAACTCCTTGAACATAGGGGAATCTCAATTAAATATAATTTAAAGCGTGCGTCATGGGGAAGAGGTGGATCTCCTCTTTTCGTATAAATAACGCTCAACGTTACTAAAGCGAGGTGTTAATTGTGGAATCTGAAATACTTGTAAATCGGCAAAGTCTGCTCCAGTATCCAGTAAAATCATTTTAACGATAAAATGTCAAGTATGTTTGTATCAACCTCACTGCCTAATATTTAATCTGGATTCAAACTTGGCTTTCTCCAATTCGCTATGAGTTATGTACGTGGCAATAAAGATGATTATTAATAAGGATTGATGGATTCAACTCAGCCCAATCATTTAATTCGCTTACAAAAAAAAGCATAGATATAAAAGCAAATTTTTGCCTCTTATTTTTTGAATTTAAGGGTGATTTTTTCCACTCTTATAATTCCCTAAAACCCCCTTTTTTCGGAAATCGAGTTTCAAAAATTTGGGACCGAGAATAATAGCTTTCCTTTCTTCGAAAATTCGCTAAAAATTAAGAAGTATTCAAAACCACCAGTTAAAAATTCTGTGTCGGATTACCTGACATCGTTTTCAAGTATTGTACAGTTGGGAAGACAACCAGGTGAAATCAATTGCCCAATCAAAAGCATCAATGAACTCCTTTTCATTGTATATATCATGAGTACAACATGAAAATGCGTAAAATGCCCCGGCGACCCCATATGTGGTGTACTATTCAATAGTTGAAGAATGTTCATTGGTTAATTTATTTTTCAATGTTATTAAATTATGGATGTCCGAAGTCCCGAAATCTTCACCATTGTAAGGCGAGCATAACCAGTGGCGAGCTGATACGTTGTTTTTGAGCGGTTCAATTAAATCGAGCTTCAAGCCGTGCAAGATGAAAGTGCGGAAGGCCCTGGAATATCGCATTCCGACCCCAGAGCACGGTGAAGCTAATTAGCATCAGCTTCTTCTTCCAACAATGGGAAAGCTAAGCCTGATTCACTGCCAGGCCATTGCTTAAGTGTGGGAGAGGTCTGATTCCATGGTATCAAAGTCGGCAGAATCCTGTTTTTTTTTTTCTTCTTCTTCAGTTTGATGCATAATTTAGGGAAGTAGTGCAGATGAGTGAGTGGCAGTACGATCCGCCCTAACCACTTGAAAACCTCTGGTCATTATACTTTTTACACAGATGAGATTGGTGAATTTTATACTATTTCATTTCTTTGTATCCCTCAAAACGGACTGATTTTGAAAATCCACCATCCTTAGTGCCTATCAACGTCGTTGGTTTTTACACAGACAAGTCTGACATCCAAGCCTTGAGGGAGGCTGATATGTATATTGATGGAACGTTCTCTAAACTGATTGAGGAGGTTAAGTGGCTCTAGAT
Organism: Stenodema calcarata; assembly: GCA_963920205.1. Classification (NCBI taxonomy): domain Eukaryota; kingdom Metazoa; phylum Arthropoda; class Insecta; order Hemiptera; family Miridae; genus Stenodema; species Stenodema calcarata. Next base: position 25,435,049 of record OY986056.1, on the reverse strand, counting down.
CTCAGATTCTTTTCATGGTTGAAACCTGACAGTGACTCAACTACTCAACTCCTCAAACTGACATGTTAGGTACGTGTAATTACCAGTATTACTGTGTGATAAATATCATCAAGGGGTGAATTTGAAACAACCAGGTGATAATCACTCATGATGAAGATAACACATGACAGTGCAAACGGTATCGCTCAGATCTAATATGGAAAAACGAACAAAGAGGGTTTGTGAGAACTTTGGGAGACGTGCAACTATCAGCATTGCCATCACAGCGAATCTTCATACAGGGTCCTCCCACCGACCTAACAATGTAACTTCATCTATCGAACATACCTATATAAATGTACCAAACATATATAAATGTATCAGTATATACTCGTAATATGTAATAATATTACATATTATGATATCTTTTGGCGAATTTCCTAAAAACAGAAAGCTATTGACTCGGTCCAAAATTTTTAAAATTTGAATTTCTGAAAAAATTGTATACCAAAATCCGTATAATACCTATATAATATGATGATATTTATTTATATGATAGCACGGATCCGTGCTTAAGATACGATGGTACGACCCCGTAACCCAAATTTTATAATTTTAGAACAACGTTAACTGAGCAAAGTGGTGCTTAATTAAAAGTTTAGTTGTGCTAAAATTGCGATATTTGGCTTACGGGTTCGGACCAATCCCTCAATGATCGTTGAGGGCTAAAAGGTGGAGCAGGTCAAAAACCGTCGGGTGATGCTTGTGGCAGCCTGTCTGATTAGAAAGGAACATGGTTTCCATATACCTATCGAGTTAATTACCATGAAGAAAAGAATGCTATTGTCCAAAATTTTTCAAAATGGAATTTCCACAAACAATTGTATACCAAAATCCGTTTTAAGCCATCCTGAGATCACTGCCAAAAGACAGCAAAAATCGTACGTACCTACCTAATATGTATGTCATTCCAGACAATAACTCTCGATAGAATTGAGATAAAAAGTTCAAATTTGCACAAAAATCTGTCTCGGCAAAAATGAAACAGTCTGAAACCTCATTTTAAAGGTTTTGTACGATGAACACGATGGTCAAGTCAGAATTGCGATGTTGTATTCCGTTCTCAAACTGAAGCACTTTGAAGATGGAGAACGTGGTTGTTACTTGAGATGTTCTTCACGGTGCATCTGCTCTAATCTGATGACGGAATGAGATATCGCAATTCTGACTTGACCTTCGTGTTCACGTTGAAAAATCTATAAATGAGGTGTTACACGGCAAAAAAATGGAGACGAAATTCGTTATAAAACCAGTCAAATGGAGGCAAATCGTTTTCAGAAATGAAAAATCTACAAACTGAGGTGAAGTGTTTTTATGAAACTAGTAAAATTGAGACAGTTATAGAATAGATCCAGTTATTTCGCCGAACATTTGCTGTTATAGCAATGGTTGACTGTGGATTTTGTTGTTGTTGTAGGTACTACCAACATGAATGAGCTTTTCGAAAGATCCCGAGTGAATGAAATACAAGAAGGGACATGGATATCAATCCCTATCCCTAGTTGACATCCAGAGTGACTTGGTCACTGACAGGGTAGGTAATATTCCACCATGAAGAACTTGATCCATGACCTGAAAATTATAATCCAGACAAGAAGATGACTATTCAGCCGAGACTGATGTCCTCGATATACATTAAATGGTATTGAATTGCAATGGGAGCTGTCGCACGATTATTCAGTTACCGTCCTTGTATGTCCTTTCGTGTCTTAAGATGGTCCTCGCCATACGACCACTGAACGTGACTCATTGTGAAAGTTGTAGCTGAACCCCCCACGGTTGGTGCCAGTTTGTTGAATCGCACTCCGGATTCGATGGCAAGCCTTTTTACGGCATGACCCTCATCTGGGTAGGTGCAGGTTATTTTTAGGTCTCCGATGGGTGAACAAGCCCGGAGATTTACAATCGAACCAGCAGATGGTTGATGACAAGTCGGTGCAATCAAGTGCACAGACTGTGCAGGGTGCTCGATCATTCACACAACCCACGCCCTTGTCGTCTTTGAGAGGAAAGCTCTCTTGATATGTAAGCTCGCGCTCGAGCTATCTCACATTAATAAGTAGAAACATACTAAATACATCGCAGTGACTCGAGCTTGCTCTCTCCTTTTTTTTTATATTCAACATTCCAATTCCTTAAAGTATTTTGCCACAGGTAGGCGGATTCAATGCCACTAACATCAGTATTACTTATCCGTACAAAAGCCATTGAATTAATCCTGAACGATGGATAAATTATTTAATTGACAACTTACCAAACATAACGAAACATATTGTACTTACTCGTACAATATAACTAATTTATTTGAGTAAAGCATGTTGGGTAATGTGTAGATTCCAGGGGACGAGGTATAGATAAATAATAGTCGTTAACAGTGGTTTTGACCGACTCGAATTAAATAAGATTTTCAAACGAATTAAATAAGAATTTTTTCAATCACATAATTGTACCCTCCTTTGCGTATAGAATATTTCTTCTGAGTTTCTTGCCCAACTGAACAACTTCATTAACAAAAATTAAGATTGAAAACACACAAATGTAGGTGACTTAACTACAGTTTACCTGAGGTTATTAACAAAAATTAAGATTGAAAACACTCAAATGTAGGTCACTTACCTACAGTTTACCTACGGTTATTAACAAAAATTAAGATTGAAAACACAACTGTAGGTGACTTACCTACAGTTTACCTACGGTTACCTACTTTTGGATTCTACACTACCAAATATGCTGAAACACAGAGATGTGTGGGGAATGTCAATAGGTGCTGCTAATCTATTTCTCACGTTATAATTATCCACTTCATATTATGGGTAATTAGTAAGTCCGTATTGTTTGAGAACGTCCTAGAATTATCTCTTCGTGACTGAATGTATGAGAAATCTGAAAAAATAAAAAATAAAATGTTTTGCAATGCTAATTAATAATGTTATTATTTAATCAGTGGAGAATATGAGTATTTTTGAACAGTGGTAGCGGTACGTTTCAAAAAGCATATCATCGTTCTTGTTGGTGGTCTTTTGCAATATAGCGGTTCCAATGGGATCGCCCATTCAATTAGGGACATCTCTGACGATGCGTGAACATCTGACCCCAAGGAGTAGAGGAAGGGGATCTGACCCGAGGGTTGTCAAATATTTTTGACATTTTATGTCTGCTATAGGTATAGCACATAACTCAAAAAGTGTGACGAAGAAAGCGTTATGAAAAATTTCTAATGAGTTTTACGTACAACCGATTCGTTGCTACGGAACTTTAACTTCGCCAGCTAAAATGTCCCTCGTGGTTGCGTACTTGTACGAAAGCTGTACCCACCGTTTTTGACATTTTATGTATTTACTATGGCACATAACTCAAAAAATGTGACATTACGGTGTGACGAAGAAAGCGTTATGAAAAATTTCTAATTTTTGATAATTTTTTGTACATTTTATTTTTTATTTATCTATTTTATTCATACTAAGGAAATCATATTTAAAATTGCACATTCCACAATTATGACTACACTAATTACATTTCCATCCCTAAGGTCGTAGAACCGTCTAGGGACTAGTTGACGTAGTATATTTTTGTCTTGTAGTATATTTTTCAGGAAAGAACCAGAATGATATTAATATGAACCATGGATAAAGACAATAATAGTACACTTTTAACAATTTTGTTGATTCTTTCTGAGTTTTTCCTTAGGTATGCACAAGAATTGCTTGAATGATTTCACTTGATATGCTAAAGGATACTTTCATACTTTCAGCATATATTTTTAACTTTTAATTTTATTATAGGTATCCTTATTTATTTTATTCATAGAAATTTGAATATAGATATCAAACTTTGTTATTTACCTACTTACTTATTCATCAGATATGTTGGTGGAATCGAAGTGTCAAATATACCTAATGACTATCAGTAGTCAATCCCGTTTAGGCATCGAATCTATCCCTCGGACGAATCAGGCCCACAAGGTGACATAATGCTCCCCCACTGCTACTTCTACCACTTGTCCCCGTTCCCCGTAACAGATCGCATTTTCCTCACTTTCAATGTCCCCCCGTACGACTGCGGGGTCTTGACTAATTGTTTTGGCGCCGGCGGCTAGCCATTGTGTTGCTGAGATGCAATCAGGTTGCACCGGAGGGTTCGATATATGACACTTCATCTTGATTGGAATCAGTTTCAAGTGCATATCAGCTCAGTTTCAAAGGGTGTAGAAATCAATGAGATTTCGTGCAGGGCGGAAAGGATACTGCAAGATCGACGGATAGTGTTCAAACTAACTTTATCTGATACGAACGAAGTTAACCTTTCGTGGTAAAGTTGCTCAAATATTTGAATCTTACCTGATTCTAACGAATTGTAGAAGGCAAAACCCAATAGTCCTGGAGCCGAGGCCGAAAATGGGTGTTCATTTTAGGAGAAGGTTTGATATAAAATTATGAAAATCTAGTCAATTCTGAGTAAGAAAATCCAAGTCTGCCATTTCAAAGCGGTTGCTTTCAAAAATGGCAGCCATTTAAAAAGTGACGAAAACGCACAAACATGACCTGTCTTTAGGATGGATGGAACTTTTATAGATGATAGATTATGTCCAAACATAGATGTTTTCACCAGTCTGCCACTTTCAACCGGTTGAAAATGCGTGGCAGACTCAATTTCAAAAATTGCATTTTTCGGGTGTAAAATTTACAGTATTTGGGACGCCTCAAATTTTCACACATGATTATATATGCCCAAATAAGGAGTTTGAGACTTGTCTGCCAATCTAAAGCAGTTGAAAAGTAATGGCAGACTTGAATTGAAATATTGCCAAATTTGGTGATAAATTTCATCAGTTTTAGGAAGATTCAAATTTCAATACGTTAAAGTACCTGTGGTATGAGAGCAATAGACCATGGTCTGCCTTGCCTAGCCAGTTGCTTTCTACCGACAGACTGAAATGCAAAAATTGCCAAATTACTGATCAAAATTTTGTGATTTTAGGATGCTTCAAATTTCGGCTCAACATTGTTCTCCTGCAATAAGACTGAAAAAGAGTAGTCTGCCTTCAGTAACCCGTTGTTTAAGTTAGGCAGACTGAAATTGAAAAATTGCAATTTTCAAGGTCAAAATGAATGTATTTTGGGAAAGTTGTAATTTTGGCATGTGATACTAGCATGTTAGTGTAAACTTTTTGACGCAGTCTGCCATCAATATTCCGCTGCCTTCTGGCGGCAGACTGAACTCAAACGTGGGAAAACAGAAATAATTTCAATTATTGACCATTTTTATGGTAAAAATGCATCTTCTTTAGGACGATTCAAATTTTGGCACATGATACTACATTGTAAGAAGAAACTTTGTGACATGGTCTGCCATCAATATCCAACTGATTTTTTCGGCAGACCAACAATATTAGGTATCTTACTTACATAATATGTTACAATTTGCCATCCCTCAACACCTTTATTAGCTGCAAGTAATTTTTTCTACATCCATTTTCCTTCATGTCCGACTGTAGAAAATATCTTTAATTTATAAATGAAACAAGGGAGAAGCAGAAAACAGAATGGGAAAACACTAAACTTCGCGTCGAAAACGGCCGTTAGGTGGGTCCCAAGTAGCCGCCCAGAATAAAACTGCCTTTTTTTCATCTTCCAGGTAAACTACAGTCTAGAAATTTTAACCGTCAGTCGGGGATAGGCCACATTGCAATATTCACTCGGTTTCTCATCTGTAAAATTGTTTAAATAATACCTTTTTGTAATAATACAAATTAAATTTTGATGCTGAGCTATTGACTTGAAATTTTAAAAATAGGTCAGAACTGGATCACAATGCAATATTCACTCGGTTTTTTGTCTGTAAAATTGTTTAAATAATACCTATTTGTTTAAACAAATGAAATTTTGATGATGAGCTACATACTTGAAATTTTAAATATAGGTCAGAAATGGATGACATTTCAATATTCACTCGGTTTGTATGACATGGTATGAGTATGGTATGGTATATTATTGTATGTATGATTTGGTATAGTACAGTATGGTATGATAGGAAAGAAATTCGTATGGTATGGTATGAGTACGGTGAGAATATGGTATGGTGCCGATTTGCAACACAGTCTGGTATAGACAGAAGGGAGTTTATTTTTCTATGGCCATAGATTTAGGCAAGTTTAGTTATTTTCCATTGTACATTGGTAACATCAACCGAATCCAGAAATAACATTATTTTGTTTACTTTTCCAACAATTTTGATTATTTATTTATCGCCACATTGCATCCGACATTTGGACATTTCACCGCTGAACACGACGGCGAAGTCAGAATTGCAATCTCGCATTACGTCCTAAAATGGACGAAGCGATTAGGAAGAAGTTGAACGAAACGAAACCTATCCATATAAACTTCACGAATCTGAAGACATACGTAATCCCATTAAAATTTAATAAGTTAATATTAACTCACAAACAGTACCTTAAGCGGACGAGGCGAAATACATTGGCATGACTCTCGACTGCAAGCTGAGGTGGAAAGCCCATGTAAAGAAAAAGAAATAAAAAACTCTGCAAATTCTTGACACAACGGTTCATTATCTTCTTTGTACAGATCACCCTTGTGTCTAGATCACTAGGTCTAAATGTCTAGATCCTAAATGTTAGATTAATTATTATTATCAATTATCACTAATTATTAACAATTTTATCAAGTACCTAGTGAAAATTATTATAATTTATTGTTAGGTATTAATAATTTGTATTTATTAATAATAATGATTATTATTAATTATGATTAATTAATACGATATAATTCTGGGGTTTTTAATACTACGTCGGTAATAATTTTTCTATAAAAGAAGTACCTACCAACAAACATTCGAAATTACCTTCATTTCCGTAGCACGAAACGCACCTCAGAACAACCAACTCGACATCACTTAAGCCATATGATGTTCCAAAGAGCTTGTTAGTATGAAAATGGACCTGTATTTCAACAGTTTGAGTCACGATCGTGTTGTGAGGCACAATCTTTGAGCCGTCATTGTAAACGAACGGCTGGTCGTACAAAGCTGCGGATGGTCTTAAAAAATTCTACGGAACAAACTCTATCTAATTATGAAATAAAAAACATACCGTTCTATATGAATTTTTCGAGATATGAGATTTTCAAATTTTCAAAATTCGTTTTGAACCCCTTCCCCTTGACCTAGGGTTATGAAAAGTTTCGAGGATCATTGTGGGGCTGGTCCAAACCCAGAAACCAAATTTCGTAATTTTAGCTCAACGTTAACTGGGCAAAGTGGCGCGGACGGCGGACGGCGTACGGCGGACGGACGGATTTTTTTTTATTCGATTTTCTGAATCTACGTATCTTGAAACGTAAACCAACAAATTTTGAGGGGGGGTTAAAAAAATTTTTTCTTTGGGCGATTCCAATGGTTCATTATCGAAGATAATAAACCAACATACCGTTCTATATGAATTTTTCGAGATATGAGATTTTCAAATTTTCAAAATTCGTTTTGAACCCCTTCCCCTTGACCTAGGGTTATGAAAAGTTTCGAGGACCATTGTGGGGTTGGTCGAAACCCATAAAAAAAATTTCGTAATTTTAACTCAACGCTAACTGGGCAAAGTGCCGCGGACGGCGTACGGCGGACGGACGGATTTTTTTTTATTCGATCTTGAAACGTAAACCAACAAATTTTGAGGGGGGGTTAAAATTTTTTTTTCTTTGGGCGATTCCAATGTTTCATTATCGAAGATAATAAACCAAAATGAAGTACGAGGTACGCGGTGTGGGTGTGACAGGGGGCGCAGAGACATAAAAGGTCTCGTCGTATGACGCACTAGTTGGCTCCTGCCAGCCGTATTACGTCATACGCTCGTGCGTCATAGGCTCTGACGTACTTGTTGGCCTCCTGCTAGCCGTCTTACGTCATACGCTCGTGCGTCATAGGCTATGACGCACTTGTTGGTCTCCTGCCAGCCGTCTTACGTCATACGCTCGTGCGTCATAGGCTCTGACGTGCTTGTTGGCCACCTGCCACCCGTCTTACGTCATACGCTTGTGAGTCATTGGCTCTGACGCACTAGTTATCCTGCCAGCCGTCTTACGTCACACGCTCTTGCGTCATAGGCTCTGACGTACTTGTTGGCCTCCTGCTAGCCGTCTTACGTCATACGCTCGTGCGTCATAGGCTATGACGCACTTGTTGGTCTCCTGCCAGCCGTCTTACGTCATACGCTCGTGCGTCATAGGCTCTGACGTACTTGTTGGCCACCTGCCAGCCGTCTTACGTCATACGCTTGTGCGTCATTGGCTCTGACGCACTAGTTATCCTGCCAGCCGTCTTACGTCATACACTCGTGCGTCATAGGCTCTGACGTACTAGTTGGCCTCCTGCCAGCCGTCTTACGTCATACGCTCGTGCGTCATAGGATCTGACGTAATTTCCCGCCGGTCGCTTGTGTTCTGACGTGATCTGAGGGAAAGGGTGAATCAAGGGAACAAATTTTTCCCGTTTCAGTTTATGTGCCAAAGCAAAGACATGAAAATGTCAAAAAAATGTGTAAATAGGTACCTAAGCCCAACTGTAATGTCAATTTTCTGACAATGAGTTTTCGACTATAGTTTTCATACCTTTTTACTTAAGTACTTATTGAAATTTGAGACTGATAATGAGCTGTTTGCAAATAAAAAGTCTGATAACTTCATTAGGTACATCTTATTAATCTATTTTCAAGTTCCGATTCACAGTTGAATGTGTTTTATTTAGATGTCGTAAAATTCGAAAACGATGGAATGACGAAACCTGTCGACTACTGACTCAAGTGATACTGTCGACTTCTAACACATGTAGGTCGACTACTAGTGCAAAACCATGTCGACTACTGAAGAAAATGTTGGTCACTGGTATCGACTACTACCTAGAGCATTGGGATTTTTTACAAAACTTGTTTTTCCCTTTTCAAACCATGTTGAATAATATTTCCCGCTGCCAGGTCTTTTAGGAAAGGATCTTGGGTACACAATGAACAGGTTTGCAATGAGAAAAAAACCGAGTGAATATTGAAATGTCATCCATTTCTGACCTATATTTAAAATTTCAAGTATGTAGCTCATCATCAAAATTTCATTTGTTTAAACAAATAGGTATTATTTAAACAATTTTACAGACAAAAAACCGAGTGAATATTGCATTGTGATCCAGTTCTGACCTATTTTTAAAATTTCAAGTCAATAGCTCAGCATCAAAATTTAATTTGTATTATTACAAAAAGGTATTATTTAAACAATTTTACAGATGAGAAACCGAGTGAATATTGCAATGTGGCCTATCCCCGACTGACGGTTAAAATTTCTAGACTGTAGTTTACCTGGAAGATGAAAAAAAGGCAGTTTTATTCTGGGCGGCTACCCGGGACCCACCTAACGGCCGTTTTCGACGCGAAGTTTAGTGTTTTCCCATTCTGTTTTCTGCTTCTCCCTTGTTTCATTTATAAATTAAAGATATTTTCTACAGTCGGACATGAAGGAAAATGGATGTAGAAAAAATTACTTGCAGCTAATAAAGGTGTTGAGGGATGGCAAATTGTAACATATTATGTAAGTAAGATACCTAATATTGTTGGTCTGCCGAAAAAATCAGTTGGATATTGATGGCAGACCATGTCACAAAGTTTCTTCTTACAATGTAGTATCATGTGCCAAAATTTGAATCGTCCTAAAGAAGATGCATTTTTACCATAAAAATGGTCAATAATTGAAATTATTTCTGTTTTCCCACGTTTGAGTTCAGTCTGCCGCCAGAAGGCAGCGGAATATTGATGGCAGACTGCGTCAAAAAGTTTACACTAACATGCTAGTATCACATGCCAAAATTACAACTTTCCCAAAATACATTCATTTTGACCTTGAAAATTGCAATTTTTCAATTTCAGTCTGCCTAACTTAAACAACGGGTTACTGAAGGCAGACTACTCTTTTTCAGTCTTATTGCAGGAGAACAATGTTGAGCCGAAATTTGAAGCATCCTAAAATCACAAAATTTTGATCAGTAATTTGGCAATTTTTGCATTTCAGTCTGTCGGTAGAAAGCAACTGGCTAGGCAAGGCAGACCATGGTCTATTGCTCTCATACCACAGGTACTTTAACGTATTGAAATTTGAATCTTCCTAAAACTGATGAAATTTATCACCAAATTTGGCAATATTTCAATTCAAGTCTGCCATTACTTTTCAACTGCTTTAGATTGGCAGACAAGTCTCAAACTCCTTATTTGGGCATATATAATCATGTGTGAAAATTTGAGGCGTCCCAAATACTGTAAATTTTACACCCGAAAAATGCAATTTTTGAAATTGAGTCTGCCACGCATTTTCAACCGGTTGAAAGTGGCAGACTGGTGAAAACATCTATGTTTGGACATAATCTATCATCTATAAAAGTTCCATCCATCCTAAAGACAGGTCATGTTTGTGCGTTTTCGTCACTTTTTAAATGGCTGCCATTTTTGAAAGCAACCGCTTTGAAATGGCAGACTTGGATTTTCTTACTCAGAATTGACTAGATTTTCATAATTTTATATCAAACCTTCTCCTAAAATGAACACCCATTTTCGGCCTCGGCTCCAGGACTACAATACAATACTGTTGCCAAGCCAACTGGAGTTCTTACGACCTTTGATCACAATTCATGGACAATGCAACAAGAAAATCAACAGTCATGCAGCATGGCTATAAGAGCGAATTTTCGAAGAAATAACTGGTTTTATGTAAAATTTCTCCATTGAAGGACTTGATGTCCATGCAGAACATCTTAAGTATCAACCTCGTTTCTTCATCTTCAAAGTGATCCAGTTTGAGAAAGAAGAGGATATCGCAATACCTACTGATTTCACCATCGTGTTCAGCATAAGAACAACCTTTAAAATGAGGTATTACTATTCAGACGTTTTTCGTTTTTGGGAATTCTTGGGTAATCACCCCCCTAAAACTCCCCAAACCCCCCTCAGCTTAAAGATTATTCAACGCTGAACACGATGATCAAGTCAGAATTCCGATATCTCACTCCGTTATCAGATTAGGGCAGACCTAACATGAAGAATATCTCAAGTATCATCCACGTTTCGTAATGTGCTTCAGTTTGAGAACGGAACAAGATATCGCTGTTTCATTTTGAAATTTTTGAAATTAACCCCCCCCCCCCAACCTAGAGTGGCCCGATTCTGCCCATCTACGAACATAACCTTACGATATATAATATATTTAGATGTATTTATATATTTTTATGTATTATAATATAATATAGTATATTATACAAATACATCTAATTTTTGGTATCTTTTGGCATTGGATTCAGGATGGTCTGAAACGGATTTTGATATACAAATGTTTCGGAAATACGAGTTTTAAAAATTTTGGACCGAGAACAATAGCTTCATTTTCTTCGAAAATTCGCTAATAATCAAAATTCTGGTGGGAGTTGATAATTTGTACATTGTTGAATAGCTGTCGTTTTTATTCAGCTTAAAAAGTATGACAATGTCGTGTTCTATTCAAAATTCTCCAGCGGGTGAGTGCGCGGGTAGTTCATGTAAAGTCTTTGAACCTTCGCATTATTTCATGGCGAGATGTCGAACCGAAGACTAGAATGTTGATTATGGTAATTAATTAGAGATTTATATCAAGTAGACCGATTCCCATTACGGTTATATAAGGGCGTTTCCTGTCCCAGGTGTTTCACGAGTAGTCGCATGCGAACGTTGCTCCTATACTTAGTAACCGCTATTACGTCACATACCGCCTCCTAACCTTAATTAACATTTTCTTCGTCCCAATGGAATTTTTTCGCAAGAATCCAACGAAAAATGTTATTGAGGCGGCATATTGGCAATCGAAGGTTTTTCACTCGTTCGATGATCCGTTGATGCGAACCTCCCGATCGGGGTTGCGCCGCCTGTTCCGTTTTATCAGTGAAAGCAAACAAGAGGGTAACTCCAAGTTCTTAGGTAACTCGAAGCATTCAGTTGTGTTTAGGTCCTAGAGACTAGCGGTCGCATGAGACACGAACAATGACCTTCCTGGCGGAAGTTCCCGCCCCTGGGGTCGCATATACTTGAGTACTGATGATTACCATCTCCGCTCCCTCTTCTAATATTGTACACATCTCCCTGGGCCATTGGACCAGTTGTATTCTTAGCATTTAGTCACGTCCTCGCAATGAAATTCAGACAGCATTATTCATCATGATCGGTAGTCTACAGGTAGGGTTGCCAGACATACTTTATATATACTATAATTTGTATATTATACTATATTGGGAGTATTATAGGTACTATATTTTGAGACAAATAGAGGGGGCTCTACAAGAGTGTGTATACAATTTGAATTGAGGAACGAAAAGTTCGACAACACAAGACTATTTTTTAATATTTCGGCCAACTTGCCTTTGTCAAAATCGATAGAAGTTCCATATTCGATTGTAATGGGGCGTCGATTAACCGATTAATATCGTATGCAAAAATAATTAATATCGTTAATACTAGATATATTGGGGATGGAAACCTTTTTTTCCCAGAAAGAATGAAAAAATGTAGACCTACGTTTTTTCGTAGTCCTAATGGGGGGTCGGTTAATCGATTCCTGAATCGATGAACCGACGCCCCTTTGACAATCGAATATCGAACTTCTATCGATTTTGACTAAGGCAAGTTGGCTGAAATATTTAAAAATTGTCTTGTGGCGTCGAACTTTTCATATCTCAATTCAAATTGTATACACGCTCTTCAAATTGTATACATGCACAGAAAAATAATATAATAAAATGTGTTATATTTTTGTCTTTTTTTTTTTTTACCAAAGTTACTATATTTCGCTGAGAGTTTTCTGGTAACCCTAGCTACAGGAGCAATCTCCAGTTACAGATTTCTTGGATAAACAGGCGTATCCTTCAAAGCATAGCATCCCAAACGGATACCCGAATTATATCGCATATTTGATCGTATTAATTATTGTTCGTATTAATTATCGACTTATTTATTTCTACCGAACTATGAAGAGAGGTATCACTTGGTATACTAATTGGTTAAAAAACAGGGAGTATAATAATTGGTGAATGATATGGTCTGTATCATCCAACATGAGAGTATTTCATTTTTATTTTTTACTATTTCATTTTTGGAATTTATGAGTAATTTTCCCTCCTTAAAATTTCTTTGAAACCCCCTTAGAGTGCACCGGTTCTGGCCATCTGCGAACTTAGCCTTTCGATCGCCAAGACAGAAATTTCAATTCTATTCGAGAGTTTTTGCCTGGAATCAGTTATGATTTTATTGTTTATCGTCGAAGTAACAGTGAATTCCTATAACTCTATTTTTGGGACATTTAAATTTATTTGTGGTATCTTCTGGTTGTCTTCTACCGAAACACTTCTAGTGGGGAAAATCTTACCTAAATACCGAGAACGATCAAGAAGAATTTTCCCATAGGTCAGATGTAACGTCAGATGTTTCTTGGCTCCCCTGAGGAGTCGTGATTTTTGACATATAGGATGTCACTGTAACATCGAAGATATTTTCAAATATAGGCAGGCAGGTACGTAGTATAATATATATTATATTTTTGATGTCTTCTGGGTAAGTATACAATTTTTTCGGAAATTCTACTCTTAAAAATTCTAGACCGAGAACAGTAGCTTCATTTTCTTTGACAATTCGCTAGGAGGAAAGCAATTCACCGTTCAACCAAACATAGTTCCCCGTGTTTAATTAAATCGCTGGCTAATTACTACTGGTTCTGTCTTACGACGGGGATGATATCAGAATCCTCAGATGGACATCGTAATTCTTGAGAACAGTCCAATAAAAGGCACTGACAGAATTGTTTAGCGTCTTGCCGTTAGGATCCTACTCGTTCTCTTTTTTCTCACATCCCACCACGTACTCCTACTCAACCGTTGGACTTGAAATTATGTTCAAGTCACTTCATTACTTCACCGTGAAACACATAATAACACGATCTATAATGAAGTCAAAGTAATGAGTATAATTTATCTGGACAGTTGAAATCCGCACAGACAGAAATACGGAAAGATTGTATCTGAGGGTCGTCTATCGGCGAGACCGCCTATGCAACCACCTATTGTCAATACCAGAAGACCTTACGGCTGGTCGTCGTCCTTCTATATTCCTTCCGAATGACTCATATGACTCGAGACTTCCCTTGATCACCGATTCAGTTCGGTGCTCGAAACCCACGTGTTGGCCCTCCCACGTGAGGTTTAACCAGTTGTTGACCTCACTTCCCGCACCGGCAGAACCACTTAGCCAGTTCACTTGGTGTCCAGTACCATGAGCGCTCGTCGTGTCATTACCTAGAACCGATGGTAAGTAGAGCAGTTATTCTTCATGGCAGGTAGGTTTTCCACTACGTTCTTACTTGCAACTTCCCATGATCCCTTGATTTGATCTACCGGGCATTCCAGTTCGTACGAATTTTACTGCTTTCAATGAACACAGTGAGGATACATATTATGTTCCTCCAAATTAGTGTGGAGACAAGAACTCAAATTCTAATCAGGTTACCTACCAACTGGGAGAGGCTGATCTAGTTACTACACAGTTCATGAATATGATGTCTGGCAAAATTAAACGTTGAGGACATTAATTAAATTAATATTGTGCTCCTAAATAATTATTAATATCATGTTCCACATAGCTCCAAGAGTCGTCCCTTGTATAGGGATGGGGATCAAATACCTACTCTATGTTTTAAAACATTCGATGTTTTTCTTCCAACATCGATGTTTTTAACGAAAATGTAGCTATTGTTCTCGGTCCAAAATGTTTAAAACTCGAATTTCCGACAAATTTTCATACCAAAAATTATATGTATTCGCTCTTATAGCCATGCTGCATGACTGGATTTTTCCGTTCTCCCAAGTTGCCTATATTTACAAACCTATTCTACATTTCAGTGTTTAATTACACAATTTCTATATCTTATTAGGTACTTTCCTTATCTACTACATTATTTCTTATTTTAGTATAAGAACAAAAATTACCAAACAAATTAACTGTTATGTAGCTACTTGTACTAAGGTAGGCGCACAGTAGGTAAGGTAATTTTGGGAAGACATCTATGTTTCAGAACATCGATATTTTTATTCCATGTTTTTTAGACATAATATGTCTATAATATATTATATGTTTGCAGTAAAAACAAAATTGATGTGCAAACAACTCCTAGACAATTATGGCCCTATTATAGGACTACGTGCAATATTAACAGTTGCTAGAGATTTCTGAAGAAAATGGAGATATCTGCAATTCATAATATTATAAATTGCAGAGATTTCTTCTATTATGAGATTTCTGAAGAAAATGGAGATGTCTGCAATTCATAATTACCTATTTAGGTAATTGCAGTTATGTCCATTTTTTTACGATCTAATTACGATATCTCCTATTTAGGTAATTATGAACTGCAGATATCTCCATTTTCTTCAGAAATCTCTGGCAACTGTTAATATTGATAGTGATCCTATTTATATATAAATTTGAGGTCAACTTGGGTAGATCGATTAGTGTATTAACATTTATTTAAACTGACACCTCTACTATTCATACAATCTACAATAATAATTATTCTACAATTATTGTAGAATTGTATGAATAATAGAGGTGTCAGTTTTAATACATTTTAATACAGTAATTGATCTACCAAAGTTATGACCTCAAATTTAACTTTGAGAGGTTTTAATGCCTCAAATACTGAGTTCACCCTACCCATTAAAACCTCTCAAAGTTAAATTTGAGGTCAGAACTTTGGTAGATCGACACCCCGAATCAATATTATTAACATCCCGAATCTTCCTACAAGGCAAGAAACGGTATCGAGCACATAGTTTTTGCCATCTAATAAATTATTTATCTCTATTTACTTGCCAATATGCATTATGAACTATTTCTGAAGCTCTCTGAGCACTGGTTAGGGATTCACCATTTTATTGAACGGTTCAAATGCCCTTGCGAAGATGGATAGCTGGAACTAACTGCCCGTTTTGCGCCCGAGCAGGATGTTATTGTTAGAGCCAAGGCTGTCCCAGGACCGTAGCTATTGTCCCCGGGTTAGGATCGACATCCATTTTCGTTTCATTCTAGAAGGTATCAAAAATAAGAATTTCGGTATGGAAAATTGATGTGTCAAGAGGTGGCGTGTTAGCAGGCGTTGCGAGTGCTACAGCTACGTCTTAGTTAAAAGGTGTTTGAACTGCTGAAAAAAAATTCTGTTACGTGCAAAATCACTCTGGGAGTCTTGAGTTGAGTCGTCACTAATAAAAGCAATACGGACGGTGGTTTAATCACCGAAACCGGTCTAACGGTGTACTAATATTTCAATAGAAATGGACGATTTTGGTTTATTTCAAAATACTCTTGTTTTCCTTTGTAACATGTGTTTCCACGAAATACTGGATGTCTCCATCCACCTGCTAATTGAAAAGAGGAAACCTGAATAATGTCTACTATGTACTACTATCAATGCCTACTAGTACCTTGAATTGTTGACAAATCATTAAATGATATCATCAAATATAATCAAATTTCATCAAATTTTGCAATTCATCAAATTTTGCAGTTGAACCTCCGTACATATTCAACTTGGTATTTGGTATCATCTCAAAAGAGGGTGTTGAAAAAATCAGATACTTTGATGGTCTTCCACACTGTGTAAATGTTGCGCGCATCGTAATTTCTTTATTTTCAATTTTTTCCGAATCAGAACTGAAATTCGCTCTCACAGCTTGAAAATTGAAGGAGAAGGTAGACCAGGAAAAAGGTCTATTGCTTGTTGAAAAATATAAAAGTTTCCCACATTTGTGGAACGCAAAGGACTAATTATACCGCAGTAAAAATAAAAGAGAGGATGCGTGGAGGAGCATATCTGCAGAAATATCAGTTCCTGTAAAGTTACTGAAGGCAACAATGAAGTCATTGAGACGGAGATGGTGACACCTGATGTTTGATTACTGATTCAGAAGAAAAATTCTTTGGCGGAATAGCTCCTTCACCCACCAACGGCGGTTGTGGCGTTGACTTGTTCTTCTCCTTCTCAGCAATCGTAAAGCGATGATGATAGCTAAACCTTCGGCAGCTAGCGGGTGTATCAAGGGTAGTGAAGGCCCTCCTGTCGCCATCGTTGCCTCGCGGCAACTGAGCGCTCGCGGTTTTCCTCGCATGTTGGGCTCTACTCGCGCATCAGTTTCGCTGCAACGCCTCGCGAGAATTTCTCGCCCTGCAGCCTGGTGCGAATCACCAGACGCGAAACTCCTTTGATGCGCTCCTGAGACCGACTGAGGAGGCGCTCACCCCGGATCAGCCTCGCGAATATGATTCGGAGTCAAAAACCTATGTGAGTAGACTTATGTGAGTACCAGTTTCTGTAATGCAGTATGGTACCTCACTATTTAAACTTTTCCTTCCGAGGAGGAAGGTACTAGCTAAATTTTTGTTTCAGTAAATTGGAGGAAGATTTTGAGATAGCGTGAAGGAAGATCTGCGTTACCGAGGGTATTAGGCCCCGCACTCCAGATCTTAGGTAAAGGTAGTATGTATCAAGTGATACCAGGTATGTGTATCTGCACGCCTTGTTACATAGAGGAAGAAGTTAATGAGAAGATGGTGAAAGGAATGATCTGTGTTATGACCTCCGCACTCCAGACTGTAGGAAAAGGTGCTAACAAGTGTTACCAGATATGGATATCTGCACACCTTGTTATATAGAAGAGAGGTAAAGAGAGAGGATGCGAAATAAGTTGGCGGTCGTTACCAGATACTTGTATTTGCACACACCGTTCACTTACTTCATATGAGAGGAAAGGCCGACCAAAAACTGACCAATTTTTGAAGAGAGCTGAATTTGATACACTAGGCTAACTTTGAGGAAAGGATTTTGGGTTGGTTATGAGTAAGGTAGTACCACGAGCTTCTACCAGAATGTCATAGTTTCTTATGGCTGGTCGATGTTAAATATCTCACTATCCTCCCTTACAAAGAGAATGATGACCGTGTGAAGGGGTAGTTGACCTGTCTTCTCGACCATTGGTGTGCAGCAGCAGCTGCTCTTGGAAGATATTTATTGTGATAATTCTATATCGAATACAGCGGTTCCCCACAACTTATATCAAAGATAAACAAGTTCCACGAGAACAAACATGACGAGTATCTCTGGAACGCTTTGGTCACATCGTTTGCATCGAGATGTACAAATAATTGGGCATCTATGAGACTCCTGAGAGCACCTTCTAGTTACCTACTAGTCAGAAAATAGGAACAGGGGAACTGGGTTATGGGAGCCACTCCGCCCTGAAAGCCGGACCCTTGAAGGAGCCACCTGAGGCGCAGGGAAGCTGGTGAACGTCCTTGAACGAGGACACCGTCTCCCGTTCATGTTACCGCTAGCTATTCTCATCTCGTTTTCTACCGGGTCGTTCGTGCTTTATATCGTAATTATTCAAGGACCACTAGTCTTATTTCGAGTCTTCTAACGTATTAGAGAACCCGATTCCACTAATTGATGTGGAGACCCCAGTCAGGGCTTAGCTTTGAGTTTGAATGCGAGCTTGTGTTGAGGACCGAAGAGCCTCCTTGAGGATCACTTGACTAAAGGAGTTGAAAGTTTTCAAGGGGATCGAGATTGAAGGCTTCAAGTCCGAACAAGGAGGAAAAACAATCGTGCCATTAGGAATATACATGTTTGCAAGTTCGAGGGATGATACACCTACATTGAATAGCTCTTCTGGCTGTCACTCTCTATTTCTGGTGCTGTGGAACAACATATAGCAAACGATGTTTTTGATTTTCTCTTTTAAGGGGTATTTGATATTCATTAAAAACGCAGAATGATTATCGTGAGCATAATTACCGTCCGTTCGTGGTAACAGGGCCCGTTTAGACAGTTGACCAGCCACTCTCTCTGTCCTACTTGTCGTCCATTAAATTTCGTGCCTTTCACAGGATCTTGAAGTGGTATTTCCGTTTTCCAATATTCACACTAGTGGACCTGGAAGTTACAGTGTAATTTTCGCATAATATTTATTGAAGCATTTTATTAACAATCATAATATGCATAATGATTGTATGACAAAGTCCAATCCAAAAAGTCCACACTGAAAAGTCCACGAAAAATATTCTACAGTCTGAAAAGTCCAAAAAAATAAAAAATAAAATCCCCAGGATGAGTCTCGTATTTTCAACATATTTATTTTCTGTATTGTTCATTATCTCCTTTGGTTGAAAAACCTTTGTCTGTTTGGAGGGTTGTAGGAGGCGGTAAGAAAAGAAGAAGTTTTTCCGAGCTTTCGGCTTTAATAAGCCATCTTCAGGGGTAGGTAGGTATTGTTTCCTCAACTCGGTCTCTTTCGATTTATTGAAGTCATAAAACATATTTATTGAAGCATTTTATTAACAATCATAATATGATCATAATAAACGATTTTACAAGTAAAAATTATGTATTCTAGTTCCCTGTTGTCATCAACTTACTCTTGGTAGCTGTTGACTAAGTTTGCAATGCGATCTTCGTCTCGTTTTAATTTGCCTGCAGGCAGATTTTTTACCTTCTTTCCCAAACTCAACTCATGTAGTATGTATTCTGTGTCAGTCTGTTCCTTAGCCAACTCATTAATAAAATTGTAAAATTGTTTGTAAATTAATAAAATTGTAAGCTCGTTTGCAGTTGCCTAGCGCTCGTATCTAAAAAAAATAAAAAACAACCCCCATACCACAGATCAAATACATACAGATTAGTTGGACAGAGAGTACGCTTTTAGTGGACGCAGAGCGTTAGAGGACAAAAAGTCCACAACTTAAAAGGTTACTTGAACTTAATATTAAGTTATGAAGTGAAAAATCTGAGGTAGGTTGTAGTAGCTGAAGTTACTTGTAACGGCCTAACATGCTGTTACAGTTTATATATAATATGGTGTTATCGTCATTTTTCAACATATTACGGATTTTTCTACCTAGGTATATGTGATATAGGTAGGAAAATCCATAATAATATTATAATTATACATATTATGTGGAAAAATTACTATAAATGTAGCTTACAGAATGGAAAAAAAAAATATTTTGGACCTAATAGACTGTGGACTTTTCGGTATGGACTTTTTGGTTTGGACTTTTGGTCCTCTGACGTATTTTTGCATATTATGTTACTGATGTGTGATTGGCTCATGTTGTCGCTTAAGACCAACAATGGCCTGTATAAAAAAGAAGGGTTTTGAGCTAAAAGTGTATTCGTTATTGTTAGCGAATTTTCGAAGAAGAGGAAGGTTTTGTTCTCGGCCCAAAATTTTTAAAACTTGAATTTTCGAAAAATCTCTATTCCAAAATCCGTTCTAGGCCATCCTGAATTCAAATTCATATATTTATTTATGTGTCATTCCGGACGGTAACGCTCGACAGAATTGAGATGAAATTTCCAATTTGCTAAAAAAAATCTGCTATAGGTACTAGGTACCTATTTAGTACCCATTAAAATAATGAAAAGTATCTGTTTCCATTTATTCCACTCATGCCTTTCTAATGAGCCATAATAGCATAATTTTTTTCTTCGAAGTTTAGGCCATAATAATTCAATAATGGCGAATCTCACCACGCAATTTAATATTATTAAGGCCTAACTCTACGATTTTTCTATAGTAATTACTTTGCTGAAGTTTATGAATGAGGACATAATATGTTAAATTGATTGTTTTTCTTGGCCATTCCTGAAAAACAATGAATTTAACATGACAAGTGGAGTGGGAAACCCGTTTTTTGTTGTCCTAAATAGTAATGGTTTTGAGATAGGTCATTGCTGTTCTTAAGGGGCGATATAGAGTAAACTTATATATCGCCCCTTAAGAACAGCAATGGCCTATCTCAAAACTATTACTATTTAGGACAACAAAAAACGGGTACTTGTACTGTAACTTTGTGCCAGCGACCCAACTTTGTGCCACTCTAGGTTTCTTACCTAGGTTGCCCTCTAGCGACCATTGGTGGAAATAAAATAGTTTAAAAAAAATGCCGCAATGTAGCCCTACCATCGACGAGATAAGGTGAGGTGGTTTTAGCCCCAAACAGGTGTTATCAGTGTGAGGAAAAATTCGATTGTGAAAAACTGTTCAGCAGATTCCCCTCAGAGTCTCCTCTAGCTACCCTAGTAGGGGCCTTTTTTGATTCGTGGTAAGTACTTATTTTCATTACTATACTATCAAAGGTAAATGTCCCAAAAGGAGTTTTGTTAGGGTTGAGTTGTTCATCAGTTATAGCTCCCTTATCAAAAAATGGAAAAGTGGTGAGGCAACTATGTGCCACCAGTTTTTTCCACTTTTGTTCAATTCCACACATGGTTTTTGTCATTTTTGTGCTAGATTTAGTTCAAGAGAACAGTTGACTGCGAGGTGTACTACAAGAAGATCCAAGAAAATCAACGTTCCACCAGGTATCACCGTGGCTGACCTCCAACAACCTCAGAATTGTGCTGCGCCATCAACATCCTCCTCTGCTCCCCCGAGTCAGAATGCCCAACCGAAGAAAACCACTGCTCCTCAGCAAAAGAGACGTGGGCTAAGCAGCGAGTCAAGCCAAGAAAGTCTGAGTGAAGGCGATATTTCCTACGCTGAATCTGATGAGAGCTTCTCCGGCCTATTTGACGATGATGAGCTGGAAGACGAGCCTTTTGAAGCTCAAGATCAACCAGCACCAGCTAGGCCTCCAGCCACCCAGGTCGTCGAGTATAACCCCCAACCTGGACCATAATCAGATGCAGCAAATTCGATTAATGGAAATGAACAACAATTTGTTGTGGTAGTGTACCAGGCCAAACTCTACCCTGGATTGATTGTGACGCCAACAGATGAAAATGGGGACACCGAAATATCCGCTATGGCAAAAAGAGGGAAGTTTTAGACTTGGCCAACATCCCCAGACATTCTCTGGTATAAAAGTCCCAGATAAAAGGGTATTTGCAACCCCCAACAAAAGTAGGGGAAAATTTATACAACGTTTTGCTGAAACTCTGACTTTTGAAGTGATGTTTGAAGACAAAGTTCTTTATTGTGATTTTTTATTCCTAACAAAGTGCCTTATTGTGATTTTTTATACCTAACAAAGTGCCTTACTGTGATTTTTGATACCTAACAAAGTGCCTTCTGTTGATTTTTGATAGCGAAGTGCATTATTGAGATTTTTTATAACGAAGTGCCTTCATTTTCCCTAATTAAAAGTTTTTTTGTCAAAGGGACCAACATTTTGGCTTGTTTTTTATTTAGCACAACCTCAAAAAGTCGAAAAAAACAAAAAAAAACACTGTTCTATAGTAAATTTCATTGCGAAGGCGATCCGGACGACAAAAAGGTGCCACAGTGTGTTTCTAATGGATTTTCGATGCAAAAAGGATGGTGGCACATAGTTGCCGAACAGCGTCATACAACAATGTGCCACGCTTAAAAAATTCCCCCTCTACCCCCGTGCATCTGGATTTTTTTCAATATATCGATCTGATACCTGAGATATGAACCTGATACCTGAGTAAAATTTTCAGCTCTCTAGCTCAATAAAAACTAACTTTTTAACCAAAAAACCTCAAAAAGTGGCACAAAGTTACAGGACTTTACAAAGTTATAGGACAAACTCATCATCATGAAAAGTTACCGGTAACAGACGAGACAGCGGTTGTTATTCGGTCACATCCATCTACATGTGTATCTATCACTCACCAGTATTCCACGGACAATTAATAATAATTAATAATATTGGTCTGGTGGCTCAGAAGGGGTACCATAAACAGTTACCTATTACCTCCTCTCCCACCGCCCCACTCCTATACATTCTACGCATTGTTGAATAACTAAAAATATATGTCCGGAAAACCAATTTATCACTTCCGTGAGAAAACGTGGTCTTTCCCACGAATAGTTGGAGTCACCTCTTTGAGCCATCGCGTGAGTGAAATACACTGGCTATTTTCGGTCGTTCGTCGATTATTTATAACTAGCATTCATTTTTTCTTATCGACGTCATAAAACTGGGTTGATATTGTTTTCTTGGTACCAACCGTGAATAGGTCAGTAATGACAGAGTGGTCTCGATTTTTAAAGGAAAATATTGGGCGAGGAAGTTCAAAATAATAATTGCGAAATAATTTATATTAATTATCGTTTAATTTAAAGATCACCATTTCATTATCTGTGATGGGTCTGGCTTTCTACCACTCTGGAACAGAAGTTAACGATCCTGTACAATAAAAGTCACAATCTTTTGTTTCGCGGACCATCCTGCAGGATGACAGATTTCGGAATGCGGATAACAAGCCGTTGTAAAAATAATCAAAGGGCACTCGGGCTCGAATATGGCCATTAGGGTGGCAAGAGCTGAGGCGATATTGTTGGCGTCAAGGATTCTATAAGTGGCCAAAGGATTGGTACAGCTCCAACTGAGATTCCAGGGGGCAGCGGCCACTTTTATCGCCTGGAGATGAACCGGCGTCGGCACCTGATGATCATATTGAGCCGACTTGAAATCATCGGGTGATTGAGTCGTGAATTACGGAGATTCTCCAAGGTTTTTACTTGGGGTCATCTCGGCTCGAAAGTTCGATTATTAGACGACTTGAAAGGCAATAAGTGGTAGGTACGATTATTGACAAAAAGTTTTAAAGCCTGAGAAATAGGTTCTCGTGATACGGATATGTCATTTACCTACGCCGTATGGCCCTGGGTCAACCACGAAATGCGGGCCCCGTAAAACACCGCTTGGAGTCTTGGGGCTGTGGTTTTGAAAATGTCAACCTCTTGTTTGCACCCCTTCAAATTGACCTAGTTGTGAAGTTTTTCACTCGTGCACCCGAGGCGACGTGAAAACATTTCTGCCCGCTTTGGTCCTGATTCTTTCAACTCTCTCGATCCATGAGTTTCTCACTCGTTTACACACTTTGTCCTTCCTCCATATTATCTACCGAATAATTTTCTGTGATTCTGTAGGATTCAAAGAAGAAGAAGAAGAATAGAGGAAGGTTATCAAAACCATAACAACAAAACCTTTTTGTTTCTGAGAAAAAAAGTAAAAAGACATGAGCTGCTCATGTTTTTTTACTTTTTTTCTAAACTTTTTTGATATTGTTGTTGATATTTTGATATTGAGACTCGTCCCAAGGGTGTATTCAAGAAGCTCCTAATAGGTCGGTATGTCGCAAGACTACTGATGAAACTACTGCAGAAACTGATGCACATCAGGATGATATTCCTAGCAGTTCGGCCGATGTGACTCCTTCAAGTTCGAGGGGTTCTTCTTCGGTAAGAAGTAGTAGTAGTAGTAGTGGATCAACTACTAAGCTGAATAATATGGAGGAGTACCTAGGTACGATAATTTCGATTCCAATACTGTATTTGACTTGTAGTAGTGGATGTTACAAGTTGTGCTGTGGATGTGACAGGGGAGGGCAGCGAGCCAAGCTACGATCCTGGCGGATACTAGATTGATACAGCTTCATAAATTTATATTGACCAGAATAATTTTCGTACAGACATAGGGGTGGTTTTAAAATGTTCATTGACAATTCTACTTAAATAAAAAAATTAAAAAAAAAATCTTATTTTTGTTTGTTTGTTGGGTACTCAACCCCCTTAAGAAACACCAACAAAAGTTCAGCGGTTTTTTCTTCTTCAAGGTTCAATAGAATTCACTCTAAAAATTCGTCTCTGTGGTGGTTTACGAAAGTGTCGTCATACATTTTGAACAGAGAGATGTGCACATTAGTTCCTACGACACCTTAGATGCTGATATAATTTATGATCATCTTCTTCTTATTGTTCTTCTTTTATTGGAGGATGAAAATCATAGTGGCCAGTTTGTCTTTGTCCTTGCAGCTCTGACCAGTTCCTGCGAATTGCAGTGGTACCATTCTTTGAGATTGTCCAATTAACTTGTACTTCTTCTTCCGCTTCCTCTCTTTCCTGCTTTTCTTTTCTTAAATAAGCTGTAAGATCTTGTAATTCTCTCCTCTGATAATACGCACAAAATATTGCTGAAAGTATTAAACAATTCAGACAAGAATGAAGCATTATTTCGGACATGTTATCAGAGGAGAGAAGTACAAGCTCTCGCAGCTTATTTTGGAAAAGAAAATAGCTGGAAGTTTTCAGAAGAATAAGGAAATTATAATAATTATAGACATTTTCAGAAAAATAAGGAAGTTATAACTTCCACGTTTTTAACTGTCAGTCTAAGGGATGTTCAGCATTTTACTATAGCACCACATTTCGAATGATTGGATCTCATACGTATCTCCTTTCATGAGAGTCCAAGCTCCATACCTTATAAAAGTGTTGTAAAAATGTAAGAAGTAAGTATTCTTGTTCTTAATTCCAATGACAGGTCGCGATTTGAAAAACTTCTCCTCATTTTAATGAAATTAGATCTCGTAAATTCAATTCTGCTCTTTATTTCCTTCCCGTTTTCTCCATTGCTGTTGATCCAGGTGCCCAGATATTTGTAGGATTCTGCCTTTTCTACCTCAATGTCATTAATTTCAAGTTTACAATAATTGTAACTTGTAACTCACTGTACCAATTATTGGTACAGTGAGATGGAATTTAGTTTTTTTTGACATGATGATGTCCAAGTTAACCAGCAGATGCAAATTTGCATTTGCAATTGGCAAATTTATGCAATAGAACGTCAATAACACATGTTTACAAAAAAAAAGTCTGGACTATGTGACCGGAACATGGTATTCCGAGGTATTTTTGCGTCCTGAATCCGATCCCGAGGTCATCTGAGCACCATCACGTCTGAAAACCGAGATTTTAAGGTCATTTAGTGGTAAAATGGCCATTTTTTGGAACTGGACCCGGGACAATTTCTCAAGCGACCTGTTTTGGTCTTGAATACCTTGATGGTATTACCTTCCCAGATCACAGAACCACCCCAGTGGACAAAATGTTGCTATGATCGTTGTATCTCGCGGGTTTCGATCTCCCTGTTGTTTTTCTGACGTGATGGGGCTCAGATGACCTCCGGATCGGATTCAGGACGCAAAAATACCTCGGAATACCATGTTCCGGTCAAATAGTCCGGACTTTCGTTTCTATGTAAATTAGTGTGATCTGGACGTCAAAAATCCGGACCGTCGATAATTCGAATTCACGCCCGGAAAAAATCAAAATGCCAAATGCACTACAGCAGTACTAAAAGTACTTAATTGAAGACTTTTTTAAGAGCCCTGACAGTGTGTGGAATGTAATATTATTTAACTTCACGTTTTGTGCTGTATTGTGTTCTGTATAGTTTCAATTTAATTAAAGTGCAGTAGGTACTAAGTAATACATAACAGTTTTAACTGTATTTACCTACTGTACTGGTTTACATACATATTTAAGTGAATTCTGGACATTTCAGTTGTTTCGATCACAACAACCATTTTCGAAAATCCGGATGAGGTTCTGAATTGGGAAATTAATCCTTATTATCGACACTCCACTGTGGTTGTCAAACAATAATCCGAAATTGGTGTTGTTACAGGTATGACATCGTGATAAGAGGGCATGGAGGACGAGCCAGACGCACTGCAAGAGCTTGCAGACCGCCTTGGAGGAGGGAAATCAACCGAGCTGTGCTGCATGGGCGGGAGTGACAGCGGAGTCGAAGAAAACTGCGCGCAGGGCAACGCGGAAGGAGCCAGTTGCGATTCTAGTCTCGTCTCATATTGCAATTCTTCTGAAGAACTGGTCTCGAATAGCCATCAATGTAAGTGAGATTATTGTTCAACAAAATTAATCAAGGAAGGCTCATTTAACGCTTTCTATTTTAACCTTTCGTCGAAACGCTCACCCAACACTTCGAGATACCACTCGTACAGTTACGAGGTAACAGCATATTATGCAGGCAATTATATTATCCTCCAAACAGCAATTCCAGGGAAGGTTCATTATTCACAGGGAAGGTTCACTCCACAAAATAGTGGGAGTGGGGATATTATTGATACTGAGCACCCATTTCAGCGGAAATTAAAACCAGCCATGCAGCATGGCTATAAGAGCGAATTTTCGAAGAAATAACTGGTTTTATGGTATCATTAAAGTATGGGCAATCTCAAACTTATTAGGTAAGTTATTAGGTAAAGTATGCAGATTTTTCCGAATCTACGATTTTGATCATTTAAAGCATGCAAGACGGTTTAGCGTGGTGACAGTAGGAAAAACCCTTCCTCTGGAAAAACGCTCAACCAATTGACGGCACAAAAGTAGTGTACCTTTAAAGTAGTTCATCCTGGAGGTATCGCGGAGGATGGGATGGTTATTCAATTAGTCTTATTAGTGAATTATCGAAGAAAATGAAGCTACCTATTGTTCTCGGTTCAAAATTTTTAAAACTCGTATTTCCGAAAAAATTTCATACCAAAGTCCGTTTCAGACCATCTTGAATCCACCACGGCCAAAAGACACCAAACATTATATTTATATATTTATGTATGTGTCACTCCGGACGATAATTCCCGATAGAATTGAGATAAAAAGCTCAAATTTGCACAAAAAATCCGTCCTGGCAATCGAAAGGCTAAGTTCGTAGATGGGCAGAATCGGACTCTAAGGGCGTTTTGGGGAGTTTTAGCGGAGGGAAAATCGCCCATAAATTCCCAAAATGAAGCGACACCTCATTTTGAAGGGTTATTGGACTACATACAGCTGATGAACCGTGAAGAACATCTCAAGTAACAACCACGTACAACTCGAACCAAGTTTAATTTTTGGAATAAATGGGTAATTTCCCCCCGCTAAAACTCCCCAAAATCCCCCTTTGAGTGGCCCGATTATTACCATCTACGAACTTAGCCTTTCGATTAACAAGACCGATTTGGTGCAAACTTGAATTTTTTATCTACCTACCATATGCATAAGGTTTTGGGTGTCTTTTGGCATTGGATTCAGCACGGTATAGAACCTATTTTGGTATAAAATGTTTTTAAAATGTTACACCGAGAACAATAGCTTTCTTTCCTTCGAAAAATCGCGAAGACTGAATGAAATTGGAGAAGTAGGTACCCACCCACACGTTATAATGTTGGTGTGTTCTTATGAAACTCGTGTTTTGTTCGAAGGCGTTTACATAATATGTAAACGCCTTCGAACAAAACACGAGAGATATGTATGGAAAGTGAAGAAGATGAAAGGTTATTGAGTAGAACCCTAGTAACATGGCTGAAATGAATTTGCAATACAGTTCGGTATGGTTTTCATCGTCTGCAAGAACGCTTAGGCCTTCAATTCAAAATAAAATGTACCAAGTAGTACCTACTTAACTCAAATATCATATTGTGCTGCAATTGTTAGGTATAGTCAGATCTACGGCCCTCTTAACTCTGTGTCGTCGACTGTTGATTATCAAATTTCTAGGCGAAGCGGTCGAGAGCGAAGGCGGAAGCGAGAGCTCGTCAGTGGCCAGTCACCAGGCAGGGACCGTCCACTTCAGGCGGGAGAGCCGTCCTTCGCGCCAAACTCCCTTATCAGCTTCTAGACGAGCCCTTCACAAAGAGAGATCACTATCGCGGACTCCTGGGGGTTCTTCATCCAAGACGACGCCATCCTCTAAACCAGGGTCAGGGCTCACGAGATCACTGAGCGTCCGGGCCCACGATTCACAGAAAACAACTCCGAGGCTCAACAGAGTTAAGTCTCCTGCAGTGACGCCGGACGATGGGCGGTGGCCGTCTACTGTGTCGCGGGCGATCAAGCCGAAAGAGAAGAAAGTCATGACCTCATCTTTGGGACCAGTTGATGGTAAATAAATTAAAAACATTTTTTTACGAGCTTGAAACACCTCAACCCATTACTTTCACTATACAGGGTGATCCACTCGGAGACGCAAAACTTTTTTTTTTTTTTTTTGCGTAACACTACATTAAAAAAATTGTTTGTCTTGCGTTTATTCTGATAACATAACAACTAGTTACAATGATGAATCAGGTAACTATCTAGCTATTTAGTGAGCGGTGAGAGCCCATCAACTTCTACCGCATTTAAACTGTGTCAGCACAGAAGGGCCAGGGGCTTGGTTCTCTTCAGGCGTCGAAATTGTTAAGAGTTGTCAAGTAGCTGGATAGCAGCTACTTGGATGATTAAGAAGCCTGCGCTCATATCTCATAATTAGCTTTTTAATAAAAAAAATGGAGTGAAATGTCGCCTACCGCTTATTTTTATCTCAATCCGATCTCGAGATATGATTTTTTAAAGGTTTTTTTTCTGAAAAATCATTTTTTTTGTATTTTAAACTCCAATATCTCCACATGAATCCATTGAATTTTATTTATGACAACATTTTCAGAATCAGCGTTAAATTTGCTATAAGTTTAATGTACTTTGATTCTTGAGAAGTGCCATCTAATGACCATTTCAGCAGCCCAATCATAGACGAATTTGAAAAAAATAAAAATTCTGAAAATCTCAAGAACGTTACTAATCTTGAACAAGAAATCTTGTAAACTCGCAAATGTCAGAAAAACTCCTTCATTCAATAGTGTTTTCAACGGTGTGGCGACTTGAAGTTGTTTTGTCATCAAATGGACTAGTTACCCTGAACTAAGTCTAAGGTTCAAAATAGGCGTACTTATTACAAATTCATGTATCCACCGGTGTGAACAACAACGTTACTTTACGTTACTGCATTAAAACCATTTTTCTACCCTATGATCAAACTCCCTGTCTACGTTGTTGTTCAGACAGGTGGATACATGAATTTGTGATGCGGTAATTTTGAACCTTGGACCTGTTCAGGGTCACTAGTCCATTTGATGGCAAAACAACTTTAAATCGGCTAACTTTTTTTGCATTTAAACTTGCCGTTGAAAATCTTATTAAATGAAGAATTTTTCATGACATTTGCCAGTTTCCAGGATTTCTTGTTCAAAATTAGTAACGTTCTTAAGGTTTTCAGAATTTTTATTTTGTCAATTCTTCTATGGTTGAGCTGCTGTTATGGTCATTAGATGGTACTTTTCAGGAATCAAAGTACACTATTCTTATAGCGAATTTCACGTTGATCCCGAAAATGTGGTCAAAAGTTGAAATTTAAAGGAGTAAACTGGGGAAATTTGAGTTTTAAACAGAAAAACATGGGTTTTCTGAAAAACCTTTAAAATTATATCTCGAGAACGGATTCCCTGGGTAAAGTTCATCGAGTAAATAACTTGAAGAGTATAGGGGAAGAATGATACATGTTAAACCGTATTGTAAACCTTGGACCTTTTATAATAATAGTAGTGGTGAATACTGGGGGGTAAATTCGTTCAAGGTAATAATTTATGATGAATGGTTGGCACGAGGGAACGTGTTTATCGGCGTAAATGGGATAGCGAAGTGATAAATTGGTAGGTGAGCCAAACCTCTATTTAGACGATAGATGCCCTTTACAGTTAGTTTGAATTTAGGTGGAAAACGATAGAGTGGGTGAATACTATGAAAGAGGGATCACGGGGTTCAGCTCGGCTATAAGTGGGTTGTTAGCACTTGGTGAAGATAGCTTTGGCGTGACTACATTTCGCTCATTCGCCTGATTACGAATTGGCGCCGGTTTCAACTAGGTACACTGAAATTGCTTGTCATGAGAGGTAAAACGTCCAAGCCCTCGATGTCAAACTGGTCAAGTCACGAATGCGGCATCAGAATTAATTTCAACTGTCTGGGCTGAACCGTCGAGGTAATTCCCGATTGCCAGTACGTAATTGAAGTAAAACACAGCTCTGCAACAACAACAAAAAACTTCGTTTCTTTAAGAAATTGTTCCTGATTTTTATATAATATATTATTATGTGTGCTGAATGCAAATATGAAGTCAAACAAAATTCCACCAAGCACCATTTTTTAGAGATTGGAGGTTGCTTTGAATAAATGTTTTCGTATATTCAAGTTGGAAAAAAAATTGAGCACCTCTGATTCCCGCTTTCGAAAGGAAGAAACGTTCACTCCTGGCTCCAAAAGATTCGTTATACTCAGAATTAGCCTCTTCCTCATCTCTCAAGGAACAATGCTGGGGCTTAGGTGGGATGGGCATAGACACCTCGTGCAGCGCAGGTCTCATGGCCAAGATATACCTACTATTTCTTCTTACTTTTGGCTGAGGTAAAACCAAATCATTGGAACAGCAAAAGGCACTGATCTATGTGTTCCTTTCAGCCAACCTCCTAGGGTGCGGCTACATGAAGTGCAAAAATTTCAGGTGCCTTGGGTTTATCCTCAATGAGGATGCCAAGAAAGTGATGAGGATTCTAAATTACTTGGCATCCAAATCACTGCATGGATTACTATATAGGTAATGGATTGAATGTCACTTGGTCTCTAATATAGGGTAAACTAATTTTGACGGATGTTTCCCATTTTTACTCTTTTGAAGCGATGCTAATCAATAAACATTCCAAAAATAAATCATGCGCAGACCCCATTTTTTGTTCGAATTGTCAACGATAAATAAAATGCTTAAAATATCGAAAAATACCTCATTTTTCGACCTAAAACACAAATTTGACAAAAAAGGCCTCATTAAGATTTTCTGACTTTGGATTCACGTTTAGCACACTTCAAAACACAATAAAACAACATTTTTGTTGAAGGGAGTATTTTGATGCAGAACAGTGTAATATTAGGTTTCAACACGGTTTCAATAATACTTTTGGTAGAAGAAGTTTTGGTAATTCAGAATGACGCTGCGTTTCTTCCAATATTTTGTTTCCTTGATTAATTGAGGAATTGTTTCTATTCTCATTAATAAGGATTGTAACTGACGTCTATTTATGATAGAAATATGTAAGAATAGTGACAACTAGCTTCACAAATAAGTCTTCAGATAATGAGGGCAATATATGATATCCTCGTATTTCAATATTTATTTTTCCGATGAAAAATAGGTAGAATGATCGAATGATCAATGATGATCCGGATTTTACTGAAGCATTAATCGGTGATTATTGGACAATGATGTAGACAGGTATTTGATTCAGTCTGTTTTAACTTGCGTAGTAAACTATTTTCAGAACTTACCGTTGCCGTTGGATTATCATAAGTTTATGTGCAGTATTGAAATCTCAAAGTGTTCACCATATTAGTTACTGATGTTTCCAATCCCATCATTCAATTCGATTCACAAAGGCGAAAGGAGGCTGCCATTGTGAAGATTTCAGACTGCGTCATTCTACCGAACAGTGGATGAATACGCTTTATATCCCATTGGGCGATACGGTGAACCAGGCCAAGCGTGTTGCTCATAAGCTTTATATAACTCTCCAAATGGTTTCAAATCCCCATACCAATACGCATCTTCATTATCCTTTTGAACCTTTCTGTGAATGGTATTGGGTCATCTTGGCCTTTTCACAAATATTCATCTTATGTACCTACGAGAGGAAGTAACGATGGTCGACGTCACCCGTTTTTGTCGTCACCTTCTTCCGTACATGTTTGGTACATCATACTGCTCCTTTCAGGAGAATTCAGGAAATGAAAACATTACCTACATCAATTCGTATTTCTGACAAAAGTACCTCTGAACATCCTTGACTGATCTAATTTACTCCTCTTGTACCTCTTTCCGGTCTCGATCATCCTCCCATGGTAGTCCTTACCAGGCTGCTTACCAACATGCAGGCCTCTTAACGTGTTACCTAGGTTTCTCTCTTTTCGTCTTTTTATTGCAATTTTGAACTAAGTTGCGTTGGATTCATATAAGGTTTTTTTTTCTTTTCTGGCAGGCAAACTGGTATTCGATAAATGCACAACACTGCCGAGGCGACGAAGAAAATCCGCCGACAATCTTCTATCCCCACCATTGGAAACAGCACCTCTCCCCAGGGCAAGGGAACCTTCTTTGAACAGGACTGCCTCCCTGCGGAGGAAGAAGCTTCAAGAATCGCAATCCATGTCGACGCCGTCAAAACCCTCGACTCCCATGTCATCAACGTCATCTCCACTCCCGAAAGGGAAGCCCAAAACGAGAACGAGGATCTTCCACGAAACTGCCGTCCAAACTGCTCTGACTGCCAAAGACATGGAAGCCGGAGTACTGCCACACGACATTCATTCGCGCGTTTTGACTGCCACCGCTTCTGTTCAGGTAGTTTCAGGTTAATTTCTTACTTTGATCGCCTTGTTTAGCTGGCGTTCTTTGCGATGCAAAGACTGCTTTGATACAGCTGTCGACTACCGAGACTTCCTCGGCCCTTCAGTATGATTAGAATAATAATAACCCAATGGGCGGTGATTGGGAGCTCGTCACATTCCCCTCACAACAAGGAAATCGATTGGTGACATTAGTACGTAGTCATATTCTTCTACTTACTTAAAAACTCTGCAAATTCTTGACACAACGGTTTATTATCTTCCTTGTGCACATCACCCTTCTGTCTATACCAGACTGTGTTGCAAATCGGCACCATACCATATTCTCACCGTACTCATACCATACCATACGAATTTCTTTCCTATCATACCATACTGTACTATACCAAATCATACATACAATAATATACCATACCATACTCATACCATGTCATACAAACCGAGTGAATATTGAAATGTCATCCATTTCTGACCTATATTTGAAATTTCAAGTATCTAGCTCATCATCAAAATTTAATTTGTTTAAACAAATAGGTATTATTTAAACAATTTTACAGACAAGAAACCGAGTGAATATTGCATTGTGATCCAGTTCTGAACTATTTTTAAAATTTCAAGTCAATAGCTCATCATCAAAATTTAATTTGTATTATTACAAAAAGGTATTATTTAAACAATTTTACAGATGAGAAACCGAGTGAATATTGCAATGTGGTCTATCCCCGACTCACGGTTAAAATTTCTAGACTGTAGTTTACCGGGAAGATGTAAAAAGGTAGTTTTATTCTGGGCGTCTGGGGGTTAACGGCCGTTTTCGACGCGAAGTTTAGTGTTTTTCCTAAACCTTTGCGCGCTCACCGTGAACGAACGGCTGGTCGCACAAAAATCCAATTGGTCTTAAAAGATTCGTAATTTTTCAGGTCATTCAAAAGTGAACTAAAAATTACATGGTTCAGTTAAATATTTTGAGATATGACATTGTCGAAATTTTAAATTTCGTTTTGAACCCCTTCCCCTTGACCTAGGGTTATGAAAAGTTTCGAGGACCATTGTGGGGTTGGTCGAAACCCATAAAAAAAATTTCGTAATTTTAACTCAACGCTAACTGGGCAAAGTGGCGCGGACGGCGGACGGCGTACGGCGGACGGACGGATTTTTGGTTTATTATCTTCGATAATGAACCATTGGAATCGCCCAAAGAAAAAATTTTTTTAACCCCCCCTCAAAATTTGTTGGTTTACGTTTCAAGATACGTAGATTCAGAAAATCGAATAAAAAAAAATCCGTCCGTCCGCCGTACGCCGTACGCCGTACGCCGTACGCCGTCCGCCGTCCGCGCCACTTTGCCCAGTTAGCGTTGAGTTAAAATTACGAAATTTTTTTTATGGGTTTCGACCAACCCCACAATGGTCCTCGAAACTTTTCATAACCCTAGGTCAAGGGGAAGGGGTTCAAAACGAATTTTGAAATTTTGAAAATTTCATATCTCGAAAAATTCATATAGAACGGTATGTTTTTTATTTCATATTTAGATAGAGTTTGTTCCGTAGAATTTTTTAAGACCATCCGCAGCTTTGTAAGACCAGCCGTTCGTTCACAATGACGGCTCAAAGATTGTGCCTCACAACCCGATAGTGAATCAAACTGTTGAAATACAGGTCCATTTTCATACTAACAAGATCTTTGGAACATCATATGGCTTAAGTGATGTCGAGTTTGTTGTTCTGAGGTGCGTTTCGTGCTACGGAAATGAAGGTAATTTCGAATGTTTGTTAGTAGGTACTTCTTTTACAGAAATAAATACAAATTATTAATACCTAACAATAAATTATAATAATTTTCACTAGGTACTTGATAAAATTGTTAATAATTAGTGATAATTGATAATAATAATTAATCTAACATTTAGGATCTGGACATTTAGACCTAGTGATCTAGACAGAAGGGTGATCTGTACAAAGAAGATAATGAACCGTTGTGTCAAGAATTTGCAGAGTTTTTTTTATTCGATTTTCTGAATCTACGTATCTTGAAACGTAAACCAACAAATTTTGAGGGGGGGTTAGAAAATTTTTTTCTTTGGGCGATTCCAATGGTTCATTATCGAAGATAATAAACCAAAATTATCCTTTTTGGAAGGCTAATAGACCGCAAAATGCAAACATCTTAGTTAACACATGTAAAATAACTGTACAGGATTTCAAATAAATTTTTTCGATAAATTTCGCGCTTATAGTGGTGGACAACCCCCCGCATTTCAAAACTTCAAGTCAATCACAGCCTGAGATATCCTTCAAAAACCTTCCAACCTAGGTCTTGCAGGCTCTTAAATGTCACGAAAACTAAAATTTAAGAGCCATTAACTATTTTTGGAAATTTTGGCATTTAGGCACTCCAGTTCCATAAGGCTTTAATTGTACTATTGGAAAAAGAGGAGATAAGAGAAGAAAATCTCTTTGATAGCATTGTTACGGGTAAACTTTAAAATACCAAAGGTTTATGGAAGTATTTTTAAAATGAATGACGTGAATCACACTACCCCAGTTCAATACTGAAAGGGTCAACTCGTGTTTGTAGTTCGTAGCGTTTCCTTTCGTCAATATCAATGTCGCCGCCAGTCATTACATTTTATCTCAAGTAGCTCATTCCGATAAGATTATTTTTCTGGTTTCGCTGATGAAAGGCTTCTCGCCCACGACCATCCGGTTTAATTATGGACGGTTTTGTTTTTATAGGCCGATAGGCGAATGGAGACTGTGGACAAACTCGAGGCAGAGCTCAAAGATCTTCAACAGAAGTTCCGAAAATTGACGTTGGAGAAAGAGAATTTGGAAAAACTCAAAGAGGAGCTTAAAAATGAGAAGGACATTAGAGAAAACCGCGAAGAAAAGCTCCGGCTTCTGTTACCCGCACCTTGTAAGTATGCATTTATTTAGTAGCGACTTTGTTAACTATAAGTTCAAATCGTTACCACCCACCACACCAAAAGCGCCAACCTGCTTTTTTGATCATTTTTGTTTTAGCGCACTTTTAGGTACCCTGAGTTTGGTACTATTGAGTTGGAGACACTATGCCAGAGACGACTTACTTAATTCACAGTAGATATTTAGAAAATAAGAAATTCGTTTAAAAAATTTGTAGGCACACTACTTATAACAAAAATTACCAAAATAGCAGATTGACGCTGGTGGTAACGAAATATCTCGACGAAGAGCCATTATTTAATAATTAAATATAATTAGTATAGGTACTGGTATATAATTATTATACTCGTGTACACAAGGACCTCAGCAAAAAAGATCTCGTAATAGTGACACCATCTCCGTTACAAGTAAGAATAGGATGCCTATGGTTCCCAGGGCCCAGCCAAGAGGCAATGTTGCTCAATTAGCTAATTCTTCAGAACACGAACGATGGGGATGACATCAGGAAAATAACGTTGTCGATACTTATAGGCTATTGCAAGGTGTCCAAAATGTTTAGCAATTCCTTCCATCCAAATGCGTTTCAGGATGTTCTCAATCAAAAGCGATATTCATTTGAAAAAATTTACTTTTTGAAGAGAAAACTTCAAAAACGCCGAGCGCAGATTGAATGAAGCCGCGGAAATCGAAGGGACTTCCATGACGTCACAAACAGGACGAAACTCCCGGTTGAGGCGCTGACATCGCCGTGCTTCAGAGCGAAACTGTCCAAGTGGCAGCACTGATTGAAAGCGGTAGTAACGCTCGCGTTGTTTATTGTTGTTTTCGATTGGTTTAGGTTCATCGCCTTTATTTTCATTCAAATTTAGAAATTCTCGCCGTTTTCATTCAAACAACTGAAAGAACGACTGCCTAACAAGATGCCGCGGAACGTGTACGATGGTTTTGAAGTGGGGATGAACGAAAATATCCCTTTTGTCGATACTTTCATGCTCGATTTTTCACTGATTTTCACTCTTCCGAAACCAGAGGCTTATAAGACCAACGGTAAGTGTAATGTACGCAGCTCATTTTCCCTGTTACGTTTCCCCTGTGTGATCGAATGAACGAATATTACGTGGACGGCAAACTAGACTGGCACGAGCGAGTATTGTTCGCCGACGAACGGATTTGAATTCAAACAAGGAGTGTCCTACATAGGCTCCTCGCTCGAAACCGATAATAGTAATGATAAAACCTTTATTGTGTCAAGACCAAAACATGACAGTCTGTTGCCCATATAGTACACACATAAACGACTACAATATAAAGCTTGGGTTATACAATTGGGCCTTACAAGGTTAAAAAGAAAGTAGATATAACAAAAGAATTATAGGTAAGCTGTAATGGTTTGCTAAGTTGTTCCTTCCCGTGTTTGTGATCCCACCACTGAGGCATATCTGGTTCTGTGAACGCAGACCAAGATATCCCTCTGGGTTGGGCGTAATTGCCTAACCTCCCCGGGTTACAGGGGCAACTCAGCAAACCATTCATCACATGGTAGCAGAGCGTGGTTGGTCGGTACGTGCTGGTTTTGCCTCGGTACCTCCTCCACTATTTTTTTTTCAGGGCATTAACGAGATCTTTCAGGAGTTTTCCCAGAAGGGATTCCTATTTAGGGATCATACCCCTTTACGTATATGCATTTTACTCTTTACGCAGAGTTTACAATCATGTGAGGGGGGACGGGGAGAGGGAATGTGCTTACCAAAACCATTCAAGTAATTGCTCCTTAACAGTATATTGCTGCTTAACAGTATAAAGTAACAGTATATTGCTCCTTAATGGCTGACATGAACCGTCCGAGAGTGGGCAGTGCGCACACCGAAACAGGCAACGCGTTCCAGAGCGTAGCGCCCGCAACCTCAAACGACCTCGAGAAGGCCATACTCCGATGAGAGCGGACATGCAACGCACCCGATCTGGCAGACGTTACCCTATTTGCAAGAGACCGCAAGTATAGTGCCAGTCCTCCATGTAAGATGGTGAACAAGGTCTTGAGGATACGAAGTTTGTAGACATCGAGGATTGGATGGGAGAGCAGTTGGAGACCCGTAGTTGAATGGCGAGGCTTGACCCCATGTGTATATCGAACTCAAGCATTATATGCCACTTTTATCTTTTTTTCCAGCGTGGAAGAAAGGCCAGTTGAGAACACATTGGAGCAGTACAGGAAATGGGGGGTTACTGACGTTGTTACCAGTCTTTGCTTTAACGAACATGGTGTGAATTTCGCAAGACGACGAAGAGAGTGCAGTGCACCATAATATGCACCATATAATATACCCTTTGGCAAATATGGTGAACTTGGATGTCCCAAGACAGCGTTTCATCCATGTAAGGGTCTGTTTCATCGTTATAGGCCCAGGTTCATGTAAGGGACTGCCACACCCTCAACCAAGACTGGCGGCACTGGGTCAGAAGGGATGTGATGCCTATAACTGACAATGGCTTGGCTTTTAGCTGGATTGATAATGATCCAATTTCGTCTAGCCCACTGCGAGATGGCCAACATATCAATGTTCATGTGATCGACTCGAAAATGCCCCCCGCGGTTTGATTTTCAAGTACCTAGTCTTGATTTTTCGACGCTCACTCATTTTGTTCAATGGTTCTGAACAAAAAACACACTGCGTTTGGGCAAATACGTTTATAATATCGCCCCTCAAGAAAAGGAGTGTGACAATTCGATTTTCGAGTTCACCATCAAAAAACCTTTAAAATTAGTGGTCACTTGTCAGAATGTTTCATTTTGGGCATTTATGGGTAATGTTTCCCCCTAAACCTCCCCCCACCCTAGAGTGGGACGGATTTTCGGTGTAAATTTTAACTTTTTTGTCTCAATTTTCTTTTTATATCATTTGTAGGTGAAGGCGATGTTGTTGATGCCGTCGAAAAAGAGTACAATTTCGTGAAGGAGATCTGCAGGAACCAGCAAAAAGAAATAAACCAGATCCAATCTCTTTGTTGCCAGTTGAAAAAGGTGAGGTGAATTTGAAATCTTACAAAAAGCTTTGCTGTTTCGGTTTTCACAATAAATTTGTGAAAAATAGAAAATGAAAATGATACTGAACAATTCAACTTCTTTCACCAATGTTAGTTGATTTATTATAAATGAGGAAACTTTGTAATTCATGGGCGAATATTTGGCTTCGCTTATGATACGGCATGGAGTATTCTGATCTGATTGACAGAACAATCATTAGCTGTTAATGTAGATAAAACCTCCGTTCTTCGCTTTTCTATTGGTAATAGAGGATTCCCGTCAAGTCGTGCCTCAAGATTTCACTTGTCGTTTTCTTGCCTTAATGGACAATTGAGTTGTAATTGCCCTCCTAATCCATTTAGTTGGGAGTGTAGACATTTAGGCGTCATAATTGATGATCATTTAACTTATATGAAACACATTGATTTCCTTATTGCTAGGCTGCTTAAGCTGTTCTGTGGTTTAAAGGAAATCCGCTGTATTCCATCTAAGAGCCAACTTGGAATTGTATACAGGGTGTAACCCTTAAGGTCGTACCACCGGCCAGGGATCGATTCGACAACTAATTTCTGATGAAAAGTGTCCTATACAATTTTTTTTATACCGAGTGAAATCTGACTTTTTCCACTTTTACGATTTTTTTCGTGTTTTCGACCTTAAGTCACTAAAATGGCCATGAGTCCCTCATTTGTCAGTCAAAATTCGAATGTGATTATACCGTTTGAAAGAACGTTAAATTTCCTATCTCCCTAGTGCTAAATGAAACGTTTTGAAGATTTAGATGATCCCGAATACGAAAATTTCGGAAATGTGCAGTTTTTTCGAACGTTTGTAAACCTAAGTGAATCTGCCGGTTGCTTGCATACTGTAACCCTAAAAGTTGGCCCGAAAGCTCAGCTTTCCAACGGTGTGATCAAAAAATTGTTTACAGAGGACCCATGGTGTAAAATTCTTGTTCCCGTGCCAAAAACCGTGGATCTTCCAGTAAAAATCAACAAGTAAAATATTTCGCAAAACCGATATTTTTACCGTAAAATGAGTTGGGCAGCAATCTTGTTTGCAATCTTTGTCTCGCTGAGTCAAATGATGATACAAGACTTCTCGAATAAGCAGTCACTGATACCTTGTCCAATTTACTTTTCGAAAATTTTCTTAATTTCTGTTAATTTGTATTTGTGAACTACCCTGTTACATTTTTCCATCACATTGATTATTTGTACCTACTATTTGTACCGACTATTTTACATAATCACAGTCAAATTTTTTAGGAGTTGGATAAAAGTCTGAAAGCACAACGAAAAATATTAGAAAATCAACAAGATGCTGAAGCAGAAAGTCTGGAAATGCAAGAATTTCTTCTCGCTGAAAAGTCCACCCTTGCCGATACCCTCAAGGAACTTGAAACTGAGGTAGTTACTTACAGATATACGATACAATTTCGTTACTCTTTCAATAATCATAACCGGTGTTATTCATACCTGCATTAAATTCCACAGATACAAACTGTTAAAGGCACCCTGGAGAGCAAAGAAGGCGAACTTTTGAAACAGCAAGAGGAATGTACTCATATGGTGCGAATGTGTGAACAGAGAAGGTATGATCATTTTTCGTTTCGAAAACGACACAAATTGTTCTACAGCGGTTATCTGTTTTTTGTTCTAGATCACTGCTCTGTATACAATATCCTTGTAGATAATTATTAGTAATTTAGTTTGAAAATTGACGAGACGGTAAATGAGGCAGACTCACTAGAGCTGACCAACTGTTCACCTTCTCGAACTAATACCCAACGGTATAGTTTTTAGTTTACATTTACATAGAGTATTTTTTAGAATTTTATAAGACCATCCGCAGGTTTGTACGACCAGCCGTTCGTTCACAATGAGGGCTCAAAGTTGGAGTTGATCGAAAATCGTCAACATGAGAGTGACTCGTGAGGCAGCCTGTCGGGTCAATTTTCGAACTGGCTCAGCTGATTCTAACAGCACATGGTTTTCAAATATCGAGTTAATAAATAAAATTTAATAATAATTATTAATAATTTATTATGAATAATAAATTATTGATATTTATTGTTGGTTATTAAAAATTATTAATAACCAACAATAAATATCAATAATTTACACTACTTGATAATAATAATTAATGATAATTCATAATAATAATAAATCTATCGTTCACTAATCTAGACAGAAAGGTGATCTGTACAAAGAAGATATTATTAATAAACCGTTATGTCAAGAATTTGCAGAGTTTTTCTCCTACTAGGTTGTATTGAGCTTAAATGATTAAGCTTGGCCTCATCCTAATAATTTTAATTAAAAAAAATATATGTTAACAAAAGTGAAGGAATAAAGTAGTGAGGTCACAGAGACTTGGTGTAATTTTTTCGGAGGGTTAGATAATATTATGTGTGGTTGGGCGTCTTATAGAATCATTTGATGGTTCACAGGCAGGAAAATCTGTATCTGGAGTCAAAACTGAGAGCCCTTGAAACGTGCAGCAAAGAGTCGATGCTGCTACACGGAGCTGCTGCTTCAGGGGCCGCCGTTGCCCTTTCAGGTCTGGGAAACCGTCTCGAAATTCTAGTTGATGCTCTAGTCACGGCGTATGAGATATCTGAAGCCGACCTTGAGGTACGTAACACCGGCTGAACCCTGTTCAATCTCACAAGGTCATGACGAATGTTGTATGATCGTACTCTGAACTTATGATTCATGTGGATGTTATTATTCAAATCCCAGTTCTCTTCATTTCATCAACATTCATCTCATCACCGTCATGTACATTTAAGCATGTAATTATGAATGCAATATCAAATGATGTCGAAAAGCTGATATTAGTATCATGTACAATAGCAAGCTTTTATCACTTCATTCCGTCATTCAATCACATTTCACAAGCATGAAGTACTATTCCATCATGTTACAAAGCATTCAATCAATCAATCAATCCCCTTTACATATAAACATTACCCCCTGTAAATTTGTCGAATGGTCCATTTTACAAATAATTACTCCAATTCTAGTAAGTATAAGATTTTGTGAATTTTTAGAGTACTTACACAAAACAAATTGGAATTAGAGGCGTATGATGCGTATAGTTCACATGAAACATTTTACATAGCATTTATAGCATTTTCCAGTCAAATTCACCCTGTTCAAATCAAATTCACCCTGTTCAAATCAAATTCACCCTTTTTGATCAATGCGAGAAATGCGTTGAAGAGCAAAGAAATAGGATTAATGAGCAATGGGAGCAATACACAGGGTGTCCAGATTATGATCCGAAAAACTTCACCCTCGTCTTCTACAACTAATTTGCGACAAAAAGTGCCAAGTTATTTAACTTTGAAGATTTTGTTTCGTGTTTTCGACTTTAACGATCTTTCCAACGGTATCCTCAGATTTGCGAATACATTGAAAACGATGGAGTTAGGACCATTTGTAGGAGGGTCCTAACTCCATCGTTTTCAATGTATTCGCAAATCTGAGGATACCGTTGGAAAGATCGTTAAATTTCCCATCTACTCAGTCTCTAACAATAATTTAAAGGGAACTAAAGGGTGGAAAATGAGCCCGAAAAGTAAATTTTATCAAATCTTGAAAAAAACATTTTTTTAAAGGCTTATTAGTCACCAATAATAATTATTATCTCTAGAATTATTCTATAGAACGCCGTAAAGGGGCTTACGTTATAGCCTGTAAGCCTAAAAAATGCGTAAAAGACTCAGCTTTTTAACAGTATAATTAGTTTTCATTTTTTAGGGGGAACTTGTTTGAGAAAATTAAGTTTGTATGCGATAAAACGTGTATTTTCAGGCACATTTGCACGCGGAATCGAATGGTGACATACCCAGACCTCCCTAGCAACGAATGAAATGAGTTTTCAGTCGCAATATCTCCATTTCAGGGTGTAGAAAGTGTCAAGTCAACGCCATTACTTGGGAAATGTATTCATTTTTGAGGGAGGAGGGTGTAGGCTTTCATAAAATAGAAGTGAAATTACATGAACTGTTCAAATCCATTTATTGGACCAAATTCTGGAGTGCGGGGATCTAATTCGCCAGAACTACCGTGACCTTCATCGTGCGGTCGACTTCATTCACAGACCAGCGACCCTCTGCATCCACGAGAACGGGGGACATTCTGAACAGTTCCATGGAAGTTCCATTTTTAAGCGAGTGAATTTAATTTGTAAAGGGTGAATTTGACTTAAAAATGCTATACAGCTGTACATATCTACGAAGGATTGTATATGGAATTTTCAAAGAGCATTGGGAAACCCGGCAATACTTTCAACATTTTACTCCCACCCTCGTTTCCACTGTAAAATCGAGTGCCAAGTTGTTGAAAAACAAGACAAAATTACCAGAAAATCAAGTTTTCCCGCCCAAATCCTTGTAATTATGATTTTTTTTTGATAAGCCAAGCTTTATTTCTGTTTTCGTTTATTTCTGACGTTATTTAAACAATTTCTCTGCTTTCTGAAACAAAGGTATACATTGGGTAAGTTTAATTTTAATTTTGCTGCACACTGTTTTTGACAAGAGAGCTTGATCGTTTTGAGGCAAAGCTTGCGTTTTATCAACCTGCCGAAACTGTTATAAATTTTCTTCTCGATTTCTACTACGTCAAACCATTCTCTACTTTGCTTGGCTTGTCAAGTGACTGTGTAGTTACACAATATAGCTTGATATATGTTTAATTTTCGACACTGGTTTGAATAATATTTTTCTCCGAATTAGGTCTCAATTGTACTATACACTACTAGTAAATCAGCAGAATAAATAATTTCGTCACAAATTTTATATTGAATAATATTCAATATTATGTTTCTTCGAGTTATAAAGATCATCTTATAAAACATAAGTGTTGGAAGTTCTGAATTACTCGTGCACTATTTTGCATGCTGCTTGGTTACTTGACCATATCATCAGCAAAGGCGATTGATATACCTACTCTCACCAATTTCTGCAAAATATCTCGTTCAGTGAATGCAATATAATACAATATGGACACTCGTTTGTGCTTGCTGTAAACCATTTACTCACTTGATTGCGTCTTCTTATTGTTTTAAGAATTCTTTCCTCACTCTATAAATAAATCGATAAACTTCGAGTATGCAAAGTTCGACCGTATTTTCGAGATGACGACGAAATCTGTCATTACTGAAGTAGTAATCGTTGACTTTGAAACATCACTTTGGTGTGTTGCAGGATGTAGTATTCCACAACGAAGCGTTTGCTCAAAGTAGTGCAAGCACTTCTGAAAGCAGCAGCGAGAAAAGCTCTCCTAAAAGAATAAAAACTGGATTCGTCACTGCCATAATTAACGCGATAAAAGCTGCCACTCTCCGGTCAACACCAGGTAATCAGAATATGCTACGAAATAATAATATCCTACATTTCCTACGTATATTTGAAAGCAGAATACTAGGGCAATAGTGTGAATTAAGAGGTGAAAGTTGAATTTGTATAGTATTGTGAAGTGATTTAAAATGCTATCGTGGATAGAGGCGACGTCTTACAGAAACACGGTAGCAGAGCGTGGTTGGTAGGTACGTGCTGGCTTTGCCTCGGTACCTCCTCCACAATTTTTTTGTAATTTTTGAGGAGCTTTCCCTGAAGGGACTCCTATATAGGACATTGTTCAATTTCTTTCTCATCCAACTTTCTGCATTCTAATTTTCTATGTTTCTACTATTCATTGGGTAAACGATGTTTTTGTTCGACCACTCTGAGGATAGACGGCTGTGGAAGCCCTG
Organism: Stenodema calcarata; assembly: GCA_963920205.1. NCBI lineage: Eukaryota > Metazoa > Arthropoda > Insecta > Hemiptera > Miridae > Stenodema > Stenodema calcarata. The sequence goes on along the minus strand of OY986056.1, from coordinate 25,390,166 downwards.
TGGATATCCCTCTGGGTGGGCATATTGCCTAAACCCCCCCGTGCAGGGGGGATGGGAATTGGTGGGATCAGAAACGCTCCCTCTTCATCGAGGCTGCATCAAGAATTCTCACACAAAATGGTGAATTGCGAGTTTTATTGACGTTTCAGTACTGGGGCGAGAATGCGTTATGGGGAAGGTTACAGTGGCCAATCGGACCAATACCTATACCTAAGAATACAAGGATAAAACAGAATGAATAATAAAAGGATAAAAAAAGATGAATAAACAAGGATAAAAGTTACGTTACGGTTGGTAACGCCTATAAGGAAATATTGGGAACGGCTCAAAAAGATGTGAAAGAGGTATCTTAACACAAAGAAAGAATGATAGTAAAACCGCGAAATGCGGTGGCGATTCACTGGTCCTCCTTGAGGAAATGGTAGGTTGATTGGTGGAGGCGTTCCCGAAGGTGCACTCGCGAAAATATTATGAGTCCTGTCTCTGGGGAAGGAAATTCAGGAAATCCTGAGGTGTAAGTTGCTCCTAATATCTGTCCGACACGTGTTCACCGATGGTGCAATGATGATAGGATCGCTTGCGTCGCTTGCTCCTGTCGAGGGACTGTTGCCAATCATGGATGAATAATAATTATCAATTATTATTGATAACATCAATTTACATCAATTTCATAAACATACGTTTTCTGATAATAAAATTATGTCATATTATTTTCACATGTGGTATGTGAGGATCCTAAAGTCCATCTCTAGACGGGAGCTGGCAGAGCGATTTTGTAGGTGCCGCCCGATTTCCTCTAACAATTTTTGCTCCTGTTCGTAATTTTCTAATTTAACATGATTTTCAACACCAGTTGCAAAAATTTGGTTTGGGAATTGGTGGGTTAATACGTTCATATTTGAAATGCATATTGCCTTACAATACATGCTGGAATCGTGAAAATTCAGGCGATAGCTTTGATTTATGTCAAACATTCGTTCCATTTTTCAATTTGAAACTGTCCAAGTTGCTTGGTGTTGTGGGACATTTCATTTGTTCTTCAACCATTCATTTACAACGTACCTGTATAATTGTTAGTGAACTGATTTTCATTTCTCTCTTTTAGTCCTCTAACAACCCACTTCTTCGTTACAGATACCTTTTCTGAAGGGGATCTGTTGTCAGCCGAACCCGAACCTTCAGGTTTCTTAAAAGACATCACATGTAATTCGTCTCCAGGCGACAAACGGCATTCGATTACGTCTATACCCTCGCTCTCTGACATCTCACCGTCCAAGAACAGCAACAGAGCGTCTTACGCAGCGAGCGAGCTTGATCTTGAACTCGGAGGTAGAGTTGAATGTAATTAATAGAAGGCACTAAATCTCAAGAATTTATATTACTTACCTAATTTAAATTATTTAACGAACATAATTGTTACACAACTCTCTCACTTGTGTGGCTTTTCACACAACGTTTGAATCGAAATTGAGAAAGAAATATGTTCATTACCATTGCCATTCCTATTCCAGTTCATTACCATATCGAGTTATATATTCTGGGTAGTGATGGGAAACAATCGATAGTATCGTGGTAAACTGTCGATAATATCGAAAGTTGTTAGTTTGATTTCGTTAGCAGTGGCTAGTAGGGATGTTTGATACTATAGGATGTATACGGTGGACGAAAACATTGCAGGCTCAAAAGCTCCTGGAAAAAACTCAACATTTTCTGAATCCACGTATCTTGAAACGCAAACCAACGAATTTCCAATGGTTCATTATCGAAGATAATAAACCAAAATGCTCGTTTTGATTGCATTTCGTACTGTGGTGGTTCGAACCTTGGCGCGTGAATATGTTCGTATTACGCGGGATTCCACAGCGCCACCATCGTGGAACGAATAACTTCATTGTGAGAAGCCTACCGACGGTTATCAAGTGCGTGTGAGGTCCACGTTTAGCGTTAACCACTGTTATAAAAATTTATTCTTATTCTCATCTGCGTTCCTAGCCTCTACATACTACCTATTGTGATCCTTCCTGAATATAAATTATATACCCCAGCGAGTGTAGCTCCTTGTACCTACCTTCAGTAACAAACTTGACGAAAAAACTGATCAAATCCCTTCACACGTCCCTTGACAGAATAATGATGTCCAACTGTAAATTTTCGGGTCCACTGGAATTGCCCATTGAGCTGGGGGAAGATAATCACATCATCGTACATTATACGGTACCTCATTGTACCAAAAACGCTCCTCAACGTCTTGAGAGGTTCGTTGGAAGCTCCACAACGTTTTGACGTGCATCATTGATTCTTCAATTGTTTGCCTCTTTTTACAAAATTTGCTTTTTAGGTGATCCACTGGCATCTGACGGCGGAATAACGAACAGCGAGTCCCTTCAGAATCTGTCCGAAGCGATATTACGACGTCAGAAGGAAGAAGAGGAAAGCGCCAAAGAGATGACGGTTAACCGTTCAGTCCAAACGGGTCTTATTGACCAGGTCATTGAAGTCGACAATCTCATTACCAAACTGCTCAAAGTCATGCATATCGTTCAGTGCAGAGAGAAATCAAGGTGAGCTGGTGGGTTATTTACCGTGAGTTATTTCACTCTATTGCGGCATGAGGTGCTGGACTTGACGAATAAAACCACATTGGTCGTAAATACCAAAATTCCAATGGTTCATTATCGAAGATAATAAACCAAAAGACACCAAAAATCATATGTATTTATATATTTATGTATGTGTCATTCCAGACGATAGCTCTCGATAGAACTGAGATCAAAAGTTCAAATTTGCACAAACTTCTGTGTTGGCAATCGAAAAGCTAAGTTCTTAGATGGGCAGAATCCTAAGGGGGGCTTTAAAGAAGGGAAAATTAACCATAAATCCCAAAAATGAAGGTCTGACAAGTGGCAACTCATGTTAAAGGTTTTTGCACGCTGAACATGATGGTGAAGTCAGAATTGCGATGTCTTATTCCGTTCTCAAACTGGAGCACTTTGAAGATGAAGAAACGTGGTTGTTACTTGAGATGTTCTTCACGAATTGAGGTGTGGAAATTCGGACTTCACAATTCCGTTCAGCGTTGAAAAATCTATTAACTGAGGAGTTACTCGGAGAAGATTGCTCAAATTTGCATGCGGTGTTACATACCTACACCACATTTTACATGCAACCAACTATTTCTTCGAAAATTCGCTCTTATAGCCATGCTGCATGACTGTTTCTTGGGTGTGCTCCTGATGTAGTACCCATCAATATTTCCCTCCTGGTTTCGTTTGCTCTACATCACAAGAAATAATGTCCAAATGATACGATTTTAACGTTACACCCGTCATTAATTTGTAATAATTATTGTTGTAATTTGTTGATCTGCGTTTTTCAGTGAATGCGAAGAAGAGCAAAAAGTATCGCCGAAAGCAGTCATCGACAGTCTGAAACAGCAAATCAAAGCTCTACAAGACGAACTGAATAATTCATCCAATTCCCACCTTCAGGTGTGTACAACGTTGAGAAACCTTTTGATACAGGATTATGTGCTTTGTTACACTCGGTAGTTAGAAATCTGTGCACCAATTTCTTCACGTTAATATTTCAATATGTTCAATTATTAGCAAACTATTTGATCATAATTTGTCAGAGCAAATATAACTGTAATAATAATTTAACCCTCATCTCCATAACCCTTTACCATTTTCTTCTGTTATTTCCCTGCTTGAGTAGTTGATTCCGTTTAAGATGAATATAATATATTATTCTGCATGCTTTGATGTATCCAAACAGATTTCCGCCCAACTAAGTAGTGCGGTAGGTACTTGTAAATTAAAAATGTTGAAACTTGAGAAACCTACTCGTAGGTAGGTTGATTGCTTTTATGATGGTTTGCTGATTTTCCTGTTCCCGAGTTTTCTATTCGACCACTCTGTGGATAGCCGTCTCTGTGGATGCAAACCGGATAACCCTCTGGGTGGGCATATTGCCTAAACCCCCGAGAACAGGGGCACTCATCAAAACATTCATTACATTTTAGAAGGTAACTTACGATGTTGGCCTTAAAAATGGAATAAAATAAAATCTGCCAGCTTAAAATTGGAAATTTCGTCAAGGGATTGAGAGGAAAAAGCCATGTGCGAATTAGATCGGCCATTCACCTATATAATTACCTATGGAGCAACGTAAACAAATTTTTTTTTTCATAATTCATCAAGGATGAATTTTATAGGTAATCATTTAATACAAATTCTATTAGCTCTGATACTACAAATGAAGACGAGAGCGTAGTACATGAGATCGTACGATGGGTGGATGTTGAAGAAGGGTGTCAGGGCTACGATCGAAAATTGACACTGGATAATAATAATAATTATTAGTCATTAATCGTTGGATCGTTGGGACAAACACTTGGGATCACCACATCGTTAAAGTAGCAGATATGCAACGTAAAAATAAGTGCTAATAAAAAGTCCTTTTATTTGACATCACTATTAGGTATAGTTGGAACTCTGGCTTTCAGTTGGAGTTCCAGCCCTTAACAAAAACTAGAGAATTTGAAAAAAATCGTCTATATCCACTGAACTATGATTACCTACACTGTTAGACCAGTTTCGGTGAGGAAACCATCGTCAGTAACAGAACAATACTAACGATTAATTAATAATAGAAACCGGCCTAACAGTGTAGGTACCTACTCATATCTCACTGGAAGTGGACGATTTTTTCAAATACTCTTGTTTTCGTTAACATGAGCTTCCACGATTTCGTCGAGTGATTTAGTTAGTTCGTAACTGTCAGTTAAGTTGATATTGATAAACGCTTCTACTAAATAAGACACGTTTATTTCTAACTGTGGTTCAGCTAACTGCCCGTTTAGTGTTGAAATTGATAAACCGGCCCTAAGGGGTGGTAAATTGACGAAAAAACGTCGTAATTTGGGAGTGCGATTACAATATTTCGATGTATTTTTCGACGCTGAATTCGAATCTGAGGTCCAAAAAAAAAAAATCTTATACTTACCCCAAATTCGCTCAAAATAAGGCAACTTGGAAGAGTTGATATCTCGAAAGTGTTTCTGACCTGCTAAAGCAAACACCGAGAAGATTAAATAGCTCAATTCTCTTGCCCCGACTGAAGAGTAGGTACTGATATCTGTTACCTCACACTCCTTAGTAGACATGGATAATACGGTTATTTCTTGGTTATCGAGTAACAGCGACCGTAGGTTGTGGTATTAGGTTATTTTGGGCGATTCGGAACCCTTCCAACGCTGGGTTCCCAGCCCTATCCAACCTAATATCACAACCTATTACTTGACGGTCGCTGATACTCGAAACTAACTCAATACCTTTCACGTATTCGTTTTTCGTAACCTATTCCCAGGTGTTACCTGGAATAGTCCCAGCCATCCTATTATCACGGAATCCTCAAAGGCCTTTCCCCCAAGTTCTCAAAACAGTTATTCGAGTCATAGGGGTTTTCTGGTAATAGGTTATCTAATATTAGGTTATTTGAAGCGGTTACGTTAAATATTCCCCACCTCACTACTCCTTAGCGGGTTGATTTTGCCCCTAGAGAAAATATTTGGGGTGTAAGTTTTTTTTGACCTCAGATTCGGTTTCAGCGTCGAAAAATACATCGGAATGTTGTGATCGCTCTCCCAAATCACGACCTTCGTTATGTCGTCAGTCCATCGCCCCTTAGAGGGTGTAATTCGCCCCTAGCGAATAAATTGGGGGACATACGATTTTATCGGACCCCAGATTCGGATTTAGCGTCGAAAAATACGTACCTAAGAATACGCTATTCTGGTCTCAAGAATAATATTATGATATATTTTTTTACTTTGTGGGGCTTTGTTATCATCGTGATCTTGAGGTGCGGTTGACCGAAGCACGAGTACACCCCGCAATAACTCATAAACAGAATCATCAAATAAAGTCTGTATAAATGGATTCAACACCAAATCTGTTGGAGGTTTAGGAGGATTTAATTTTGTCCCTCCGTCGAACTTGATAGATAGAATCAGTTTCAACCCATTTACTCCGTTCAAATTCGTTCGAGCAGAAAGAGGGTTTGATAGGCAACTGTCCCGCTTTAATAGTGAAAGTAGAATTGATATTTTCAGCTCGATTTGCAGTAATACCTCGTATAAATTGTGAGGATTTTCTGTTTTTCCAGGTTGAAAATCTACAAAAAGCACTTTTGCTCAAAGAGAATGAGCTGGACGAGTTAGAGAAGAAAAAAGCTTTGACGGAAGAGCTTCTCACTAGCAACTGGCACAAAGCAATGAGCGAAGTGAGGCGGCAGTATGAAGCGGTTGACAGGGCTCTTGACGTAAGTAGATTACTCACTAATAACTACGCAATTTGTACTTATTCAACAAACGAGACGTACGAGAAACAGTCTTACCATTACTAAAGGGGCCCTCAAACAGGCAAAAATTGTGCACTATACTTGAATATTTTGTTTGCGCCAATATATTGAGAGTATGAGAAAACAATTTTGTGCAAAAAGAGAGGTAATTTTTGTTTATTTGTTCACAAAATCAATTATTATACATATTTTCAAGCAGGTTACACATTTTCTTACAGCTAGATTCCCAGTAGTTACCGATTTGGCCTATAGCAGGGATGCAACATCCGAATCAAATAATCGATTATAACATCAAATGATTAATCGTAAGCTGATAATCGCCTGATGGTAGGAATAGGCGATTCAGCGTAAAAAATATAGGAATGCCGAGCAGATACACCCCCTACCTCCAAGTCCTGAAGATATCATTTTTCGTGCAAAACCCTCGATTTTGCTAAAAAATATCGCGTTTTTCCGCATTTGAACGCCGTTTTCACAAAACATTACGTAGGTACAAATAAATTTGAACATACCGTTGAAAAGCTTTTGAGTTGCAGATGTTTTTTCCGAAGAGAGGAACGATCAGGTATGGGTAAAAATAGCTTTTAAAAATGTCATCATGTTCAACAAAAAGCTGTAATTGACAACATTTTCACTTTGGCGTGATTTTTCACTTACTAAGCTCGTTCATAAAATGTTTATTATGTATTGAGAAGAAAGTAAATTTAACGCTCTTTCCAGTGGTATTCTCAAATTTCCTTTTACACAGTAAATTAGGGCAGTTATGGTCATTTTAGTGAGTTAAGGTCGGAAACACAAAAAACATCTTAGAAGTAAGAAAAGTCGGATTTTCAGCGGAGTTGAAAAAAAAAAAAATGTTATAGGACAAAAGTTGTTGCAAATTAGTTGTAGAATTGATCCCTGAAGTTTGGACCATTCATACTGGGACTCCCTGTATACACCACCTCTTACAGAAGATTGACAACCACTTAAGTGATGTGATTCTGAAAAATACGTCCTCTGACCCACCAAAGTTTCGTCATTTTAGAGCCACATTGCTAGCTCAACGTAATGACCAGAAAAACAGGCGCTGAGCAATTGCCATTTCCAATGAACGTGATGATCCCTACAACTCACGATACCGCGACAGTTCTCCCAGTCAAGAGTTTTGTCTGAAACATTGTCTCTTACCACAGTCATCCCACCACAAACCTCACTCCATGTCTCTACCCTCCATCATCATTTTCGTTAAACCTACGATACGATACCGGCCTGACGGCCCTAAAGGTTTGTACAGGATGTTAAGTACTTCAATATTTTTGAAATTTCATTAAACTCTGCGTTCATTAAACCTGTACAAAAGAGGTTTATACAGGTTATAATAAGACTCAAACATCCTGTACAAACTTTGTATGCTTTATTTCTGCCAATAAAATTACTCTTGCAGGGTTCGTGCCGGTCAGGGAAGTCAGGGAAGTCATGGAAAAGTCAGGGAAATATAAATGGGCACTGGAAGTCATGGAAAAGTCAGGGATATTGGATTTTGGTCAGGGAAAAATCTCAAATCGGGTGCAGAATTGCGAAAAATCCATGATACGCGTCGAAAACCCCTTTACCTTTGTAAGGTATGGTTTATGTAAACCACGTACTCAAAACTTTTATGTTTTTATCTTGTGATTCTATCTCTTACTTTGTTTTAAGTTAACTTCGTTTTTTATTAATAAAAAAACTTGTTCCTTATATTGTTTTTCTTCATTTGCGCATCTAAAATTTTCGATTCATGCAAAACGTTACTGTTTAAAGGATCCTGAAACGTTGTGAAAAGTCAGGGAAAAATCGAAATTTTTGGTCTGGAAATCAGGGAAAAGTCAGGGAAATTGAAAATTGAAAATCGGCACGAACCCTGTCTTGATTCTTGATGCGACAGTTCTCAATACATGTTTCATATGAGTTTTCTTTTCTGTCTCCGAAGCTTTTGGGCAGCATCCAGGACCAAGTAGATGAGGACACGGTACTTTCTCGTCTCAGGAGGGAGCTCGAAGAGACCAACACTCGATCGTCTTCCACGCTCCCCGTCTCCACTTCACAACCGGATCTGAATGCCAATGAGGCAAACACTCAGCACATGAACGGGACATGAATTTTATCACCGACTCGTCAATATGCCGTAGGTGCTCGCTAGTTTGACATTATAGAAGTTCTGGAGTGGGTGTCTCACGTCTCACGGTTGACCGTCGATATTCGACTATGACATACGACATATGACTTGAATGATGTGAGAGATGAATGCAGGTGTTGAGATGGCGACTCATTATCTAAAACGCGGAGATGCACATGTCCTAGCAAGAGTTCAGAATCGTTCACGTTTCCCATAACACCATGTGTAACATCAAAATGCCTGTTGCTTGTGTGGGATTTAGAATCGGGGAGTAACTATTTAATGAAACGACTATCTTTCGATAAGTACGTGTATTCACAACGAATTTCAACTTACACAACTTGATATTATTATTTTAAAAAAGACAACTAAAATTACAACTTTTCATCAGAAAAACTTTCTCTAGTTCACCGTTCAAAACATACTCCATAAACTAACCTTCTCACTTCACTTCACACCACGTGGGAAATCGTCCTAGAATTGAGCAGTCTATGCGCTCTAGCGGTGCAGCCTCCAACCAAATCCTCCAGCAGGGGAACTAGTAGGCAGTTCTTCCCGCCAAACTAAAGTTCTTCCTACACTCGACCATCCCGACGGCTCCTCGTCAGTATCTTCGTCGTTGGATCCATCTTCATCATCGTCAGCTTCATCATCTGAGTAGGCGCCTAAATCACTAGACACCCATGGCTTCATATATTGGACCATGGTCGTTGCCTGACAGGGTCCCATTGTAGATCCGATTCTTTGGACTTGATATCTCTGGTTGGGCTTCACTTCTACAATTTTATATGGACCAAGATACTTTGTGTGTAATTTTGAGCCAGGTAGCGTCCTTTTTATTGCGATCAAATCTCCGATTTTGTACACCGACTGTATCTCCGACTTCCGTTTCTTATTGAACGTTCTTCTGTTCTCAATCTGCATCCTCTCGATGTTTTTCTTCGCCCTTGACCGGATTTCCTCTCGTTCTTCATTGATCATCGTCATGGTCTCTCCGTCAATCAGTCGTCTCAACTCAATGATGTCATTCATCTTCATTTCCGTTCCAGTCATGAGCTTGAAGGGTGAATACCCAGTGCTCCGGCGTTTGGTTGAATCATATAAACCTGATATTGTCCTGATATTTGTCGGATGAAGCTGATATTGACAGATGATGAGCCAGTATACCAACCTCCTCGTCGCCTCTCGCCAAGTGAGAAGATTACAGTAGATAAGCAAATCGCTATGATGAAACCCAAAGCCCAAACTGAACACGAAACTGGAATGCTGGAGTACCTTGAACACATCATAGGAACTGGAAATTGGAAGCCAAGCTGAATCAAGTGAGTGATGAACGGTTGGAGAGAATTAATCAAGCTAACAATATTGAGGACGAAAGGGAGGCCCTCCGTACACCAATTAAAGAAGCCATAGACTTCCAATCGAAAATGAGCATACTAATACCTTTAATGTGTTACTTCAACTTGAACTTCTGAAAGCCACACAATTAATTATTATGTATAATTATGTGTAATTAATATTATGTATATTTGTTGGATAATTCACGACTTAATAAACGATATTAAATATCACCAACGTAGAGTGTCAAAACTGGAAATTGGAAGCTGAATCAACTGAGTGATGAACGGTTGGAGAGAATTAATCAAGCTAACAATATCGAGGACGAAAGGGAGGCCCTCCGTGCACCAATTAAAGAAGCCATAGACTTTCTTCCAATCGAAATGAGCATACTAATACCTTTAATGTGTTACTTCAACTTGAACTTCTGAAAGCCACACAATTAATTATTATGTATAATTATGTGTAATTAATATTATGTATATTTGTTGGATAATTCACGACTTAATAAACGATATTAAATATCACCAACGTAGAGTGTCAAAACTGGAAATTGGAAGCTGAATCAACTGAGTGATGAACGGTTGGAGAGAATTAATCAAGCTAACAATATCGAGGACGAAAGGGAGGCCCTCCGTGCACCAATTAAAGAAGCCATAGACTTTCTTCCAATCGAAATGAGCATACTAATACCTTTAATGTGTTACTTCAACTTGAACTTCTGAAAGCCACACAATTAATTATTATGTGTAATTAATATTATGTATATTTGTTGGATAATTCACGACTTAATAAACGATATTAAATATCACCAACGTAGAGTGTCAAAACTCTACGTGACAGTGTAGATGGAAATTTTTGTATTTTTGAATACAAGGTGTTTCTTGTAACCTCTTGTTAGCAGGTATTTCAGGCTGAGGCTCAGGGGGATCAGAACTGGTTATCATTTTACTCGGAGCTTCCCACTGTTTCACTGCCCTCGGTTGGGATGTGTGCTGGGTATTGTGGTTGAGCCAACAATAAAATTGTTATTTCGTCATTGTCGAGGAATCTACAAAGAAATAACAAATGAGGCGTTTGCTATCAAAACCAGCCGATTCCATTTTTGGAAATTTTACAGGAGAGACAAAAAACTTCTCACGTCCAGAGTTCTAAAGCTAAATTTTTTCAAAAAAAATTTAATAGTAGGTATAACCGCCTAGAATTTGATTAGTTTTTCATTTTCATTGCAGGTGCATTACCTTGGACGTAATTACACTAATTAGGAGGTTGGAATGAGCTAATGTTTATGCAAAAACACGATTTTTCATGCTTATTTCAATTTTTCTGTTGATTCAAGTTGTGTGAAATTGGTTTTTTCCAGTTTACCAGTTAATATTTGTGACATCCACTTAAATTTTTCAAATGATCTGAAATTTCAAAGTTGAGATAATATCTTTCACATGGTACCAAAGTTTATATTATAAACTTTGGTACCATGTGAAAGAGGTCATAAACTGCTACGCCAAATAGAACATAATTTTTTTTTTTAATTTATCAAAGAAAAATAACATTGTAAATAAAATGCAGAAAGCAAGGAGAGGAAGGAAAAAGAGCGTTCCTGGTGGGAGATGGCAAAAGCTTGGAATGAGCTGGATTTGATCGAGAAGGCTAACCTTTTCAACTAGTTTTGGGTTGGAATGAGCTGGATTTGAGCTATATCCCTTCGTCAGGTTATTAAAGACCCTCTAAACTTTCAAAATAATATTTTGAAATCCACTTTTGCACATTATGGATTTCAGAAAAATATGGAATGAGCTGGTTTTGATAGCAAACGCCTCAAATATGTCGTTCTTAGTTTAGATTTGTAAATAATATCCGAACCTCAATACCTGTGGAACTTGTAGATAGAGCCATTCCAATATGTACATGACGTTATTTACCTGTGTGGTTGCGAACTGACAATCTGATGAGCCGCCATCCCAATCCGACCTTCCACTAGTTCAACCACCTGGTGCCACAGTCAATACCTGAGCAATTGAATCTCGATGTGAATCGTATTAGACAATAGGGAATGCCAGCGATTTGTTTTTCCCTGAGAAGACAGTGGTAAAAAAGTGTTTACTTATTTTTCTGGAGAGGTTTGAAGTCGTATTGAGCGGGAAGAGGGCAGCAATGTACGTCATCTCCCTCCCAGGCCAGTCAGAGAGCAGTACGTTGTAATGGTTTGCTAAGTTGTTTCCTTCCCGTGTTTTTGATTCCACCACTGTGGGCATAGCTGGATCTGTGAACGCAGACCAGATATCCCTCTGGGTGGGGCATAATTGCCTAACCTCCCCGGGCTAAAGGGCACCGGATCTGTAAACCGCTCTCTGATTGGCTCCCGAATGAAAGCCCTACAACCCTGTCCGACCACGTTGAGCGGGAAAAGTTCAAATTCGCCATTCTTCAGTTCGATCTGGTAGTTAAACAAAAATTTTCTCGTTTGAATTTAGGAGTTTTACATGTCTTGTGAGTCACAAATTTTCGATTTTTGACCATCAAAGAAATATTCTCTGACACACTGGCGTTTCCTATTAGACTCGACAACAGACAACATCAATCGCATGATCAAAAATAGTTGTATTACGAGAAGGAAATAATTAATAGAACTTTTCGGCCTACTTGTACTCGTAGCTTATTTGACTTCTTAATTCCTACTATTCAAATTAACTAGAAGCCACTTGCCAAATGGATTGTTGTGTTCACCCAAAGTGTTTAGTGGGTACCTCCGCAGAAAACTAAGCGCTAAGTGATTTTCAGAGACAGTTAACGGATTGACGTTGTCTGTCTTTCATCCCCAAGGACACCGTTGTCCTTCGGGCTTAAGACTTTCCAGGGTTAGCACGGGCTTGAATAACCAAACTGCTGGAGTTTAAGGGAAATTCCCTGAAAATTAATGACATATTTATTAACTCGGGGTACGTCTTCGCATAGAAACATCCCCATCTTAACTTTTAAATACATAATTTAAACGGCATCACTGCTCATCATAAAACAATTGTAAGGGTATTGAGTGATTTTAGAGTGACGATTATTTTTTGGAGTCCAGGTGCCTTCCATTGACCATCACGGGTCCTGAAAATACTACTGACGGTGTATTTGTACGGTGCCCCTACTTTTATTGCAGTTGTTGCTTTGTTGTTTTAAGAATAAAGAACAATTATTTTTGTAGATTATGGACGAGCGTTACCAACGTCAGTATTGTTTCACAGCTGCGTTATTTCGCATCATTCTTGTAATCACATGTGAAATTCAGCTCAAAAATCTGTCCTGAGTACGTGAACTACTTGTGTATACCGACTTGCCTATTTTTTATTCCTACTGTGTTTATTTATCTTTTTTTTTTCTACTCGTACTGAACTAAGTGAACGTTTTTGTAGGTAAGATTTTAGCGTATTTCTTAAAATCTCGATCAAATTCCTGAATTGTGATAAGAATAAGGACTTTCGTTTTAATTGTAAGACTACTTTTGAGAACGTATAAATTCACCTTTCTGTTTTTTACGCTTATTGTTTTTTCGTTGTAAATTATGAAATATTGACTTCCTTGTAGTGTAACTCCTTTGTAAATATTGTAGAATGTTAATGCCGAACAAATCTTCAAAATAAAAACGTACGGATACTGATTGCATTAAATAAATTTTATTTTCCTATACCTACCGCTTCATTTACCACATAAATAATATTATGAAGAGTTAGCTATTGGATGTCATTGGGTTTTGAAAATTGGTTGTTTGATGAATGGAAAAACTCTCGAAGTTGACGAATCTTGAGTTATTGAAAGACAACGTTTTGTCAATAATTTGTATTAACTCATCTTTTTGGCAATTTCACGTCTGTACCCAAAATTTGGGTTGATGGAATTTCGTGTTTGAGGTATCAAAATGTTCTTCTTGACAAGAGCTTTCAAAGCTATGGTGGTGTTTTTTAAAATCCAATATGGCGGCTGAAATTCTCTAAAACAAGGCGTATTTACATTAAAATGTTTTGTAAAATTAGAAAATTGTTACCAATTTGTCAGAAAACTGCTTAAATTATAGTTAAGGACAGCCGTCGAAGGTCTGATGCATAATTAGTCTAAATTCAAAATGGTGGACAAATCCTCTTTGTATTATCAACATTTTAAAAAATCAACCTCTCTTTCCCAAATTTGGTAGAAGTTTTGAGGTCACTGATTAGTAATCAGTGATTTCGAATTCAAAGTCAAGTTTGCTAAATTCTAGATGGCGGACGAATTTTTCGAAAATGAACTGATTTACTTCAAATCGGTATTTGGGGGTTTATGAGGTCACTCATTACGATTGCGATGTCAGGTTTGCAACATTTTCCATGTCAATTTTCAAAAACGTCGTCCGCTATCTTGTATCTGCTAGATTGAGTGTATATGGGCGACTCTCATGGAAAGGGCCAATTTCAGCACCTGTATTTTTTCAAAATTGAAGTGATGGAAAAATTTTTCCGTATTATGGAAAAATTGTTATTAGAGATCGGAAACCATTTTAAACCTTGAAAATTAAATTTGAAATTTGATAGAAGCACGCCACTCAAAATGCCATATTTTAATGCCCCATGCTAATGAGAAAGAGCTGAAAACGCATTCTCGCACCTCATATCTTCCAAAAATTGATTGAATAGGTTAGTAAATATTGAATGAATCAACTACGAATAAATAACTTCTGTATAAAACCATAATATTATTTTTATTGAAAATAGTCAATAATTCAGCCTCAATAGTTAACACGGTTTTTAATCCATACCTTACGAATAAATCACAAAAACGTGAGTATGACAACATCTAGTAACTTTGTAGGTATTTTTGTCGTTTGTTGAGATCATTAATAAATTGCAAGGAAAATAGTTTTGAAAAATTTACATTATATCAGCTGTCGAAGCTGTTGTGCTTATCTAATATCACAACCGTTAAGTACAAAGTAGGTATTTCCGTAATTCTCTAAAGGGCACATTTGAAATGACAGTTTAAACACACATGGCAGTTTGACAGGAAATGCATAGTTAAAAATGTAAATAACTAATTGGTCAATAACCATCCCTACAAAAATTGCAAAAAAAAAAAAAAAAAACAATATATTATATGTTAAGGCGAACCCGATTTTAGAACAGACTGGTTTGGACTAGGATGATCTAGTTTTTCCTGACCGCCCCAGGATAAACTAGTTTGGCTCAAGTGTTTCCCCAGGCTAAACTAGTTGGGCCTAACAGCGTTTGGATAAACTTGTTTTGCCTGGTTGAATTGTTAGGCCAAACTAGTTTGACGTGAGCGCCCAAAAATTCGTTACTGAAAATGACGTGAATATGGAGAGCGAGATTTCTTTGAGAACGGCAGCAACAAAACATTTCATTGGTAGCGGTCGAGGATTTGTAAAATGTTCGTGTGAAACAGTCTGCAAAACAAATAGATGCCTTTGTAAGAAGAAACATTCACTGTGCTATTCTAAATGTCATTCCAGTTTGTCATGTAACAATAAGTAAGCAATAAATACGTTTAGTTTTGTTCTTCAGAATATCGAGATGTTATTAATAATTATTAACATCTCGATATTCGATATTCATCACCCTTAAACTTTTTATGACACTCTAGTAGTAGTTTGAATTTACCAGTTTGTCCTGGTCTAAAGCAGGCAAATCTGGTTTATCCTAACGCCACCCGGCCAAACCAGTTCAGCCTGTAATCATTAAGGCCAAACTAGTTTATGCTAGGGCGGTCAGAAAAAACTAGATCATCCTAGTCCAAACTAGGTTGTCCTATAATCGGGTTTGTCCGGTAACATAATATATTATATACCAAGTTTTAAATAATTTAAATTTACTTAAATAAACGTATAAAATTGAATTAAATAATTCTAATTTACTTTTTGATAGGTAACTACCTCAAACACGAAATTCCGTCATCCCAAATTTGGGCTACAGGCGTGATCCGGTTGACGTAAATCGTCCCTTATGTAAATAGTACCTACGAGAGCGTTTGAGAATAACGTAGGATAACGAAGGATTATGTAATTTTAACATCCGAGCAAATCCAATCCACTAGGTCATGGGTTACTGAGGCCAATGGGGAGCCCACGCAGAAAACATCAATACGGTATTTTCCAAGATGAATATTTACTGTTTATTGTTTTACTGTTTGGGGGCGTTTTAGCTTTTTTTTTTTAGCGAGATTGTATTCTCTACTAGTAAAATATACATTTGACGTATTCTCGAAGGCATTCTCGGTTATAAACTCAGACAAAAAAATATTATTGACACCAAAATACAGCCTCCTAACTGCCTTTAGTACAGCTGACTAAAGTACTAAAAGTATTTACATTCAACGGTTGTCATATTGTTTATGAATATTATTCACTTTTGATTTTAAAAGATTGCAAACAAAAGAAAAGCCGTTTAGGGTGAATAATATTATTATTCAGTCTTCATGATCATCTTCGAGAAAAAATGTGTTAAATGTTAAACTTTGTCAACGGCACGTTTATAGGATCCAGAAGGTGTTCAATTTGCAACTTTTAAGACTAACTTCAAAAATTGTATAAACACAGCCCTGTTGGCACCAATGAGCAGGAAAACAACTGAAGTCCAAAAGTGTCAATGTATGAAAATTAGTTTATTAATAGAAACACCAGCAACCAAAATATGCAAAATGAAGGAGCGGAATTCCAGAGGCTTATTAAAACCCGATCACCTAGCCAGCCAGCCCTCTGACGTCATAGGCTCTTACGGCATAGGCTGTGACGTACTAGTTGCCCTCCTGCCAGCCGTCTGACGTCATACGCTCGTGCGTCATAGGCTCTGACGTACTGGTTGGCCTCCTGCCAGCCGTCTGACGTCATACGCTCGTGCGTCATAGGCTCTGACGTAGTGGCCCGCCTGTCGCTTGTGTTCTGACGTGATCTGAGGGAAAGGGTGAATCAAGGAAACAAATGTTTCCCGTTTCAGTTTATGTGCCAAAGCAAAGACATGAAAATGTCAAAAGAATGTCAACTCCATCCTGTTGTTGATACAGTCGAGAATTAAATGCTTGCATACGAGTCTGCAACACATTGGGACAGATGGACACACCCCGAGTTCTGCCCGTCTGCGACGGGACCGACAGCTAGTTGAAATGAATCGCTGTTCTGAGTCCAACCGACCTGGTGGGAAGTAGAAAAAGGAAAAGACGTACGAGATGTACAGGAGTGACGTAGCGTGAGGGTGTCTTAACCCCCCCTCCCCCCAACCCGTAAGCTAGACGCCCGTACCCCCCCCCCCCCCCCCCACCAACAAGCTAGACGCCCGGAGCCCCTCCCCCCCACCCCGAAGATAGACGACCCGAGTACTAACGAGCCGGAAGCACCACTGAACCACCAGAACCTGAACCAACAGAACCTGAACCAACAGAACCTGAACCAACAGAACCTCAACCATCCCCCCCCCCCCCCCAAAAAAAACAACTCCGTTGTAAAAACTGTTCCACCAAAAAAACCTCTTCAGCCGCAAAAAGGAATGAATCGCCGAATGCTTCGCACCTCGCTGTTGAGTGTGCATATAGAAACCTGATCCTCCTACCCCTAACCACCACCAATGTTTTCCTATTCGCTGTCTTCTTCCAAGAATTGGAGCATAACTTCACTGTAGTTGTACCACCACTGGTTACTCGTGCCCACCAGTAGTACAATGTACTTGTACAATTCTTAAGGCCGGTCCCGACGGACTTAAAACCTCACCGTTTTCCGGTCCCCACGCAACGTCTTATCTGCAACGACTTGGTCTGCGCAGGCAAGCCGTGGTGGAAAACGGAGCGTCTGGACCGGCCTTTAGACGCCTTGCTTTTGCGATCTCCGTCCGCCTGAAAAGGCTTATTACTTTACTGTTGTACCACCACTAAGTACTCAGCACCACCACTACTGCCTGTATCATCTAATTCTCAGCAGCCTTGCAAAAAGCACCGAGTACGAACGAGCAATGGATCATAAGGGCCCTGTACACGTACGTTCTATCGCGGATGCTCAGGTGCAATTTTTTTTCTTTGGTCGATTCCAATGGTTCATTATCGAAGATAGTAAATCTCAAACGTTTGTAACAAATAGCTCTCGAGTACAACGTTCAACTATGAAAATTTGATTGAAAACGTGAATCTTGGAGTAGGATTTTCAACACTGAAGATTAGATGAGGCAGCCGTGAGTTTTCACGAGATTTTGAATGCTCATCAACTTTAGCAGAGATTACGTAGCTAAACCTAACAAGTTTAGAGCGATTAAACCATGGATTAAAGAAAACGAAAAATTGAGCCTTCACCTGAGAAAGTCACTATTGAACATCCTGCAGGCATTTGAAAACTCGATAAAACAATTTTTGTAATAACCTAAATGAACTAATAAAGCTTGCTAGGGATTCTTACCTCACGTGGAATAATCCGAGTATATTGGGGATGCATAGTTTGGGCATTTCACCCACAGGAGGGCAACTTTCAAAACAGTTCTTTAAGCTTAGAAAAAACTATTTTTGCAAATTTTGGTTACTGGTGCATATTTTCTCATATGCAGCAACATGCCAAATATGAGAAAATATGCACCAGTAACCAAAATATGTTTATTGTTTATTTGTTGCCATTATACCGTAGAGCACATTGCAAAAGTCATAGTTAGTACATACAAATATTAATAGAAAAATCAGGTGACACGTCATACATAAAATAATATCATAACATAAATAAAATAAGATAAAGTCGAAATGTGGTCACACAAAGATAACAGAGAGCACGAGTACTATGTATAAAAAATTCCTCGGCAGACTAGAAAATTGAAATAATATACTAATATACGAAAATATGAAATAATAAATAATATACTACTTGGTAACAATCAATAAAAAAGGCTAAAAACGATCAAATAGAAATTCCTCTCGTGAGTAAAACGCTTTCCTTTTCAAATAGGATGTAACCGTTTTTTTAAAACTACCAAGAGTTTCTTCTCTGAGCATCATCGGTAACTTGTTATAAAATTTAATCGCCCAGTAATTTACCGAGTTCTGACATCTTTTGAGCCTATTATATTTGGTAGCCATGTCATTCTTACCTCTGGTGTCGTGAACATGGATCTCACTTCTTAACATCCATTCATTTTTATTCTTGTGGACCATAATCAGACATTCTCTTAACCTCGCATGAATAGGGCTTTGTTCCATTGCCGAAACGTCGTGAGAAAATAAACACCAAACAAAGACTAGCTTGGTCATTTTATACAACCTGCTTCTTCACACTAGTCAATCCCATCAACACATTCTCTTATATATACACTTGGCAGAGTCAGAATACCCAACGATTTGAAACTCTCTCGACAATCATCCCTATACCCCAATCCAGCCAGTATTCGTATAGCTTTCCTCTGGACAGCAAACAAAGCATCAGCAGATGCACAGTGACCCCATGCCAAGATTGCGTACGTCAGCACGGAATGGAAACATCCATAGTAGCATTGACAAAGCGTACCACTCGTCACACAATCCGATAAGCTACGCAGCAAGTAGAGATTCTTTTGGAGCCTGCTACCAACGAACCTACACTGATCACCCCATGTGAGTGTTGAGTCAATCATGACTCCCAAAAATTTTACGGACTCAATGCTACATGTATCATTATTCAGGGGGCGCAAAGCCACGTCAAGTACGGATGTCTTCATTTCGTTCAAACAGAGCTTATTCCTACTCATCCATTCAGAGGTGCACTCCTGACTCAGGAGTCCTGAGCACTATCACTGAGGTTCACAACATCTGCAAAACTGAGACCCGATGAAACTGCCATCGTATCATCAGCAAATATGAAATCATCATATGCAAAAATATGACATTTGAATTTCAATTTAAAAGACACAAGTGCATACAAAACCTTCGAAACGCCTAAATACGAGGTTTCACTCTCGAAAACTACTGCAAATCTGTCACCGATCTCTAAAAACTTTCGGATCCGACCGATAACTCAAAACTGCCAGATGAACGTCGGTGACAGACCTGAATATTTAAAAAAATCTTCTAGATTTCATTCCACTAACGAGCAGATGAGATCGGGTGACAGATCTCGGGCGTGGAAAATCTGCAGATGAATTTTTCACGTTGAGGTCTCATCTGTGACCTGCCACGATATCTGGCAGAAGAGGTCGGCTCGTGTATGGCGGCCTATTGGGAGAAGGGAGGTATGTGGGTGGTTGGTGTGAAGTGGGAAGAGGAGGGTGGCGGTTGGTGGGTGGAAGAGGGTGGCGGTTGGTGGGTGGAGGAGGGTGGCGGTTGGTGGGTGAAGAGGGTGGCGGTTGGTGGGAGGAGGTGGAGTGGCCCCCGACAGCCAATACATTTTCGTCCTGGTCGATTCCAATGGTTCATATTTCCACTGGTTGTTATGTAGAAGTGTTTTCATACAAAGGTTTAGTGCTGTCTCATAAACCATTAGTTTACTATTAATTGCAATTTGGGCAAATTTTGAATTTGACCTTGGAACTTCAAGGCGCAGACTTCAGATTTGAAGGTCAACGGGGTAGTGGCTCATCATTCAACAAGTTCCACTAGTACTGTTATAACTGACACATGTTATTGATTTCTCAAACTTCTAAATTATTAGCACTACCAGCAAATTATTGAGTTACGAGTACGTTTCGTTCTGAAGATATCCAACCTATTTACAAAGTTCTACAACATTTAAAATTTAAGCAAATTTTCGTGAATTTTCCTGTGAATTTGTCTTCAGAATCCGCACTCATTCTGAAGACAAATTCACAGAGACATGAGATCGAATTTCGAATTTACGAATCATAAAATCGTCGAAAAATCGAAAAAAACGGACAACGGATTCAGCAGCCTCGAAAACACCCATCCATGATAAAATTAGGCCGGCAACTTTCAGGTCACTTTTATTTTGTAGACCCAATAAGTTTAAGACAGCCCATATTTCGATGAGATGTTCCAAACATCACATTGTACATAAAACCAATTACCTATATCTTCGAAAATTTGCTCTCATAGCCATGCTGCATGACTGGAACTTTTTTTTATATACTACTTTTGTCATTTAATTGCCATTCACATATTTGTTTAGCTTTATTTTATTCAATTTAGTTTATTTTAGATTTTAATCAATATACATTTAAATTTAGTTAGCCTGAGCACCTGTGCCTCAGCCTATGTGCCGGTAAAACTGTGCGCACGCCTATGCGTATCAAATCTGACCTTGGCGGTTCAATGGCGAGGCTAACTAAGTAGCGGAAAATGCTCCACATGAAAGATACTTACATCAATGATTTCTGTTGAAACTTATTAGACACATCTAAGTTTTTATTGATTCAGCTGTGGGACAAGTGGAGCGAGTGGTCGTTGAATTAGTAAAATATTCCTTTGAGCTCGCCCTTGAATTCACGACTTGAAACGAAAGGCAAATAGTTGCGAGCTTCACCAATTGGACGAGAACTCGCAGTTTCGTGACTGCAGGTCGCCAGGACTCGGCAGACCTCCGTTTCCTTATCACAATATCACAATCCCACCGCTGGCCGTCAACTCCGGCGGTTTCCCACTGCTCCAGCGACTGGCTCCGCGTCCTCCTTGAAGTTACTTCAGTTACTCGTGAACTACATGGTTAGAACGGTCGTTCGCAATCCCAGTTCCACTCTGATTCAACACATAGCAGCCGTCGTTCATCTCTTCAGGTACGCACTTACTGTCCTCGATGTGAAGAAACGCCTTTGTAGTGATGGTCTTGGAATCCTTTATTTTGTATTCAAGTAAATACTTCACAGTCAGGTGTATATTTGGGCATATATTCGTACAAAGTGTAACAAATGAAGACTACAGGGGAAAAACGGGGTAACTCACTTTTTCCCAAATGTTCAGGAGAGCCAATTTTCCCTCGGAAATTGCCTTTATTCTTCACTTGACCCAATTTGAAAGAAATTAAAAACAGTAATAAATTCATTGTCCACTGTACAATGAGATGCATTAATCAATTTATTGAAACAAGGTGGTAATATGGCATTGAACATCCAAAGGTCATGTTCAGCAAGGGAAAAACGAGGTATCGGTGTGCTATGCGGGTTTAAACCAAGGCATCTTACATTACATCCTATTGCTGAAAAAAAAAGTGATTTAAAACTCAAAACGGAGATTTATCCTCACAACAGATTGTAACATGATGAAATAATGAACCAAAATGTTGAAAAATTGTGTATGAATTTTTAAAAAATCACTGTATTTTTCTCAGAAGATGAAGCTCAAGTATTGGATATCGTCGTATTTTGGTTTTTACAGTGGTAGGCTTCGTTTATAGGCTTTAACAGGAAAAATAAATTCATTTGCTTGCAGGTGTACCATGAATCATTACGTTGTTGCTCATTCTTCACTTTTTTCGGATTAGGAATCATGATTGTGCTCTGTGTGTTTCTTCCGGTTGTGTTCTGTGGTATATTAGCAGATGATTTTTGTCTATTTTCACCTCTCTCATTGACCTTGTCTTCAACGTAAACGAAGCTTGGTTTCCATAGATCTGTTACAGAAATTCGCACCAGTTTCTAAGGAGATACTTGTCCACTTTTTCAATGATGAAGGGCTTTGGCTTACATCGGACAATTTTGAAAAGCACGATCAAATCGTTTGGAGTTTAAGCTTGAGCTTTATGGTTGAAAAACCTGTGAATCACAATCGGGACGGTGAGGGGTGCTTAGTTGGCCTTTGGGCGTAGAAGCCACGTTACCTCGTTCTTCCCCTTGCCTGCACCAGATTGCTAGTTTTTCCTCTGTGCGCTAATCTTTCGACAGCGATTTGAGCCCTTTTAAACTCGTCTTACCCCAGTTCTGACTTGACCATCGTACTCGCCATCCAAAAATCTATCAGAAACCATCACTAACTCATTTTTGGAAACAAATTGAGTTACCCCGTTTTTCCCCTGTACTTAGTCTTCAAATGTATTGTGCCAAACATTGATGCACTGTTTGAAATTTGACCCCCCCCCCCAGAATCTGGGAAAGAGAAAAGTGGGGAATTTCCTTGCCACGACTTGGGACAGTTGGGAAATCAGTGATTCAAGAAAAACGTATTTTTTAATGAAATGAAATTAAAGTATTTGCGAAATCCTATCACAGATTGCAATGTTTTTGATTTTTGACTTGTACAAATAAACTTTAGGTATCTTTCCTATACTTACATTCAACTTTGATCAAACGTCTTAGGCTAAACACACCTTATTTTGAGAAATCAATTGTTTTGTTAATACAAGTTAATAAATACTGAATTGAGTGTGTGTGCAGAGTAGTAGGTACCTATAATAATTAGTCGATTTTTAAATAGTAGAGAAATTGATTTCTTAAAATAAACAATAGTTGGGAAATCTATTTTAAGCAATTGGGAAAATTGAGGTCCGGGGGGGGGGGGGGGGGGGGGGAATTTCACTAAGCAACGCCACTGCTGAAAAGAAAAAATTGTGTAAATAATCCTGGAATTTTACTAATCTGAAGCAAAAATAGTGTAAAGTTTCGTAGGTACAACACCTCATCTCAATAATATTGAGATATAATATATTATATTGGTGTGTTGAGGCGTTTAACCCTAACATTGACCATTTTTCGTATGTTTATGCTCAGAATTTCCCCCACTTCCGGTTGGTATTTTGAAATTTGGACTTCATCATCGAAAAGCCCAGGTTCAAAATAGAAGGGTTCCGTAAAAATTTCATTTTCGTAAACATTGGCGTTATCATTTACTTAACAGAGCAGTATTCATAATGATACTTGATACAGCCATTGAAAGATGTGTGATTGGGATTGATCATGAATAATGATTGGTGTGATCGGTTCGAATATTCATATTGCAGCGAGGATTGCAGTGACTAGTCCACAAAAAACTTGATGATACGAACAATGTACGTCATACCTTACGACCATACGTTATGTACTACTCAGTATTTCAACAAAGGAACTTAGGTTGCTACGTCCATAATATGCGGTGTTAGCACCTCTTTGTCGAATTGATAGCGGCAGATAATAATTGTATAGCTGAGGTCGATACACTGATCAATACAATCTTGCTCTCAATTTAAGATAATGCGATATCCTGCAGTATTAATACTGTGGATTTGGAACATCTTCGGCCCGTTACGGTAGTGTGGAATACCTATCCTTTTATTAAAAATTTTCATACTCAAGACTTTAAAACGTATTTCACAGACATTTACAAATTTATTCAAATTAAAATCAATCGAAATTTTCAATACTTTTACGATGTATCTCCAATTATCTGTATTCCTCGTAATTCACCGTGCACAATTTGTAGGGAGCAGTATTGGTAGCAGTGCTTCACGTTGTTCATGTATGTAGGGTGCATCATGTTAGATGTAGTGGACCAAAATAATAAGCTATTTGCCGGTTGTTTGTGTACCTCTGTGCCGCGGATTATTCGGTTCACGTGCGCACTATTGCGTTGATTACATCATTGATCAGTGACGTACCGTCTTCAGGAGGGGGTTCCGTTGGCGGACACGTAGCGCCCATCCGGTGTATCGAGATGAAGATGGAAGCTTTGAAGGATATTACATCCTGCATTCATGACGATGTGTCGAAAATGTACAGTATTTAGAAGTTACCGCGGGACTGAATGAAGGTATCAAGTCTTGACTGCCCTCACGAGTCGCGTGGTTTCACTACTTGGTGAATGGCGAAATGCCACGGAAGAAACGTGTTACGGTTTTTTTGAGGTGAAATATTCCGACTTCATTCGGTTACGCATTCACTTTCAAGTAGACCACGGAGAATATTTCACTAGAACCTTTAAGACAAACTAGAGAAGATATTTCATTCATCTTCCACTTTCCAACCATTTTTTCATTAATATCGGTAGGTTTTGCTGGGTTATCGATCATGCCAGATGAATCGTCACCATACTTACATAACAAGATACAAAACGTTCCAGACATGCAGTAAGACCGTGTGAGCGAATTTTTGAAGCGATAGGTACTTGTACGAATAAGTGAAACAGGATTAGTTTTAAGCAAAGAAAAAAGGGGAAGGAATCAAACATTTTTTGAATGCCAGGAGAGTATTGGACACGTAACAAATTTTGTCCTCAGTTCATAGATTTTTCAATGCTGAACACGATGGTGAAGTCAGAATCGCAATAGGTATCTCATTCCGTTATCAGATTAGAGCAGATGAACCGTGAAGAACTGATTTCATCATCGTGTTCAGCGTAAAGTAACCTTTAAAATGAGGTGTCACTCGTCAGACTGTTTCATTTTTGGAATTTATGGGTGATCCCCCGCCTAAAAACTCCCGAAAAACCCCCACAGAGTGGCCCGATCCTGCCCATATATGAACTCGCAACACGAAGATTGGTTGAACTTTAAGATTGGTTGAATATTTAATTTGGGAAAACGTTGCCAATATAATATTATAATGTGATTGGTGTCAAATATGTATTTGTTCAATAAATGTATACAACGTAATATTCATAATTCTGGTAAGTATACATAACTTTCCAAAATACGTTATGCACACTAGCTTAATTTTGTCAAATTTTTGTGTATTAGGTACTTTGGTACGGTACGGTCGCCTCGGTTGCCCCACCCACACGAGGGTCCTACATAGACGAGCATCTTTTACGAACATTATGCTGGGGTATCGTCAGCGTGTTGCCAATGAAGGCAGTACAGCAATATGGCCGGGCCATCTTCGTTTTTCTTCATCTACATTTCTTCTGAAGAAGTCTGAAAAAAGATAAAACCATAAAGTTCTAGAAATACTAAATATGACCATGGGAAATTGAAGAATTCGAAACTTTGTCAAAATTCAAATTCGGGCATGAGGTTGACATAACCGGCGAATCAATGAAAAAATTCGAAAAAATGAGGGAAGGGGTCTTCTGGGGGCATTGATGCTAGGGAATGGGAGGTTTCGTATTCTAGGTATTTTTTTAATGATCAATCGAATGAGACCAACCACAGATTGATAGGATCATTACAAAAGAAGATACGGACTGTTTTATGTAAATAAAAACTTGGTAGTCACAGTTAGTGGAACAACTAAATCAAGTTTAATAATTTGCTAAGTAAAAGGTCGTTTCCCACTTATTAAACTGCATCGAATGAGACCAACCGAAGGTCGATGTGACCATTAGTTTATGAATCATGACCAAATTCAGACAGGAAAAAGTGTCTATTTTTACTGAACTGACCTAGTCGTTAGTATGTAATGGGCCATTACTAATGGCTATGAAGTGGATATGGCGTCCCTCATTAAGGTCCCTCTTCCCGATCAGTCTTCGACGTACGGGGAAAATTTCCGAACAGGGTAATGTCGAGTTGTAATTTTTGTGCCAAATCGTTTTCCTCTGTGCAGGTCCAAAATTTTCTCTTCTTGGGAGAATTTTGAGCGTGACGAAGGACGACTTAGGCAGCTGCCACTTCCTCGATTATGGTGTCTCCTCAACTACGTGTAAACGTGGTTTCAGGGATTAAACAGATGCGTCGAATTGCAGAATCCGAATTTGACACCCAACTTTAGCTTTCTTCTTCCATTCCACAAAAAACAGCTGTAACGTTTTTTTGGATTTTTTTTAATGTGCAAAAAAAAAAACATAGAAAGAGTGGTTTGATTGGGATGTCAAACTGCACTTCAAAATACATTGAGCTATGTTTTAAACTCAAACGTAGGTAGTTAGAAAATATATATAAAAGCGGTACATATCTCAAAAACTAGACCTGATAGCGCAAAATTCAGGCTTCAGATTTGGATTCAGCGCACTGAAAAGCCCCAACACCAACCCTCACCATAACAACACCTTTTTTTGTTTGCTGGATCGAAAAATGGATCGAAAAATACTTCGTTCGGGATGACAGTCTGTAATGTATGGTTGACGGAGTTCCCTTGTACTCAGGGGGGTTAGGCAATATGCCCACAGCCGTCTATCCCCAGAGCGGTCGAACGAAAACCTCGAGAACCGGGGATCAGCAAACCATCAGGAGTCTGAAAATGCCCTGAAACGATATTTTGTGATGGCTGTTCATCAGGGATCATGTCAATTAAAGTGGGATATTGTACAATGAACTACTATAACAGGTTTCTCGATAAGCACACCAGGGACTGCTGAATGATAGGTTAGAATTGTTGAATATTAGGTATCTACTATCTCGATGTGCACACCAGGGACTGCTGAATGATAGGTTAGAATTGTTGAATGTTAGGTATCTACTATCTCGATGTGCACACCAGGGACTGCTGAATGATAGGTTAGAATTGTTGAATATTAGGTATCTACTATCTCGATGTGCACACGAAGGACTGCTGAATGATAGGTTAGAATTGTTGAATATTAGGTATCTACTATCTCGATGTGCACACCAGGGACTGCTGAATGATAGGTTAGAATTGTTGAATATTAGGTATCTACTATCTCGATGTGCACACCAGGGACTGCTGAATGATAGGTTAGAATTGTTGAATATTAGGTATCTACTATCTCGATGTGCATACGAAGGACTGCTGAATGATAGGTTAGAATTGTTGAATATTAGGTATCTACTATCTCGATGTGCACACGAAGGACTGCTGAATGATAGGTTAGAATTGTTGAATATTAGGTATCTACTATCTCGATGTGCACACCAGGGACTGCTGAATGATAGGTTAGAATTGTTTAATATTAGGTATCTACTATCTCGATGTGCACACGAAGGACTGCTGAATTATAGGTTAGAATTGTTGAATATTAGGTATCTACAATCTCGATGTGCACACGAAGGACTGCTGAATGATAGGTTAGAATTGTTGAATATTAGGTATCTACTATCTCGATGTGCACACGAAGGACTGCTGAATGATAGGTTAGAATTGTTGAATATTAGGTATCTACTATCTCGATGTGCACACCAGGGACTGCTGAATGATAGGTTAGAATTGTTTAATATTAGGTATCTACTATCTCGATGTGCACACGAAGGACTGCTGAATTATAGGTTAGAATTGTTGAATATTAGGTATCTACAATCTCGATGTGCACACGAAGGACTGCTGAATGATAGGTTAGAATTGTTGAATATTAGGTATCTACTATCTCGATGTGCACACGAAGGACTGCTGAATGATAGGTTAGAATTGTTGAATATTAGGTATCTACTATCTCGATGTGCACACCAGGGACTGCTGAATGATAGGTTAGAATTGTTGAATATTAGGTATCTACTATCTCGATGTGCACACGAAGGACTACTGAATTATAGGTTAGAATTGATGTATCGAATCCTACTTCGTCAGTTGAATATTATTTTCATTTTTTTCGAGCTGAGCGTTGGTCTGGTTTTTCTTGTTCGTAATCAGTCGTCTGTGGATAATCGTCGGCCTGAATTGTGACAGCTCCACGAGACGGTATCCACTTGACAGATATTTACATCTCTATGAAAGGGGCTTCACGTATGGACGACGTGGGAAACAACTCACGAGCCAACATTGTGATTTTCCATTATGCGCACGAGTAGATTGACGTGAACATCCCGCTCTTTAATTGTTGGGAAGCAACAAATTACAAAAAATAATAATAATAGAAAGCTACCTACTCTACCATTTGTGTTTCCATACAACTTAACTGACCTCCTCATCGTGTACTTCCTTGTTGTAATGCCACCAATTTGTCCCATTCCGGCCTTCCGTTGTTGGCAACGCGATTTAATCGCTTTGGAATCATGGAATATTGTATAAGCAAATTTTGCTCTTAATTTTATGCTCTGGGCTTTTTGATTACATACCTATGTTTTTGCGTTCATGATTCGGAGAGCAAAAATTACCGAATTTTTGTCATGTTTTTGGAATATTGTGATACAAGAATGGAAATGGCTTCTGGTACTACCGCGTGTACTGGTAGCTAAAGCGTTTAAAATTTAAAAACTTGTGAGATGTGAACTTTCATTGCTCCGCAATCCTGAACTGTACAAGAGAAAACACAAATTGCATCGTTGGCAGCTGTTTAGAAACTTTTGTTATCCTCTCCACATTCTGGTTATTCTTCCTGGATTCATGATGCATATTGTCGTTCTTTGGCTGTGGGTGTTTTGAAAGACTGAATCGAACTTGTTCCTTCTACCCCCTCAGGGTTTTCCCACACCTCTGGGGGAGTATTCCACACCTCTCGCAGCAAGCCCTAGTCTAAAAATCGAAATCTAGACCCCTCGTATCGAAATTCAGACACTGTCACTGATTTGATAAGTTTGAAGTTGATTTGATAAGGTTGAAGTATCTCAATTCAGAAAACTCATTTGCCTAATTCTCATGTTACGAATTTCCAATATAATTTGAAAATCGTGGTTTCGTTCGAATGATTTCATAAGATTCGAGACATTAGATATGTTTGATATAAATGACCGAAAAATTCAATTGATTGTAACAAGGAAATTGGTAGATTTAATTTGAAAATATATCATAATACTTGAATTATGCTATAATAATATTCTGCCGTCCCAAGAAAGAAAGTCCTAACTCCATTTTTTAACTTTTCGAGGTTAGGACATATTCCCATAGATTTTGACGAGATCTATCGATTGGACTCAGTTAGAAAGCCATATCTCCATCAGAAGTCCTTGTAAATCAACGTTCTAACGGCATTTCTAACTTCAACTGTATAGAAAGTACTCAGCAATTCACAAAACCTCGTTTTTCTCAAAACTATCAAAATGGAGATAGGACTTTCTTCCAGTACGGCAGTATTGTATTAATAATAATATTAATATAATCAAGTCAACATTCATTCGCGAATTTCCGAAGAAAAGGAAGAGGTCCTATTGTTATCGGTCCAAAATGTTTAAAACTCGAAAAAATTACCTGTAAATTCCCAAACTGAAACTGTGACACAGGGGTTTTTTTTTTTTTTTGTAACGCTGAAGACGATGGTGAAATCAGAATTGCGATATCTTATTCCGTTCTCAAACTGGAGCACTTTGAAGATGAAGAAACGTGGTTGTTTCTTGAGATGTTCTTTACGGTTCAGTATTACTGTCTTTCTATTTGGGCTCCATATCGTCTTCGTAGTATTGGGCCACTCGCTCATTTATAGCCATTACATGTTGAGTCACAATTACTTGAGTGTCGTAACATCAAGCAAATCTGGGTCATTATACTTTTGACAGTCGGTAGAACGAAATCAGGTTTTACCGGCAGTACGGACCTGACTCAAGGTTGGTCACCACGTGCTTCAGACGTCTCCTGACAGCCACTCACGGAGAATCAACTCTATCAACGACGCCTGCAGTTCGCCGTTCCCTTTACAAATGACCGATTGCCGTGGGAAGAAACGAGCGGTTTGGGAATCGACTTTGCGTGCCGATGATTTCAGCTAAGTCGGATAACTTGGTTGTCGAGGCTGGCGGAAAAAATGTCTCAACTAGGTTTCGATTGTCGATAATATACACGTTGCAGTCAGAAGTGGTGTAAAGGGTTTTATGCCGTCAAAATCACTATTAAATCGATTCACAGCCCGATCAAAACCAACCGACCCTCTCGGAATGTCTAATAAAAACACCTCATATCAAATATCAGTTTTGCATTGGTAGGAAACTAATCAAGTACCTAGGTATTCAAACTTCTCTTCAATTAAAACTTGATGATGTTTCAAAAATATTATTTTACATATCGAGGGTGAAGTGGCAACCTGAGAGGCCTACCTCAGGTGGGGCTGAACAGCATGACCTAAGTGTTTTTTTTTTAAGTGTTTGAATTTACTGGAGCCACAAAACTGTTTATTTCTAAAATTTGGGAACATATACGTGAATGTTTGCAACTACAGACACTACTGGGAGCCAAAATACTGTCAATATGTCAATAATAAATAACACTGGCCAACAAAAAAAAAAACCCTGTTCTTCCACGACGGTTTATTACCTTCTATACAAATCACCCTTTTGTCTAGATCACTGCTCTGCATTCAATAACCTTGTGAGTTCATTAACTGTTCAAAACAACTCGAGTAACGCTCTAAAATATTGTTCAAATAAGTGACGAGACGGTCACTTTGTATACGAACTAAATCGCGACGAAATCGTGGAAACCCATGTTAAGAAAAACAAGAGTAGGTATTTGAAAAAATCGTCTATTTCCTACTCTGTAAGACCGGTTTCGGCGATTAAACCTTCGTCAGTAACAAAACAATACTGAGGGTGCATTACAGAGAGGTGAACTTATATAGGGACCCCAAAAAGTGAACGGTCGAACAGGATTGGTTGATCATAGTGAAAGGAGAAAACATACTGCTAATGGTAGTCAACTATACCGCGAGTGGTTGAATGTGAGAAACTCTGCAAATTCTTGACACAACGGTTTATTATCTTCTTCGTCCAGATCACCCTCTTGTCCAGATCACTAAATGGTAGATTATGAATTATCATTATTTGTTATTAATAATTATTATTATGAAGTAGTGTGAATTATTATTAATAACTATTAGAAATTATCGTTTGATTAGATGAATTTATATCAAATTCATTTTGAATTAACGTTTGCGGTGTGAATTGAAGACGTTTTTCTTTCAAATACCTCCAAAGTAACGTGTGAGCATAGACTCTCCTCCCCACAGACCACTGCCAACATCCCCCCCCCCCCTCAAACGGACCAACGCCACCATCCCCCCCCCCACACACCACGGACCACCACCAATATCACCCGCCCATTCCACCCGCCCATACCACCCGCCCATACCACCGCCAATACCACCCGCCCGACCACCACCACGGACCACTAACAAAACCCCCCAACCCCTTCCACCCTACGACCGGTCACCACTGGCTTCCCCCGCTCTTATCTCTACACCCCACGACCATTTAGCGCACGCAATTTCAATTTATGTAGTAGAAGTCAGATCATGAAAGAAGGACAACATGTTGTGATGCATTAATACTCCTGCCCCCTTTCCACATGCATGTTGTGATGGCTTAATACTCCTGCCACCTTTCCACATGCATGTTGTGATGCATTAATACTCCCGCCCCCTTTCCACATGCATGTTGTGATGGCTTAATACTCCTGCCCCCTTTCCACATGCATATTGTGATGCGTTAATACTCCTGCCCCCTTTTCACTTTTCACCACCTACCGTACACTCCTTCACTACCCCCCCCCCCCCCCCCCCCACCGACATCTCTCACCGACCTCCCCTGCTCTCATCTCTACACCTCACACAGAGTAGGGCGTTAATCGATTACAATATTTACGATTAAAAAAGTAATCGTCAAAGACATTCGCGCCACATGATTACTTTTGTAATCGATTACTTCCGTAATCGACTACTTTTTCGTACGATTACAAATTCGAATATACAGGGTGTTTCATTTCGTGACGGTCATAGGCTGGGAATCGATTCTACAGCTAATTTAAGGTCGACAATGTCCTGGAGGAACTTTTTTTACTCAGCTAAAAAATGGACTTTTTTCCATTTTAAGATTTTCTTCCGTGCTTTTGGCTTTATCACACTAAAATGGCCATAACTCCCTTAATTTACGTAAAAATTCAAATCTTAGAAAGAACACAACATTTCCTATATCTCTAATTAAAAAGAGAATTTTTTTGATTTGCCAAAACGAAATATGAAATTTAAAAATCGAAGATAATAAACCAAAACCGTTTCATCTGAATTTTTCGAGTTTTGAAATTTTCAAAATTTCAAAATTCGTTTTGAACCCCTTCCCCTTGACCTAGGGTTATGGAAAGTTTCGAGGATCGTTGTGGGGTTGGTCGGAACCCGTAAAAAAAATTTCGAAATTTTAGCTCAAAGCTAACTGGGCAAAGTGCCGTTGTGAACCGTTGTGTCAAGAATTTGCAGAGTTTTCAATTCGATTTTCTGAATCTACGTACCTATCTTGAAACGTAAACCAACAAATTTTGACATGGGGTTAAAAAATGTTTTTCTTTGGGCGATTCCAATGGTTCATTATCGAAGATAATAAACCAAAATTAATTGGGATTTTTTGAAGTGCTATTTTCAACACTCAAACGTAGCTAGAAAATATATCTCAAAACCTGGAGCTGATACCGAAAAACGGGTTTCAGATTTGGATTGAGCTCACTGAAAACCCATCACCAACCCTCCTCTCCTCTGCACCAAACAACACCTTTTTTGTTATTGGTTTATTTTTGATAATTAGGTAATTTATGCGTATATAATTCTGATGATTATACCACTACCTCCAGCAAGTTGGCAGTAATTTAAAAAAGAAGTACAACCCAACAAATAGTCGCTATCGTGCTGTCTAACATTTTGCAACTATACGGGAGAACCGAAAAGCGTGTTTGTCAATCTATCATTGGTCATTATAATCATCACCTACCATCGTCATTATTTTGACCTACTAACAGTTGTCTAGCCCCATTGCATGTATTTAAAATGTTAATTTATAAATAAAACGTATAATTTAGAAAACAACGGAGAATCTAAAAAAAACTACCTATCTGATAGTACAAGTGGGTTTTTTGTTAGCTAGCGATAGCACTCTTGGTTGACCACTATTATTACCCTAAAAATGATTTTATCAATTTTTGACACGGTTGACCGTAACAACAATGACACAATTGACAGCTTTGACCCAGTGCTTCAGCTTAGACTGGGATGTATGTACAAGAGATGAAATATTCTGTTTCTAAACGATCGAATTAAAACTTTCAATTAGGTCATGTTTTACCTCTGGTTAAAATCAAGGTGAAAATAGGTATCTATTTGTTGGGAAGGCTCTCTTGTTGAAAAATGTTTAGTTTGTGTATCCTGGCTTCTTATTTTCTGTTTTCAATCCGTTTGTATCAGCCTTTTGCGAATTTTCGAAGAAAAGGAAGCTATTGTGAACTCTCGATAGAGTTGAGAAAAAATTCAAATTTGCACAATCGATTTTGGCAATCGAAAGGCTAAGGTCGTAGATGGGCGGAATCGGGCCACTCTAAGGGGGGGGGGGGGGAGTTTCAAGGGAGATAAATTACCCACAAATTCCCAAAATGAAACAGTCTGACAAGTGAACCCTCGTTTCAAAGGGTTTTTTTTACACTCAACACGACGATGAAATCAGAATTGCCGTTTCTTGATCCGTTCTCAAACTGGAGCATTTTGAGGATGAAGAAACGTAGTACAGCGAAGCGAAGAACATGAGATGTTCTTCGCGGTTCACTTGCTCTACCCTGATAACGGAATGAGATATTCTGATTTTACCTTTCAGCAGTTCAGCGTTGAAAATAGGTGTTACTCAGAAAAAAGGAGACAAAATTTGTTATGAAACCAGCAAAATGGAGACATTTTACATAAACCGAAAATTCGCTCTTATAGCCATGCTGCATGACTGTGGATTTTTTCCCCTCTTCATTCTTTAATGGGAACTTCAATTCTCTTCTTCTGTGGTGTCTTTTTTTGCATTTTCCTCTCTGTTGTTTTCGTAAAAGCGAATAGCAGTCAATAGGCCTTTTTTCTCTCGATATCACCGAATGAAAATTCGCCTGAAGTTCCACCGTTTGAGACACGCTCAATGTTATTCTCGACTCTACCTCAGAGCCATCATTGTCAACAAAAAACGTTACCGTTCCATTTTTGCCAAAATAGCACATAAGGCTTCTTAATCAACGAAATATTTGAAAATCAAATTTAAAACCTCCTTTCTATATTTCTCACGAAACCTGGCTCGGAACAAGACACTCGATATCACCGAATGAAAATTCGTACCAATGAAAATTCGCCTGAAGTTCCACCGTTATGACGTTTTCCAAGAACAACGGTTAGTCCTTGAATGATTGTTTGGCAAAAATAATATCGAGAATGCCATTTTGGTCCATAAAAAAATCAAAACAATTTCAGTTCCCCCTGTAGCATCACGCATTTGTAGTAGGTAGACGCATCAAAGCTTTCAACTTCAAAATCTTTGAATTGAATGATTTTCTGCTCGTTGGCCACATTTCTATCGTCCTCTCACGTTTTCTTACCTCTTGTCTTCTTCCTCGTCGCCATTCTGTAGGAACTCAAAACTTCTGGCTAATTTTTTTTTTCTTTCATCGTAGTTACGCTAATGATTATACTTATTTAATACTGCGTCGTTCCCTGACGAACCATGTACCGGAACACTACCTCTTCTTATTAACAAAGAGTTATAAACAGTTTCAAGGATCATCTTCAAGCAAGTAATGGTAAGTCTGGTAAGTAATGGTAAGCGTAAACGACTGACTGCCTTTCTTTCTCAATTTACTTCCGACGTTGGTCTGACGGACCCGCTCGCAACGGAAGTTTCGAAAGTCATTGAAAATTGCGCTCCTTTCTCTCATCCTCTCATCCCCGCCGCCTCGCCGATCAAAAAATACCGACTTCCCCTTCTCAATAAACTTGAACACTTGATGGACGGCAGAAAAACCCTTTCACCCTCCCGCTAATAATTTCTTGTTCAAACAATGATTTTCATATTCGCTCTTAACCTTTCTCTTTGGCGATACAAGTGAAAGTGAGGAGTTGAAGCGAAGACGAACGTTGGTTCATTAGATTTGACATTTACTTTTTCTTCAGAGGTTTCGTATAACGAGAGCAAATTATCCAATGATAAAGTTCAAGTGTCATTCACAGGAGAACGCCGTCTTATTAATTATTGTAGTTCAATGGATACTTTTTAGGTAACTGCGATACACTGAGGAATTCATTTCGGAGTAGCGATATTATGACTGTCTTCTATCTGTGAAATGATTTTACACGAACTGTACCGATTGACATAGGTTCATATTGACATGGTTCTTACCGCTGGGGTCTGCCAAATTTTCCATCAAGCTATACACAGAACGTTCTCACAGATGTATAGAGAAGAAAATTTGCAGCGTGAGATGTAGTGATGTGTCAGATAAATCAATAGGCTTTTGAAACAGTGGTGAACGATTTTTGTACGATGAAAAATGTTGAATATTAAGTTAAAATACTAAGTTAAACGTAGAAACGTATCAACGAAGTGGATTTAAGCGTGAATCATCAGAAATCAGGAGTCATCCGAGAGTGACCATAATAATAAAAATCACTTTAGCAGTAACATAATCATAACAACTACTGTCCCGACGCTTTTATCCCCGCAACCAATTCGTGAAAATTCTAATGGTTTATTATCGAAGATAAACCAAAACGTAAACATTTTGGATGTATACTGCCCTGTTAAATAAAAACGCCCTAAGTCCAATGCTTACGATAATGGGGTTTTCGGAACCCCCCTGTTTTGGACCTGGCCTTTTCGGTGGTGAAGTCCAAATTTCAAAACTCGAACTGGAAGTGGGGGAATTTCTGACCATAAATATACCAAAATTGGTCAATGTTAGGGTAAAACGCCTCAACGAAACGCTGAATCAGTTGATTCATAATATGAAATATACTATTATTATATTTCACAATTCAAGTGTTTATTTGATTTATATTTCAGGCGTTAGTAATTCAAACAGCCGGTGCTCCTATTACGTACCCCACTTCTAAACAATCAGTGATCCCTATCACCAGAATCTACTCAATTTGTAAAATTTACAAATATTTAATATTGATGACCCTTATATTGTTTTCGTATTGTGTAGGGTCCTAATGTATTACAAGATGCTATCGAGGATGAGGTCAATAATCCTCAATAGTACATAATTTATTGTCACAAGCTCGTTGAATAATTGTAAGCTTTGCCGATTGTTGACGTTCGACGGTACAAATAGGCGTCGGTGAAATGACAGATCGACCTTGGCCGCTGGACGGGAGGTTGTGAAACTTGATTGGCCTCGTAACACATGATCGGATGAGCCAGACGAGGGGTACCGTTTGGCTTCAAGTGTTTGAATAATTTTGTACATTCAATCAATTATTATAAACTAGTCGGATTACCCGGGCGTTCCCCCGGTTGGGTTGTCTAAATAACTCAGTGCACTGATAAATAACCTTGACCAAAGATAAGCAATATTACAGCTTCATGAAGTGAATAGCATAGAAATTAGCTTTAGGAGACACTCAGCTGATCCGGGGCCTGGGGAGCGTCAAGTTAAAGCCTTCAGGAGGCTACATGCCAAATTTCAGCTTCATAGAGTGAATAGCATAGAAATTAGCTTCAGGAACCAATCAACTAATCCGGCGCTTGGGCAGCTTGAAGTTGAAGTCCTAAGGAGGCCACATGTCCAACTTCAGTTTTATGGTGCGAACAGCATAGAAATTTGCTTCAGGAGCCACTCAGCTGACAAGTTCTGAGGAGGGCGGAATTTTCAAATTTCAAGTCTCTACCACCTCGGGAAATGCGCAAAAACGTCACATTTTTTGTCTGACGCAAATAACTCGTATTATCGTCTAAAATCCGGCGGCGTGATTGGAAAGGCCCGCTCTCGTCGTGATAGGATGTGTTTCCGAGCTTCTACCATAGCGTATAACCATCCCTGGAACTTGCTCATCACAATGGTGCAATCACTATCAAATTCGGTTCAGCGGTTTGGCCGTCTAAATAGAACAGGCAGACATACATACACTCGATGTTATAGATAGATTACGATCAAAATGTACGCTTGATTGATGGTAACAGATATGTTACTCAGTGAATGCATGGACCTATTCATAACAGGGAGAAAATGAACTCTTTATTACTTAACTAGAAGTACTACCATCAAGTTTAATTGTATACATTACATAACATTGTAGTAATTTCCAGTTGAAACCTACTGTTTGCTCCAAGTAAATATGTGTAATTAGTCCCTTAGTGAGACATGTTTGGACGTTAACTCACCACTGGGTACTCAGCCTGGTATTGCGCTGCCACGTTGACATACTGGATGTTCCCAGAAGCTCGTAAGTCCCTTCAGGCCCTGCTATCCCGCCAAAACCCTGTATTCCTAGTAGGATCGTACATAAAATGAACTCATGCTTGAACGTGAGATATCACCTTTATCCACTCTACGAACAACGTTAGGAACAATTTTATTAAATAAGACTCAGCATTAAGTTTTCGAGTAAGCCCGAAATTTCGTACCAACAAAACGGTCAAATATTCGCTTTCCCATTTTCAAGTTGCTGCGAAAATAATAATCTCTACCTGTGAGGAAGCGTGCCATTGACTCGAGATGAGCGAGAAAGGCGTGAATTCTCTTATCGAGAGTGTAAGAATGTCGTGAGAAAGAGGTCACGTGACATTGAATGGAGAGACGGAATCAAGATTTCGCATCCTTCTCAAGTTATAGGGCAATACTTCTTATGCTAAGCGGATATCAGTATATAATTTTTGTTCTCCCAAAAAATTACAAATTGGCGTTTCTCGATCCTAATGATTTTTTCATCCCGGCACTTTTACTCACTTGATAATTTCGGTCGATGATCACAGAATACATTTTGACATTTTATGTCTTTACTCTGGCACATAACTCGAAAAACGTTACACAAAAGCGTTAAGTACACGAAATCGTCACGAAAATTTCTGATGATTTTCGCTTACAACCGATTCGTTGCTACGGAACTTTATCTTCGCCAGTTATCATCGTAAAAAAATCGTTCACCACTCGTTGGATAGCTCTCGATTTACCTAACCATAGTACGTTAACCACTGCGGAGTGCGTGATTGTTTAAATAATTGTTTACACACAGGTGATCATTCTCAATAATTAAATTATTGTCTTATAATTTTTATTGTCTATATATTTTTATAGTCTATAAATTTTATATTGTCTATACGAATGCAAGCTTCATAATAATTATAATAATTATATAAATTATTTATGATGAACCCTACAATTAAGTATAACAACTACGCTACTGGGGTAGGTGATGTAGCATTGTTCGAAGGTTCTTGAATCACTTCTTTAAAGACATAAAATGTCCCAATGTGTTGCAGACTCGTATGCAAGCATTTAATTATCGACTGTATCAACAACAGGATGGAATTGACATTCTTTTGACATTTTCATGTCTTTGCTCTGGCACATAAACTGAAACGGGAAAAATTTGTTTCCTTGATTCACCCTTTCCCTCAGACCACGTCAGAACACAAGCGACAGGCGGGCCACTACGTCAGACGCACGAGCGTATGACGTCAGACGGCTGACAGGAGGCCATCTAGTACGTCACAGCCTATGCCGTAAGAGCCTATGATGTCAGAGGGCTGGCCGGAGGCCAACTAGTACGTCAGAGCCTATGACGCACGCGCGTATGACGTCAGACGGCTGGCAAAAGCCCAACTAGTACGTCAGAGCCTATGTCGCACGAGCGTATGACGTCAGACGGCTGGCAGAAGCCCAACTAGTACGTCAGAGCCTATGACGCACGAGCGTATGACGTCAGACGGCTGGCAGAAGGCCAACTAGTACGTCACAGCCTATGCCGTAAGAGCCTATGACGTCAGAGGGCTGGCAAGGGGGGCTGGATCGGGTTTTAATAAGCCTCTGGAATTCCGCGCCTTCATTTTGCATTCATTTACATCTTCACGTTGAAAAATCCTTCATCTTGTCGCTAATATTTTTTATAATAACCCTTACTTACTCACTTTCAATTTGTATTATGTCTCATTAATATTATGGCGATACTACAATCAGACTGGTAGTGAATGGTCTATTTTTAAACATCTCAAAATTATTAAAGACAGGTCAAACCTACAATTAGCCGTCCATAGTCTACAATAGGTATTTAATGTCTTTCATTGTTGTTTATACAGGAAATGATTGTCCCCACATATTAGGTTTGAGTTTGCCGGAGAATTTCTCGAAGTTGGGAGAAAGGCTGAGGAAGGATTGGTAGAGGGCAAAGAACGATTTTTCGGGACATTTCGCAAGCCTGGAGAAGGTGATCTTTAGTGAGGTTTTGGAGGAGATATGCTGGTTCTTTTGGAATCGGTGATTTAATTGGGAAAACGGCTCCACAATTTTGAGCACGCTTGATATCTGATTGAGCTTTTACGAAAGACAACAAATCAGCAACTGCAGGAACTTCCTTGGGGTCCAAATCCCGGTGGAACTCGTTTTGCACTTTCAACGGCAGCTTTGACATGAAATGGGAGAACAAAACATAGTCAAGAGGATCATTTGTCTCAACATTTTTCAGAGCTCGAAGTAAAGAATTAACTTCAGAATTAAACCAATCAAATCCTCTGCTCGTATGATGACCTAAGGGTTGAACGTTCTAGAGTTTGGAGACGATGCCTTCGAGAATGCGTCTGGGTCCGCCATAACTACTATAACTGAAGAGTTTTCTTTCAAACGGGCTTATATCCATTTTTAACGCTTATTGTTTTTTAACGGATTCTGAATCTTTGAGATAAGGCCTACAACCTCACGAGTCACTTTCCTTTCGAAATGGTTCGTATCCTTCTTTAAAAGCTCGCTAAAAATCGGTTTACCACCGAAATGGCTTATATCCATCCCGTTATATTCAATAACATCTTTTCCATCAAAGTGGCTCTTATCCATCCGTTACTGGTATGGTGGTTCAGGTTCATTTTTCATCGAAAGGGTTTATAATATATTATAAATTATCCAATCTAATATTTTCCGCGTCTAATTCGAATGTGATTCACAACCCAAACGATAGAGGGAGACACTAGACAAGGGTGTAGAATAAACGGTAGTAAACGACTCTCACAACAGGTGGCGTCGCCATCACTCTTGGGCACCTTTGTTTATCACTGGGCAATGTTGTTATCAGTGTTATATCAGCTAGGACCAAAGCTGAAACCAAGCGGAGCTTTGTGTTTTGTTATTCAAACTGTTGTTCAGACGTGTACCTACCTACTGTTTCCGTTTAATATTATACTTGTATTGACATGTTCGGCGTGCATATTGTTTTTACATCGATGGAGGAAGACAAAGTGGGGGCTTTGAACAAGGGATCCAGAAAGAGGCGATCGACGCATGAAGATCGCTGGAAACAAGATAGGAACAAACAATATGGAGATGTTGACCCAAATTTGTGTACTGCTAAAAAAGAAAGGTAGGCCTTGTAAGCACAATACAATAAATATGAAGTGCGAACTAGTGTTGTGGAGAAAATGTTTGGCGAAGAATGGAAAACAGCCCTGTTCTGACTCCTTTACTTGAATTTACTTATATACTTGTTAAAAGCTTCCCAATGGAGTTAGTATGGTTTTGTAAGCTCTGTTAGTAATTCGCTTAGGAATTTGTTTGTTAGACAAATTACTAAGGGAAGTTTTTATGAGCGCGCACACTTGGAATTTCTTCGACTTCAGTACCAAGTTCTGAGATGACGAACAGAGTGGTCTCAAAGGCATCCGGTCAGACGCGCTATGATATACCCCATAAATCAGAGCTAGAATATCCGAAACGCAACCTTTACAGCGCGCTAACGTATGGTTCTGAAGGAGTTGTTCCAAGTAGGCAACCTAACTTCCAGAGTTTACCAACCAGCTTACATCCGTTGTTGGCTAGAACTTTAACAAGGTAAAATTGAAGGGTAAAGAAAAGAAGATAGTTTTTCGTTTTAAAAATATTAGACACTGGCACAAGGGTTAAGAGGAGAAGTTACTGATTCAAGAGCAAAATTGTAGATGAGCTAAGCCCCGATGCTCAGTGGTTTTATACCATCGAATCCCTTCCCTGCTAGCGTTGGTCAGGAGAGTGGGGGCCTCGCTAGCAGGGAGGGGCAAGGTGAAACGAGGGGTAGGGCACCGAGGTTACCGTCCCTTCTGGAGCGAGGGGGGTGAATTTTCTCCTTGTGCTAGGTCTTGTCTTTTTATTCAATATTTTGATAGATTAATAATTAATTTAATGAAATATGTTTTGGTGGGGCATAACAAGCCCAAAAACCAGTTTTTTTTCAAAATGGCTCATATCCATCGTTTTTCATCAAACGGCCTTATATCCAAATTAAAATTGGCCGAATCTCCTTCAAAATGTAAGAAAGATTTTCGAAATTGTATGGTGTAATCGACGGTTTTATATACAAACTATTTGGAAAATTTAGGAACCCTGGAAAATTACCTACGTGTCTTAAAATTGTTTTTCTCATTTT
The DNA here is from genome assembly GCA_963920205.1 of Stenodema calcarata. NCBI lineage: Eukaryota > Metazoa > Arthropoda > Insecta > Hemiptera > Miridae > Stenodema > Stenodema calcarata. The sequence goes on along the minus strand of OY986056.1, from coordinate 25,348,363 downwards.
CCTCAAAAAAGTCCTAAGTGGATATAAGCCTGTTCGAAAGAAAACTCTTCAACGGTAGTTTTCAACGTATCGTAAGCCGACTCCAACGAATCGTCTGGAGAAGCTCTGTAGTAGTTTATGAGGCGTAAGGAGTCACCACTTTCTCAGCTTTCGAACTTCAGGGAGATTCAGAGAGTCATCAATAGCATGTTCGAAGGATGTCAGAAATGTTTGAAATTTGGTTACGTCTCCGTCAAATTCTGAGGGTCAAATCGTTGTTTGTGTAACTCATAACGGTGTTATGGAGAAGATGAGTGAATTTCCAACAAGGGCATTTGTGTGATCAAGGCACATAAAGGGCATTAATGTGATCACACAATTGTAATGCTTGATCATTTAATAGGAGTTACAATGTCTAAGACTCCCCTTGAAACTCTGTTCTTAGATATTGTAACTTATAACTTTGTTCTGCAGGATTTCGAAATTCACAACATAATATGTTATAATATTATATTATAATAGTAACAATTTGTTCTAGGATATTGCCAGCAAAAAGCTTCCTTATTGAACCAAATATCAACATTTCACGTTTCTCGTTTCAGAGGTGAGCCGGTGCTACAATCATGGACTTGACGAAATCTACAGCACAACTTCATAATAAGTCGGCAAGTGATTTACCAGCAGCCGAGATACCAACATGTAAGTCAACTAGATTGGTCACACGAAAAACACAAACAAATAAATAGGTATATATATATATTTTTTTCCTACTTTCTCTTGACGAAGGAACGCTCACTCGTTAGTAACGTATTGATGCAGAGGAAAACACTCGATTTGCTCTGAATTGGATTTTCTTCGAAAATTTGTTGTTCAGATGAAATCAATTGGGGTTGAGTGTGTTTACTAATCATGTTTGCCAAGCTCGGCAATCGGCTACCTTGTAATATTGTAATACACAGTGTAATATTCCGAAAGAGCATGTGAGGAGTAATCGAAAGTGGGAGGGATTGCTGATGAAATATCGATGTTAAATACACTGCTAAACCAATATGTTCTGGAATATTAAAATAGATTCATTGTCAAAGTAAACATTCCTGATTTGAAATTCGATATTTACGTAAAATCAACTTTCTTTATGTTGAAATATCAAGAGTAGTTTGGAAATCCGTCCTATGTAAATAATGAATGTTTCTGATGTTTATTACTTCCATGGTTTGTTCTTGTGTCAATAGATGGCTTGGGATGGAGACACGTGCAGGCTTTGTTGATATTCACTGGGTTCCTATCACTTTTCTGCCTCAGGATAAACATGTCGGTGGCCATTGTCCCGATGACTGACCGCAATAATTCAAATCCAGATTTTTACGTGAGTTCAACACTACGTCCTACCTGTCCACAATGTTTTAAAATTACGGCCACGAACGAGCGAAGGGTAAAACGTAAAACTGTTTACGATAAAGAACTACTGCTGAAAATCTTCGGTTTGCGACCGTGGAATGACGTGAGAATGTGATGGCATCTTCGTTAGGTCCTATTCACTGTCACAAGTCGTGCAGCACAAAATACAAGGCTCATCGTCACATTTACGAGCTACGAATAGCTACTGGTGTATGAATTTTTCATGACGGCTTAGCGGCAATTTAGCCGCCATTTCACATCAGCTTTGTGGCCTCGAGATGTATTACAGGTCATGGCTGTCCGGTAACGGTTCAGTTTCTCCATCATCTTGGACCCTCCGGTACGTTTAACAATCTTAAGATATGTACAAAGCAGGACCTTCGTGCGTCCCAAAATAGCCTACCACCGCTTTCCAGGCGACACGATCTTAATATCATTTCTAGTTGTTGTGAATTGTGAGATATTCAGGCAATCAAGCACTCTTCATCTACGAGGGGGACCCAAAAATAACGAGACTTTTGTTATAACTGTTTAATTACTCAATATTTTTACTCCAAACTTCTATCCCCTTCAAAGTACTCCCCATTAGACTGGATGCACTTGTCCAGCCGTTTCTGCCACTGTTCAAAACCATTTTTAAATTCACTCACATTGATGCTCTTCAATCCCTCCAGCGAATTTTTTTTTACCTCTTCCACAGTCCCAAAACGTTTTCCTTTCAGGTCCCTTTTCAGTCTGGGGAACAGAAAAAAGTCACACGGAGCCAGGTCGGGTGAATAGGGAGGGTGGACGATCGGGGTCATGCCATTTCTGGTCAAAAATTGCTTCACAGAGAGAGCGGTGTGAGCTGGTGCATTGTCGTGGTGAAAGAACCAGTCGCCACTGCGCCAAAGATCCGCTCTTTTTTTTCTGATGCTCTCCCTCAACCTCTTCAAAACTGCCAAGTAAAAATGTTGGTTGACAGTTTGACCAGGAGGAACAAACTCTGTGTGCACCACACCTCTGACATCAAAAAAACAAATGAGCATCGTCTTGATGTTTGATTTCACTTGACGCGCTTTTTTTGGACGAGGTGACAAAGGGGTCTTCCATTGGCTTGATTGCTGCTTGGTTTCGGGATCATACCCATAACACCACGACTCGTCACCTGTGATGACCTTGGAAAGAAAATCGGGGTCCTCTTCAATCTGATTTTTCAGCTCATGGCAGGCTTCAAGACGGCGCGTGCGTTGATCGTCAGACAGCAGACGTGGAACCAGTTTGGCTGCAACTCTTGTCATGCCCAAATCCTCTGTCAAAATCCTCTGAACCGTACTCCATGACAAGGTAGTCATGTCAGACAGCTGATCAATTGTCCTACGACGATCTTCACGGATCAGAGTGTTGATTTTTTCAACATTGTCGTCAGTCCTTGCGGTTGAAGGGCGCCCTGGTCGAGGTTGGTCTTCAATTGACATTTCACCTTTTTTGAAACGGGAAAACCACTCAAAAACCCGAGCCCTACTCAAGGCATCATCCTTGTAGGCAATTTGAAGCATTTCAAGTGTTTCGACGGCTGATTTCCCAAGCAGAAAGCAAAACTTTACCGCCCCGCGTTGTTCTCGGGCGTCCGCCATCACGTTTTCGCCAAAAGGGAAAAACACGTTTCACTGTAAAAATCGCTACGGTCGAACTAGTGCACTCACAGCGGGCTACCTTCGCATACTGACTCAGGAATGGTTGCCCTACGATCCCCCACCCCAGACGCCCCTCTCTTTCAACTTCCAGCCCCGTGACAGAGGTAGTCTCGTTACTTTTGGGTCCCCCCTCGTATTGGTCAATGATTTCAAATTATTCAATGCATCGTTCATTTTCTAGTATCAGTAATCAACGCCACTGTACGAATCAATGCCAAATTTAACTTCTAAGAAGTTCCCATACAATTGGCATTTCAAGTGAGACTGATGGAAATGTTGTTCAATTAAGATAATGTGGTGAACCCTCCCCTTACGTAACCAAGTGATTAATGATTCATGTTAATGATTCGTGGTTGAAATCATATTGTCAATATTGTTGGGATCAATAGATGACAGTGGCTCCTGGGCAACAGCGGGTTAAACAATTAAATAAACCCTTTCTCGGTCAAATGTACATTAATAATAGATTTCAAATTAATTTTGCAATAGATAACCTACATTACAATGCCCTGGATAACCCGTATGTATCACACAATAGAATTAATTTAGGTTATACTGATAAAACGTTTTTCACATTCAGATTAGTGCACCCTCTTCTCCACTATCACACTGGTTTTATCCTTGAAGATTCCCATGATCCCAATGTCTGAGCAACCTTGGTATCCCCTGTAAAGTACTATTACAGTCAAAAATTCCTATTCTAACAAACGGTTGGAATTATGATTAACCCGTCGGTTACCAACGCGACACTACCAAGTGGGGTGACTGAGTCACCCCACGCGTTTTTAATAGTATTTTAATATACACTTGTTAAATAGGTAACAAGTAAATTCAAATGCGAATATTTTTTATTTTATAAAATGAATGACACAGCTTTAAAACAATACATTGAAAAAATAATTTGAAAATTTAACAAGAAATTGCACATTTACAAAATTCTTCCCCCAAAATTTTTTTAAATCCAAAATTTCAATTTCCCCCACTGTTTTCTTCACAATTAAGACGCTTGACAATGGTTTGTTTGCTTCTATGGTTGGTACAGATAGGTTTGTGGCAAACAAAGCACTTCAATTTTGACTTATTATCCATTTCTCTGCTGCTACTATTGCACCGTACCGCCACAGGCAGAGTTGACAACAGTCTGCTGTGGCTGAGTTTTCGGAGTGAGCTGATTCCAATGAAGCCCCTGCAGAAAGCTCGATGCAGTTTAGAACGTTTGCGTGAAGGTTTTGAGTCAAACGGATCTTCATGTTGGGGAGAGCAAGTTGATTTGCGAGTTCGATTAGCTCGAATTTTGAATATTCCACTCTGGATATTTTGTTTTCCAAATGATGAATCTATTGAGTGTAGCAATAGAGTGTCACCCCACGGGCACAGCTTCGTGTTTTAATCGCCACTAAGTAATGTTTTCGAACTGCAGCTTATACTTTTCATCGAATTGAGTGTTAATGAGCAAATACAAAAAAGTTTATGCCCATCCTGACGTGCATTGTTATCAAACTCAGAAACTTTGGAACGCTGGAGTGACTGAGTCACCCCACTCGGTACTCGACGGGTTAATTTGAAAACACACACAGACAATGGGGGAAAAAAATCCAGTTAATGTATGATGTGCAGATATTAATATATAGTTGTAATGGATTTCCGTCCGGTTTTCGACCGTAGTATCTATATGGTGTGAGATATTTTGTTTCGAGGTTCGGTCAATGAGAACAATTTTTGGTTCCGACGTTTCGGCCGTTTATTCAGCCATCTTCAGGGCTGTAACAACAGTATGGCAAATTACAGTATGAAGGTATGGCAAATTACACAAAGATGAAGATGAAGATGGCACAATATGAAAGATGAGTGAACTGGAAATTGTGGTAGTTTACTTAGTAGGTAGGTGTGGGAGTATTTGTTTTGATGGAATTTATATAAGTTACGTACAGAATTACAAAGGTTTATGGCGATGTGATTGAAAATGATTTATTATGGAAATATGATAGAAGTTACTTACAATTTAGTCGTACGGAATCAGGACTATAGATGTGCAGATATTAATATAGATGTGCAGATATTAATACAGATGGGTGTATTTTTTATTGAAGGAATTTGACTGGAGCACAAAAGAAAGAGGTGCGATTCTGAGCTCCTTCTTCTGGGGCTACTTGGTTATGCAGTTCCCGGCAGGATTGTTGGGTCTCCATTTCAGCCCAAAGAAATTGTTGCTTGGCTCAACGATAACTTCGGGGCTTCTGACTCTCGCGACCCCGTCGGCAGCCTTCGTCGGTGGAGTTCCTCTCGTCTGTGCTATACGAGGCGTTATGGGCATCTGTCAGGTAGATTGGTGATTTACTTTACGTTACAAGTTGAAAATGCACTGAGAAAAAAGGAGTCAACACTAATTGAAACTCTAACTGCATCAAATGAGTAGGTACCTACTTCAAGTTCCTCGAACATTGCAATATAGTCTTTCTAGTTGGTACAATGCCGTGGCTGCTGCAATTCAATTTCACTCAATTTGGGTGATATTCATTACATGTGAGGGTAATGTCAAACTACGGGCAATTTTCAACTAGCAAACTTTTCAAAAATGAGCCTACTCCTAACAGGCCCCAAGAATGTGTGGTGATTTCTGGCCTGTCTAGGGTTGAGAAAATACACCAGGATAAAATCAAACTCCATTTTTAAGCTCAAAACTTAATATTTTCAAATACTGGGCCCACGGTAATTACTGACAAGCCCATGGTGATTACACCAAGTCACATGGTAACTACAATTTAAAGCATAAAAATCCTGGTTAGTGATGGCATACTTCAAGAATAATAGAAGAGGTAAATAACAGTACCAGTATTAAACGGATTATAAACTCTTTTATTGAATAAAAAATACTTGAACACTAAGTTAGTATTACATGTATTCACGAATACAATTCGACTCAATTATCAAGTTTCATCGGGTATCCATAAAATATAATTACGTATCAATCGATTATCTCAGTTTATTAATTTTGTATTGTAACTGTTTATTTAGGGATTCATGGTTCCTCTCACGTACGCTTTAATATCAAAATGGTCTCCTCCAACAGAGCGCAATCGATTCATCGGATATTCACTCAATGGTAAAATAAATGACAAAGCTCTAATACATTTCGTCGTATTTGTTGTAATTGAAATACTGACAATTTTCCAAACTGACGACAGGTGCTGTGCTTGGTTTGGTGTTTGGACTCCCGACCTTCGGCTTACTGGCAAAAGGCAGTGGAGGGTGGCCTTCAATCTTTTACTTCTCTTCCCTTCTTGCGTTTGTTTGGTCGTTGGTTTTCTGGTACTACGGAGCGGACAGCCCCGCCCAAATGAAGAATATAACTCCGGAAGAGAAGAAATACATCGAGACGTCACTGGCACAAATTGAGCCCGAACAGGTTGGAAACTATTGAACTGTCAGTTGGGTGGACATCTCCAGCCGAACAAGAGCGATTTAATATTGTAAATGAACGGAGACAAGCACTATGTGGGGAAAAATACCAAATAATATAACTAGTGTCTTGCCTTCTATGTATTGGGATCACAAATATGACATGCCCTTACTACCGACAGACACCAACAATACCCACTATATTAGACGTTCTTCTCTCTCGAAATTCCAGCTATTTCACATTCCAGTCTGTGATACTGTCGTAAGTTTGGCTGCACCAGCACTAGCGGTTATTGGAAATTAGTTGAAAAATTGTTCCATGAATTTATAGGGACATTAACCTGTTTGCATTGTATCAAGAATGCAGGAGTACAACGACCATGGTTGACATGAACCGTTGATTGGTAATAAAAAACCGCCCCCAAATCTGTGTAGCCAAATTCTGTTTACCAGGCGACCTCGTATGGTAAAATCGTGTATCCGATGTCGGAGGGATTGTAGTGGAATTTACAGAGGTTTTTGAGTGGTGGAGGTAGTGACTTTTGGTTTATGATCGATTTCAATGGTTCATTATCGAAGATAATAAACCAAAACACCCCTCCCCCTAACCAGCCACCCGTTTTCAATAAGGGCTCAAAGTTGGAGCAGATCGAAAGTCGTCAACATGAGGGTGATTCATGCGGCAGCCTGTCGGGTCAATGGCCTAGCTGATTCGCTACATAACGACCTAGGTGATTCGAACTGCACATGGTTTTCAGATATTGAGTTAATTAATAATAAGTAATAATGATAAGTAATAATAATTATTACAAATTATTAATAACTAACAATAAGTATTAATCATTAACAATAATGAATAATCAGTAACACTGCTTTATAATAATAATCAACGATAATTCATAATAATAATTAATCCATAATTTAGTGATATATCATGGCATAAAACATGAAGTTTTCTTTTGACATAGCGTAATGGAGGCATGAATTCAAAGAGCCAGATGAATGAAGGTGAACCCATGGGACACACCCATTTTTCGATGCAGAATCTTGTAGGAAAACAATAGCGATTTGATGTGATTTTCCCTTAAAACTAGAGATGTTAACAAACACCATTTTCAGTTCTTCCATGAACTTAGTGCTTTACAGAGTGTGAGAACTCTGTAAACCAGCTCTAACAGCAGCATAGGACAGCCAGATGAATGAAAAAATAGCACTTTGTGATGGTATTAAACACTGATGGACAATTTAAAACCTTTAAAAAAGCACTGCTTTTGTAGTTCAAGTTGCTAACTTGTATAAAAAATTAGAAAAAATTAAAAAAATAGCATAACAACAGTGAGATATTGACACTGTACAAGAAAATACACATTCTCGGAGAAAGACCCAGATAGGCAGAAGGGGGATCTGCACAAAGAAGGTAATGGACCGTTGTGTCAAGTATTTGCAGAGTGTTTTTTTACATTCAAATGCGTATTTTCATAGGGTTGATACAAATGTGGAGTCGGTATGTAGTGAGTATAAATGAGATTCAGAACATGAGTTGAGTAATTACTTATCGAATGGATCAGGGAATTTTGCGGCAAATTAAAAGTGATGCTCTGAATACCCGCCTGTCTCTAGGAAAAAAAGGGATCAAAGGTAGGTTCAGCTCCTTCAGCTTTGGAGTCTACGAAGGTTTAACATTCCATGAGGCAAATGAACTTAGCCCAACTCGCTTCGGGAGGGCCGCTACAAACCAGCAGCCGGGAATCGGATTCCGGCGAGGTGCAGATTAAATTTACAGGCTCCCAGACATGAAACGGACAAACCTGGCGGGGCCTGAATCCAGTTCGCGTAATCAGGACTAGGTATGTGCATTAGCTTGTGCAGATTAACACTTAGGCGCGTGTTGGATGTGACTTGACGTTCGAGTATGGTGAAAATTTATGAAGCGGAACGGTCGAAGAGGGTTGAAAGGGGGTTTGTACTCGTAGAATGTGAATGTTGAAAAGCGGTCTGACGGAATGAGAAGGGTGGAACATTTCTGACTAATCATTAGTCGAATGACCAATTTTGAACAACAAGAGTATTTATGATAATAAGGATCCACTGATCGGGGTAATTCGAATCCGCAATCCACTGACAGAACTGCTGGATCGATCATATCATTCAAGTTCCCGAGTCGAAGTTTAGCTGTATAATAATGCCCTACTCCTCCCCTTTTCAAAGAATATTTTCTGACGGCTTCTGGGTCTCTGAATATTTTTGATGACGGCTAAACCGATTTGAATGCGGTTTTTCGAACTGCACTAGATAATGGTTAATAACGCTTAACTAAACTGGATTAGAAGTGGATACCAATAAGTTTAGGGGGAACTGCTGTACCTTGGGACCAAATTGAGTTTTTGATTTTTTATAATTTTTGGGGTATTCTTTTTTGCGGTTTTTCAATCCAGTCTCATAGCGCGTTTAATTGATTACAATTTGTGGACCCTTCGAAGTCTCCCATGGTACATCATTGATGTTGTACAATATGACTTGGGTTGTTGTACCCTGGGATACAGTATTACGGCCTCTCAAACACAGTGTTTTTGATGGCACCCTGAGTGACATTTTAAAGAGAACGTAAGAAAACAGTTAGCGTAATAAATAAGTAATAAATTTTATTAATCACAAGCCTACGACAACTGTTTTCTTACGTGCTCAATAAAACCATCATGTTTTATCCTATATTTAATATAAGATGAAACATGATGATTTTATAGTTATTCAAACAAAATATGCCTTCTCTATATTTAAAAAAAAACTCCTAAATAAATCAGTCTGGTTTTTTTTTTCATTTTTCATGTCAGACTTACTTGTGGGACTTTACTTAAGGACTTTACATAAACTTGAGGACTTTAACCAGGCCAAGGACGAAAAAGTATATTAAAATAAAGATTGAAAATAGTAAAAATGAAGATTGAAAAAAAGTCAAACATTTCATTTGACTAGGTTGAAACAAGTGTCCCATGGTACAACTGCTCGCCATTTTGACTTTGATATGACGTGGAAGACATACACAATGAAAACAGCGAAAACTAATATAGCGCTTGGTAGGCAATTGAGTGAACAATATGTAGAGATTTGGAAGTCTTCAATAACATTCGGCGAATGTCATTCGCACAAAAAAAAATATATAAAATTGGAAAACTCCCCCTATACCTTGAAATAATAATTATTGTAACAAATGGTGCGTTGTTATTTCAGAAACTGTCCGTTCCTTGGAAACACATCTTCACTTCCGTACCATTCTGGGCTTTGGTCATAGCGCAAGTTGGATACGGCTGGGGATATGCGATTGTTCTAACTCAGACACCTTCGTACTTTAACAACGTCTTGGGTTTAGACATCAGAACAGTAAGTTAATACCCCCCAAAAAACACTCCTCGTAAACATCTTCTTTCCTTGCAAATATCATTCTACAAAAAATCTAAAAAAGCTATAACACTGAAGGAGGCTTTTTAAGCAATTTTAGCTTGTATTATAATGTAAACGATCATCTCGCCATGCTGCCAAGGGGAGATTTCGAAACGGGTGTCATAACTTGTTCCAAAATTCTATAGCATTTAATATTGTAGAATGATACTTGGGAGGCAGGTGATTTTCACACGGAGTGTTTTTAGGAGAGATATCACATATTTTTGTTGTTGAAGTTCAAAAGACCTGTAGAGGCAATATGCAAGAATAAAAGAAATGTATTAAATTAATAATTTAAGTAAATTATTTATCATGAAATTCATAAATTATTTATTTATTTATCAATAAAATGATACATTAATCAAATAAATAGATTAGGCCACAATAAAGGAGAGGCTGTAGCCTTGCCTAACTGAATAAAAATAAGAACATGTTAAGGGTGGAGAATCGGGACTTAGGATTAATATAACTCTGCTCCTTCTAGACCTAGCGACTTGAAACTTTCAGAGCTTTGTATTATCCAAACCACGAAGATCCACACCAAATTTCAAGTTAATCGTATAACTTTTCTTGGGTTCTGATAATAGGACTTGCTAAGTAGGACTCTTCTAAATAGCACTGGCTAAAGTTAAAACGAAGCTCTCTGCAAAATTTCAAGTCAACCTGTGAAGGTGGAGAGGCTGTAGCCTTGGCTAACTGAATAAAAAGAAAAAACATTGTAAGGGGTTTTTGAAGTGATATAACTTGGCTCCTTTTAGACCTAGCGACTTGAAACTTTCAGTGTTTTCTATTATCCACACCAAATTTCATGTTGACCGGTCGAAAAGCCAAGATATGGATACCTGAAATTTGGACACCTGAAACCTGTTAGCATGGCGGGGCGGAACGGTACCGCGTTTCTAGATCCTGAAGAAAGTGATCGTTTGGGCATGTGGAAAAACACAAACGTCTTTTTCTTCAGCTTTTTCCAGAGCTGTTACATGACCCAAAACGTGTTACAAGCTGTTACAAGCGAGACCCGAATTGTGGAAATAATTCGTACATTATTCCCATTGGTACCTACTAAATGCAATTTTCATATCGTAAATGTCTACAAAATTAATTATTTATTTCAAGTCAATAAATTAATTATTGATAGTTATCAATCTTGGTTTTGTCGTAGAATGGTTTTTTGTCTGCTGTGCCATATCTATCCATGTGGCTTTTTACGTTCCCCGTTTGCTACATGGCCGACTATATAAAGAAGAAGCAACTTTTGACGGACAACGTCGTCAGAAAAACGTGGACTGTTGTTTGTAAGTTTAATGTAGTTAATTTCTTTGAATATCTAATAATAAATAAGGATTATATACGTGAGCATAACAACGCTCGCTTTCTAGTTTCAAGTTGAACAATAGTCGGTGTTACACGAATAATCAATTTATTCATTGATGGCAAATGCTTGCTTACACATTTCGAAACCTGTCACTTGTAATGGAGATTCAAGATAAAATTGGTGAGTAATTACCCGCGCTAAAAGGGTGTGGGCAGAGGATGGTGATGCAGTTCGTTTTACGATTATAATGTGAAAATCACGTTATAATTCACGGGAGTATCAAGACATCTGTATAATTCACTGTATTGGGTTCATATAATTATGGTTGGGATATGATCACAGATTCCACTGCAACAGGACCTCTTACCACCTTTCGCATTTATGTTCTATGAACGTAATTTTTCAATTGGGCTTGTCTAAAATACTTTTTCCCTGTTGCAGCCATGATCGGATCGTCAGTCCCTCTGATCCTAATCGGGTTCGTGGATAGAAATGTGACAGCTGTAATAGTCCTGCTCACTATCGGCGTGTCGCTACACTCGTTCCTATTCTCTGGTCTGCTCAGCAACCACCTCGATCTTTCGCCTAAATACGCCAGCCTTCTCATGGGCATTGGAAACGGGTTGGAAAACATCACAACCATCCTTGCTCCTCTAACTGTCGGCTGGATCGTCACGGATCAGGTCAGTACAAGAATCAAGAATCAAAAATCAAGAATAACTTTATTGGCATGAATATAGTATACAATAAGTAGTTAGTACAGAGTGACTTAAGTTGATACAATACCGGCCTGACGGCCCTAAAAGTTTATTAAAAATGGGGGGTGATGGAGGGTAAAGGCATGAGAGTGAGGTTAGTGGAAGGGATTATACATTTAAGAGAAAATTTCGCAGACGAAACTCTTGACAGGACGGTGGACCTTAATACTTCTATTTACAGATATATACAATTATCATTAATTATTTACAATTCTATATTACACTTTTATTTACAGTTCTATATACACAGTGATTGTCGGGGTTCACATCCCTTGTAGTGGGAAGTGATCAGGTCAGTACATTGAACGAGTAAAGTAATCTAAAAAAACCTACTATGACGCCTAAAGGTGTAAAACAATGTAAAATCACCAAGACAGACATTTGAAGACTAGCTTCAGGGACTGTGGGGGAGTATGAAATCGTACCGAAACCATTAAGCACTCATTCAACTGGAAAAAATCCAAATTATTGCCTTCTCTTATAGTTACCCAACTTTTTCACATTCGGTAAATTGGAAGTCACGAAATATAAAACTCCCAACTAAAGAAATATTGAACCAATCACTGGCAGGGCAACCAATTGAAAAGTGTATTAAAAACCAATCAAGCTTCGTCAAAACCTCGCCATCACGAGAATTGTTGTATGTATTTAATTGATTTTTGATTAATAACACTGATATCCTAGACACTTGTATCGTGAGAGAATGTGCACTGTTTCTCGTCTGTGTTTTGTGGAAGTTTTCCATTACATTCGTGACCCTCATACATGATCAATTCGACGTTACACATACAACGCGACTGATAGAAAAATAATAACTTGGCTACATCAAAATGAGGTATAAATAATACGAAGTGAAGTGAAATTCCCGAAATTTCCACGTCCCTCCTTAAAACAAGCAGAACGAAATTATTTTCTTAGATCCTCAAGTTTGGAGGGTTCATTCAAATTGACGAGATGAAGACAGGAAACGTCCTACAAAACTTTGCTAATTGGGATACCCGATTGTCTTTCGTGAAGCTTGCTTTGTGGAGTTGAAGGGGTTTGCGAAAGCATCTTTTAGGGAACCACTACTTCATCGTCGTCACAACTCACTCTACCACCCGAAGGCATTTTAACTATCTTCTTTAAAAGGTTTCTTTTTTCCACCTCATCCCAAGAGATGAGCTCCAGTGATTTGGTAAACAATGCTTGTTATTGCTCTCCATTTCGATGCTCAAAGTTTGATAAACTATATACCTACAGTTGGTTTAAAGGGGTTTACCACAGAAATCTAGGATATACAGTGTCAGTCGGAAAATTATTTTTCAAGTTAATTATTGGAAACTAATTTTAGACTCTGTTTTAGTTTCCAAAGTTAAGGATATTTCGAAATTCAATTTTCGAATTTTTGATTGAAATAAGAAGTGATTCCTCTGAGTTGTTTGGTGGTCCCGGTTTGGGAGGGAGGCCAAGCGAATATCGTTGAAAATGGAACGACTCTATCATTAGAGGAATGTTTATGTTGATGTTTACTCTTCTATCCGACCGTTCAGGATACACAGTGTAATCGGTATAATTACTACAGACGAAAATCTGAGGCTCCATTCAGATTTATAGTTCGTAATGGCCTCTTTTGATGATCCAAGTTCGAAACCAAAGCAGAGAAAATATGTTTTACCTGTTACTGACGAAATTTGAATTTTACACCGACTAAAAGGCGAAACTTTTGCAATTTTGGGACGTGCTTTTGGAATAAATTAGTCAACTGTTAGATCAATAAAAAGCAAAGAAGTTAAATTGAGAAAAAACGCCAGTAGTGTTGGTGATAGCATCTCTTCTGAGTTGTTTGGTGGTCCCGGTATGGAGGGGAGGACAAGCGAATTTTGTTGCAAAATTGAACGTTGTTCAATGCTGATAACTAAAGAGTTACATAATACATGTTATTACATAATAATAATATGTAATTCTCTAATAATTATTATTAATTAATATTATTACAGTCATCCCGAAAATCACAAAATTAAGTTGGCTCACCTCGTAGGTTAATAGACAACAAGGAAGCAACTCAAATAACCTCGTCTAGTTGGCGCATAGCCGCCTTATCGGTATCCAATAAACATGCCGCTGAAACGGGTTAATTTGGCAGCTACGAGTATTTCATACCGTTGCATATTGGTCCAAGTTCTTTAAAGAGTCTTTGAAGAGTGATATCGTATATCCCTTTTATTTGGCCGGCGTTATAGATCTCTATAATCAATTTCCCTGGAATACGACTTGAATTCAAACTTCTACAAAATGGAGTGGGTATACATAATTATTTATCTTTCCGTTTGAATTGGTGATCATGGAAACGTGCTCTTCTCTTTTCATTATATTTCAAATGGGAAACTTGGGATTGCGGGGTTGAATAGATAAGAGCAGTTTCCCGATACATAACTCTGAATGGTTGAAGTGAGATTTGTGTTATGCCATCATTAACCGCTGGGATTCTACCATTTTTGACTCTTACGCTTATCAAATGTAAATTGGTACGGTTAATGTACTGTTCGTTTAATTCAACTTGCTCCCCCGACAAATCCCTGGCTAATTGGATGGAGCAATTCGTACGCTTCTGTATATTTTTGGATTTTCGTGTAATGTAGGCGGTAATGTAGTTGGGAAAAAACAAAATAATAAACCAAATACACCCATACTTGACTATTTATAAAACATGATTACGTACGATAATACTCGTAATATCCCTATTATATTGGCAAATATTAACATGAGCGCAATCTAATATAATTCAGTGTTCAAACGAAACCTGAAGAGCCATTTATTAAGTATTGTATACTTGATTGAGGTTGTAGTGGTGTCTGTAAAGGGGGTTGCACTACACTCATTGGAACATGTCTATTGTGGGACTGCATCCGCACTGCAATTAACAATTTTTTCTGATTCCTTCCCATAACACTTCTTGATTCACAGAGCAGCATCTATCAATGGCGAATCGAATTCTACATCACCTTCTTCGTCTCGGTAATACCGGCCCTCGTCTTCGTCGCCTTCGGCAGCACGGATGAACAGTACTGGAACAAACCTGAGAACGTTTCGAAAGCTAAATCGAAAAGTCCTGACGTACAGGAAAGCGGAAATTGAAATAGTTCCTTAAATACATATTAAAATCTAGGTGTCGATATTGACGATTCCTCGCCTAACCAACATACTCGAATCGTATCTTTGGCATGGATGTGAAATTGTAATTAAAAAGCGTTGATGTATGACCACACCAAGTCCCACGTTTTTCACACAACTTTGCTGTAGCCAACAATAACGATGGAATAAGTGCATTTGAAAAAATGAATAATGAGCTCCTTGTATATAGTGTATATATAAAACTTTGGTTTCCCAATATTCCTTCCAATGGTTCAGATACTCGTAGATTGGTATCTACATGCATTTTTGTTTGACGAAGACTGTGATTTTTACTTTTATTGTTTAGCGATCTGGCTTATTTCAATGTGCTTTATGTTTTAGAATCATGTTAATTATGTTAAAAATAAATTTATTGAAAATAAAGACAAAATGATGTTATGTAATGTGCTTTGTTCTCTTTTAGAAATGTTGTGCAAACTAGCCTAAAAATTCAGTTAATGGACTACCTGCTTCTGAAATTAACTATGCCTAACTGATGTCCTTTGATTGAGATGAAAGCCTTATTGTGATCACATCATAACAAGTTCATACTTCACCAATAAAGTTCCCGAGCTGGCCTATTTTAGGAGCAGTAGGCGACATCAATCATGAAATACAACGACTTCATGATGTAGTGCTCCTAAAATAGAGACAGCCAGGACCGATTGTCACGTCAAGTTGTGTACGGCCAGCTCGGGAACTCTATTGGTGAGGGTATTGTTACTTGGCTGGATTTACTGCATATTATAAGTATATAGTCGTGTGGCTTTACAGTAAATCCAACCAACAAATATAACCTCAGCATGAGAGACATATTATGTCGTAACGGGTGGTCGTGATGACGACGAACAGTCCACACCCTGTAAAGAGTCAAAAGTCTGAAGAAAACGATACAGAAACCCAGACATTTAAAAATCGATCGAAACTTGAGGGCACTATAGTAGATTCACAGGATTGCCTATTCATGAAAGGTTTCCTATTTCGAATAGGTTTCCCTATTTATCTTCTTTCATTCCCATTGCAGTATGATTCGCAGTTCCGAACAATTGCTGTTACCCTGTTACGTGGTTTTGGGCAAACATTATATTATATTATAGTCATTCGAGATTATGACAATGTTGAGCGTGGAAGAAATATCGTTTCGTCACACTAATCTATTTCTATGCTATTCACTCTATGAAGCTGTAATTTGGCATGTAGCCTCCTTAGGACTTACACTTTAAGCAGCATAGGGCCCAGATCAGCTGAGTAGCTCCTAAAGCTAATTTCTATGCTATTCACACTACGAAGATGCAATTTGACATAAAGTCTCCTTAGGACTCACACTTCAGGCACCATAAGGCCCGGACCAGCTGAGTGGTTCGTGAAGCTAAGTTCTATGCTATTCACACTTTGAAGCTGTAATTTGGCATGTAGCCTCCTTAGGACATACACTTTAAGTAGCAAAGGGCTGGGATCAGCTAAGTGGCTCCTAAAGCTAATTTCTATGCTATTCACACTATGAAGCTGTAATTTGGCATGTAGCCTCCTTAGGACTAACACTTTAAGCAGCATAGGGCCCAGATCAGCTGAGTAGCTCCTAAAGCTAATTTCTATGGTATTCACACTACGAAGATGCAATTTGACATAAAGTCTCCTTAGGACTCACACTTCAGGCAGCATAAGGCTGTAATTTGGTACATAGCCTCCTTAGGACATACACTTTAAGTAGCAAAGGGCTGAGATCTGCTAAGTGGTTCCTAAAGCTAATTTCTATGCTATTCACACTGTGAACCTGTATTTTGGCATGTAGCCTCTTTTATACTTTAACTTAACGCTGCCCAAGCCCAGGATCAGCTGAGTGGCAAAGTTTTCGATTACCAAGCGTTTTACACCTCAGCTCCCAGAACCAATTTGGTCCTTCGTCAGTGGAAAAGTGATATGTGCGCGTCCAAATTAGCAAGGTGTTTACAGAATGGTCCCCTATAAATACCATCTACAATTTATAGAATTCTTTGATAACAATATAAAACACATATTTATAATACACAGTAAACATGAACACAAGGCCGTGTTGTCACATGTATTCAGTTACGTTTGTATGCGCAAAAATATTGTTGCCAAACTGTGTAAAAAATAAGTGCTGTGGGGCTGACGCGAAAATAGCTACGAGACGCCTATTTAGCGCTGAAACGGACTTGCGCTATGAAAAAATGGTTGGAAAGTCGGGTTCGGTGTCTGTGGCGGTCGGCCAATAGGGTAGAGGGGTTCGTTTGGAAAACTTCTCGCGATTAATCATTAGGGGGTGGAAAATAAGGAAAAGAAAAGCGAGATAAAAACAAACCACTGGGAAAATAAAATGAAAAAAGAACGAAAAGGATCGGCTAGAGTGCGAGAGGGAGATGGAAATTGGTTATTAAAGCCCAAGTTTGGTGCTTAATCTATTCGGCGTCTGGTAGGTTGGTTTGAACGGACGGGGAAGGAGTTTAATATCAAGTAGGTTTTTTTTTTTAACGCCGGCGTTTTTCCTTTGGAAGAAAGTTCCTTTTATCGGCAAAACGTGTTTTGATAATGAATTTATAGTTTAGAGAGTAATTGGAAATTGAATTCAGCGTCGGGTTGAATCAATATGGATAACAAAGCGAAATTGTGCAGCAATCAGGTGTTATGGTGTCAGGTGTTATGTAGTCAGATTTGAAGACTACAATCTAAAAAGTTACACTAGTGATTATACGTGCTCGGGCCCTTACTATACCTTCTGTATACACGTGACGTACCAAACAACGAGAATTCGACTATTGCAAGATTTGCTGATGATACGGTCATACTAGCGGTTGGTGACACAGTAGAGCAGCGGTTCCCAACCTTTTTCCACTGCCGTTTTCCACCCCTTGAGATAAATTTATTTCAAATCGTACCCCCAAGAAAAAAAGTTGCAAGAACATTAATCATGGAAAGTAAATATTTACGCAAGAGTTTTTTTTTTAAATCTTTTATTCGACAATAAAGTTATTGCTCCAAAATTAGGCCTTTATGTGTTTCTAGTAAACTTAGTAAATTCTAAATACTGTAAAAAAATAATAACAAAGTAAATACAATGTTTCTTATCACGAAAACATACTAGGATTAGCAAATAAGTTTATCGAAAAAAAAAGAAATCAAAATTATTCTTAGAACAAGTCAAAACTGTTTTAGTGTGACCTTTGGGCCTGTTTTGTTGCACATAATATTTTGAAATCAATATCAAAGGTTGATAAATACACTCTTAAATCAGGACTTGCATTTAGCTTATTCCTATACTTATTCTTAATGAAAGCATAGGAAGAGAACGATCTCTCAACTAGTTCTGTGTGTGTAAAAGGAACTACAACCAGAAGGGCTTTTGTGGTTAAGGGTCCATATTCATCCCTAATGCTCACCCAGAATTGTCCAAGGGGTTTCTTCTTGAACTCGGACTTCAAGGAGGAGTCACTTGAAAGTTCTAGGAGCTTTTCCATCTCATGAGTGAGTGAGACCAGGCGCAAAAACATGAAGTCCGCCATTACCAAATATTTTCGGCGTACCCCAACTAGGTCGTTGCGTACCCCCAAGGGGTACGCGTACCCCAGGTTGGGAACCTATGCAGTAGAGGAAGTGACAAGGAAACTACAGCATTCTGTTGACGATGTAAGCGCCTGGACCAAAAAATGGCGCCTCATGCTTAACGAACGGAAATCCACCCGTATCAACTTCACTAACAAGAAAATAACAACGATCCCAGTCAGCATGAATGAACAAAATATTCCCTAATTCAATAGGTACTACGAATTAAGATGGAAGGAGCATGTTATTAAAAAAAGAACAACTAAATATAAAATTCAAAAAAATTCTACTGGCTGCTGGGTAGTTCTTCTGAACTATCAGTGTACAACAAATTGCTCATCTGCATGCAAATCCGAAAACCTGTATGGACTTATTGTATCAGACTGCACTAACAAAAATAAAATAAATAAACAGTAAGATTATCCAAACATTCCAGAAAAAGGTACTTAGGAGTATTGTCAACGCCCTTTGGTACATCCGAAATGATGTCCTCCATCGAGACCTCAAGATGAATCTGTCAGCGAAGTAGCAAAGTAACATGCTGTTAAAAACGAACAGATCACATGAATCCGGAAGTCCTTCGTCTCCTAGACAACTGCAATATCGCCCGGCGGCTTGATAGAACAAAACCTCTTGATTTTGTGATGTGACAATGTGACAAGTGTAGTGATTGAGTGTTCTCTTGAGTTACAGCCACTGGATGGGCCAACTTGATAGGCTGCAGCCCATCCAGTGGCTGTAACTCAGAGTACTCAATCACTACACTTGTCACATTGTTACAAAAAACTAGTGCAACAAGAGACTAATATACATCGTATTATCAGGCCAATATGGCAGTACGGTTCCTCAATATGGGGATCTGCATGTGCTACACAAATAAAAACTCTGCAAATTCTTGACACAACGGTTTATTATCTTCCTTGTGCAGATCACCCTTCTGTCTATACCAGACTTTATTGCAAATCGGCACCATACCATATTCTCACCGTACTCATACCATACCATACGAATTTCTTTCCTATCATACCATACTGTATTATACCAAATCATACGTACAATAATATACCATACCATACTCATACCATGTCATACAAACCGAGTGAATATTGAAATGTCATCCATTTCTGACCTATATTTAAAATTTCAAGTATCTAGCTCATCATCAAAATTTAATTTGTTTAAACAAATAGGTATTATTTAAACAATTTTACAGACAAGAAACCGAGTGAATATTGCATTGTGATCCAGTTCTGACCTATTTTTAAAATTTCAAGTCCATAGCTCATCATCAAAATTTAATTTGTATTATTACAAAAAGGTATTATTTAAATTTTAAACAATTTTACAGATGAGAAACCGAATGAATATTGCAATGTGGTCTATCCCCGACTCACGGTTAAAATTTCTAGACTGTAGTTTACCGGGAAGATGTAAAAAGGTAGTTTTATTCTGGGCGTCTGGGGGTTGGGTCACATAACGGCCGTTTTCGACGCGAAAGTTTAGTGTTTTTCCTAAAACTTTGCGCGGTCACTGTGAACGAACGGCTGGTCGCACAAAAATCCAATTGGTCTTAAAAGATTCGTAATTTTTCAGGTCATTCAAAGGTGAACTACACATTGCACGGTTCAGTTAAATATTTGGAGATAAGACATCGTCGAAATTTTAAATTTCGTTTTGAACCACTTCCACTTGACCTAGGGTTATGAAAAGTTTCGTGGATCATTGTGGGGCTGGTCCAAACCCAGAAACCAAATTTCGTAATTTTAACTCAACGCTAACTGGGCAAAGTGCCTCGGACGGCGTACGGACGGATTTTTTTTTATTCGATTTTCTGAATCTACGTATCTTGAAACGTAAACCAACCAATTTTGAGGGGGCGTTAAAAAATTTTTTTCTTTGGGCGATTCCAATGGTTCATTATCGAAGATAATAGGTAAACCAAAAAACTAGTGATAGTTGTACAATTAACCTACCTTCACAGCTTCACAGTTTACCCTGGGTTACATGACCAATCGACTTGAAATTTTGCACATACCTTCTTTATAACATGGCCCAAGCAGTGCCATTTGAAAGATTTAACCCGAGAAAATTTTAGATACCAAAAACTGAAATTTTCCATACCGCAATGAAAAGAATAATTTGGAATTAATCAGATCGAAGTGCCTCTTTTGATAAGGGAAAGTGATGATTTGGTGTAGAAAAGGCACGCTGTTACTACTATGTTTTTCCAGTTTCATATCGTTGGAATACTGTATCCTAGATTAGGATTATTAACTCGATATTCTAAATGATGGTCTAACAGGCCATTGTATAAAAATACAAGGGGTATTCTTGACAAAAAACCAACAGAGAAATCTTGGCCATCCCTTTTGTCACAAATTTGGAATAAAAGGTCGTGTATGCACTCATAATTTTTTCCGTTGCTTCTTTCGTGAGCTTGAATCAAAATGAGCCTCGTACAGCCGAGCTCGTGCTTCCAACGTTTCAACTCTCCGTTAGAAATTTCTCAATTATGCGAACAAAGAGGGACTTTGCTTACGAGAAAAAAACCTACCGGGAACAGACGGGGTTCTAACTTGAGAGGCCCTGGGTGTATGGTAATTAATGCTTGTGGTCGGAGGTCCCGAGCGAAGAAGTTTTTGCTTCTCACTTCATTAGTATCAATCCGAACGGATAGAAAGGGAGAGGTGGGTAGCCGAGCTCGCATGCGAACCTTCCTTCGCTATCTAAATAATACATGCAGGCGTTTTAAATTTTCACGTGTTTTTACAACGAAATTCTACTGCGAATGGAAACTCGTAAGTCCTCCAAAGCTTGTGATTCTTTTGACCAGCTGTTCAATGTATTTCTGTTTCTGTAAAATATCAACCTCGTTATTTTCTTTTCTGCGTGTGAAGATCAGCCTATGACGTAGGTGCGGCGAAATTGGACAAAAAAATTAACCCCCCACAAACGAGGAGTGGAAAATGATCTATAACATTCTCAAAACAGTATAGTTTTTGGTTTATCTTCGATAATGAACCATTGGAATCGCCCAAAGAAAAATTTTTTTTAACCCCATGTCAAAATTTGTTGGTTTACGTTTCAAGATACGTGAAAATCGAATAAAAAAACTCTGCAAATTCTTGACACAACGGTTCATTATCTTCTTTGTACAGATCACCCTTCTGTCTAGATCACTAGGTCTAAATGTCTAGATCCTAAATGTTGGATTAATTATTATTATGAATTATCACTAATTATTAATAATTTTATCAAGTACCTACTGAAAATGATTATAATTTATTGTTAGGTACCTATTAATAATAATTATTTGTAGGTATTTATTATTCATAATAATTATTATTATTTATGATTAATTAACACGATATCCGGCTGTTGGAATCGACTGGGTTCCTTTGTGGAGAACCTGAATGATAGAGATGATGAATTAATTACAAATAAAACGTACCGATATAATTCTGGGGTTTTTAATACTACGTCGGCAATAATTTTTCTATAAAAGAAGTACCTACGAACAAACATTCGAAATTACCATCATTTCCGTAGCACGAAACGTACCTCAGAACAAAACAACGGTTTACTATCTTCTTTGTGTAGATCACCCTTCTGTATAGATCTAAAGAGGAGAGCGGGGATGGAAGAAGGGGGGGGGGGGTGTGCAGTTAGTGGTGATGGGTAGGAAGGGGGGGGGGGTGCGCAGTTAGTGTATATGGGTGGGAAGGGGGAGGGGGGTTGTCTGTAACTCATAATGGAGTGGGGTGGGAGGGGCGGGGGTTGGCTGTAACTCCTGATGGCGGGGGAAGGAGGGTGGACGGCGGAGGGAGGAGCTGGTGCTTTGAGGGATTTTCCAGCTAAATTAGCTATCAGTCGAAACGTACAGCTAACAGCTTCAGCTGCGGTGATTTAGCTGTCAGATGTGAGTGTGGTGAGGACGGAGGAAGGTTACGATGTCTGGAGGAGCTATGCAAGGGAGGTATTGAGGAGAAAGGAGGGATGGTTCGTGGGCCCAGCCATTGGGGCCGGAGAATAGGGAACTGTGATATTAGGTTAGGTAAATATTAGATTAGTTAGGTAAGGAGTGAATGTAATTTAAGGCGTGAATGTAATTTAAGGCATGAATGACTAGATTAAGGCATTGCAGGGACAGATGAATATCCAGTAGTCTGTTCCATTAGTAGGTAGTTAGGTTAGGGTAGGCCAGGGGCAGATGAATATCAAAGTAGTCTGTCCCATTAGCAGGTAGTTAGGTAAGAGTAGGTTATGGGGCGGATGAATATCGAGTAGTCCGCCCCCGCTTAGGTGGGGACCGTTTCCCCCATGGCTTGGTGTGAGTGGGGCAAGCCCAATCCCACAAGCAGGGGGATGGGGTGATGGGGTCGCAGGCTCAGCCCTCCATTGGAGAGCCTACCGCTATCCATGGATAGGTGCTTGTGGGATTGGGATGGCCCCACTCACACCAAGCACCTATCCATGGATAGCGGTAGGCTCTCCAATGGAGGGCTGAGCCTGCGACCATTCAAGGCTTAGAGGCTGGAGACGGGGGGTGACTGGGTGGGTGACTGCCTGGTCTCCTGCAGGCTCGAGTTGCTCCAAATGGTACCACGGGCGGGGGGAGCCCCAGGCCACAAGTGCAATGCTACTGGCGAAGCACTACCGGCCTGCCCCCCAGCAGAGGTTGGTTTCGTGGTGGTCGTGAACTCGCTGGGAAGTAGGCAGTCGTCCCTTACCCCCCAAAATGTATTATATGATGGGCGGGTCCCCCTGGCAGAAGACGAAAGTCAGTTAACCAGGGGGACCACACAACCAACATCAACCCCCTCAAAACAAACATTACACATGTCAGGAGACTCTAGAGCTGTTAGCTATAATAGCTGTGGCTGACAGCTAACTTTTTACGACAAACTATTTCTCCACACAAACACCCAGTGGCAGGGCAATCTGAATGCACCATCGATCATTACGGTGGGGGGGGTGAAACTTTTTACTTTCCTAGCCCAACCTGAAGGCTAATTCTTTTCAATTCGACCGAATGCATTCACTTATATAAGCGTTAAATTGTCTTTCTAACTTCAAAGGTTACTTTCCATTCCATCGTAGTAATGTTATTAGTTTTTAAATTTAATTTTTTTTATTGCAACATACCTCAGTCATCCACATTACGACGTTTATAGTTCCACACTGTTCGTTCACAATGAGGGCTCAAAGGTTGAGCCGATATGAACCTGTCAACACGATCGAGAATCAAACGGTTGAAATACAAGCCAATTTTCATACTAACGAGCTGTTTGGAACATCATATGGTTTTAGTGATGTCAAGTTTTTTGTTCTGAAGTATGTTTCGTGCTATAGAAATGAAGGTAATTTCGAATGTTTGTTGGTAGGTACTTCTTTTATAGAAAAATTATTACCGACGTAGTATTAAAAACCCCAGAATTATATCGGTACATTTTATTTGTAATTACTCGTAATTCGTCATCTCTATTATTCAGGTTCTGCACAAAGGAACCCAGTCGATTCCAAAAGCCGGATATCGTGTTAATTAATCATAATTAATAATAATTATTATGAATAATAAATAGGTACAAATTATTAATAGGTACCGAACAATAAATTATAATCATTTTCACTAGGTACTTGATAAAATTATTAATAATTAGTGATAATTCATAATAATAATTAATCTAACATTTAGGATCTAGACATTTAGACCTAGTGATCTAGACAGAAGGGTGATCTGTACAAAGAAGATAATGAACCGTTGTGTCAAGAATTTGCAGAGTTTTTTTCATTTTGTTTGTAACTTTTCATTCATCATTTCTTTTTGCATAATTTATGTAATTTATGCATGTTATGTAATTCATGTGTACCATATGGGCCAATCGGCCTTTGTACAATAAACGGTTTAATTATTATGTAACAGATCAGTAATGAGAAGCATTAATATAATTTTAATGCTTAGGAATTATTGGTCCTAACATCCACTCGCACTTCGTCGTATGGTATCTTTGTAACTCATACGAATAATGTCACGTGGGTCGCAAGGGGTCCATCTCATTCGTAAGAAGATGAAGGGCAAATATCAACAATTAGTCCCAGTAGTTCATTTAATTGCAAATGTACATACAAGTTCGCGCATCGATCCCATGCTATATTACGGCACAAACAAGTATTGGGTAGTGGTGATTGATGACGTTATAGTTCCATTTTGAATCAAAGATAATATTGAGTCAACCTAAAGTCCAAAAGACTTGTTGAAGGGTACGTGAAAGGGGCGCCAACTGTTATAATGATACACGTAAAATCAGCCATTCAAAGTGCTCTTTTACAAGGCTCCTATAAAATCAGCCCTCTTCTACAACGCTAAATTCACAAATTATTTATGACTCCGTTTCCAGTTATGGTGCGTTTAAATGGAGGCATTTTCCACGCCATTCGCAAATTATAGAATGTCGAGAGATATCTGAAATGTTGATAACGCAAACAGTTTGTTCTTCCGGGAACTCGCATAGCATCCTGTATCCTATAAATATTTCTTGAAACAACTTTTACTCCGTTTGCTCTCGTTGCGTATGCGAGCCTGAGGGCAACATAGTGGTGAGAAGAAACAGTTTGGCTGTGGCCTTAATTTATTCACCACTTCAAGCCCTGTCGCTTTAACGCATCTTGGCTGCGGCGAGAGAAATAAAAATTCTACGGATGCGAGTATGTCGGAAACAAGAGCACTCATAAACTTTGGTTGAGATGTTTTTCACACAGGATATGGAAGTGGTCGCTTCATCAAGTATATAAGGTGTGTGTATTTTTGGGTTTTGCTCTCGTTGTTCAACAGAGGCTATTTTAAAATGTTTCACTTGCCATATACGAGTACATACAAACATGATGTGTTCTTCAACCCTTAGCTTTGAAATATTTTATATGAGCATTTTAGATAGAAGATCAATGTTTGATTAAACACGACGTTTGGCGTGGATATGTCTTTAGGGCTGGAGGTCATTCTAGAATCTGTGTGACGAAACAAAATGCAGGGAAGTTTGGAATACACCCTGGGGTGGTTGAGTCTTGAAATTTTGTATGAAGGCTCTGTTTGGAATCTAGTTGGGTGATGATCCTCGCCTTCAAGATTGGACCGCTGCTAAGGGTAGTTTTAAAGGAAAAAAACGTTATTACTTTGCTGGTCGACCTAACGGCTTGACATTTGAACCACAGCTTCTTTAGGATGGTCTCACACGAATTTTAGGATGAGCTGCTCCTCAGATCAGCTGATTTCCCTGGATTTCATGGAACGTTGTGGTTTTTGTAGTCATTTACATAGACTTTAAGTTTACTAAGTTGGAGCAGATCGAAA
This sequence comes from Stenodema calcarata, assembly GCA_963920205.1. Lineage (NCBI taxonomy): Eukaryota > Metazoa > Arthropoda > Insecta > Hemiptera > Miridae > Stenodema > Stenodema calcarata. The sequence continues at coordinate 25,322,338 of OY986056.1, read as the reverse complement.
GTCGTCTGACGCGAATTTTAGAATGAGCTGCTCGTCAGATCAGCTGATTTCCCTGGATTTCATGGAACGTTGTGGTTTTTGTAGTCATTTACATAGAGTTTTAGTTTACTAAGTTGGAGCAGATCGAAAGTCGTCAACATGAGGGTGAATTATTATTAGGTCTTCACCTCAATAATGATACAGTCATCCTGCTACTAGAAACTCACTCGCCGTATTGAAAATGTAAATACTATCAACTCTATCAATCAATAAATCATATTTTTCGTATCATAAACCTCTGCATAACATTACCACCAAAAGTACATAAATGAAACTGTTTTTTGTTTATTATCTTCAATAATGAACCATTGGAATCACCCAATGAAAAAAAAAAAAAAAAAATCATTCCCTCTAAATTTGAGGGTTCTTCAAGATACGTAGGGAGTTTCAGAAAATCGAATGAAAACAAATCCTTCGACCGACGTCCGCGGCACTTTGCCCAGTTTGCGTTGTTCTAAAATTACGACGTCTGCTGGTTCGAACCAACCTCACAATGAACCATGAAACCTTCCATAACCCTCAGTCAACGGAGAGGGGTTCAAAAAAATTTGAAAGTTTGAAAACGCCATATCTCAAAAAATTCAAATTGAACGTTGTGGTTTTTGTAGTGATTTACATAGAGTTTAAGTTTGCTAAGTTGGAGCAGATCGAAAGTCGTCAACATGAGGGTGAATCATGCGGCAGCCTGTGGGATCAATGTTCATACTATCCCAGCAGATTCGAACAGCACAATGTGCTGTTAATAATAATTGGTAATCATTAATAACTAACAATAATTAACAATACTTGATAATAATAATGAATGATAATTCATAATAACAATTTATCTATCTATTTATTATTTATCTATTTATTTATTTATTTATCTATTTTCTGTCTAGTGATCTAGATAGAAGGTTGATCTGCGCCGTTGTAAACCGATGTCTCAAGAATTTACAGAGTTTTCATTCGAAAAGACATAATAATATTATGTCTTTTTGAATGAAAACTCTGCAAATTCTTATTATAATATTATTATCCACGATCTAAACTTTCTCCCAGTAAGCCAAGTGATAAAATAAATGAAAATTTGCAAATATGATGTCCAAAGGTGTTGTAAATTTTGTATTTGGATATTTTGTATTGTACAGAAGATCGGCGACAGTTCAGACCTTGTAACGTACATTGAGGAAATGTTTTAATTACCTAATACATTTATTGAAGTTCTTTTTGTGCAATACCTAATGAACGTAAGTCCAATAATCCATCGTATACCCACCAGGAACTCATATGTTCCGTTTATCGTTTTGGTTTATTATCTTCGATAATGAACCATTGGAATCGCCCAAAGAAAAATTTTTTTTCGATTAAATGCCCCGAAAGTGAGATTATTACAACACCTGGATTATAGAGCTGAAATGGGAACGTCTTTCTTCGAAGCAATTAGCTGTGAACGGTGTTGTGTTGACAGTAGTAGTCAAAAATTCAACATTTACATAGTATTTACCATAGTAGGGTGGTTACTAGTTGTCCCATGTAGCTACTACTGTCCTCGAAAAAAAAGAAAAAAAAGACAGACCTATGTAACTAGTTGTTCTTTGATCATAGCTGCAAGCCTCAGTGAATGTTTTACGCAGGATGTTTTTCTGTCCTGACAGCACCATTTTCAAAGATAAAAACTGACGTATTCCGCCTGCCGTTTCGCCTGAGAAAAAGCTGAGAATTCAATTTAGATTTCTTTTGGCTCAAAGGTCGAGTGACAAACGGCTTTCCTGACAATACAGAAAGTGTTGGAAAAACAGGATTTACGACAAAAATACGTTTTTTATTTCGAAGAGAGAATACTCGTCACGGTCATGTGGGTTATATAACGAGTAAATATTCAAATAACATCATTTTTACCTGTCCAAAATCGAGTTCGAGCGCATATGCCGTCTTACACTATTTTGCAGTATAAGTAGATGTTTTAATTTTCGTTGCACATGAGATTCCTGGTTAATATGTGAAACATGGAATTTCAATGTGAAGCAGCTCGTGGATTGATAGTGAGGAGGGATATTTTGAAGAACCTGTACAGGCAAATACAAACGAAACCCAATACGAGTATTGGTATTGGTTTCCAATATTCCCCTTTTTTCCAAATGGCACTCTGTAGCGAAACGATCACATTTACCTCATCCTTACATGGTTGAACGCCGGCAGAACACAACGTACATATATGAACGACAAATGGGTTAAACTTGGAGAAATTACAGTCGTTTCTTTCTACGAGTAGATCTGGTCCATATTTAAGGAATCGATGAACGTCGAGATATGGAATTATAATGATCACTGTTTTAATACTTGACGTCTCAACTGGACGTGTATCGGATGCGGCACATGAACACAATTACTTCTGCGATAAATGTTTATTCAAGAACTACACAACCAATACAACGAACCAAAAAGAGTGCAACTCGTATAAAATCAAATGCCTCAATTATGCTGCTGAACATAAAAGTATCAAAGTAGTAACACGGTTTTGAAACTCCGTGCCTCACAATCTTTAACATTTTTTTGAAACACTACTTTGGAATTTACTGCGGAAATTGGCTCATTATATCATGCTGCATGGCTGCCTTTTCCCAGCTCGTTCTGTGGTGGATTTTACACTGTATATAACTCCGTCCGCATCGATGTTACTCGTAGGTTTAGCAATCACGAAGCAAACCAATCATGAAGGAAAACCCTTTGAAACGAAAACCCTGCAACATGTGCTCGACACAAGGGATCACTTAACAAATGGCCTAGGCAGATACAACGGAAGTCGAAACAGACTAGTACGAGCTGCTTGGCTCTCCGTTTTTTCGACATTCATTATCCAGATCATGTTTGTTGTAAATGAGTGTGAGAGGGAGTAATTTGTGTATTCGTCCCTATGCGGAACGCGACAAATGCGATCGGCCGGTTTGAAGCGGTCGTTAATAATGGAACATCGTTCACTAACTTCATACTGTATGCAAATAAACTCATTCAACATGAAATGACCCTAGTCAGGAAGGACGTAGGTATTCTGCCCTCTTTCAAACGAATCCCTATCTTTTAATTTATTTTCCCTCGCAAGTTTCTTCTGCTCACCTTTCGGATTTCTTTCAATATTCTAAAAAATACCTCATTTTCCATTAGTCATCTTAGCCTCTAGATCAGTGGAGATCGTTCCTATTCGAAAGATCCTGCTTGCCTGCACAAGCTAAGAAAAACCTCACCTTCTCTTCCTCATCTTAGCCTCCAAGTACTGTGGAGATCCTCCCTATGCGAGAGATCCTGCTTGCCTACCCAAGCCAACAAGAACCTCACCTTCTCTTCCTCATCTTAGCCTCCAAGTACTGTGGAGATCCTCCCTATGCGAGAGATCCTGCTTGCCTACCCAAGCTAACAAGAACCTCACCTTCTTTTCCTCATCTTGTCATCTAGGTATAGTAGAGATCCTCCCTTTGCTAGAGATCCTGCTTGCCTACCCAAGCTAAGAAGAACCTCACCTTCTCTTCCTTATCTTGGCATTTAGGTACATAGGAGATCCTCCCTTTGCTAGAGATCCTGCTTGCCTACCCAAGCTAACAAGAACCTCACCTTCTCTTCCTCATCTTAGCCTCCAAGTACTGTGGAGATCCTCCCTATGCGAGAGATCCTGCTTGCCTACCCAAGCCAACAAGAACCTCACCTTCTTTTCCTCATCTTGTCATCTAGGTATAGTAGAGATCCTCCCTATGCGAGAGATCCTGCTTGCCTTCCCAAGCTGAGAAGAACCTCACCTTCTTTTCCTTATCTTGGCATTTAGGTGCATAGGAGATCCTCCCTTTGCTAGAGATCCTGCTTGCCTACCCAAGCTAACAAGAACCTCACCTTCTCTTCCTCATCTTGGCACTTTGGTACAGTGGAGATCCTCCCTATGCGAGAGATCCTGCTTGCTTACCCAAGCTAAGAAGGTCCTCACCTTCTCTGGCCCTTGTTTGTATTGGAGATCCTCCTAATCAAGCACCTAAGCTAGATTCCCATCGCTATAAAATTATGTATGTGCTGAAGATCTTTCCTAAGCGATCCCAGGCATCTAATATTTATAACCTTCCTGCTTCCTCGTATCAAACGGGACTGTACACAAATCCATTTGGAATGAGGAAGCCCCTACTTCAACCAACCTTATTTGGTAATAGTTCTTTAAGCGCTATCCACAGCAGGAGGTCCTAGTTCCCTTCTTGGTCCCCGTATTTCATACAGAGTCACATAAGTGATTATTTTTTTTCAATGCAGTATTGTCTCACAACAATCTTTGCACCGGCGGTGGGACTATGAGAAGTGAGTTAAGCGACAGAAATGGAAAGAGGAGGAGGAAGCAGACATGAACTGACGTGCAGAAAAAGCAGGATCCCGTTGCACTACATTTGAATTAGAGGAGGCAGAAAACTCCGATGATGCACCCATCATACCGTATCAAAATATAATTGATAATTGATTATATAAATTGGTAGTGGCTAACCGGTGTATTGAAACGCAAGTGAGTCAGGTAGTGGGATAGTGATGATGACTGACACTCGCTTCAGGAGCCCAATAGGTAGCTAGCATGCCAAATAACACAGATACTGGGATACTCGCAGCTGTTGACCACCAACTATGACGACTTGTAAGTTGTTCAAAACCTGCTATTACCTAGTGAAAATGTAATCGGCTGGGCAGGGAGGAGAAAAATCGAAATAAACGTCCGATTACTCTGGCACACTAATATTTTAATGAAATCTTGGCTCGGTTTCTATAGTTTTTTCATTTCGAAAGTCCTTCAAAACTCTAGTTAGAAGAAAGGGTTTCGTCAGACCTAAAGTTAGTTAGAGTGTTCGGGCAAAGTATGTTATGTATGGTCCACCTGACTCTGTACTCTACAATTGATTCTTATAAAATCCAGGCATCTATGAAGCGAACACGATATATCAACTTTAATTTCACAGGGTCCCGTACAGAAATATCACCATGGTGTGGTATCCTACTCGGTCCGTTTAAAAATGGAATCGCAGTGCGTTGGATTGAAATCGCAGGTGGAATCGATAGTTGGGATAGAAGAACGAAAACCTGCCGCGTGATGTCTGATGGGGAGGGACGTGAAGCCGGACGCGGTGGTTAACCGGTTGACCGGCGATTGTTGTTCGACCGGGCGAAAGGAAAAGATCCAATCTACCACATACACAACCTTCGGTGCGTGCTTGGGTTTGACATTTACATAGTATTACAGCCCTGTGACTCTTTACCTTGTATCCACCCTCCCGTTCTTCCATCGCTCTTCAGATGATATTACAGCTCTCTCAACCGTCACTAACTCCTAAATCGCTTCATTTTCATAACCAACTACTCGGTGGGGGCCTCAGTCGTGCCGTTTCCCCTTATTTTCTCCCAGTAAACCGCATTTTATAAACTCAAGGGGTCCCAGCGAACATTACTCTTAGTCAGAAAAGCCTCGGGCGGAAAGCCCTTTAATGTCCCCGGACTATATCTAAACAAGTGAATTGTTTGTACTTTTCCACAATATACTCAGGACGCATAAAATGTTTGCTTGGTTTAGTTTCGTGAATTTCCTGTAGTGTATTCAGTTTCAAGAGTGTTTAAAGACCATTTCAAGAGTAAACGTCATTTTAATCTAATTTAATTTAATAGCATTCAAATGTGGACTTCAATAATTGCATAAACACGGAAAAGGAACAGGTTCCTACGAAGGGCGTCCAGAAAGTAAAGTTACAAGGGCTGTGTAGGTCGAAGGGAATGTTTTTTCAGAGTTGTCCCACTGGTAGGTAAGAGTGGTTTCTAAGGGTCAAAACAAATCATCAAACGCCTCAGTCCGTTACGAAATGTCGTCACAGCAGCTAAACGCGTCAAACACTTCGTCTTCCAATCGCTCCACCTACCGCAGGTGTGCGATACGCACTGATATTCGGTTCTTTCCTTTTATCAATTCAGAAACTTTTTTTGACTCAATTGTGACAAGTGACTAACGTTGGTGTGTCACTATACTTCTGAGTCAAAAAGGCAGTCTCTATAGTGGTGGCATACCCATTCACGATCAACCTGGAAGATCATGGCATCAGATCTTCAAGAATCATTATGTCTTTTGGGACCAAAAAGGGAATGCCCTATTGTTCGTGTATGCCTGAAGGAAACTCCATAAATGCTGCTGCATACTCTGCATATGGTACATACTCGTACAATGTTTAGCCATTGAGTTGAATTCCTCCAGGTTTATGGCGTCAAATAAGGAGGAGGAAGGGACTCATATTCTGAAGGTTCTTGCAGTGGCTCAAACCAGTTCAAGAGCTGGGAAGCGCCGGGACTGGACAAAGAGAACAATGTCCGATGTGGGTACCGGAACACACCGGGGTGGAGGGCAACGAATGAGCTGATGGTTGGGCAATACAGCATTTGTGGGGCCTCAGCCAGCCTTAGGTATAGCCGAACGTTCGGTTAAATCCTTCTTGGTGGAAAGGGTGAGAGTAAAGGCGTAAGATGGTGTAAGAGAAGGTGTTCAGAAGCAGTATTACTGCCAAGGAGGAAAATGAGACTCCTGGTGACTAGGCACGGGTGCTTGAAATGTCTGAGCAGAATAGGACTACATACAGGAAATCCATGGAAAACCATAGTCTCCATGGAGATGAGGACGAAACAGCACCTCATATCCTTTTTGAGCGCCTAGCACTTGAAGTTCGACGATACGAAATCTTTAGGTCTCTGTTACCAGAAGCAATCGTGTCGATCAACCTGGTAGGAGGGATTATCAGCCTAGTTGACGGAGTAGGCGATAAGCCAAGATATCGGTGCGGCGGAGCCCATCTCAAGTCCCTGCTACAATATTACCCATGACCTCAAACACTTGGAAACTCCCGACGTAGTCAAATCCATCCATTTAATTTTGGGGCCTTTGCCTCAACTGAACTGTTATCGTGATATTTTCATTGATTCATAGAAAAACAGCTAACTTCGACAACAAATGTTCAACCACACCTCCGCCCTTGTGGCAGAGACAGTCCTATATCTGTGAAGTGGGAAGGAAAATTTGCAAGAAATGGGAGTGGAAAGGGGAAAAAAGAGGGTTATGTTGCCACTCGATCATTAATTTCATCCTCCCATCTCACCAGCACATATAATGGTAGAGCTTCCTCAAGAAGTATACAATTCCCCTCGGACCCGAACTTATTAGTAAGCTCAGTCGTTAAAGAATCGAGGGGTGTTTTTCACGCCTTCAAGCATGTCGGTGGTAGATATTTTGACAAATTGTCGTTACTTTAATATGATGATGAGTGAACAATAAAGTATTGTAAGTTATGTGTAATTCTGAGAGGAAAGCATTCGATACTGGTTTGATTAGTGATTCCCAGAGTCATGGTTAAAAATCAACGAATTCATAACAAGTATACCGAGAGTGCATTGCTCGACCAGGTTCGGGACCCTTCTCCGGGAAATTGCTTCCCCGGTCACCACACGGTTCGACGTTGCTCTAACCCGGTCCTTTACCACTATTCCTTCCGTCCAGAATTAATAACAAGCTATCAGCAAGAGGCTCAGCGCTGAGGGGTATGATCACCATCACAGGGGGTGACACTTGTGGATTCAACTGAAGGGACAGGGTTAGAGAGAAAGGTCCACAAGCGAAAGGGGTTGTCAAGGTCCCGCCGTCAAGAGGAATATTAATGCTGCCCTTCTCCTCTTCTTCGGCGAAACTTGTCACTTTCTGCTCTCACAGGAAACTTCGAGGAGTTGTGTCTATTCACATTACCATTGATATCAAAATGGAGTCTGCCTTTTGCATACCTATGAAATATATTTCCGGTTCGGTAGGTCAACGTGATAACCATCTTGACTTTTGTAACTTTCATAATTATTCAAACGTTTAAAGGATGACTAAAACGTTAGTACACTGTCGACGATTAGAAAAGGCGAACGATAATGTTGTTTTCCACTTCTAAGAATAAAACATTAACCAACATCCGATAACAAGTTGTATCCTCGCAGACCTGTTGTTTCCACGCTCATTCATTTACAATTCAATGAAGATAATAAAAAGCCAGCTTCAAAGTTCCGTCTGGTTTTGCCATAAAATTGGCATCACTCAAAGTTTTGGTTGAATGGGATGGAAATTCAGAGACGGGCATAGCGACTATCAAAGCTTTGCACCTTTACATTCGTATTAATATATTCGTGGTCGATCCCTTACTCCCTATTCAAGGTATAGAGTCGGCAATTCCATAATCCCCAAAATCTAGTTCCGTCTACTGCAATGTATGCATAGTGGACTAGATGTTTGCAATATAACTACTTATTTGGTCCAAATCTGTGACACATCCAAGTTTCCTTATGCTGTTGTGGAAGCATCTTGGGTATTGTACTGGTCCATTACGTTGAGGCTGAAATATTGAACGGGTCCGCCTGTAGACTACCCAGAGGGACAAAGCGAATAAAACACAAAAAATACTCTTGTGGCTGTTACCTTCAGTCCATTAAATTTTGTACAATTACAAATTTGGTAACTTCCATGTTTTCGATCACCTGTTTTTGATTTTCTTTTCTTATTCCTTGTGTAAAAACGTTCTAGGAAAACAATACAATTTTACGAGTTGTCTCTATCGTCCCATAAAACCATACCCTCATTCCAATACGACGTATCATCAATTTTGACCAAATTCCGTTTTTAATGGACCCTGCAGTATTTCCCAACGCCCGATCGAATGGTGCTGACGCCAAGTCTCTAGAAAAATTGCTTACGTGAGAAGTAGCCAGTTTTCTAATAGCCCGTATCAGTTTTGTTTATTAGCTGCTTCCAATACCTCGTATCAGACCTCTCGTCAAAAGATCAAATACTGCGTATCAGAACTAAGACCATTTTGGCGTTTGAATAACACGTATCATTTTTCCCAGGACATCAGAGAGAGGGGAGAAAATAATGAAGAATGAAGTGTACCACAAGGGCACACTGTCCTCAAGTTTGATTTCAATTTACTCGTACTTTTCAGTTTCATTGGAATTTTTCATTCTATTTACATTGTAAGTACACCACTAGTATTTTACGGTGGTGATTCGGTAATAAATTAATTACTTCAGTAATAAATTAATTTCAAAAGAAACATTTTTCATTTGTATTTCGTTGCAGTAATCTCAAACTAGCCACTAATCGCACAATTTTTGTGCTGACAATACCACGTATCAGAGTTAGTTTTGGTTTCCAATACCACGTTTGAGGGTTGTCCTGTTCCCAAAGCCATTTTTGGAGGGCTGTCAAGGCACAACACGATTTTAAAACATTCAGAAATACAACATTAACCCGGACATGAACGTTTTTTTGCTCTCATGAAAAGTTGGATTCACTTTTTCACTTCTAAGATTTTTTGTGTGTTTTCGACCTCGTCTCAGTAAAACGGCTCTAACTCCCTTAAATCAATATTTTAAAAAATTGGTTAAAATTGAGGATACCGTTGGAAAGAGCGTTAAATTTGCTATCTCCCTGATATCAAATCCGATTTTTAAGACAGTCCTAATTGATGTAAAAATGGCCCAAGTCCAAAATTTGAAGATTTCCTAAAAATCACCGTTTTTTCTTTCGTATATTGCGCTATCAATACGGGGTTCTCTCGGCGTGCAGTACTCGGGGATAACTTGCCCAGAATCTCAGCTTTCCAGTATAAGAAAATGACGTTTAAGTCCTGAAAACGTGGATTTTTAGGTGAAAATCAACGTTTTCCACCAAAAGCCAACTTGCTTCATGGAAGTGGCCATTTTTCTTTATCAATTACTGTCTTTAAAATCGGATTTTATATCAGGGAGATGATTTTATAAAAGTGCAAAAAGTCAGTTTTTTTAATTGAGAAATGAAAACTTTTTAAATCTTAAGAGGCACTTTTTGTTGCAACCAGCTGTAGAATTCATTCCTTGAGTTTATCCGATAATTTCTGTAGATATACCTACTACTACTATATATACTATTCTATTGAGTTGAATATTTACTTCCTTATGTAGGACATTCATGTCCCCAACACGGCCCTTCATACGGTGGGCCTGGGGTATGCGCGGGTGGGCACTTTCAAATGTATCCGACGTAGAATTTCGCGTAGCAGTATGGTTTCAAATCGCCTTCGCACTTTGGCTTAGGTCTTACGTCGCCTGCGGACAAACACTGTGATAAGAAGACTTGCCGTAGAATAAAGTTACCTTAAATTAATATAGTGAGAGCGAGTGTTGAAGATTTGAACCAACAGCTAGCTGATTTGATTTTGTAGGAATGGGCAGTGTTGTTTTTACCAAAGTTATTATGAAAAATACGTACACTGTTTAGGGTCATACATGAAGAACGGAGCAACGTTAATAATAAAGGTGGCCATAAGAAGGCCCGTGAACCATCCTGTTATCCGCATTTTCATGCAGGAATCGGAGGCGAGAAGCGTACGATAGGGTTTTCACAAACAATAGAACTGAAATGAACAGTCGGTTTCTCTGCTGATAGTTAACGACAATAGCCAGATCGTGAGCGGAACTTCCTTGGGTAGTAAAATGAACCAATTATAGTAATCATAAGCGATCAGCGCAGTGTTTTGTTTTGAAAATGATTCACGGTGGGTTAAACCTTAGCATCAGGTGTCTCATTATTTCGCTTATAACTGAATAAGCATTATCATTATGTTGCATGACAACCGATCATACTCCACCTTATAGCCTGTATGCCGGACCACAGCAATCTAGTAGCCGCTATTCCAGCATATACTCCTCCCCCCCCCCCCCCCATATATGAACCCGCACACGAGGCTTTAGACTTGATGCTAGTGACGAAGTGCAGGAATATTCTTGGTCGTATAATACAATATATTATATACAATATATTATATATAAGGCCTTACTTACTATATCCTCTCCGAAGAAAACTGTGATAACCTCTTAGAAAATGATGTTATCGGATGAAATAGTCCTTCATTTTGTTTCTAAACGATAAACATTAAACAATATTTTACCACCTCAAAAATCTCGTAGTTTAACCCTTCGTTCCTCCACCCACTCCTTTATACCTCCAACCGCGCACATCAATCCTTTTGTCCCTCCTCCAACTACAGTCATTAAACTCCTTACCGCGTTCGGTTCTCAACATCATGCAGTGCTATTTCCTTTTCTCGACGAAGGAGCGCCGAAGATGAAGGGAAAATCATAATATATTATACACCCATAAAAACAATTTATATTCCATAAAACACTATTTACAACTTTATACAAATTCATGATCACGCTAAAATAGTTATAGCTATACCTTAAACTTCATCATTTCATGATATAGGACAATACATTAACATTTTACAAGAAGTATGAATAACTGTATTTCGATACATCTTTGAGCGAACAAACATCCAAAAACAGGTCTGTGCCAGAAATGTTGACCATGGTATAAATGGGATTTCAAAATGTATAATGGAATTGATCTACAAAACTACTAGTGGTACGTACCACGATTCTTCAAAAACGAATTATATTTTGGAATAGGTTCACTTCATTGTGGTTCAAGACCAATGCATACATCACAAGTATAGGGGCTGGGACCAGCATTTGTGATAACTTCCAATAAGTTGGATTTAAAATAATTTCGCACATCTGCTTAATTTCAAACAACACATCGTCAACGTATAATAAATTCTAATATTTTTGAACAATAAAATTATCACAATAAAGTTGACTGAGTATAGCACATAGATCACGCGATGTTTGCGATGCAGTGAAAGGTTCAAATTTGCCCACCCGTTCTAGCATTCCTAAAGACTGGGTGATATTAGAAACTAATAAATTATTTTGGTCTTTTCAGAAACTTACCTACTTAACGACATCGCTTGGTGGAAACACTGGGTGGTTTCTTCAGTACAGTGTCACAAAGATTTGGCCAGTCATGAAATGGAGACTGGAGGCAAAGTGACTGAGAACCGCAGCTCGATTTTTTTTCTCATTTTAATTTGTTTTTTTGGTTTTTAGAAACTTATTGGGGTTTTGTTTTGCGTTTTCGACAACAAAGTTTGCACAATTTTTTTCCATCTTAATTATCAAGTTTTTGGGGAGCAGAAGAGTACAATGTGAATAGAAACAGCAGGCCCAAATATCAATTACTTGATTACATTTCAAATCAAGTACCGAAACCATCAAAGGCAACTTTACCCACCCCATGACACGAATAGTTGAACAATATTGCTAGGATTATTAGGGAGGCTGGATAGTAATTACCCGTGAAACAGTATACATTTACTGAGTAAATGAGTAGGCAGTTCTAGGAGTAGGCAGACATTGACACAAATTGAAGTACAAGTATCAATAATTATCAATAGGTTTGTGATTATTTCGGAGATCAAAATTCGAAAATATATTTTATTCCCAATACTCCCCCGAGTTGAAGATGATACACCAGTACAGACGCTTTGTGCACATAATAAGTAGTCAGTGAAACATTCAACACATCAAACTATTCAGGATATGTAAACTTGTTCGATCTTACCAATACTCATAAAACACTCCTAGAATTTTTTCTGTTTCAAAACCGTCTCTCTATTTGAATTACAGCGTATACTACCCAGCCTTCTTAGTGATCTCTTTTCAGCGTATTATTTTGGAATGAACAGGTTTTGACGTCACTGTAACATATTGACGGTGGTTTGTACTCGTTATATACATTGTGTTCTGGTTACATCTTGTCGTTGATGCCTTCGACACCTACCGTTATATTTCCGTACTTGTTCAAAATACAAGAAAACCTTCATGGAGGCACTCGTACGATTTCAAGTGGAAAAACTCCCTGTGAGAATTAATGGAAAAAGAAAAAATTAAAAAAAATTTAACGAGAGCTTTCGTAGTTGGTTGCGGGGAAAAATGGAAAAGCATCTGTAAGGGACGAGTTAGTAATTTATCTCACTTTCAAGAGTAACTCTGATCAAGACATTCTTTTCCAAGAGTTTTCCCTCTTCAAAGTGAACGGTTCTTTTACTCGATCAGAAGTTAGTTCGGAAACGTAGCTTACTTTGGCATCCACCTTTAATAAGTCTTCTTTATTTAGGAATGGCAAGACCGCCGAGGCTTGTCCGCATGCTATCTTATCATGTTGATCGCAACGAGGAGTCCTGATAGGTATAGGGTTACGGAGTACCGGACGGCGCTTTGGCCCGACTCTTCGAAATCTGAAACAAACAACGATCACTTTTAAGATTTTCAAGTATCAGAATCCTCAAAGAGTTCAACTACCGATTTGGATTTCTGGATTTAACTTGCAAAAGAACGCCTAAGTGATTGTTTAAGATGAAAAACATAATAACAAGTGGATATCAGGGTGTAATCAATTAATATACGAGTAACTCATGACGATCGAACTCATTCCTCCTTGCCTATGATCCATATATACACATATATATAAAACACATATTAGATATTGTCGTCGTTTAACTTGCAACATAGCATAATATCTCAAGACAATGAGATATTGAGTTATGTATTCCATTGGAATACAAGGAGCGTATACGGAAAAATGTCCGCGACTAGCATACATATTTTCGTTATTCCTGCTAGTCGCGAATATTTTTCTGAACTTCAGCCGGAGCCTTCAGGAACAACTTCTCTGTTCAACAGGAAATGTGCATAAATGGCGAGAACGTTAGCACGTATAACCCCTGACGACTAATTAAAGGGACCCCACTTCGCAGCATAAAAAAATAATGTTCAATATTTCCCATTTTCACAATTAACCAGGGCTGAAAATTTGCCAATTGTAATCCGGTTGCAAGTGTAATCCGTCAAATTCAAATCATATTTCTGTAGCTTGATGCGAGTGAAAGTTTCACCAATAGGTAAAATTACTGTGAGAACCAGTATCAATCTGACAGGTCAACTTTTCATTCCCAACTTCCAAAGACAAACAATTTTTCAAAGACTAGGCACTAGGTATTTAAACGTATCGAAATTGAATCCATTCACTTAAATTTCTTATGCTACCAAACAATCGGTGGGTAATCCGTTGCTTTATGAATATCGAAAATGAATTTAGGACGTGGCAATGGGAAAGTTCTAGCACGAACTCTTACATCGAGAAACTTATAAAAGTTTGATAAGTCTGCAGGAGAAATTCTTATTCATTCTTTTAACGCACTGGTGTCAGTTGTTTCCAGATGAAAACCCCTAGTGAAGAAATATGGAAGAAACCTTTTCAATAAACTTTCACTATTTTTACTCCCCAAGATTTTAGTCTTTGGAAATGTTGAGGAACGCTAATGGTATTCGCGTTCCTGAGGGTTTTTCTTTTCCCGTCCGTCTTAAAGAGATGTCATAACCACTTCTCAAGCACCGTACCCGTTTCGAAATCTTCCATTCCGAAAATTTGAAAAACCTCACCACGTACTAATTTCTCTATCAGGACGGTTTTTGTGGATTGGTTGTAGGACTCTCGAAGTTAGTGGTAGCTTTACAGGACACGGATACTCCATCATTACGCTCATCAGAATCCGTGAGATTGATCGAGGTATCACGTATTGAATAATTTTGACTGTGCTGCTAACTAGCCTGATGTTGTTTCATCAATACATGAAAATAACAAAAATCTTCCGTGAAAGGGTTTTTTTCTCAAATAAACGCTTTCGTACTGCGAGGACGTAGAGCCAGCGCGGGAAATCCCTCCCAATCTGTTCCGATTTTCCATCAGCGCCCTTTAATGAATACCTACTCCGAGAAAGCCTCTACAACCCGTCTGGTTCCTACTCGCGGAAAAAAAATCCGGTAATTGCATTCCGAGGTTATTTGTGAGCGGCTCAGTTCATCACGGGTGTTCGCCTGTTTTTTCCGCTATCGCTATCCGTTCCGCGTGCTCTTTGACGCGTCCACATTAATCAAAATACATAGCGCCACTTTGAAAAAATGAGAAAAATCGCTACGACCGCTCTTTAATTACCGAGTTGTATGTGAAGTTTCATGAAAACATAAGTTCAAAACAAGGGTAGAATTAAATCTCAACGCTTGAAATTTCACTACACTGGTCTATTAGTATTTGCACGAAGGTATTCCACCTCTCCGCTACCTATCACACCCAGTGTTTCCAATCAGACCGAAAAAACTCCATCAAATAACTACATAACATTTTGATTTGTGGTACACAAGGTTGGTTTTGAGAGGATAGTTGGATTAGTTGAACAGATTTATGTGGCTCCTACCCACGTCCATTCTCAGTATCAAGAGGTAAATTCCTTGCTTTGTACCTAAATCAAACTCAATTACTCAAAATTCCTTAAATTAAAATAAATACCTACTGTGAACCAGGGGAGACCGACCAAGTACCGAATGCCTCCGTAAGCAATGCTCGTGGTACAAATTCCTCCTAAACCCTTCATTAAATACAAGCACCGCGAAAGCAGTTCTATTTATAAACTCCTAACGGGGAATGTCACAATAAAAAGCTTAATTAAGCAAATACTTACCCTGTTAATTAATTAACAAACACAGTGAGCTCAGAATAATTCATTTATTATAATAATGTTTTCTGAAGGTAATCATCATAAAGGATAACGTTTGTTAAGGCCATTAGCAAATTGTTCAAATGTATGTTATGCGTATTATGGTAGACGACTCTACAACTCAATCTCAGGCTGAATCCAGACATAAAACTTGTTTCTGTAAAACTGTAAATATGTAAAAGGACATTTGAATGATATCGATAAAACTCATTTAAAAGCAAAAGACATTGAATTCCTTCTAATCCTTAAAAAGCAATAACGATACCCCTCAATTTCATATTCACTTGGAATTCATCGCGTTTGGGACGAAGCTGAGACGATTCGTTATCTGTCGTCTGATTTGACGAGATGAGCGTAGGCCGTGTGAATCTGCTTTTATCTGTAAGGAGTTTTAGTTGGGATGAGTTTCCAAGGAGTCAAAAGCCGTTTACATTTTACATTTAGATTTTCTTGAGGAAACGTAACCTTTCGGGAGAATTCTGAAACTGAAACGTATGCGAGAGGGAGTGAAATTTATTCCTCAGGTTCGATAATAATTAGTTCTGCGTTGATGGTTCTTATTATTGGTCCAACCACACTACATACTTAAGGTTTTCTAAACTGCATAGGGATTATTGCTTTGTATATGTGTTTAAACTGAGTTTATTTTCCTTCTCGGTTGCTATGAACTATACCTACCTAGAATTTAGGGGAGTTTTAGGGGAGAAAATTACCCATAAATTCCCAAAATGAAACTTTTTGGCAAGTGACACCTCATTTTAAAGGTTTTTTTTTTTCATGCTGGACACGATGGTGAACATATGTATTATGTTTTTGTAGGGCTCGTCAAAATTTGTCCGCCTATGGGTATAACTCGAAAATCGAATTTTTCGACTCGTCACACTCCTATTCTTGAGGTGCTAATTATTGTTATAGAATAAAACCTAGCGGAATCCGGCCCTGAGAAGAAGAATTGAATTCCTTCATCCTTCGGACTAGTTTCCAAAATATTAGAAATCTTGGGTTAGATTTGAATTGGCCTGGAAAAACTATCCGAAACACCACAATGAGGGCTCGAAGGTAATATATAATATAAAAATCAACACGAGCTGATTCAAACCCCACTTGGTTTTGTGATATCGAGTTTCTTGTTCTGGGAAACTTAATGTGTGTATGGAAAGCACGTGATTTCGAATTTTCGTTGGTAGGACTTCTTGATAGAGATTAATTAGTCAATATTGCGAAACATTGAAATATTGACGAGATAATCACTGAGCAACGCTACCGTCCGACTGCCCTTAACTCACAATATTTAATCGTGTCAATCGTGTTTTCGTTTGGTTATTGGACTTGAAACGATATTGTATCCAGTAAATCTATATAGTGATCTATATAGAAAATAAACCGGTGTGGAAGAGTTTGAAGCATTTTTCAATAAGCCCCATTTGTACACGAAGGCTCGGCGATAGGCGAGACGCTCACCATGAAAAATGTAACTCGAACCAGCAGTCCGTGGTAGAGTGGAAAAAACACACTTGTAGGTTTAGGTCCAATGTGAAGCTTGAAGCTGGGGGAACGCATGGGGTCAAGTATGTTGGTACATATAAAAATGGATAGTCCGGTCGGTCGATCGTTCGTTTGTAAGTTTGAAGTATAGGGATTTGACATGGCTACGCCCTCATGAATAATAACCTGCTACACATTCTCGGTCACGTGTGTTCCCGCCTCCCAGGTTTTTGAGGGAAATCTTCACAATTTATACGGACGGGGATAGAGAAGGTCAATTCACACGGGCGATCGCCCATTTCATCGGTATTAGAACATAATATTATTATTTTATCAACCTTTAAGATCCGTGTATTTATAAGCTGGGAGCGGCCCGGGTATATTTTTATCTGTGACAAATATCGTAAATAACAAATTATATGGAAATCTATACTTTCCACTAGGTTACAAAAATGAAAGTGAACTTAATTAAACATTGAACGTCTAATAAGTAGGTACGGACCAGTAGTAATGATGCTAAAACCAACAGTAGATGTAGTGACAGTCACAGACATAGAGGCAGCAAATTCTGAGAGTCATATGACCCTACACGAAAATGAAGATTAAACGAAGGTACAATATTTGAACAGTTGACATCCTACTAGATGTATATTAGCAATAAGTAATAGATTTAGATTTATCCGAATGACTCGATCTAGATGCAAGAGGTAATCCATTCAAAATTCTCGGGGTGTTTCCCAGTTAGCACTCCCAAGTCCCAAGTCGGTGGGAGATGGGTCTCATGAACTCCTTTCAGTACTCCATCGATCCCAACAAAGTGGAAGAGGGTAGGAGAGAGACAGCGAATGAGATGGAGAGGGATGTCATTTCCCCTCTTTCTTAGGGTAAAAAAGTTTCTTTATATCTAATTTTGTTTAAACTACCAACTTGGGGCTTCCTCCTTCAACTGGGGACTCTCCTGATTCGACGATCTCGAGAATATTCTAGTGCCTCGGGGCAAATGTTGGGCGAATCCATAAGTGTGTACCAAGACGAAAGATAGATAGATAGAAAACATGCTTTATTGAAAATGGTACATTCAAACTTCATATACGAAACTCTACAAAGTGTCATGTACTAATCGTGGTCAAACAAGACCGTTCGATGAGTTCCCCGATTTCCTAATATTAACTGATATTTATACAGCGTCTAATAACCTACTTAAACTCGATAACAATGTTGGAAAAATTTACAATTGATACGCTACATTGTTTAATTTTATAATGTTACCTAAAATTCATATCCACAATTTTCATTACAATAAATCATTTGTGTATTCCGTTTGAATATCAACAAAGTGTCCCCTTGCACCTATACTTAACCTAACTGCTAAATAAACTATACTCGACCATCGTTTTATACCGCAGTTTGCAGTCCACCATACAGTACCCGATTAAATTCGGGTCTCCAGTCTTGAGCTGCACAATATAATCGTCCCATTTCATTTCCGATTTTCCCAAAAACTTCCTCCTTGCCGTACGCAACGCTTTGCACTTACCAACGAAATGGAAAGCGCTTTCAATCTCTTCGCTACTACAAATGTCACACTTTTGGTGGTTGCTAGACTCATAGGGCCGGAACTTCAATGTCAAAATGTCACCTCCAATCTTGAAAAGCCACTTACAGTATCGAAAATTGATGAATTGCATGAGAGGTACCACATCGCTTTCGAGTCTTAGGGCCGAACATTGAGGGTGATTTTGGGAACGTAACGCTTTTTGTTCGCATTCCGAGTGAATAAATCTGGATATTATGTTGAGGCTCTGCCTTCTAAGCTTTTTCTACTCGCACAGATTCTCCGGTTTCATAAGCGGGGTGTCAAACTTTAAAGAAATGAGCTCCCACTCCTTCGCCCAAAAGACGATCTGCTCAATACACTTGTTGGCTAAATATTTCGGAAGGCGATTATCGGGCAGTTTCACAATTTTTAATATGTAATTGAAGTGCGTTTGGAGAGTGTATACATAAGTAGGTTTCAAACTAGTTTCAAGAAATAACATATAATTAGGCGTGCATCTAGGAAGAGAGAAAACAACTTGGATAAAGAAGCGAAAAACAGCTTCAACCTGGTCACTCGAAACAAAGCCCCAAACTGGGGATGAGTAACATAAAATTGAGCGCACCACAGCATCAAAAACCTTCGCTTTATCTGTGAATGAAATCTCGGGGTGGTTCAAAAACGGTTTCCACATGCTAGTGATTGCTAATTTCGCAACCGCACTCCTCTCCAGCAGGTGGTGGTTGAGGGAGAGTAGGGGTGTCAACATGAAACCTAAATACTGGTATCTGTTGACAACGTCAACGCTACGGCTGCCAAATTTCCATGTTCCCTTCGCGCTCGGTTTGCCTCCGTTTCTGAAAACCATTATTTTGGATTTCGATAGGTTCAGCTCAAAGCCCCATGTCAGACATATTCCTCAATTTGATCGATCATTCGTGTATCAAGACGAATTCATCTTGAAAATAATAGCACGGATTTTAACACGATGGTAGGATAATGAAAGCTGGTTCTGAAATAAATAATGCAGATGGGATGAGAAAAGCTCGACCATATTTGTGAGTTGGTTAATAGTGGACAATCATTGTGAGTATTTGGAACATCAGAAAATTAAAGGAACCAAATGAACCTAGTGAGTCAATAAAATAAAACACGACAGAAAAAATGCATTTAGAATTTACGTAAACCACAGGGTTTTTCAGCACTTTTTTTTCAGTAATGTTTCTGTCCTTTTGACAAAACGTATTTTTTTGCGCTGAATCCAAATCCAATGAAAAAAGTGAACTAATTGACAGCTTGCAACAATTGAAGTCCCAAGGCTTCTACTGGGACACAAAAACACAAACGGTGGGTACAGCTTTCGTACAAGTACGCAACCACGAGGGACATTTTATGTCTTTGCGCCCCCTCCCATCAGAAACTTATATGAAGCTTGCATTCGTGTTGACAATATAAATTATTGAGAATGATCACCTGTGTGTAAACAATTATTTAAACAATCACGCTCATACACGCTAAAATTACGAAGTCGACTGGTTCGAACCAACCCCACAATGAACCATGAAACCTTCTCATAACCCTCGGTCAATGGAGAGGGGTCCAAAAAAAAAAAAAAAAAATTAGCGACAAGATGAAGGATTTTTCAACGTGAAGATGTAAATGAATGCAAAATGAAGGCGCGGAATTCCAGAGGCTTATTAAAACCCGATCACCTCGCCAGCCAGCCCTCTGACGTCATACGCTCGTGCGTCATAGGCTCTGACGTCATACGCTCGTGCGTCATAGGCTCTGACGTCATACGCTCGTGCGTCATAGGCTCTGACGTACTAGTTGGCCTCCGGCCAGCCGTCTGACGTCATATGCTCGTGCGTCATAGGTGCGTCTGACGTAGTGGCCCGCCTGTCGCTTGTGTTCTGACGTGATCTGAGGGAAAGGGTGAATCAAGGAAACAAAATTTTCCCGTTTCAGTTTATGTGCCAAAGCAAAGACATGAAAATGTCAAAAGAATGTCAACTCCATCCTGTTGTTGATACAGTCGAGAATTAAATTCTTGCATACGAGTCTGCAACACATTGGGACATTTTATGTCTTTAAAGAAGTGATTCAAGAACCTTCGAACAATGCTACATCACCTACCCCAGTAGCGTAGTTGTTATACTTAATTGTAGGATTCATCATAAATTATGAAGCTTGCATTCGTATAGACAATATAAATTATTGAGAATGATCACCTGTGTGTAAACAATTATTTAAACAATCACGCTCATACCGCAGCTTGTCGGCCACGCACTCCGCAGTGGTTAACGTAATATGGTTAGGTAAATCGAGAGCTATCCAACGAGTGGTGAACGATTTTTGTACGATGATAACTGGCGAAGATAAAGTTCCGTAGCAACGAATCGGTTGTAAGCGAAAATCATCGGAAATATTTTCGTGACGCTTCTCCGTTGCATGTCCCGCGTTACATTTTCGAGTTTATGTAGCAAAGTAAAGACATAAAATGTCAAAACTCCACTCAATTCGAGTATCTATCGATTATTGGAAACTCAGTCAAGAAACAAGTCTGTGATTATTGCACAAATTGACTTTGATAGTACCCACGATTGAGTTCGATGTGAGATTATCCGGAACCTAATGTTAATGTTTATTCTTCACACGCGAAGTTCAGCCCCCTAATTTCATCTACTCGTTTCATTTCTTTTTTGATTTGACGGAAGATTGAAACGCGATGTTTCTGACGTTCCAAGTCAACAATCCCAGTCCGTATGAAAATTATACCTTTGCAGGTAAGTAATCAACCATTGAGGGTTAGTTACCGCTCCAAGGTTGACGTTTGATTCTGAAAAGAAAACAAAATTTGGGTCCACCCATTTCATGAGGGAGATTTATGGACTTGACAAAACCTGAAATGATGATTTGGTAATTGAATGTTTTATTCTTAAATGTCAACCCTTTCTACACAGAACGGTTGCAGCGCATAAAAGTAGGTCTGTATGATATACATTAGGACAACGTTGAGGCAACGGCCTTGAGTGAATAAAACAATAAGGTTTCCAAATTTGACATCACACGTTAGTTTCTCATATCGATGGCGTCACATGATAACCTCGTATCTCAAAAAAACAAATTTTACAGGAGAGGCAAAAAACTGATAGCAATGGCATAAAGTGGCATTAGGAGTTACAATCTCATATAGACCTCTAGAAGGCAGAAAATTCATTTTCCGCTCAAATTTGAACCACAGGCCGATGAGATACGAGGTTTTCTTCCCATACATGCAAAAAACTGAAAATCGTCAAAAATCAAGATACGAGGTTATCATGTGACGCCATCGATATATTAATTATGTACTGACCTATCGCGGTTGCAACCAAATTCCTAATAAATGAATGAATTGCGTTTTCATTGGTGGCAAAAACATTTATTCCCATTTCTCCCTCTAGAGATACTGGTTCGAATGAAGTGGGAGAATGTTGACTACTCATTTTTTTCGAACTTTCTAACTTCTACATGTTACCGTCCCATCAACTTGTATCTCCGAGTTCCGTTTAACCAGCTTTTTCATCTTCGCAACTTCACGGAGCCAGAAGTCTTACTTCAACTGTCAGAAAACTTTGGCTCATCAATCCTTCTGCCTCAACCCCAGGTCTAGGACTTTTGATTTGGCACCGCAACACCCCGCTCGCTCTCGCCGGCAGCGGAGGATGCTTCGGGGAGGAATTCAACCAGGGTCATTAAAATGCAAGGCACAGAATCCCAAAGTTGTAACTCCCTCCTGAACGTCTCCCCTCAGCAATTAACGTTTTCAACCAAAAATGAACCGGTAACCCATCATCAATGAGGGAGTAGCTTGTTAACAGCGAGGATTGAGGGGACGTGGTTCAAATCCACTAGTTCGGTCTGCAGTAAATGGCAACGGAATTAAACTTCAATTGAATCAACATTAATCTGCAGATTACGAGGTGATAATTTAGATGGGCTATTTGAGAAGGAGAGCTATTGAGAGAGAAGATGTACTACAAAGGAAAGTTCTTGTAACGGCTCCTACATAGAGATATTTAAAATGTAGGATGGATGAACCTCAAATTGTATTGAGGTTGAAGATGCACCAATACACGTCAGCAGATACAGCAGGACAAAGACATTCGATTCATGCACAACATCAACAGAATCTGAAATTATCTGATATCTCATACGAAGAGATAGCGACAACTCCACACTTCATGAAAGGTATGTCAGTCTCTTCGTCTTCAATTTTGATTCAGTATTTACAATATGAAACTTGGCCCTAAATGCTTAAATTTCCAGATATTGGTCCCTTTAGTTTGAGAACTACCTCGACGTCATCTAAACAACTCTTTCCTGGCTTCTGAGTTAAAACAATTTCCTAATTGGCTCACAGCCATTCAACCATACAAAATATATATTTACATAATTTTACCAATCCATAATTAACTTTTAATATATTAACATCAACTTTTGTATATCACATCATATATTAATCCAATCACGTAGCGCATATCAAAGTGCTTTTGGACATAATTTTCGATTGGATCGTGGTGAACAGCAGTTGTCTTGCACTATTGTAATGTGGGGAGTTGAAGCGGATATGCTTGGATCTTCAGAAAGGACTCCGCATCAGGGCTTGGGGCTGATCATAATATTATTATGTAGGTACTTCCATGTGAGGCACTGGCCAGTTCTGACCCGTGAAATGGTTTTATAATATTCCTTCCACATATCTCTCTTAGGGCATCGTTCCGAGGGCGTTCCCTCCATCTGACCCATCCGCCCTGCCTGGATTAATAATGCAACTATATGTGGCTCATTGTAAAGGCACATCACCTCTGAATTCGTGCAAATCTTCCTTTTTTACCACCTTGCCAGAAAATTTTGCAGATCATTTTTTACCTCTTGCCGGGATCAGGACCCTGACTCAACCGTCTTGATATCCAAAAGTATAACAGTAAGAGGCCCTTGTATTCATCAAATTCTTGCCAAAAGTAGAGAAATATGAATTTTTAAATGGCGATAAAATGCCAGAGGGTCTCAAGCTTCAGAAGTTCAAGCTAAGGCTTGATCTGAATGTCAAAATTACATTTAAAGGTGAAAGACCAAAAATAAACACGTCGTAAAGCGGAATTCCTTCCATTTTTGGATTCCAAGTACTCTCAAATCTTGAGCTTGCATTTGAAAAAAAGTAGTTTAATAATTTTTTAGAATTGAAATCAAATGAACGGTTCTCAATAAAAATTGAGAAAACCTTTCAACATCTTCCCTCTCATTCGCACACTTGCCGCCCCCTTTAGCTTCTGAATGTCGTTCGAGTATAGTACTTACGAGGATACTGTTCGTTGAACAGCGATCTTGACAGAAGGCCGATCTATACGGGAAATAATAAAGCCGTTGGAGAAGAATTAACAGCGTTTTTTTCGTAAAACGGTTCTTTAAGGGTCTTTGTAAGGGGCTAAAGAGAAGTCGACTAAACATTGGCCGGTTCAGTCGGAAATTAAAGCCGTAGGTGTCTCAAACCAAGATACAGCGTTTGGCTTCTTTCCTTTATACTCAGGGCGTTTATTAATCGTCTGAACATCCCTCGAGGACCTCTTACTCTACTCTTCCCACTTAATTTATCAAAGCTAAGCACATTTCATTTATACCCCAGAAAAGTCCGTCCGCTTAAAACTGCGGGGAAACAAGGGATATAAACGGTGTGCAGGGAGTGGAGGGGGAGGAAATCTTCTTATTAAACAAACGAAGTTTGAATCTCATTAACGGGATTATAATTATATTTGCCGTTACGAGTTTTAGCAGTCTTTCATTTTCTAAGGAATAGTCAAGAATGTTTGTTCCGCCCGCAGACAATGGGAAGGAAAGCTCGACTTTATCGTTATGAGGTGCTTAGCACATCCTAAATCAGGCTTTCCTTTCTCCGAGGGCCGTCGACAACGTTCCGCTCTGATTTTTTTCATGTTTTCAACTTTGGAGGAATTTTAGAAGGACTGCTTTTAGAATGACGACGCCGTTTGTTATTTTAAAGATGCTGCTGCCTTTTGAAAATGAAGCAACAATACCTTCTTAGGATTGAGGTACCTACATAACTATGAATGACGAATGACTCTGCTTGTACCTGTCCATGAATAGTTGGTTATTTGGGGTTAAAAGCGTTTGGAAGACGAACGCTCAGATTGGATAGAAAACATTGTAGGGTAATTGATGATTGATTTCAAGTCTAACGATATGCAGTATACCCTATATCTGTACGCCAAAATACGAGTATAATCAAGTTTTCAATACCCGTAACGAACGTTTCAAACCCATTCGGATATCCATCCCCACAAAAATACCGCAGTACAACACTGATCTCGTTCCAAATGAACCATCCGAGCTCATCTCACCACGGTAACAACTTTCGTCAGTTATTGTGTGAGTGGAGCTTCTGCTGACAAGTAATGGGGCGGGATATCATCCACCCGGAGTGGTGGAGGAACAATAAGTCACTCAGACATCGGTCATATTTCGTCATTATCTGAAGAGTTACTGCTCTTGTCTTGAGAAGCACGGCAGCCCAAATGCATCTGAGTACCTCATTGTTCCGACATCGTGTTTGGGACTTTTTACGACAAATATTAGGACGAATAGCTACAGTTTGTTCACACTTTGTTCACTTTCTATCCTTTGGTCGCCGTTTCCGGAATACTGATTTATTATAGATTTAAAAATGATTATGGATTGACGGTTTGTGTGATGTATAGTGCAATCATTATTTACACATGAAATTTCCTTTAATTGAAATTCCAGGATATTTTCAATTACTCATATAATTATAAGCACATCAAATTATTTAGAACCCATAAATTCATTCACCTCCGTCGAGAACGTTAATGTGCTTGCCCTGTCATTGACATCCTATTTGGTTCCCTTGACATCACACTTTCAGAGAGGAGAGTAAACTAACTATGCGAGCACTCACTCCTCTATATAGCTCACTTACCGCGGAAGTGACTTTCTCCTCTCAAAAGAGCGTTGCATAAGTGCACTGGGGCTTTTAACCCTCCGTATAACATGTGTGGTTCCCAGGCGTACTGTTTTCATTCTGCGCATGCTCCATGTTGGAGCTTGAGTACCTTCATTTCCAGTTGTTCTCCAGGAGTAGGCTTTTTGAGAGCGCCTGTCTATGTGGTTAGTAGCTCTTCTTTTTTCTTGAGTTTTTGAAAAGCATGTTGGAGGTCCATAAAGACCCCACCTGGTGGTTTATGTAAACAAAATGGCATGATTAGAAACGATTTCACCCACTATTTTCCATTATCTGAGCTTGCCAACTGCTGGAAAACAACTGGAAAAGGGGTACTCAAGATAACAAGCTCACGCGCAGAAAGAAAACAGTGCGCTTGGGGTCCGCCTTGACCCCACATATGGACAGAGGGTTAAAAGCCGCAGTGTTGACGGAGATTGTAGAGTTCAAAGTATGATATTCGTTTCATTCACGGAAAAATGCCAAGTTTATTACGAGTTTCATAAAAGTGATTATTAAAGTTTTAATGAACCAAGTTCATTATGAGTTTTTTAATCAATTTTCCCGTTTTTCTTGTAAGTACTTATTATAACATGAACATGGTGGGGTTTGTCAGGACCCCACCTGTTGGGCGGAGGGTTAAAAAATCCGTCAGTTAAGAGAACATTTTAGTGATATGTGTTGATAACCGAAAGTCCATTAAATGACATGATTTAGGAGAAATCAAATACACGGTACAAGTGATTTATAAACATATAAAAGTTTGGGTAACCGTTAAATAAATATAAAGTCTCCGGTTAATTTCGAAAGTTCTTTTTTAAAAACGAAGTGATACAAACTTAAAATATAAGTTATATCAAGGGAAGGTAACCTGTCTGAGGGATCTAAATCACGAGGGGTCATGATCAACCGAGCCTTAGTAACGCGTAAAAACAGGGGGATCCTTACAGAGAACTATATTCTCGATCCACTGCTGTGAGATGAGGCAACAATTTTACTCGTTCAATGTTCGGTTTACTACGGCATAGCGCTAGAACATCTTGCAGTTGATAGCAATTATGCGAGCAAAGAACACGCTAGCATATGGTTAAAATTATCGAGCGGTAAAATTATCGAGCGTAAAATTATCGAGCGTGTAAAAACAAGGGTAAAATTATCGAGCGTGCAAATTTAATCAGGGTCAGTTTTCCCCGTAGATCCTCCGACAGCTAGTTCGATTATAATTTAGGTATGTGATTGGTTCAGCTTAGAAGGTGCCTAATAAATTGAAAATCCCGACCTTTAAATGTGATCATGCTGTTCATCAGTTTGAATAATTAAGGGTTGTTGGAGCTAGGGATACTACATTAGCATAATTGAGGAGGTGAATACAAATGTAACATGTCCCTCTTTTACCTAACATGATTGTTTTGGCGACCTTCTCTCAATACAAGGCACAAATCAATACCACCCTTTTTTTGCCGAATCGCACTAAATCCCGATGAAATGAACTCGAAAGTTGTCTTTGAAGTATAACGTAGCTTGTACATTCGTGTACGTACGTGGTGGAAAAGAGTTATACGAGTATTAATTTTACCGTGTTCATACCAAAACCCTACATATCCAAACACCCACTTGTTATGATCCTTCATACTATTCCATTCTATCGAGAAGCGGAACCCGTAACAGTATGTTACTTGACAGCCAGCTAATATTAGGTGCTGAACTTGAGTGTGTAGGACTAACACAAATTAATATAATACATTATATGAACTAGTATGTATTTGCAGGGACCCCATGTCCTGTAAACAGTTGGCGGTGTATAGCGCCCGAGGTCTAACAAAAACACGAGTATCTTCGGTGAAATGTACATCGCAGAGTAAAATACGTGCGGTATTGATCGTCCAAAACTGGCGTTTTAAAATAATTTAAACTATATTGCCAATTAAAAATGGCAATATGTACTGCACATCAGGTTGTACATACACAGTATTCCAATCCAATCCAACCAAAACGGTAAAATATTCTGCAATCATTACAGAGCTGTTCTTGATAGTAACCATAATATTATTAGATACACAATGGCTAATGAGTATCCGTGCTGCAAATTATAACACAACGGCTTATCATACTCAGCAGTGCAGTATAAGAATAGTTTTTTCTTTATAGGTATGTGGCTTTAATATTTTCTTCCCACCAATGCTGAGCTAGAAAAATAAAAATACGAATATTATGAGAAAATAGTTATAGGCTCAGGTTTAGATAGCTTAAGACCCCAGTTTTCGACGCTGCTTATTATTGGATTGCGACAGGTAGGTCTTATTTCATTGGATCAAGAACGTTATTTTGCACCCGAAAAGATCGAATCCTTATTTTCGAAAAAAAGAGACATGGTTTTGCAGGTTCACTATCGATAGATCGTTCTTCTTATTAATCGCGGGCCTCGTAGCTTGCCATTTTCGTCGACATGATGTCCACCACACGTGAGAAAATTTGGGGTTTTGTCCTCAAAATTTACAGAGGAAATCTCGGGGGCGGATGAAGAGCGCGAGCACGGTTTGAGGTGAAGGGCCGGCTGATAACCGGAGCTTAGGAGATCTTCTTGGCTTCAATATCCGGTGTTCCACATCAATCACCGGACCGGTGCTTTACCCAACAGCGCGATCAGAAATAAGAGGATCAACAATCAATAAATTAGAGGGATCCCCGAGGCAAGCAGGTCTCCTCGGTAAACATGCATTGGTATTCAGAGCCCGTGAGATGGAGCTCAATCACAATTACTGCATTGTGGACCGGTATACCGTGAACAATAAATTACTGGAACGACGTTCCTAATTTGAATTTACCAACCAATATATATTCAGCAGGTACATGCAATTGAATCATACGTAACTAAAATAGTAACTTTGTCATTTTTTCGGATAATTATAATATAAAAATTATATGAAGTCATCATAATTATTATGATTATGATATTACACCCAGCACCTGAACTCTGCAAAACCACTGAAACATGACTATCACTGGAAACCATTTGAATTAGTTTATTCATTCAGACCCAAAGGTGTGAATGGGCGTTCTAATGAATTCTTCGACACAGAATTGTTAACAAGCGTTTGGTCGAATATGGCACGAGGGACTAATCAATAAAATCACTCCATACGTTCCAGACAACCTTCTTCAGTTGCTAAAACGTTATCTATTTGGTAGAACCTTCCAAGTTCGTGTAATGGATCAATTACAGCCTCGGTGTCTCAAGGAAGTGTTTTGGGTCCATATCTCTGTAATCTGTACTGCTATGACTTGCCACTTCCGGATGGTGAGGCCCATTTCGGATTGTATGCCGACGACCTTGTGTTCACTGCATCTGCTGATAGCGGAGAAGAGGTTACTCGAGAGCTACAACGTCAGATCGATTTGCTCGGACAATGGAGCACAAACTGGAGAATCAAAATGAATGCACAAAAGACGCACATTGTCACATTTACGTACCGAAGAAGATACGTCGAGCCTACAGTGTAGTACTTGGGAGAGCCAATGGACCCATCTGGTTCAACGAGATACCTTGGGGTCACCCTCGACAAGCGCCTTAACTTCAGCGATCACGTTTCTTCCCTACTCAACAAACTTACGAACGCGAACTCGACAGCTAGAGCCCCTCTTATCGTCGGGGAATGTATCAAATGACAATAAAATCCTGAATTATAAGCTGCTCATCCGGCCCATATGGACTGGACTTACGCTCTACATATATGGGGAACGTGCTCAAAAGTTTCGAAGAATTGCCCAAAATCAACATAAAACCCTGCAGAGACAAGTCTTACAAACTCTCTTTGGCCGCGATGAGATAATATATATTCATATACACTGGAGACCAAAAAAACCGGCGCAGTTGAATTGTTGTCGAAGAGTCAAGTTTAAATCGATAACAGTTGGGTTAGAGTCAATAGTAAGGTCAATAACAAGGTTAAGAGAGATTACGTGCAGAGGTCCATCCCTGTTTTTCCTTAACTATCCAGTTTTTTTCCTGTAATGCTCTCATGAATTCACGATAGAAGCCTACAGAAGCCTGCTGATGTTAATCATCACTCCAGAGTCCGTGCTTTAGGTCCTCTACTCACCCCACCTCACCGAACGGCTCGTCTTCAATTTGCTAGAGATCACGCTGCTTGGACTGAGCTGCTTGGGTTTGCAGCAGGATCCGTCACCCTTGGACGCCCTGATGCCGGCCTTCTGGTGTAGCTACCAATTTCACGGTTTCCTGTAGGCTTCTATCGTGAATTCATGAGAGCATTACAGGAAAAAACTGGATAGTTAAGGAAAAACAGGGATGGACCTCTGCACGTAATCTCTCTTAACCTTGTGATTGACCTTACTATTGACTCTAACCCAACTGTTATCGATTTAAACTTGACTCTTCGACAACAATTCAACTGCGCCGGTTTTTTTGTCTCCAGTGTATAAAGGCTTTAGCCTTGAACCTCCCCACGAAATAATCCTCAGCTTCATGACCCAGTTTTATGAACATGATCTCTATAATCCCTGTTTTGGCCAAAGAATATGAAATGAACTTTCATAGGATGACATGACGATTCGTGTTACTAATTAATCATACACTGATAACATCAAAGTCAGTTTTGATCTAGCTGTTAATGCCGCCACCCGTCAACCCGCTTGCTAACAACAAATTGTTATTTCGAGTAGAATCGCTAGTATCCGCGAGTTGAGTTTTGATTCAACTAATTAGTGGAAAACCGCAAACCTCATCTATCCTACGAAATTCCCCGTTTTTCTCCCTTCACAGCCTCGCCATCTATAGCCTTGCACACTTCACCTCCTTCGTTCCTCGGCCGAGTGTAGGTACAACTGGCCTCGAGACTTCGGTGAGTTTTCATCAACAACTTTTTTACACCTTTCTACCTTAAGATTCTTTATTTTTGAACTAAAATTGCCAGGTAGAACAAGAAAGAAAAAGACAGAAGATCATGAAAGACAGAAATTAAACTCACAGTCCAATGAACTGGCAACAATGAGGTAAGAAAATAAGTACTTTTTGTATGCCGATCTACTAATGTTATGTGTATTAGTTAAAGATGGTGGCATTTTGCGAAGTATGAGTGGTAGAGATGGCGGGACATGCTACTTAAACGGCTAAATGGTACCGGTATGACAGCCTGAGTGGTGAGCCTCATTTCGCGTGTAACTGACTTTGGCTCAGTGACCAAACTCTCCGGGTGCTTGTGATAATACATCAAGGCGTGCTTGATGTACAGCTGCTTCAGTGTGAAGACTTTTGCCACCCCAAACAACTCAGCAGTAGG
Organism: Stenodema calcarata; assembly: GCA_963920205.1. NCBI lineage: Eukaryota > Metazoa > Arthropoda > Insecta > Hemiptera > Miridae > Stenodema > Stenodema calcarata. The sequence continues at coordinate 25,291,471 of OY986056.1, read as the reverse complement.
GAAGTTACGTGGTTTCTTGAGGATAACTTTCAAGATTGTTTTTTGAGTCACAATAACCGGTTTCAATACGCCGCTGAATGTGTTACCCCACCAAAGAATACCAAAACTGAGTACCGATTATACCAGCTTTTTATACAACAGGATTTCTATTTCTAAGCAAGAGCACCCAGCTGAATCCAGGTCGCAAAAATGCAAATTGAAGGGTGTCCTTGTCCCTTGCTCGAGAGAAAGGTGTGTATTTGGATTTATTTCACCGCATTGGTGGTTTAGGTGGTGATCATTTCATGTTAGCCCATTACGTTTCAGTTCGGGAAGAGAAATACAATCTCCTATCGTACAAGAGCTGTAATCATCTCTACTGAATCAAATTGTTGTTATTTTGTCCTTTGTAATATACTAGAAGTTTCATTATAGCGGTACCTACACGCTATTTTTATTAAACATTTGAGTGCCATGTTCGCGCTGCTGAGGGAGCTGACGACCTCAACCCGGCCAACCCACTTCCCCGTAATGTCCTCTGAACGGTGGCCCCGTGGAGGTCACCAAGGCGTGGACGACCACCTAAGCCAGTTACGAGGAGAAATTTAACGTGTCCGGTGTATCAGAGGCACGGGAAGAACCGTCGTAATCGAATCCCCTTGATAGGGGAAAAGGAAACCTCAAGCTACGTTGAAGAGCCTTCTGGAAAATCAAGGGCCTTGTTTCACAAAATTAGAAGAACGGCCCCCTTTACCGCACCGTCGGCCTTTCTGCTTTAGAAAGACATCTCATTATCTTTTCTCGAAATTATGTCGAGCACGCCGGAACAATCGGTTTTTCGTCCTTTTGTTGTTCTCTTTATCTTTGCCGATGAATAAGCATCGGTGTTTTGTCTTACTCGAGCGTTATGAGCTGTTCCATTTAAAATGATTCACCCGAGGCTCTTTACAGACAGAGTAGGGTGGGGGTGGGCAATTGATTTCAAAAAGGCCCCCATTTAATTATGTATGAATCCGAAACTGCACTAATCAAATCAGTAATTAAGAATTGCTTGGAAGAGAACTTCAGTTCTTTTGTGCTGTAGTCTCATCATGGTATTGGGACTTAATTAATAGATTCTGTATTGGGACTTAATTACGAAACGCCAAGTTCACAATCAGAAACTTCTACAAGTTGATTGCCGAAGTATTGGCTCATATTTTTGCTACCTTCCTCCTTGAGATGAGAAAGGCAAAGTACGTTTAATCGCGATAGTCAAATTGGAAACATTCTGGATCTGTGAATTTGAACATCGTGTAAACACTATTCAACGAGGATTTGTGCCTGTAAGTTCAACTTTTCATAAAATCCTCATAAATCACAAAACCGTGAATGTTTTTGATAGATATGTAGATAATGATAGATGTGTATAATACATTATGCTGCGTGAGGTGGCTACAAATTATTTAACGACTAATTTGAACATCGTGTAAACTACAAATTATTTAACGACTGAATTTGAACATCGTGTAAACACTATTCAACGAGGATTTGTGCCTGTAAGTTCAACTTTTCATAAAATCCTCATAAATCACAAAACCGTGAATGTTTTTGATAGATATGTAGATAATGATAGATGTGTATAATACATTATGCTGCGTGAGGTGGCTACAAATTATTTAACGACTAAATCTGACCTCAAAATATTATTTTCATTTTTTATCTGAACTCGAAGCACGAATAAGGTAAAACTGAAAGAACAGGTTTTTGAAAAATCGGAAGAATCGAAAAATATTGGCATCTACGAAAATTCTAAATAATTCTGAACAGATTTTTGTAACAAATGATCGAAACAAACATGTTGTCACCAAAAATAAACTTAGTGTCGCTACAGATGGATTTCTGTGCATGATAGAGTGTGAAATTCAAATTTAGTAAGATAGAGTATTACGTTGTTGCATCTAGTCAGTTTGAGGTGAATTTTCAATTTCAACTCAATGGATTCTAATGTATTACACCACGTGAATTACACCCCATCTGTACTACAGTAGCTTAATAACGCTGTTGCAACATGAAGTTGCATCATTCCAAGCACCTGTCACTCAATGTAATACTGAATACGAAAAAAAATGTAGTTCATCCAGCAACTACATAATTTGTATTCACATCACCCTCTCCACGTGACTCGGCGAGGGTTCTCCCGAGGCGGGTTCTTCAACCTCCAAAATAAGGTGCAAGAAAATGCCCAAGTGTCTAATCTCTTGGATTACAAAGGCTGCATAAATTTACATCATCATGGAGCCGCCGGTTCCTAGGTTTATTATGTAAATGTCATGGACCTGCCCCACCCTATACCTCTTTGAACTTGGGTGTTCCTGAAATATGATGACAAGATTCAAATTTTCGAACAAGAACTGCAAAATGAAGCATCTTTTTTCACTTTCCAGGACAGAAGAATAGTCACCTGGCAAGCGTGTGGGAGGAAACTTGTTTCAACTTGTGGAATATAGCACAGAACCCATTCCTCAATGCCAGGGAAAGAAGTCGGTCTTCAGTGATTGTCATAAGAACGAGTCAAATAAAAACTACCTCAACTATTCTACACCTCTCGTACTTGTTTCAATTTTTCAAGATGAACTTTATTTTTGTCTTAGGAAGCTCTCCAATAGTCTTTTCCAACGCTTTTCTTTCAATTCAATTTAATCGTGGTACAGGTTGAAAAGTTCAGTTTCAAAAGTACTTACTCTATATCGTTTCCTGAAAGGCAGAATATCGTTAGCGCCATTTTTTTGCGATTCTGAGTTACGGGTACCGTTGGATTCGTCTTGAAAAGGCGCATCTATATAGCTATATACACATCAGTATAGTAAGCGACGAAAGTCTCTATAGCTTTCAAAAACAGCCTCAAAGTTCTCGAATCGTAATCCACCAGTTTGGTAAAATATCGTATCCACCATTCAGCCAGAACGTCAGCGCCACGAAACGAAAGTAAATACCGAGGAGAAGAATGTTCATAATCGTAAGCACCAGGAAGAACTGTATCGTATGCACCAAACGAGTGCGGGCTAAGTACCGTAAGCGATAAATGGTGTGCAGCTCTCACGAGAACGGTGGAAATACGCTGGTTTCCCGAACAATTCCATTTGGCTAGGCGGCAAGAATATCGTTAGTGCCGAAAAGTGTACCGTATCTACATCTACTCTCCAGGTTCTTTAAATAGCACGAATAGCGTAAGCGCCATTTTCTTGAAAAAATACTATTTCCCATGGCTTTTGTGCCTTTTTTCTTCATGATTCGACAGAAAATGGTCCAACTTAACATAGAATGTCGCGTTTCGACAGTTTGGGCAATAAAAAGGATCCTCTCAGTTTTTCGTCTCTCCTGTAAGATTTGGAAAATGGCGCTTAGGATATTCTACTTTTCAGAGGACCATAGACAATGATAAATCTGCTCTGTATGGCTGGAGAATATGAATACTCGATAGGCATACTCGTAGATTACAAATTTCGGACAACCATCTCTGTCCCATCACAAGTTCGTTAATTGATTAAGTTGGAACCACCAGAACACTTCAAACTTAACCTCGACCCGGAAGTTATTACTGGCTCAGCACAACTTCGGAGGAAATGGTTGTGTTACGGTTTAATCCCTTCGAAACCTCTTAAAAAACCATTACTTGAGCGGGACCCTCCAGAAGAATAATATCACCGTCCTTCGATCGTCAAGGGCTACCCGGTAAGCAGACGGTTTATTTTCGAGAATTGAAGTTGGAAGATCGTTACCTACACTATATTCTCAGTTATTATTACCCACCAATTATAATTCCAATATCATGGGGTAATTGGTAAAAGTGACCAAGTAATATTTTACAAATTTCACAGGAGAGCCTCCCAAAGTTTCTCCCTTTTCTGAATCAAGAAATGGACATTCAAAATCAGTATCTTCCTTTTTATTCCCTTTCGTATAATTTAATGAAGCAATCATTGCCTTACTAAATTTAAAAACCCTCCAAAATCCCGTTAATATTAAAATTATAGGTTTTTTTTCTTTTCTACACAGAAAACGGAGCATTGAAACCCATTTTGCAGACAGTCAATCCGATATAGAGTTCATCTGGCAAATAGTCAGTTTTATCAAACAAACTTGTGAATTCACAAAATAGTGAATTGAAGAAAAACTGGCCATTTGCCACTTGATCAATTTAACATGGAAACGAAATGAGCGTATTCCCTTCATGATCACTTTGACCAGCGGAATTCTGTCCAACCAGTGGAATCAATTGTAGGTACGAGTTAATGTGATCATGTGCCAGATGGTCATATGAAGGTCACAATATCGGGCTGCAAAAAATCATTTTGCCTTTTTTCCTCCGAATTATAGACCCGTTTCCAGATTATAAATCAACAAATTCTGCACCATAGTATGGTGAATATTATTCACTCATCATTTCCTCAAAAAATTTCACTTGGTCACTTTTACCAATTATCCGACGATATTATGTATGAATGTATTACGAAATATGTTACTGGCGGCTTACATGTAACATGATTATAATGTTATAGCAAGATAATATTTGATGCTCACCTGGATTTGGAAGCGAGGGCCCAAGAACGTGTGCCAGTTGTGGCATATCCTCCTGCAGCCACGCGTCCGCAGCTTTCCTGTACAAATTGTATTGAGTGGCGATACACCTCAATCGAAACCTTCCGTCAACAAAAACGGAAGGGACAGCAGTCGTTTCCAACTCAAGTAGCGACGTTTCAAGACCACCTCTTTCGCTCTTCACGTACCAATATAGTTTAGTCAGGTCACTCGTTCTGATCTAAAATCACAATTATGCGGTCTGCGGTTCTTAATTAGGAACAGAACGGAATAAAACTAATGAAATACTATACATCATAATGATTCATTCAAATTGGTACAGTAATAAGAAGACTTTTAAATCATTTGGGAGAATTTATGAAGAGCCAGCGTACAATACACTACTAATGCCCAACTAGGACGTTTTTAGGGTTGAACTATTCTTAATCTGCTCAATTTCTGAATCCGTCAACAAAACCGCTCTAGCTTTTACGAGAGAAATCAGTAAAAATACTTACAGGCATATTGTTAACATAGAACGTAAGATTTGCGGCGGGGTAAGATGATCTTGACGTGCAGTTTGCTCTTATTTTCTCGCCAAGGGAGTATTTCGTCTTCTCGACTAGTATTTCAGGTACAGTCACTGGCTTCTCTGCAACGAATGGAATCGTATCTTAGGGTCTCATAATATCGCTTACAGTGTTTGAGAAAATCGAACATCGCAATCGTGATTAACGTCGTTTGGATTTCACCATGCTAATCGTGATTCCCGCTAATAAAGGTTACACATATCACAATCAGCTTCCCTAACCAAGATTAACCCCACATGGATGCTGGTTGGAGTGTAATAAGTTTACAACGCAAGAAGGTTAGTCAAGTTATACCTATTCGTTCTTCGGTGATTATTTCGTTATTTTTATTTCTTAATTTCTTTCTTTCGTATAATTTCTTTCGGGCACTCTAGCTGCCTTTCGATTGCCAAGACAGATTTTTCGTACAAATTTGAACTTTTTATCTCAATTCTATCGAGAGTTACCTATCGTCTGGAGTGACACATACTTAAATATATATACATATAATTTTTGGTGTTCTTTGGTAGTGGATTAAAGATTAGATGGTCTGAAACGGATATTGCTATGAAAATTTTTCGGAAATTCGCGTTTCAACGATTTTGGGCCGAGAACAATAGGTACATTTTCTTCGAAAATTCGCTAAAAGTACAAAACAAAAGTACGAAACAGACGTTGTAGGTAAACGCTCGATGTAAGAAACGTTGATGTAAACAAAGAAAGTGTAATCATGATTGAGGACGCTAATCGGCCGAATTTGGCTGGTTAGTTCTTAATCACGATTAATGCTTAACCGAATCTGGTAGAGTCCAATAGCACATCGGATTAATGATCAACGAAAGTAAATCACGATTTGGATCGTTCAACAGTGATTTAAAATGTTGGTGAAATCGCAAAATGTCGGTGGAAAGTTTCACAGATCCTCCTCGGCCTGGTCGGAAGTACATGAACTTAGTTGAATGAACTGTAGAATGAACTTAGTTGAGCTTCAACTTGTGTAATTTGCTCATGCAATCACTATGTAGTTATAAAGTGTATTTGAGCATGTATACACTTACGTGTGTGAGTTTCATTGATATGTTCATCTTCAACTTTTTTTGGTCAGCAAGAGATATCAGTTTCATGTTGATTGAATTGGTATGATACCCCTCAGTTTCAATATGTTTTCAGAATATTCCGGAAGTGTATTCAACATTTCAAGTGTTTTCCATTTATCGCTTCATTCGGAGAAAGTTACATAGCTCGCCAGTCGTTTGCAGTTCTAATTCACCAAACTTCATTTCAACTCCGGCCTCACACAAGCTTTTGTACGAGGTGCCGAGCAATCATTCTTCACGGACGGTCTGAGGGAGAAAGTAACCGAAATAAACCAACCTCCGTCGAACCAATTTCTTGTAATCCCTAGAGCCAGAAGAACATGATTGCCTTCGCCGATTGGAGTCGGAGAATCAACCTAGCCAAATGCGCTTACCAGTACGAGCAGCTGGGTAATATTCCGAGCTTCTAATAGATACCAAAGCAACGTAAGAATTGTAGGTATTACACTCTCCCGACTATTTTCTAAATCTACTCAAACTATTACTGCAAGCTCTTCTATTTTCACTTCAGACCCCAAATCACGTCCTTATTTTGGGGCACACAACAGTCAACTTTTTGGAGATTTTTCAGATTTGAATTAGGTAGTCATGAAGCAGTAAAGGGTGAAGTGTAACAATAGTAGTCCAATTACAATGATAATTAATCCTTCTATTTCCAAAATACGTACCTTCTTAATTATGAAGGAAGAACCAAATATAATATAGAAAAATCGATAATTGCAAAATATATTTAAAAAAAAGAAAAGATTTCTTCCCTTAAGATCCCACAAGGTCTAACTCAGTTATCCCAACTTTTCAGGAGAGACAAACTAGATTTTCTAACGTACTGTAGTAATGTCCATGGTTATCGCGGCTTTTCTACGTTGAAGAAGCCTTTTCCTGCATTGCAATAAACGCCAAACCAATCGGATAGAAAGAGGGACCGAGAGATTCCGCATAAGTACCCGTTCCTAACTCATTTTGCCAAAAAACTGAGTTAGACCTTGTGGGATGATTTGTTCTATCGAAGTTGCTATTCGGATTACTCTGGTCGGGTTTGCTCTAATAGCGGCAACGGAATTCAAGGGATGGGGTAAATGATCGTTCCTGTCACACGTTGTCAAAATGTAACTCCACGGCTTAGAAAACTCATTCCGGAAGATAGATTAAGGACTTGTCGGAAAAGGAAAAATGAGGAATGTCAGAAATAATAACTCCCACGTACGAGGTAAGAGTTATCTAAAAAAAATAAGATCTTACTCTACAAATCCTAGACAAGCCAACGCTTTCCGTCCCCTATATCGACATTAATATTGGAATTCCTGCCACTATCAATAACCCGTAGTGCAATATATGGTTTTTCATAGTTGAATGGAAAAACTATCGCTCTTCCATACTACTCAGAAGAGGTTTTGAGGAAAACAAATATATTTGAAAAAATCGTCTACTCCTTTAAGGAAACTTAAAGGAATTACATCATTCAAACATTTGCCTAACTTATCGCTCTTAATAATTCCGAACTTTTTAAGTACATCCAACATGCTTCCTTTCTGGCACAAATGAGGGAATTCGATAAATTGCCTGTCTGCAAGATCAAAACCGAAGCTATGATTTAATTCATTCAAGTGACGTGCAAAAGCTGATTCCCCCTTACTATCCCTAAAATTTCCTACCAGTTTGCACAAAATACACGAGTCAACACGAGCATTTTAATTAAGTACCCCACTTCTACCCTGCATATCAATCTTATCCTTAACTGAACCTAATAAAGATTTGAGATTATTTTTAGTTTTATACCCTACTCTAAGCCCTTAAGAAGTTAATATTTTACCAATTCTAACTAAAATCTTCCCATAATACGGTATGCTAATCCCAAATTTCCCCAGCTGAAGCTTCCCTACCTAAATTTGAAATTCCTTCCCAACTCTTTTCCTTAAGAACTGTATTCCATTTTGAATCAAAAGATCTCCGTCATACCCATTACTCGCAGCTATGCTATTGGTAACTAATTTTTCTTTGGCCAGACTTTTTTCATCCATTGGTACAGACAGAGCCCTGTCAATCATACTATGGAAAGCGGCATATTTGTGAACTACTGGATGATTTGGTTCGTTGGTTATGAGAATTTATCGCAGGGGAACACACTCTTTGCCAACTCCATCGATGAACTGAGTTGTTTTGTATTCGTTTTGGACATCAAATATTTTTAAATGTTGTCGAATTGACGGAGAGGGATCCACTCCCCTCCTTATGTTCACCATATGTGACAGAATATAATGAAACGAGCAGGTACAAGCGACACTCACCAATAACGACGAGATTGGAGGTCCGTATAACAGTGTGAAAGAATGGGGCATCTGCTGACACTTCGCATTTGTACAACCCAGTCATTTCTTTTTGCACGTTGTTGAGAGTAACGACAGTTGCGTTGGACTGGTACACCTGTAACACACGGAAAAAATGGTGTAATGAAATTATAGTTTACGTCTAATAAACTATAATCACAGTTGACTATGGACTGTACTATTTGGGAAAGTGAGAACGACATTTATATCCTCCCGAGCACAACAAACCATTGCGTCTGAAGTTTCAGAAGAAACCTAATATTTTGCCATTTTGTTGTTGTTGAAAACATACTACATCTGGCATTTTTGTGTAATTGTTTACTTATTTTGTATTATTACAAATCCAAAATTTGATGTTGATGTCCCAAAAATAAAACCAACTATTTAATATTAGATATTTTATCCTTGGGAGAAAGTTCCATTTGCGATTCTAAGAAAAGAGATAATCACCATCATTTGGTGATGGGTGTCAATTAGCGTTTTTGGCGTATTGGTACGATATAATCATAACGAAAACGCAATTGCGTCTTTTGGTGAAATATGCGATGCATTTTGCACATAGAGAGTTTATATTTCCGAATTTTTTGACACTTTCAAGTTTGTTTTCCAATCAAATATGAAATCTGGCTGGTTTTGAAAACTGAGACATTTTTTGACGTTTCCAAAGAGCCCATCAAAATTTAAAAAACCGAGCTCAACATTAAAATTTAACGAAGAAATATTTAATGTAGAAAGTTGTACTGGTGACTGGGGAGGCTCTTAGAACTAGAGGTTCACAACAAGTTACTGCTGTACAAGCAAATTCTTAAACCAGTCTGGACGTATGGCATACAAATTTGAGACTGCTCTAAAAACCTGACTTATGTATTTGGCCCAGTGTGTTTGTAATTGGGTAATAGCTGATGAGCTACAATTCCATTAACATGCGATTTATGTGTGCAAGTGAAGTAGCTAGATGGGCTGCATGGCTAGTTGTAATAAATAAAGAATTTGAAAAAAAAAAGCTTTCGACGTTTTCAAGCTTATTTGTTTCACCTCTTACTTGAACAAAAACAACACTTTCGAAAAATAGGGACGCCGCCGAAATGATCAACTTGATGCTCGTAGTTCCTTATGGGCAACCACGTTTTAAAAACCTATATTTTAAACTCAATCAAGTGGTATATTCCCTGTAAATATTTCTCATAGGATTGATGAATGATGTTTTTCATTCATCGTATTCCTTGCATTGGCATTTCGACCACGACAGCCAACTGAATGGTTCTTCTTCTCTTTATAGTGAATGGTGATCCATACGCCTGACTTGACAATACGTTCTCGAAATAATTGATGTAGGGTACCCGCTGGCGTTTGCTTTCAGGCCTTAACCTACACTGAATGGTGATCAATACACTTTATCATCCTAAACATTTCTCAAAGTTTGATTGGGATTTATTAATACTATGTTGTGTGACTGAAGTGATTTGTATTTATCACTATTTTTGTACTTGACGGGTCTATATGCTTCCCTCAAGTCGAGACGCGGAGGTGCGGTAATAGTTGTACTTTGTATTACCATTTTTTCAAAGGAATATTTTACAATAAATGGTAAAAATAAATGATTTTTGAACTACACCCTGATAACCATGGTATCTATTGTATTTCACAACATTAAAATGCCTAGTGTACTCACGATGACAAGCCCTTGAATTTTAGGAAGATAAAAACTAAACGAACAACTAAAAACTACGAACAATCAAACAACAGTATGAATAATAATGATCGATTGATATTATCAATCCTCAGCTTTCCATCGTACGAAAGCGCACATGCGCATTACATCTGGGAAGCGCTAGCCAGGTGCACAGCCCCGGTCTTTGTAAGGACCAGGCACTTTGCCACAGTCAGGAGACACACACAAACGCTGTAGAATGACGTCATGGGCCCACGCTAGAAGCTTGCGGTTCTCTGTGACCTTCAACTGGAAGGTGATCACTGCAATCAGACATTTGTAATTCTTCTTCTTCTTAGATGACTTGGCTTCGGCCATGCCATTCATAGTTATTGGATTCGTGATTCAAAACAACCATCAAAGGCAGGTAGCTGCAGGTAACTGTGGCACAATGAGCGGGTGATTCAAATTTTCAAATTCAAATTCAAGTGAATGTTATACTGTTGATTAAATATTTTGATATTCTTAATAAATTTTTCATCAACTTCTACCTACATTCTTCATTCATGGTGGGGAAGCGACCCTGACGAAATTATCGTCAAATTAAGAATGACGTTAAAAGAAAGGCGGTTTGCCTTTGAATGATAACATCAAACAACGCCTTATTCTCCACGAATTCTCTGCAATGGAAAACTCAAATAGGTTTTCGCACCACCCAATATTGAAGAAGTCAACGTCACCACCAAATTAGCTTGGAGGCAATTAAGCATCGTTTACCGAGGGACAACACGTCGGAGTAAATTAATATACTAGCCTGTCAGGGGTTTTCGAAAACACCCAATTACCTTCTGAACGACAAGTACCAGGCTATTTCAAGTTGTAATATATTGCACGACCAGTAAAATTTGTACTCACAGTTGCTTTACAATTTTATGAATGGCCCTAATATCCTTATAACCTCTTTCAATAATACCTTTTCAGTAGTATTTTACTAGTTCGTACCTATTTACAGTAGTTGAGTTCCACCCACAAGCGTAATAAAACTTAAAAAATGATAATATATCACGCAATAGGTCCATTTATGACTAGGTAATGGTACTTCCACCCGTTACCTAGTCACTGGATGTCAGAGGAAGAGAGTTCGTTTGAAGTGGATTGTGATGCTTTATAGTGTGCCAATGCTGATCGCGAAGTTTTATCGGTGATCTGACAACTCGACTTCAATTCCCTTTCCCTGGTCATCTATTTAATACATATTGTAGCTCATTTCACAATTTATTTCGTGTATTTATAGGAGTCAGAGGGTATTGCATACAGAGCTGTGATTTGGCCAGAAGATGATGAACCGTTGTGGAAGAAATTTGAAGCGTTTTTTAAAATGGTTAGAAATGGAAACCAAAGCAGTAGGCATCGCTTGTAGGTTTTGTTGAAAGCCTTAAAAAAAAAAAACACCGAGTAGCGGATACCCTTCATTTATTTGATTATTGCTCACATCCACGAATACCACTGATTAGTAATTTCAAGTTGGACAATCTCCCTGGGCTTGAAGAGTTACCATTCATCCACAAGCATGGAAAACGAGGTCAACCTTAGGGCTTAATTGGCCAGTCCAGTCGAGGTCGTCCACGGGGCTTAATTGAGTAGTAAAGGTAATCAGCAATTATTGGGGATGAAATCGTCCACCTTCTCTTTGTTCCACGAGGAAACGACGTCTGCTTGGATTACAAGATTCACAATGTCTTAGTAGGAATGGTATTTACACAGTGATTTGTAGTTAATATCCACAAGTTGGAGATTACAATCGTGCTTTCTAGGTGATCCTTTTGTGAAAGGACGCTGGAATAGTCATAACCTTTTTACAAGATAAAATTATTTCCCATGTCGAAGCACATAAACGATCTTAAGTTTGACCATTTTACATTCACGGGGTCGTTTCGAAGAAAAAGTGCAATAGGAATCCTAACAATCGCAGTGAATTTCTGTGGCATTTATGGAAATGCCACAGAAATTATTGGTACGAGGCAACTAATAAATATAATATATTAGGTATATTAAACTATTTGAACAATCGTTCTCCTCTCAAAAGACAAATGTTTGGATATGTTACCAAAATAGGAATGACCACGTAGAATGTAGAGTGTGGGCAAGCCATTTTCCCCACTCTGACTTGTCTTTACTGCTCTTTTTATTATCTTCCTTGCAAGCAAAGAATAGTAGCTGGGGTCGGCTTAAAGAGGGTGAATTACAGCTTGGCTGAAGGCCGTTACTGTCTGGGAACACACATCTACTGAATCCGAACATCCGAGAAGAAATATATTAAATACCTACCCTCACTTTTCATTCTTATTCAGCTTATGTGAGACGTTTGAATGATTATCATGAGACAAATTAGTGTATTATTAGTGAAGGGCTAAAATCTTCCTGTAGCGTCAGTGGCAGAATCCTCACTGGCTTGAGGATTATTACAGCTTAGTGCTGAACGATGTGGGAATCATAAATGAATTAGTAAGGTATTCAAGATTATTGGATAATTATAATTGTTAGAAGGGCATCACAGTAGTGTGGTTGTACCTAAAGCTTGTGCATATCCAGCTTATTGACCGCTATACCGCGTCGGGGCAGACGGGTTTGACCCCTGGAAAAGCTCACCTGAAAATTTGATACTGGACAGGCATTCGTCCCTAAAGTTTGACAGGGCACCGTTACATCACCAGTACCCACTCAAATTTCATCAACGGAGAAATTATGAAAAATGCGTCCACTAACATTAATATATTAAGTGTAAGTAAATTATATTTTAAATTTAGAAACGTGAGTGTAAATTAGACCACATGAATGAGGCAAGAGTTTTCTTCTGGTTTCATTTCGAATTCAAGCTTTAAGGAATTCAAGTTTTAGTCTTCTGAAATGGCCCAGTTCATCAGTTTAGTGATGTATCGAATTGGGAGTTCTGTGATATTTGAAGTTTGAAGGGGCGAGGCCGTACCATGCATTTTCGTTCTAACTTTACGGCTAGTTGGAAAGTCTCCGGTATTTTCAACAGTGTTTTTGACAGGAGGTTAGCTCAGCTGCTGTAGCCTGCAGCCACTGTGTTGAGTCCTGACAGCTTTACCAAGTTTTGCCCTGGAAATTTCTCGTGAGGCAAGTAAAATTTGTAGAAAAATACATTTTCAAGTATTTTGATTGGAAAGACCGGTTTCAAATCAAATGCCCGTATTTAGATCTTATAATCTATCTTATAAACGAAGGGATCTTCAACGTGGGAATACCAGGATCTTCCACGACAACTCCTGAATAAGTAGTTCCGTTACAAAGGAAATCCGGCGGCATGCTATAACCTTTCTCCAATCATTGTGGCCGAAGATAACTTTTTGAGATGATCCCAACAACCCAACGACACGTTTTTGTGGGTTGAGGAAGTCAAATTTTATTCAATCAATTCATCGTCTCATGAATTCATGATCATTGATAGAATCTCCGGCATGTGAGGGGTGAACCTGATTGCTTTACCTAAGATGATGTTGTATAACTTCGAAGTGACGTTGATAACTAATATAGGTCCGTTATAGGATAACACAAAGGCCCGTTCACACGCTCATGCACCGATTTCCCTTCCAATTTCGACTTCATTTCCAATCCAGACTCGAGTTTGACAGTGAATTTACCTTAGCTTTTTCTTGAGACGCATCACTAACAAACTCGAACGATCATTCATTACTTTCCTCAAATCTGTTGGTATTTCTACAATGTTCTTCAGCTGTAATTGTTGCAATACGTCATAGTTAACCAGGAGCGTAGCGTGGCTCTGGACAATGGGGTACCGCACTCAAACTGGCTATTCTGTAAAAGTACGAGGAAATAACAAGGAAATCAAGTAAACAAAAATTAAAAACACTTGGAACATAACATAGATAACACCTTTCGAGGAACTTATCGATAACGAGATCATTGAACTTTGAAGAGGCGGGTGCAGATTCAAGTTTTGCAACCCGAGATCTCTCAATAGATATTAAAGAGAGATCAGACAACCGTTGTTGTCCCTGTGTCGATCTCAACTATGTTTTCATGCGTTTCAGAGCTGAAAATGAGCGCTCTACAGACGCAGTGGTGCTTGGAATTGTCAAAATTAGTTTCGCTAATCGAAAAACTTGAGGTAAAACCCACGGCGTTTCGGTGAGATACGAAACCAGCTCATGAATTTCCTCACCAACAAACTCCGCATCTTCGTACAGGACGGTTAATTCATTTTTCAGCCTTATTGAGTCAAATGAAACAAGACAATTGAAAGCAGCCTGAGGAAAATTATTCTGGAATACCTATTCCAAATTTTCCAGAATCCAGGAGAGACAAACGTGAGACAAATGAGAGCTTTAAAATTCGCAAACCGTTCAGAAATTGGTGCGATAGCTACATCTAGAATTTCATTGAAAATCCGTTTGTAGGCCGTTTCTGAGTTATCTCTACGCTTTTTATTTTATGAACATTCATTTTCATCAGAGTACTCAGTAAGCTTGACCCAAATTGGAGAAAAACCTTCAGTTCGCATATCTTTCAAAACCACTAAGAATGAATCTATTTTTGTCTGAGAAAATGCAATGTCGAAGCGAGAACTCTGAAGGACGTTGTACAACAAATCGGAGTGCAAGAATATTTTAGAAAATATTTTCAATAGAAAACCCGTTTCAAATTTCCTTAATTGGGAAGCGAAACCTATCGCTCTGTTGACATCATCGGTTTTCCATTGATCGGAGTTGTCAACAATATGATTGAAAAATTCAATGAACAATCCACGGTGCTCTTCTACCATGAAAATCACCCTTGAGGCGAAATTAGTCTGAGCCAAAGAAGGAATCTTTTTTCTTTTTTTTTTCAATAAAATGGCGTAAAAGATTTTGCCTTGCTGTGGAATGTGAGAAAAAAGAAATCAATCCATTTAAAGTTTGGAAAAACTGGACTGGTAGTTTGTTGTAACGCCAAGTTTAGAGAGTGAGCGTAACAGTGGACAAAGCCTCAGGGTATTTTTCTAAAACTCTGGACTGTAATCCTGTCAAATGGCCTGTCATCACCGCTGGTCCGTCATACGTTTGGCCTACCAATTTATTTTCAAGAGAAAGAGAATTTCTAATAGTGCACACAATAATGACATGATCGAATAGAGCACTTGCCGAACCGTCAGAACTGACATCTGGAACTGACCTATGAAACCTAAAAACGTTTCTTGGGGATAACCACATTGATCAACATAGTAAACAGGAACTGCTTGATATTGAGATGAATTCTGACATTGCTAGATTAGATTTAATGTCATCTAGAATGTCTCTTATAAGATCATTATGGATGTCAGGGGAGGTCCCTTTGAAAATTGTTGCCGTTTTCAAATGATCTTCCAATGGCTGGTCGTAATCTTTTAGGAAATTTAGTAACTCTTACCGAATTTTAATAAAACAAGAGAGGAAACTATGTGCGAATTGCAACACTGGTGCTTTTGAGCAGTTTTCGTCAAGTTTGTAACACTAGAAAAGCCGCTACGCCATGATGTTTTTTCAGAGGAAAACAAAATGCATGGGAAACAAAACAAAAGGTTTTTGAACTACACCCTGATTACTACTGGTATCTATAGTAGTTCTCAACATTAAAATGTCGAGTGTACTTACGATAATATATTATCGTTCCTTGACAACTCCCTTTAGATTCAAGACCTGCAAAGTCAAACTGGCCACAATTATGTCGAATGTTTCACTAAAACTTCGCGAACTAAAAGAACGCTGGACTATCGAACAATTAATGCAGCAACTAGGTATCCATTTTAGGAGGATAAAAACTACACGAAAAACATGAACAATCAAAAATATCAACATCCGCAGAATAGGACAAGAAAACAAAATGGCACTTCTGAAAGTTGATCCATACTGAATCGATCGATATTGCCAATCGGTCTGTCCCAACGCTTGCGCAATCCGCGGCATGCGTAAAACGAAGGGAAGGGGACATGGATGCAGAAGTTCCTGCAGATCAGCTTTCCCGCTCTATTTGAACAGTGATCTTCCCGCCTTATTATCGATTTCTGGGTGCTGCTTCACTAACTCAATAAGAACTTCGTTGTTAATTTTGATTATTTCGATGATTAGGTAAATCATTCAAATTTTAAAGTACGGCAGTAGAACAGAGAAGATAATATCTTATAAGCTGGAGCGCAGATTATTGATAACGAATGATAACAAGAAACTGCGCAGTGGGGAACAAACCGCTCCGCGGAACCTACTCCACCCCCGAAAAAGAACAGAACAGCGACACCTTGTGCAAATAATCCGTTCTGGCCGGAACGTTCTTCTTCTTTGTGTAATATTCCTAGTATTACCTCCTGTATAATATCCAAGGTTCCGGAACTGCGAACAGATTGACATTATACAGGAACCTTGGATATTGTACCAGAGATGTTCACAAAGAAGAAGAACGTTCCAGGACCTTTGGGACCAGAACCATGGATACTATTAAATAGTATCCATGGTTCCGACGGTTCTGTCCAAGGAGGTATTATAGACTCCTTGGTTCTGTCCAAGTTCTGTTCAAGAAGAACATTCCGGAACAGTGGAACTGTCCATCGGAACAATTCCGGTCCTGAAACTGGAGCCGTCGGAGCAGTTCCGAAATTTTTCTGGAATGACCCATCCCTAACAACCCCCCCCCCCCCCCTGGATTATTTTGCAGTATCACAGGCCCGCCCAAGGAGTCTATAATAAGGTATTATAGACTCCTTGGGCCCGCCCCCTGGATCACCTTCTTCGTCTTCTTAGATTAGTTGGCTTTGGCCATGGATTCGTGATTCCACGGAACCAACAACGGTAGGTAGCATGGAAGAAGGAATTCTTCCATGGGTAGGTAGGTAGCTGTAGGTAATTTTCAATTGAATGTTTTACTTTTGATTAAATATTTTAATCCAAATATTTGATTACGCCCCTGTTGTTAACAGTTGTACGCAGTGCAGCAAGATACTCCGGGTCCTGATAAACTGGGATTCTTGATGGACGGTGACTCGTCGCCTGTGCACGTTGTGGCCGATATTGTGGTATTAAAATTGGAATTTGAGACTGGAAAATGATAATATTCCATACAAATCAGTTGATGCCTCTTTGTATGGCTCATGACGTACTGACAGTGAGTCGTAATCCATTTATGAATTCAATATGTACTCGTAATTAATTTCTATACAGTCGTTATCGCTTTTATGTAAAAGGTAAAATAGTACATACTTTAACTAAGCCCATTCGCTTCATCTGAAAATTGAAATTCAATTAATATTCATGTAATAACACGATATCTACTCGACAATATCAAAACTATGCTGATCATGACAGCCCATAGTACTAAAAATCAATAATTGATTTTTATTTGTTAATTAAAATTAAAATTAAAATTATTTTGCCTTTGAAGACCTATCCAGCATCTGATGCTCCCATGTTTGGTAGGTCGAGATGCAATGCTATATTTTAGACCCAAACAAATTGATTGTTAAGTTCGCATGTTAGGTTGTCAGTTTACACGTGAAATTTAATTTATGATTAAATTCATTCAAGTTTCGAACATGTATATGATTGTATGATTGTATATGATTTGTTCGAATCATAATATTATACAGTATTATTCCAGTATATTATAGTTTCATTCATTCAAGAGAAATTCACTAAGTTTATTTCTCCTCAAAATCTTTCCTCCTATCATCTCATTACAGTATCCAGGGGTCAAGTTGACCATAGAAATAACCTCTCCGAAATATACCGGCTTTGGTCGAGGGTTTTCTTATAAGGAGGAAAATGTGGAACTCCGTCAAATTACCTTCGTCGCCAAAACAGCTTTTTAGCTCTCTGCTGCGGTTTCCTCTCAAGTACCAGGGAGACTTGAATTAGTGAACATAACTGATAATCCGAAAGGTAGTCAGAGGTAGTTGGGAATTCTATTAGTCGCATACACATAGGTAATCATAATAAGATTTTAATATAATGACAATGATGTTCGAATAGTGACATTTCATCAAACTTACATCGGCAACAAGATTCCTCTTCAAACCACTCGAGGGTCCGTACGGACGACGAACACACTGCAACGAATTATAAGGTTCGATGCTATAGCATCCAATAATTCAATACCACGAGAAAAATTCTCGTGGGAACAGATAAGACTAGACATAAGTTGTATTCGTTCATCTCTACTAACCGTGGGAGTGCTACCGATATAAAGATCTTGATCTGCTTTATGCCTTCGACGGTAGCGTAGATCCATTCGATCCATTCTTTCCAAGAAATCCATCTACAACAACGTTTCGTTTATACCGAGATAGGAATCTATAGATTTTAATTTCGATACGGAAGGAACCTGGTCATTACTGAAGAGTACCTGATGATAGCAATATAGAAAGGAGTATAAAAAATGGTCATCATAAACATCATAGGGTAAGAGACTTAACTTTAACGGAGAGTCGAAGAAACTTTGGATTAGCGATTTTTCGAAGAAAAGGAAGCTATTTTTCTCCGTCCAAAATTTTGTGAAACTCGAATTTCAGAGGGATTTTGTTAATCCTTTTCCTTAAACCAAAATCCTTTTCAGACCATCCTGATTTCACTGATATTTATATATATATGTTCTTGAGGCACAGAAATATTTATATATAGTTTGCATATTATGTTCAAGTATGTGTCATTCCAGACGATAATTCTCGATAGAATTGAGATACTTGAAAAGTTCAAATTTGCACAAAACATCTTTCTTGGCAATGGAAAGGCTAAATTCGTAGATGGGCAGAACAGGGAAAAAACAGGGAAAATTTTTAATCGGGTAAAAATTACCCATAAATTCCAACAATGAAAGAGTCTGACACATGACACCTCACTTTAAAGGGTTCTTCAAGCTGGACACGATGGTTAAGTCAGACTTGCAATATCTTATTCCGTTCTCATACTGGAGCACTTGGAACATGAAGAAACGTGGTTGAAACTTGAGATTTTCTTCATGGACATCAAGACCTTCAATTGAGACATTTTACATAAAACCAGTTATTTCTCTGAAAAATCGCTCATACATTTATGCTGCATCATTGTGGATTTTTTTATAACGCAACGCTTTTCGAGTCCATGTGCCAAAGTAAAGACATAAAATGTCAATAACATAACGAATCTTTTTTTCAATTTTCATTTTTTTCTCGCAATTCTGACTTCACCATCGTGTTTAGCGTTGAAAAATCTATAAACTGAGGTATTACGCGGCGGAAAAATGAGACAAAATTTGTTAAGGTTAAAGGTTAAAACCAGTAAGATGGATAAATTTTTTAATAAAACCAGTTATTTCTTTGAATATTTGTTCTTATAGCCATGTTGCAACGACTGAGTATTTTTAATTATTCAATTTTTTAATGAAGAGTCATCAGCCCTCCCTATAATAATATTGTGTTTATTCGTTGTTCATTAAAGTCTTATTGGTACCTATTAACTTTTATTCCAAGTAAAATGAACCTTCTTATGGAACTCACTGGGTTTCTCGGATCCGGAACGTAACTTCGGTCAGGACTTGGACAAAATGGTTGAGGCTATAAAAATGAAACCTAAATCAAATGCGGTTCATTAGACTTTCAAGCATGATGTTCAAATACACGGATTCAATAACTTACTGCTTGGACGCAGTACAAGGCATAAAAGTCTGAATAGTCATGGCCTTGTCGACCAGCGTACGGTCTATTAATGAGATTGGCTTGGGCTTCTTGAAACCACTGGAATTACAAAAAGTAATATAAAGTGGTAGTGAGAAAGTTTGGCTTCATTAACGTTTTGAAAGAACGAATTGATGCCAAAGCGTTGGTTTTTTTTTTAAAGAAATGCTTTTTACTTCTCATTACTTTCATAAGACGAACTCAAAGACAAACTTGTCTCGACTGTTTGAACTCTGGTGAGTAATCATTGAAATTTCACGTAGGTAATCTAGGAGCGCATGTTCACTCACTGACATCTTGGAAAAATGAGCTGGAAGTAGTTAACTGTGATTCACTGATGTGTGTGTGTGTATTAAATTCATCAGTGTAGGAGTGGAGGTGTGGGAATAACACTTTTACCGTCGAAATTTCGTGTTTAATTGAAAATTGGTCTATATTCATGTCATGTCTATATTCACCCAAGGGATGTTTCTACGCAACGTTGATGTTAAAGCAATCTATATCACCAATATGTGACATGTCATGACATTGTGTAACATTATTCTAGGTTTTAAGCCTTCCAATGGAGCTCAATTGTATCTCAGAATCAGTTTGACTTGTATTGGTTACAGTGATCGCATGATAGACACACGCAGATGCATCATGTCAACGTCTGTCAGATGACTAAAATAAGTCGAATTTTCACATGTGTTGGATTACAGACTTTGTTGTTGTGCAGTTGCTCCCATTGTAAAATTTCTGTAACCTTGGAAGAGACTTGACAACTCGTGTGTCCAACCAGAATTTAATTTGTTTTCGGGCATTCACAATAAACCTGTGAGTTGTACAGTTCGTGAGTGTTTTCTGTTAAGATTCCAATGATCCCCTAATTTACTAGTGCGACGAAAGTGTTAGTGTTAGTCGGGCCTGAACATTTCTATCTTCAATATCAAGTGATTGCCATAAAAATATGTGGAGAGGTGTCCCGGGCGTCCCGTCATGATCTTTGAAGAGACCCGATTAACTTTTTGGCCGTCCCATTCTTGTCCCGATTTTTGAAGAAGTTTAATCTTCAAACGATTCTGTGAGGCAAAGATGAAAACTGACAAAAAAAACCTCACATGTACTGTACATATGTCCTGTAACAGATGTCCTCCATTGCAGATGGCTTGACACCTAAATGGCCCTCTGACTAAGAAGAACTTTCTTTAATGAAAATAAACATAGCCATCAATTTCCTCAGCTAAAATATAGCCGGATACATTTATGTCATCCCTTCACATAACGCTTTCGTTGAAAGGATTCTCATCACCGCTCAATGGGCCAAAGAGAGAAACTTTCTTCCCCCTGACCACCATCAAGACCCATCTTGACGTCACCTGGTCGGAATTCTTCACCTATATCAATCAACACAAGGATACCCTTCGCTCAGTCGGTGGAAAAGATAAATACGTGCAATGACTTTTTATGTTACATTCCATTAGAAAGGAATTATTATAATATACCTCTCCCTATTTACCTACCTACTCTTCTTTGATGGTTCATATTATGATATTAAATATGTTAACTATTTTCAAAAATATTGTATTTTGGCAAAGTGTTCGTTTAATTACATCTCGTCCCGATTTTTTTGAGGCTGTCCCGATTTCTAGCTTACACTGTCCCAATTTAGCTGGTACAGATATGGCAACCCTAGAGTAAAGTGACATTATTTGTCGCAAAAAGGAGTTTCTTTATAACAACAACGGGACTCGTGAGTTGGTTCCATGTAACTTTAAACAGTGAATCGCATAGTGGGACGTTTCAGCATCCCCTATACACAATGCGGGATGATGTTTGAAGTAACATGTCGATCACATACCCCGTCGAGATCACCTGTCGTTATATCTCGGTCTATGACATGTGATTCAACTTCGCGTTCCCACCAATCCCGGGAGGACCAATTCTGTCAAGTCAGCCGAAATCCCGACCCCCCTAACGTCCCACTTAACTGGTGGCTGTGTCTCCCGGTTTTGATGGAACGGAAAACTGAATCATTTATGAGGCGGTTGAATTTCTCGTGTAGCGCCGGGTACAAGGTGGAGAGCTGAGGGACCAGCAGTTATCAGGGCATCTGACTTGATAATTTGTGGACTGCGTTTTGATATTCTTTCAGGAAGAGTTACTATGAAGGGAATACACAGCACGGTTGGTAGAAAGAATCTGTGAGCTCACAGTGGAAATAAAGAAATAATGTTTTGTCAGAGGATATTTGACTCTTTGTGTTGTCACTGATGAACAGACCATTAGGCGAGTAACTAACACACAGAGAAATCCAATCTCCAATCTTCTCCATCTAAAAACCTGTGAGCAAAATAGTAACATTCGTTCGTTAGATACCACCAGAGAATGTTGAATGTAACGTATTATTTATACATATGCGCGGGACTGTCACTATCTGTTTCAAATCAACATTGGAGGTCATTCTACAGTACACAATACATAATATTATCACAAATATTTTTCACAGTCTAAGTACATAATGATAGTTCCAAAATTAAGGTGGATTTCTGAGCCTAAGGTCCTGTGACCCGTCCAGGCTCGTCTCTTCCCTGCTTTTTCGTAAATAGTAAAAAACAAAACCTTATACCAATTAAAATAAGCGTTTCAGATGCATAACTTAATTGTGCATCTGAAACGCTTATTTTAATTAGTATTAGGTGTTCAGTGCAAAAAATATAGGTACGACATCTACCTTGAAGTAGGTACTTTAATAGTCGTAGTTACACGAAAACTACCTACAATATAATAATTATTATCCTAAATCAAACGTGTCTATAATTTTACTTTCATTATTTCTAAGTTCAAAATATTCAAGAACCGGTTTTTTTTTACATTCTCCTGTTGTTGATTCAGTCTTAGTTGAGTGCGGCAGCTGTTCAAATAGGGATGGAGCCAGTCACAGATTATTTTCTCTATTGATCGCTAAAATTTAATGTTATGTTCTTTAATTTTCTTTTATAAGGATGCTT
Organism: Stenodema calcarata; assembly: GCA_963920205.1. Lineage (NCBI taxonomy): Eukaryota > Metazoa > Arthropoda > Insecta > Hemiptera > Miridae > Stenodema > Stenodema calcarata. The sequence continues at coordinate 25,268,604 of OY986056.1, read as the reverse complement.
AGACATGTGACTTATTAGGGGCTCCTTCCTTCGTGCGCAGGATCACCCTTTCGAAGGAAGTAATTTCCTAATATTTAATGATATTGTTGAGCATCAACATGTACATCGTATAGTATGTAATAATTAATATGTCTATAATGATGTAATGGGGTATACAGTTTTTATAACTACATAACAATATGTCCAATACGCAAAATTCGGCAGAGAGTGACCGGAAGACTTTTTTCTTTGTTGATTTAGGAGAAAACCACTTTCGTTTGTTTGGTTTTATGCAGCCTCTGAAGAAAACTGCTATTGACCCAGAGTTTTACAGACTGAGAATAATCTAAAAGAGGAATTGCCAGCACTAGAATATTTTCCAGCATTAAATGAAAAGAGAAGGAGGTTGAAACGCAAATAAGATACTATCCTATACTGTTAAGATGAGGCAATGAATAAATATTCCCGCTTATAAATTTATATTTGCTCTGCGCTTGGAAGGTAGGTAGTGAGATACAAATATTACAACCAGTTGGCCGTAATTGTGGTTCCGTTAAAAAGAATGAGGCGGTGCTTTTCCTGTTCAGAACAGTCAAGTGCGGTAAACGGAAACGTTCCATTCCTGAGATAACACCGACAGAAAGTTTTTTCGTTCGGGCGTTCGAATTACGTTTAGCATGCAATGGTATGGGTGAGTACGATTGTTAGTCATTAAGAGGATTTTTTATTCTCTCTTGTGCATTTCCAGTTTAGCCTCTATTGCGATGCGCCAATTACAATCGTGACTGAGGGACATTCGCCTGACCGAATGAATGGAACGTCCTGAGGCGTTCTAGAAACGATTGTTGTCATGTAGTGTTGTTCTTGGTACTAAACTTACGGTGTGAAATGTGTACAATGTGGTTGGTGCACAATGTGAATAATAAATGTATAGTCTTCGCACTCCCCTATTAGTTCCTCATGACGGGGAAAATCTGGTTTAATAGTTAAATCGTGGTGTATATATCGTACGAATAATGATAGGATATTAGTTAGCGGGAGCGATCGATCTTGAAGCAGACAGTTCATTAATGAACAGGTACATAGAACCAATGCTAATTTAGATGCGGGGGAACACCCACTGCGACCACTCTTTACAGTTCAGGCAAATGTATGAGGTCCAGTATGAACCAAGAGGTTTCACTGGAGGTGGGTTTGACATTTCGCTTTTAATTTTGCTTCTTCAATGAAAAGCCCCATTCACCCGGGAACGGCAAGTAATGCTCTTCCTCCAAATTCGGAAATCTTAACCTACTGATGTTTCAGGCTTCAAGAAAAAATTCAGGTCGTGTGTCTGCCTGAAGCAAATCCTTGTACCTAATCACCGTATCTGAATAAAAGAACAATCGCTACGGAAATTTATCTTCGCCATTTTTGATTTTGAAATCGTTCACCACACGTTGGAAAACTCTTGATTCAACGAACATTTTCCTGTTCACCATAACTCTGTGAAAGTAGGAATAACAGAGCTGTGGGCATAACAGCTTTCATATTTGTGAAAGTTATTTATTTGGCATCGCTATTCGTTTGCAGCGCATACAGCCATAGGTAAGGTTAATGTTAATCTCCAAATTTTAATTTTATTGTTACACAGAAACCTGAAGAGTAGGTGACTCGTTGACCTGCAGGATGGTTGACGGCCGGGGTATGTAGTTTAGTGGATAGTCGATTAGAACTCTTCTCTCCCTGCAAAATTGTGCGCAGTCCAAAATGATGCGAGATAAGGTCTCTGGCTCCTGTCCATCATCACACATCCCATCGTCACTTCTTCCAATTCAGCTGAGATATGATGGGATGTGCCACCCAGTCTTACAAGCTCTCCATCCCTGTTATTCGCTGCCCCAGTAGCTAAAAATGTTAGTGGCGGTCTGCTAGCCCAGTTCGGTGGGAACTGGGCTAGCAAAATATTATTTTGTTTACAAACTATGAAATCGATTCCGCAATTGATACAAGAAATCGATTCTCTCTCTCAGCTATAATGAGGTATGTAAATACCAAATAGGAATCTTATGGAAATTTAGCCAGTTCCCGTGGTGGGAGAAACATGTAATTTGGCATGCAGCCGCCTTAGGACTTACACTCTAAGCAGCATAGAGCCGGCATCAGCTGAGTTGCTCCTACAGCTAATTTCTATGTAAACCACACTATGAACCTGTAATTTGGTATGTAACATCCTTAGGACTTACACTTTGAGCAGCTGAGTGGCTCCTAAAGCTAATCTCTATGCTATTCACACTATGAAGCTATAATTTGGTATGTAGCATCCTTAGGACGCTGCTCAAGCCCAGGATTAGCTGAGTGGCTCCTAAAGCTAATTTCTACGGTACTCACATTAAGAAGGTGTAATTTGGCATGTAGCCTCCTCAGGACTTTAACTTGAAGCTGCTTAAGCCCAGGATTAGCTGAGTGGCTCCTAAGGCTAATTTCTAGGCCTTCACACTATGAACTTGTAATTTGGTATGTAGCCTCCTGAGGAAATACACTTCAAGCAGCATAGGACCGAGAACAGCTGAGTGGCTCTTAAAGCTCACATTAGCTCAGGACTTTAACTTAACACGAGCCGAGTTTTCCACATCGAAACCCTTAATTTCCCACCTTGTTTCCCCAAGTCCAATATCTGAATATGGGAATAGCCCCTCAGATGTCGTCTAACTTCAAAATATTGAGTTTGCGTTCTGTAGTTCATGATTGCAACATAATGTACCGGAAAGAGTCAGTGGTGCATTACGCAGAAATACAGAAAAGAGAAAAATTTAAACGACGAAATGTGTTCAACTGTTTTGCTAGATGTTATCACATTTTCTCTCCAATTCACCGTGGAACGTTGATTTTGTCTGGAGAAAAATCGACGGGTAAACGTGAACAGAGTCAATTATTACCAGTTCACTGGCTTCGCAAGACGAAACGGATGAGAGGGTTGGAATAGGAGCACGAATAATATGATGGACCTCAAACAACTTCAACCGCTTTCATTTCTACCGAGTACGGATCGGCCCGAAACCGAGGGAGAAACTAGATACAAATTGATTTATTCCATATTAATGCAGAAAGGCTACTTTAATAATGTTATTTACCTCTAACTAGGTACATGTTAAATAAATGTCTCGGGGAATATTCCATCGGAATATCGGGTACGTAGAAGTGGGCATTTAACGAAGTTATCGTGTCGGTTGAAGCAGAAAATAAGGTTAATGGGGCGAGATTGAGAAGCCCGGTCCCTTTTCGACATTGAAACCTCCTGAGATGTAATTTTTAACCAAAAAAAGGGCACTTAATGAACCTACCAGTCTCACTTGCAAGGGGCCCCCCGAAGGACTTACACGCTAAAGTACTTGGTGCTCCACATGGAATTCAGTTTTTACAGTTAACTCGATCCGCTTCTCTTTCATCCTTCAAGGCGGATGATGGAGCAGGAGATGGGAGTTAACGAAGTTCTAAACCCCCACTCGCCACCAGTAGTTGGTGGTTCCATTGCCTAATTGGGCGAGAAATCGGGAAGTTTGTCAACAGAGCTGAAAAGGGCAAGAACAAGTTCAGAGAACTACGAGAGACTGAGGGGTAGGAAAAGAGTGAATTGATTTATTAATAACCAAACAACAGGAGGAACAAAAAAAATATGGTAATCTTTTGGCGCTTTTGTTCTTGGGATTTCATTTGAACAATTAAATATTTAACGAAATCCATTATTTTTAAGCTGAAAAAGGAAATACCTCCAAGTCTGCTAATCCTTAACACAACGGTTTATTATATTTTTTGTCCAGTCCCTTCTGTCTAGATCACAAAGGACCAGTATCACCACCTAGAGTTAAAGTGAGGGTTACGATTAACTCGGACCAAACAGAAAAAACGCGTTTCACCACCTCGAGTTTGGTGTAACTCCTACTTCAGTCCCTCCCGCAACTCTCACATTTTAGTCCGTACTATTTCTGAGGGTTAGCACGCTAACTCCTAGGTAGTGTTAGCGCCTGTTATCACACATTCTCGACATTATCGCGAGGCTTTTCGTTGTACAACTTTTCTTCAACTACCTCAACATTAGAGTTTAATTCGTTCCGCAACCTTGCTAGTATATCGAAGCAAATTTTCCCATAGAAATCAATGGAACTGCCATTAATCCGTTCCAGCCCCCAATATCGACGTTGACGAATTGAGACTTCGTACCTCCATTTTTGTCAAAAACGGAATTTTGGTTTGTAGTAGGTAAGTTCCTTGTTTTTTTTCTTCAATTTTGATAAATGGGTTCAAAATAAACTTTCATGTGGAACGGTATAGGTTTCAGTTCATATTTAGATAGAGTTTATTTTCAAAATTTTTTAAAGATCATCCACAGCTTTGTACGACCGGCCGATCGTTCACAATGGCGGCTCAAGTTGGAACAGATCAAAAATCGTCAACATGATGGTGAATCGCGAGGCCGCCGGTCGGTTTAATATTCAAACTGGCCCAGCTGATTCGAACAGCACATGGTTTTCAAATATCGAGTTAATAAATAATATTTAAAAATAATTACTAATAATGAAGCATAACAATTATTAATAACCAACAATAAATATTAATAATTTAGACTAGGTACTTGATAATAATTATTAATAATTAATGATTGTTCATAATAATAATTAGGTAATCTAATATTCAGTAATCTAGACAGAAGGGTGATCTGTACATAGAAGATAATAAACCGTTGTCAAGAATTTGCAAAGTTTTGACATTTTATGTCTTTACTATGGCACATAACTCAAAAAGTGTGACATTACGGTGTGACGAAGAAAGCGTTATGAAAAATGTCTAATGATTTTCACGTACAACCGATTCGTTGCTACGGAACTTTATCTTCTGACAAGCTGCGGTATGAGTGTGATTGTTTAAATAATTGTTTACACACAGGTGATCATTATCAATAATTTATATAACAATTTGAAAAAAAAGAAGTAGTAGTGTGGGTGTGGGAGGGGGCGCAGAGACATAAAATGTCCCTCGTGGTTGCGTACTTCTACGAAAGCTGTACATTTTATGTACCTACAGTTTCTTCGAAAATTCGCTCTTATAGTCATGCTGCATGACTGGGGACTTTTTATCTCAGTTTGATAACCCCGAAACAGAAACACTGTACTGAGAGTGAGAGTTACACTGATAACCCGCACACAGATGGATGCCAATGCATAAGGGATCTACTAACATTTTCTTATTTCTCAATCTTTATGTTGCTTATGTATCCCAACCGTTGTATACATAACGCTATTTACTGAAGTGTTTTCCTCAATAAAAGATTTATTAGATGTCGATGGGCAGACTGACCAATTTGGGTGGACAAAAATCTGAAACTCGGAAATACTTTAGGAAATTTCACGGTGGTCACGAAAGTCGTGAGGAAGAAATGGGGGTTTCAGATATCTGCCTCCCTCTGGCCTCTCTGACGTCATCACCACCTCCCTTTGCTACTGCCCGGGCGCGCTCGATCACCTAGCCAGCCAGCCCTCTGACGTCATCGGCTCTTACGGCATAGGCTATGACGTACTTCTTGGCCTCCTGCCAGCCGTCTGACGTCATACGCTCGTGCGTCATAGGCTCTTACGTAGTGGGCCGCCGGTCGCTTGTGTTCTGACGTGATCTGAGGGAAAGGGTGAATCAAGGGAACAAATTTTTCCCGTTGGTGTCTGGACTCGGTCCTGTTTCTTTTGATTATGAGACCAGAATTGATTGATTGATTAATTGATTGATTGAAAAGATTTTTTTTTGTCTAGATCAGTCGTAGTAAGAGAAAATGGAACCACCCAAATGTCATACTGTATTTTACAGTTAAAATTTTACTTTGATTGGAAGTTCGAACCATAGAAAATAAAATTTTCTATATTATGGATCCATATTATGGACTCCCATCGCCACATCAGTGGTGGCCATCAGAGAGGTTCGTCTGCAAGGCTGGTTCCACTCCGAGTCAACACCGAACCGGGCTTAGCCAATAAATAGATTTTTTAATATGGCGTTACATGTGTATCTATAGGTACTAATTTTAGATGTAATATATTTAAAATTAGTGTAGATACACATGTAACGCCATTTTAAAACCTGTTAGGCTGGCTTAAAATTAAAGAAAGAAAACAATATAGGAAACAATATACTATGCTAGTTAAAAAAGTTTGTATTCGATATATCGGATTCGTATTGTATTCGATAATTCGGAACAAGTAAAAAAGGCTTGTATTCGAATATCACAATAAGCTAGGCTTGAATAGTCAGAACAAGGAAAAATCATAGTGACTACTAAAATTCTTCTTACATCCTTAGTGAGTTGAAACGTGAGACGTATAAGTTGATGTGGCGATTTGTAAACTTCACCATTAACAGTTGAGTTATTTGATCAGTCCAAGAGACAGAGAGAATTCAAATGTGAAGTTTATTTAGGAAGAATCAAATCGAAAACATTTTCAACGCCTCAGAAGGGATTGAGCCTAAAACCAGGATATCATTGTTCCTCGAAGATTCACCCAGGAATCATACATGTCGATTCTATCTTCGTGGAGGGGAAATGAAATAAAAATCGATGATTGTCCTGAAATGGAAGCCGAGATGAAAGATGAAAGACCGTTAGTGATTGGGACGTTTTGAGCGAGGGAAAAGTATTTTCTGTTGGCCCTCTCTTTTCATCACAACGTATCCGTGTCAGTTGATTAGATCCATCTTATGGGTACGAGAAGGGCTTCGTGCTCATGATATAGAGATAGGAAAACTTTAGGGTGGAGGAAATCATGAGAGATCTAAAAACAACGAAAACATCAAAACATAATGCCGTCACAAACAGTCCTCTGAAAAATAGAGGGGGAACTCGGAAATATTGGAGGAGCATAATACATCAATAACCAAAGGGGAAACTCACTGTCACATAATTTCCGCCCGCGCTTGAAGAAATTCAAGCTCACTCATCATCGAAAAATAAACAGGGGCCAAGTACGAATAAAAAATCCAGTCATGCACCATGGCTATGAGAGCCAATTTTCGAATAAATAACATGTTTTTAAGAACATAATGTCCATGAAGAACATCTCAAGTATCAACAACGTTTCTTCATCTTCAAAGTGCTCCAGTTGGGGAGCGGGTTAAGATATAACAATTCTGACTTCACCATCAATACAATGAAAATATCAACACATGGTTGGGAGAAATCAAAAGTGAGGTTCAAGGGACGATGGTAGGTCTACAGACTAGAGATGGGCGATCTGACTCATCTCAATGATCGGATCAGGATCGATCGTCTGACGTCTGACGTGCTACGAAGACGCAGTTGGGGGTCATTCGAACAGTACAAAATGTTATTCTTATTATTTTTTTATTTTATAAAATTATATCAAGGAGGCCCACTGTACCACACAAGTTGCCTGTATAGAGAGTTCGGCACGCTGTGCATCCCTGATTTATTTGTACGACAGGCATGTAGTACTTTTGTATGTAATTGTATATAATTTGTCACGAGAACTGTAGAAAGGTCTAATATAAGACTCCCTAATATAAATGTTGAACTGTATAAGAGATTCGCTTATGTTGTTGCTCTGAACTTTTTTTTAATGAAAATAATATTAGTATGAGTGATTTTAAAGATTGACAAACCTCAAAAAGACAAGTCACATACATATTAACGAACTCGCATCATTAGGATTCCCTTGAGTACCTTATTTATAGCTTCATTGCCGAGAGGAATAGTTTGTTATTTTTGAATTAATGAGACTCCACGGAAAAACACAAGTTCATTAAGAACTTAGCTTTCCGTGGGCACAGTTTAAATTTACTGAGGATGACATAATTGATTTGGACAGATTTTTGTACTTTTCTTTTTCTTTTCTTCTTATATGTTTTTTATGTGAACATAGTTATGTGCCAATAAATAAATAAATAAATAAAAATAGCCCAAATGGCTATATCTAGCCAAATCTGGCAACACTGGTGGGGAACTGAGAGATCGATTGCTAATTTGATTGAGGAATAGATCTCGATCTGTCGAACGAGATCCCTCGTCAAGTGGCTGCCTCTGATCTGAAGTCTGAACGATCCCAGCGATCCCGCCCACCGCTCAGATCGTTGATCACTTGGAGCGGTGTTACGAGCTGATCCGATCCCCCCCCCCCTTCCAACACTCCGAGAGGAGAGCCAGAGCCGACGGTGATCGAAGGATCCCGATCCCAGTCGGTTCGTCAAAGGATCTCAAGGTACTACAGACCTCTACTACAGACTGAAGGTTACCACCCGCGATCCACCACAGAACCTCGAAACCCTCCATCGCCATCCCACCACCCTCCAACCTTCCACCCACCACCCTTTAACCCTCCACCCTCCACCCACCACCCTTTAACCCTCCACCCTCCTTCTCACTATTGTTAGTCATAGGGGGAACATAATTGGCAGGGCCGGATTCAAGCAGGGGACATAGGCGCGCGCCTACTACGTTCACTGCGGGTCCCCCAAGCCGATCCCGCAAGCCGATCCCGCAAGCCGATCCCCCCAAGCCGATCCCGCAGCACTACGGACCCGTAATTTCCTCGCACATGATCCGCCTGGCAAACGAGATCGGAAGTGACTAACGGGAATTTCCCACCTTCAGCGCCGTCTGATCTCACCTCCAAGTTGATCCCGCGCTGTATATGTTTCAATAAAAGAAAATAATTAAATGATTTAACGGCCAAATAAGTAACTTTATTAGCAAAGAGATTTATTTACAACAACAACAAACATGAAACGTTGGGAACTGACGATTCGTCTAGTAAATAAGTACAATCACCAAAATATTAGTTAATTTACACAAAGAAAAAAACCAAAATTTGCAAAATGAATTAGTATTAATGTTTAATATGTTGTATTTTATTTTGTATATTTTGGTTTTTGTAAATGAACTACTATCACATATTACGTAGCACACTCTGAAAAATTGTAAATTCTTTACACAACGGTTCATTATCTTCTCTGTGCAGATCAAATTCTGTCTAGATCACTAAAAATAGATTAATTATTATTATAAATCATTATTAATTATTATCACAGTGTAAATTATTATTAATTATTGGTAATGATTAATAATTATTGTTAGTTATTAATTATTATTAATAAAGATGAATAATTATTATCATTGATAAAATATTAGTAATTATTCTTATTTGACTCGATATCTGAAAACCCTGAGCTATTCCAATAAGCTGGGGCAGTATGAACATTGACCCGATAGGCTGCCGCCTTTGAGCTCACATAGTGAACGAACTGATGGTCGTGTAAAACCTTCTGATGATCTTAAAAAATTCTAAACATTAAACTCTATTCAAATGTGAACTGAAAGCTATACCGTTCCACTTGAATTTTTCGGGGGATGATTTTTTTCAAAATTTTGAAATTTGTTCAGAACCCTTCCCCGGACGGACGGAATTTTTTAAATTCAATGTTCTGAATCTTCGTATTTTGAAACGTAAACCAACGATTTGGGGGGGGGGGGGGGGGTTGAAACGTTTTTTTTCTTTGGTCGATTCCAATGATTCATTGTCGAAGAAAATAAACCAAAAGGGGATAAAATTTGTAATAAATCCAGCAAAATGGAGACATTTTATATAAAACCAGAAATTCGCTCTTATAGCACTGCTGCACGACCGTGGATTTTGATTGGTTGTGTTCTTTTGATCTGAATCCTTCATGTAACCTAAGTTCGTTAAAATTTAAAAAAAAAAAATAGGTACCTAACTGCTCAGTACACTACCATTGTAACTGCTCTGCTGGTAATCGTTAGTATTGAATGCGATATTGAGACTTGAGTGATGGTGGACCGGACAAATTCATTGCATTAGACGTGCCCAATCGATCGCTCTGACGGTGTGACCTCAGTATGAACTCGTACGACCTAATGTCGTTTATTATGTTGGAATTACAATTCTCGTAACGAAGGGTAATATGAATGTCAATTTCACTCCCGTCCAAATTATTGTTAAGTCTGAATTGACGAAAGAACGTTGATAATATCCGTTAATAATGTTGAGCTGGGAGAAAAATCGTTTCATACTTTGTTTAGATAAATAACTCCGTCCAAGTTCAGCGATATCTTACTCAAGGCTATTTCCACGGAATCTCTGACAAAAGGGCGTTGGTAATAGTGTTTTCGGTTCACCCAGCTTGGAAGAGATAAGTTTAGACGTTGAAGAGGAGAGTTGGTTCAGTTTCAGAGTCTGTCACCTCGTCACGGAAAGAGGAACTCAGAAACCTAATGTCATTTTAGAATATCTCGTTCTCGTCCGACACCCCTCCCTCGTGCGTTGGCTCATATTTCCCACTCCTTCCCTTGAGGCTGGCCGAAGAATAATTATCCGCTTCGGAGCACCATCTTCTAAGCATGGGTATCGATTATTCGGTCAATTTGTCTTATAATCGATGCTCGAAGGGTCCGAGTAATCGATTAATTTGTAACGATTAATCAACTTATTTCTTCACTGAGATTTCAGGGAAACGACAGCTAGTTACCTACCCATAAATTCCCGCAATGAAAGTCTAACAAGTGACACTTCGTTTTAAAGGGTTTTTTTACGCTGAGAACGATGGTGAAATCAAAATTGCGATATCTCATTCCGTACTCAAACTGGAGCAATTTGAAAATGAAGAAACGTGGTTGATACTGGACATGTTCTCCACGGTTCATATGCTCCAATCTGGCAACGGAATGAAATATCGTCATTCTGGCTTCACTGTCGTGTTCAGCGTTGAAAATTCTATAAACTGAGGTGTTACTCGGCAACTTCCAAAAAGAAAAAGGAGACAAAATTTGTTATAAAACCTGTAAAGTGGTGACAATTTACATAAAACCAGTTATTTTTTTGAAAAGTTGCTCCTACAGCGATTCTGCATGACTGCGGATTTTTTGGTAATCAGCGGCTTAACCACGATTTCTCTTAACCATGATTTCTCATTACACCGGTTAATCGAGGTTCTCCTGTAATTGGAAAACACTACTCGTGGGTTTCTTGATTGGAGCACTAAAGACAGTTATGGGGCTCTAGTTGTCTAGTTATCATATTGCAAGTAAACAATATAATTTATCCAACAATACAAAGGTGTTGTAAAGGATTTGAATAATTTATCTCGACTATGTCACCCCCTGGGAACAAAGAAAAGGCTAATTCATAACGGGCTTTGGAATATCGCTCAGGCGCCAACGTATATTATAAGAGTGATTTATGCGAGCATTCATCTTAATTTCGTTGAATAAGAAACAACTAACAGCCCCCGTGGTGCGGTAGAATGCGTGTTCGCAACTTTCCAAATGAGTGGAGGAGTGACTGAGTCACAAGGAAATCGTTGTTTCAAGAACGAAGTTAATACAACTGCTGCTTGTATTTACCTTCTTCTAGTGTTTATATGATAACGAGTACTTACTTTGCATTTATTAGGACGACGAAGATTGGGAACCGAACACTACTCAGTGAAGATGGAAAAATACAGTTTGACTTGTCGTTTCAAATAACATTGTTACTATCGTTGAATAATTAAAACCTTACACAATACTTCAACAAAATGTAGGATTTATTGGGGAAAAACCTTCGAATTCTTTCACAGGATTATTATTGTCTGTATAGATCATCCTTCGTTGTTTATGAAATGTCCTTGTGTCCCACAGCTATTAGAGAGTTTTCGCAAAACTTTGGCCACTAGGTCGTTAACGGGCTTAGGCCTACGTACGAAGTAAAGAGAGAACTGCGCATGCGCATATTTGGGCGGACACGACCTAACTTAGCTCGTCAACTTAGCTCGTCAACGTCATCTCAATATGCCAACAGTTCCAGAAACTATCTTTACAGCATATAATTATAACATTAACTGTTATAACAGCATGGTTTCCCGTATGATCTATCACCCTAACCCTACTATACCGCACGAACCTCGCCCACCTCGATTTCAAAGACGCCTTAAACGGAAATGGCACTCAGACCTACTAGTTCCTGAATCCTAATAATTATTTCCTGCTTCTAGTTACCATTATTCTTGTTCCTGTTCAATCTTGTATGTATGTATTTTTTCTGTTGAGCCATTATTAGTTATATTATTTTGTGATACCAAGGCCATGGGCTGATACCATCAGTCATTAACCCATAGTACTAGTATATAAGAACCACTGGGTTGCAAATATATCACAAGTGTCATACGATATAGTCTATAAGTCTGAAATGTGCATACTTGATAGCGTATACCACAATAAAGTTACTTATTATTAAAAAAAAAAATTAAAAAAAAAAAACCAAAAAAACAACCGTAATCCACTAGTCTACGTAGACGACCTAGCTCTAGGTCGTAAGGCCGTTCACCGTTTAACCTTCTACTACGGAAACCTCATCGCATGGATCGCCTTCTTCCATTCTTCCGATTGCGTATATCCACGTATTGTGTACGCGTATTTTTTCTCTCGATTGGCTTTTTGCTGTATAAAAACAAGCTCCATTTTGCCCGCCTTGTTGTAACTCCTTCTTCGTACCACGTTAAATATTCCTGAAGCTCCTCCATTCCAAACTGAACAAGTAGATACCAACCAAAAAACTTGAAACTAGTATTTGAACTGAAATCTCCATGTGATAAGAATTATGAAAACATTTCAACGTTAACGTCACTATTGGAATCAGCTTAGGTTGTTTCACGACCTTACATCGTTTCAGCATCTGGGTTTTTTTCCCTTAGATCGTTAGCCCGGAGATCCTTATTCCAAGATCTCTATTGTGTATACATTCGAATTAGTAATAAACCTGATGGCCCTCTCCGAGTGAGGTGGTGGTTCTCTATGAAGTTTTCGTGTTTTGAAAATGTCACCTCTTATTTTGCACCCATTTTTGGCGGGGTGAGGCGTTAAATTGGTCGGAGTAAACGAAAATTAATAAGTAAAAATCATGTACCAATAAAAAACCCATAAAAACCACGTTGTTCCAATGAACATAAAATTTTATCTTTTTTCTGCCACCTCAGACCGACCACACAAATCTAAGAGAATAGCTCTACCTCTCTCTTGAAATTTCTGTTGAAATACATGAAAAATCCACAGAACCAACAAATTTATTGGATTTTAAGCTGAATCATCAGTTTACAATGACACCAAGGTCATGGCCAGAACCCGGAAAATATAAGTACATTTTTTTTGGAACTTCGTTACAGTAATCAATCTGTTTCTACCTGGGCAGATTTGGGCGTCCAAACTTTTTCACGACCGGAGAAAAGTCCGTTACCCTTTTGCCCCGGTGTCGGAATAATGTATAAGAGTTTCCTCACGAAGTTCTAGCTGAAAAATAAGACGTGGGGCTATTTTCAGAAAATATATATTTTCTCCCATTGTTAAGGAGAAAAGGGAGAGAAAAAAAAAAACTTTCCAGTCATCCTCCGTATAAAACTTTGAGAGTACGGCATTTTTTTATATTTTTATTATCAATATCAATGTCTTTCGATCGGATTTCTCGTGCTTATCGAGACGATAACGCCAACGTGAAAGATTCTTCTTACCATAATTTTAAATCTTGGATTCAAGATCCCAAAACTTTCGACTTTGAAGGATTTTTAATTCGGGTCGGAGTTATTGGGCATGAATATTGTTGATGGATCTACGAGCATTATTTTCCCCAAGCCTTCCAGCTATAGTCATTCCGTTGATTACATTTCGAATCTTCGTTGATCGACACGGTCTCTCTCTATGGGGGGGGGGGGAGAGAGAGAGAGAGAGAGAGAGTGAGAGAAAGAGCTTGTTATTTGACGAATCGACCAAAACGTCTCGAAAACGTCGAAAAATTGTTATAATTGATTCTGATTAAGGAAGAAAATTGAGTTAGATTGACTCATCGGAATTTCCGAAATTCGATTCGAAAACGTCTCACAAACTCGAGAAAAGTTGAATTTGAATCGAATTGAGGGGTTCTTTTAAGATAAAATTGACGAAAAACGACTTGAAAACGTTGAAAAATTGATGATCGATTGTAATCAAGGAATAAAATCGAGTTAGATTGACTCATCGGAAATTCCACTCGAAAACGTTTCAAAAACTCGAAAAAGGTCAAATTTGAATCGAATTGAAGGGTTCATTTAGGATGAAATCGACGTTCTACAAGACCATACAAGACCATAAACGACCCAAAAACGTCGAGAAATTTTTATAATCGAGTGGGATAAAGGAAGAAAATCGAGTTAGAATGACTCATCGGAATTTCCGAAATCCGATACGAAAACGTCTCAAATAACTCACTGAGCAGGCCAAATGTTTTATAAATCGAGTTTTTGGAATTCAAAATTATCAACTCCTTGTCAACTCAAATTGTCAAACGCTTGCATACGAGTCTGCAACACATTGGGACGTCTCATGTCTTTGCTGCGCTACAGTTTATAGGAAATACTAATTTATAGGAAACACTATTAGGATGGCCATCGGTAGCCAAGATATCGATGTTTCGATATTCGATAGTATCGGAGGTGAGGTATCGATGAAGGTATTTATCCTATAGCTCATTATCGATACTTATTGCAACCGATAGTATCGATAAAAGTGTAGGCATTTACTAAAATATCGGTTGAAAAAACATTCAATTAAAAAACTATGTAAATAGGTACCTAAGCCCAACTGGAATGTCAATTCTCTGGCGATGAGTTTTCGTTTTTAAACATAGGTGGAGGAATAAGTACCTACGTAGTTGTTGATAATATCATTGGTAGTTGGTGAACAAAAACACTGTACAAAAGCATCTGCTATGTTCCATTTTATTTACACTCATCATAGAACTGATACATCCAAAAATAATAATTTGGATAGCATTTTGCCTCCCACCCGGTTTTTTTCCTGGGTCAAGGTTTGCCCGGCAGCCGAAAACAGAAAAGAAGTAATTCACCCTTATGAAAATCAACACACAAAGAGTTCCCCTTCTTCTTCTTTCTATTTTCCTGTCCAGGAAGAACATTTAGTGAAATTTACTCATGGAGGTTAGAACGTCCATGGAACTAGTAGAAAGCCCTACTAGTTCACCCGCAACACTGAAACTCAGATTTTTCCATTCGCCTCGAGAATTTTGGAAATTTTTGATGAATCGGATAAAACCAAATATCGTCAGAAACTATCAAATCATCAAAATCATCAGAATATCAACTGTACAACTTAAAGCTTTTCAATAACGAGTTTGCCGTTGACAATCACGTGTCATGCAAATTAACACGTACGTAAATGATGTACAATCCTGTTTGAATCAAACTGCACAATAACTGGGAGCTTGTTAAGATATGGAATTACACAGCGAAGCTCACTGGCTATTAATTAAAAGAGAACAGCGGATTAGTTGAGAAGATGTAATTCATAAGTTGGACTCGTACCATAAACTTCTGACATAAACATACAGAATCATTCAACAATCACCCATTGAAGCCAAATATTTTGAACATCTTTTATTGAGAGTGAATCATTAATCGTACCACTTAAATAGACCAGTGACAATAATTATGGCTGCATTCCAAATGTATCTGTTCCCGTTTGCCTCAGTCTCCGAGACAGAGTCTCCGACTTCTCTATTTATACTTCGAGATACTAACGACCTATTGTGCAACATTGGGACTCTCGAATATCCCCAGACGCGTGAACTAGAATCGGAGGTAAAAGGGCTAATGGAATTTTAGAGAAAGAAGGTGAAAACACGGAAATCCCATCTGCTTTTCATGTTCCGCAAGCGTTTTTGGACGAATAACCAACGGTAAAAGAGCGTGCAGTATCTGGAACTTTACAAAAGGGCGAAATCGTCAGCAATAAATACCAATTACATCCTCGGAGCGTATCGCAGGGATCGGAAGGGGGTTCCTGAAAATATCGAACAGGAAACAGGTGAAATCCTGCTGAGTGGTCTGGCACTGGCATATTTCATGCCATTTCAGTAAGTTTCAATCAGGTGGCTGCTCGATCTGACTGAAAAGATTAAGATAAGATTAAATGGGAGTAGAAAACCCGTATCCTTGAACTAACCAAATGATATCAAATAATCTAATCATACTAAGTCGATTCACAACAACTCCAATTATTCCACCAGTTGAGATATTGATACGAAAGTTAGGATGTTACATACAGAAAGAAGATCATTACTGATAAATAATATATATATTATATGGTATACCAAGTTTTTAAAACGGACTAAAAAGTATAAAATCATTTCTCATTGCCCTTTTACAATATTGAGGGAGGATCTTTAGTGGCTATGGATATATTTGGAATACTTGGAGATAAAAACGTGGTGCGCAGCCAGTAAATAATACAGTGGAAATAAATTACAGTGAATCCCATGCCCATTTTCATAAAATGCCTATCCCATTGTAATTCAATTCACTGTAATTTAATTCACTAATTATCATACATCGCCCGCCACATTTCCAATTTACGCAATCTATGGTTAAAACTATTCTATACTTACTAGTCTGTTTTAAAACCATCTTATGTTGAAATTTTTTTTAAAATTTTATTTATTATTTTCTGTTTTTTTAGTCTCATGTCCAGGTGAAAGATTTCAATTAGTTTTGTATATATTGATGAGACTCTTACAGGGTCAGTATAGGAAAATCCCCATGGGTTGCACATCCTGTCTAGCTGCCAATGTCTGAAATTCAAAATATTACCTACCTATAATAGTTTATAAGTAAAAATCTAACTAAAGAAGTAAACAAAATTTATTTGAATTATTTTCTTGTTCATAAAACAATGCAATGTCAAATCCTCCTTCATTACAAGTTTTGCCCAGTAGGCAGTTTGCGAGAGCAGAATGCGATGCAAATCTATCCGTTCCGCATTACCTACCGATCTAAATTTCAAGTATCTAGCTCATCAAGTAAATCTAATTAGTTTAAACAAGTAGATAAGTTGCTTAAACAATTGCTTGAATTGTTTAAACAATTTTACAAACAAGAAACCGAGTGAATATTGCATTGTCATCCATCAGCGACCCAAGTTCAAAACTTCAGTCTCTAGCTCATCATTCACATTTAATTTGTTTAAACAAATAGGTATTGTTTAAACAAATTCACGGGCGAGGAACCGAGTGAATATTCCATCGTCACCTATCCTTGACCCATCTGTTACATTACAATTCTCTAGCTCATGATCCAAATTCAATTTGTCAAACAAATATGTATTGTTTAAACCAAAACCTAGTGATTATCGCATTGTCATCCATCCTTGACCCATGTTTAAAATTTCAAGTCTCTAGTTAATCGGGAAGTTAGTTTAAACTTGATTGCAAGATTCCATCTGGACAGACAGACACGAAGCGGAGCCAATGTAAACGTGGTAGAATAAACCGTCGTAGAAGAATTTGAAGTAGGTATTTGTTTTCAGGATACTTCTTCTGGATTTTTGATTGTTTCAAAGTTGCATGAATTAGCATTGTAACAAATTAGCAAATTTGTATGAACCATTTTTGTTAGCTAGCTTGCCTTTGGGGTGCGATTCAAGTTCTGAATGGATGCAATAATTAAATACTGGCTTGATAAACTGGTGCATCATGATCTGATAATCTCTGAACATGCATTAGCGCGTTTACCATAATATGGTCATATTATTAATTACAGCCTTCCAGCAACTGCTGACTGTACTGTACAGACTACTTCAATTATGCCATAGGCGTAGTGGAGCATAAGGCAGCCGATCCTTGTGAAACTGAAACTTAATCTCCTGTAAGGAAGAGAACTGAGAGAGATGTTGGGACGAGGGAGGAGGGAAACGGTGAAAATAGAATCAGGAAATGGTATTAGTTAGAGTTTGTTAGCTTACGAGAGAAATGGATCAATGCTCATTTTACATTCAGGGAATATCCATTTACGATAAAATGATTATCAGATTATCCTAAATCATCTTCCATGATTATACAATTTAAAGCTAGAGCTCTTGAAGTCTTTACTAAATTACTGAATTCGTTACTAAGTACTACCTACATTTCTACGTTTTCATTTATTGGATTAATAATTTCTTCGATTATCAGTGAAAGGAATCAAAATTAAATTAGACTTTAGAAATTAGCCACTCATACGTTGCGACTCGTAATTCCTAATTGATTGCGAACTCATAGATGACTTGCTAATAGGTATGCAATCAACGGGCGAATCTTACTAACTAGCTAATCAGGGTCGTTAGTTAGTTTGCCACGGGCGGGGGTAGATGTATACACTAGGTGGGAGTGGTGAACGTGAAGGTGAATTCCATCCCACCGCCGTTATGTAATGAAAATTCAAGGAGCGATGGGATCAAGGGTTCCCTTCCAGCGAAACGCAGCAGTTCATTGAGCACATTTTGTATGTAGCGTTTAGCTCACACGGCCTTCACCCTGATGAAAACAATACGTTCAAAATATTGAACGGTCGGCTCTTCACAGGTTACACAATAACATTGCACAATATTTCAGTGCGGATTCGACCTACGATGGAAACCCCTCACACCGCTCTCCCATCTACAGAATTTGAAATTGCAAATCTTCCAGAAAAATACGAACGCCCCAAAAATATTGCCCGACAAAATACTGAACGCCCTTTTTTTGCACAATATTTCTCCTCACACTCTAAATTCACGAACAAAGTACCGATTTTGTAAAAAATCGTCGAATTACACCAAAGACGAGTATCAGACATCGCGCAGGACCAGTATCAGACATCCGTATTCAAGTCTCAAGATTAAGGCGTGAGTTTCAAGTCTCTAACATTAAAAAACACCAAATACGAGAAAAACCACCAAATGCCAAGACCACCAGAACTGTTGTCGAAGCGTCCTACGATAACCGTCACCAAACCGGCAATAACATTCTCTGAGCTTGTAGTTTCACTACAGTTCACTTGATACATCCTCCTGCACCAAATACCCCTTGGAAAACCCTCATCCCGTCTCAAACTCTTATTATCTGGCTTTGAAGTTGAAAGTGTCTGATACTGAACCAGTGTCTGAAACTGGTGCCCTCACCATAGATACAAAACGTCAAGATCATTCGTCCAATGAATTTATCTCTACAAACTGTGATGGAAATTATAAGCTTAGGAGGGCCCTAATCAGTGCAGTTGACCATGATACAAAGTTTGTTTCAATTGTGGCTTGTTCTTGTAAAAGAGCACAGAGAAGAAACAAAAGTATGATCAGCAAAAATCTGTTGCACACAACAAATGTATATTTGATTTAGAAAAAATCATATCAAAATCGTTTTCAATATAAAAATGTGTGTAGTTCCATTACCATTGCAAGATTATGTCAGCGGTAGTAGCTAACATATACACCCCAGTCAAATAACATGGAAATCAAAATTAACTTCCGATGTTTGCAAGTACGGCCATGCTTTCTGAGGATACCTATACTGAGTGAATTTCGTGTTCCATCACTGAAGAATGTAAAGGCAAATAATAGGAATACTTGAAATACCCGGAATAGAAACGAACTTGAAATTCAGATTGAACGGAACGGTAATATAAATGTTCTCCTTAAAATTCTCGCAAATTAAGTTGTCTTACAGAAAAAATCAAGGTGAAAGCATCCATCCTGGCATCAGCTTATTTTGTAACCGCAGGGAACAATTTGATTCAGGCTGGAAGATGCTTTAATGGAATGCCTCTTCATTAACAGAAAGCGAGCTCAAGCTGAGGCTTTGCTAGAGAGCGCATGGAATGCATTAATTCTGTTCATTCAACGCTTCCTGTGGAAGTATAATGTCACCTTTTTAAACTCTCCCTCTCTGCCAAGCAGATTCAAATTTCTTTTATTTGGATTCGGAGCTAACTGCTTTTGTTTCAGTTGCTGTTTTTTCTCTCCGTTTCCCTCTCTTTGCTTTTGCCGGCTTTAGTGGTCTTGAATGTGGTGTTCAGTGTCACAATATCGTAGGATTAACAATCCTGGCGGCCGCAGACATTAGTCTTGGTTTTTTTCAAATCCGTTTTCCTATCCTCAAGGCTTAAGTTCGATGTATCTCATCCTCTGAAACAGGTTTTCGCAGGATTACGAGGCCTTGCGAGGTGAATAACACGTCGAATAACGCCATCGAGAAGGCTTTGGCCGCTGAATCGTATTTATTTTTAAATCGGTATAAATATTTACAAATAGGAGGACGTGTCTACATCGCATGTGAACCGTATGAATGTGTATAAATATTTGTTTGATCTCGGGTGACTTCAAGGGTTCGAAATAAAACCGGCTCGAAATGATCAACGTTCCGTACGTTTATTTGCACATCATGAGGTTACTATATCAAGTATACATGTAGACTGCAACGATTGTTGATGTCAAGGAGGTTTAGGTAAACGCCGCTCACAAATTACGTATGGAAAAAATTATTTTACTCCGAAAAAGTGGATCACCAAGTGGATGACGACTTCTGGAGTTGCCACGATTTTATTTTGACCGTTTTATGGCTAATGCCGCAGCAGGGCGTTGTACAGCGTTTTGCTCATGTTTAACCTTCACCAAGTGGACGGGGTCTGGGGGAACCCTAGCAGTTTTTGTAAGGGGGGTAATGACCGCTCATAGCACAGGGAGAACGCCAGGCGCTCAGTCCTTGGAGGAAGAAGGTCAAGGTGATTCGTATACCTGTCTTTGCACTTTACGTGTATTGCTGTGAGGGTTCTGGCCAGCCAAGAATTTGAGGGGTCTGTGAAACCCCCTCCACTCACGATAACGAATATTTCTGAATCTAACCATTAGCAATGCTTGTTGTGTTCTTGATTTCTCTCGTATCTATTGGTTTCTTCTAGCATTCAGTTTTATTAGCCCTTATTGTGGCATAATTAAGTACCTACGTATTATCTCTAGTTGACATCCTGATTTTCATGTTGGTGCCCCATTTCTTAGATGGTTGAACAAAGACGGTTTCGAGTCAATGCTCAAATACTATTGCTCTCTGCTTTGCAGACACCCCCCTGATTTCCATAGGGAATTTATATTGCAACTTTCTCTTGAACTTGTCAGGACAAGTTTGGGAACGCGAATCAGGCTACCAGGGATGCATCTTCAGTCACAAAAATCATACAAGATGTCATGGGATGGTCACACCAAAGAAAAGCTGAATTGTTTCCACCCACTCAGGAAAACCAACGTGGCTGTCGAAACCGAAAAAAAATCAGCAGGAATAGCTGCGACCATTCAACTTTGATGAACCCCCCAAGACGAACAACTGCAGGAGGTGTCGTTCGTGTACCACAAAGCAGTGATTTTATAGTTTGTATATTTTAACAGTACAGAGTTTATTCAACCATACATCATGTACTTATTGAATCCTCAACTCCGCCTTGACTTTTATGTCTGTTCATGGTGGAATGGAAATTGTGAGGATAGGTTTTAGGAAGCGGGGTCCAGGAGACCCCAGCCACTCCGAATGTCACCTGGAAACGTCTACTTGCTGAAGGTTAATAATGAAATTGAAAAATAGGGAGAAAGAAAATATATTATACGAACCCATGTAGCAGAAGTGTTCGGGCGGTTTCAGGTTTTGAAATCTGAATTTATTCACACGTTATATTGAATCGTCGAGCGGGTACACGAAGATACATTCTAAAGATTCATACAGACGATAAAGAACTTCGGACTGTTTGGAAGTTGAATCACTTCATGGAAAGGGAGTGGGGGTATTAATTACAGTTCGTGTTCGGCGGCTGTTGAATATTGATTGGAACATGATTCGTCTCTACAATAAAACCCAACCTGAGCCCTTAGTTTATACCTCGGTTTTATTTCATAATCCAAGTGATATATTGGAACCCCTAATAAAAAAATACGCAGCTCGGACCAGTGAGAGGGGAACCAATTGCAGAACGATTAATTATCCAATGAAACAGAGTGCTCCAGCCGTTCGGATTGTAATGCGTTAAATCGTACGGTTTTGAAATATCAAAGGCACTTCGGCAACGTGGTTCGGTTGAATGATCCGTGGAAACATCATGTACACTGCATATTACAACGATAATCACTCTCAGAAGTAGTTGCTCTCCATCAATTGTGGAAGCGAGTTTCAAAAGTTGTAATTTCAGGTCAGCTGAGGGTTCGATAGATAACGAGGTTCGGGGAACCATTTAAAATGATTCAAACCAACATTTCACCGGGATTACGAGTATTCAAGTTGAGTTATCGGAAGATTTGATCAGAGGTTTCTCAACTGTTTTGGCATTGTGAAAAACCAGAAGGCCTGCATTCAGTTAGGTACACGAACTACTCAATATGAAAATCGTCTCCGCTATATTGACGCCTTTTGTCCGTCTAATTTTCGAGTTTCTCCCGCTATTTCTCCTCTTTGGTAACCAATAAAATTATTTCAACATTCGAACAATTAAATAATTTTCACTACCCTGAAGTTGTGTACGGATTCATAATCAAAACTTTGCCCCGTTGCCACGCCTCTGGATCTCATAATTTTTGAAATCAGCAAACGGGAAATGATAACGGCGATCAATAGCCCGATAGATGATGTCGCAAATTCTCGAAATTTCCAATTCGGAATTTAATGACAATTGAGACTTTGCCCAGTTGCCATCATAGATAGACCTCTAGATAGATGTTCTCTTCAATTTTGGAAATTTGTAACATGGTGGTCAGATTCATAACCTACCTATAGAGTTAAATCACGGTTCAGAATATGTATTCAATCAAATAATTGCATTTTTTTCCACCTTGATACAACTGGGCAAAGTTGAGGAAAGCGGCGACTCAACCTACTTTCTCACAATGTTGATGAATCTAACCGTCATGTAACAAATTTCCAAAATCGAAGAGAACATCTATCTAAAGGTAGGTACCTACTAGTTCCGAATCCGACTCAATAATAATTTTTTTTTTGCCTTTTTCACACCATGGCAACTGGGCAAAGTCTCAATTTTTATTAAATTCCAAATTTGACATTTTGAAAATTTGTCACATCATCTATCGAGTTATTTATCACCTTAATCAATTCCTGTTTGCTGATTTCAAAAATTATGAGATCCAAAGGCGTGGCAACGGGGCAAAGTTTCGATTATGGATCCGTACACAACTTTAGGGTAGTGGATTTTCACTAGATGTTTATAAAAATCGCGAGCAATTTCGGTAAAGATTTACTGGGGCAAACTGGAGATACACAACAAATAGGGCATGAGGAAGCTTGTTTAATCCTCCTTGAAACAAGAATTACACCGTTACCGAGCAGTACTAAAGAACGTTGGGTATCCACGAACAAGGAAATGAGAAAGTCGTTAGGTATCCTCTGCAGGCGATATAGATACAACACTCACCGTGTAGTTAGGGACATAATAACCCACTGCAATCAGCAGCCCACCTCTGGGCCTCAGACGACCTTCCACCGCACGTTCAGACCCCTTTGCTAATGAGGATAACTACACAGTAATTGTTAAGGGAGAGACGACGGTCTCCTGTATTCGTAACGGAATTAGGTTTTCCAGAATGATAATCTCGTTTTCCGTCCTCTTCATCATAGGTAGGCACCATGCGATCGTTTTATATCATACGAACGGATGTTGTTAGGTTAGGCTCCCTCTGGTTGTCTTTTGTAGGCAAAATAAACTTGATTAACATTGTTGAGCTATTATACAAGACTGCATACCCTAGTCAAAGGGAAACCACATTCAACATGGATTTGACTCAGAGACGCTGACATTTCAAGTAACATTTCCATTTACTGAAAATAAAATTGTCAAACTCAATCTCAGTGCGTGGGCATAAGAGACATGGAAGCAATGCACTCCCAATCCCAGAATTTTGATAACATTTATCAACATAAAATGATTCAATAAATTAATGTTCTTTGATGCAACGAAGTTTTGTTCGATCATTAGAATCAAACTACTTCTTTAATGAAAGTATGAAGAATGTTTCTTCCATTCATTGAATCACTATCTACGTACAACCATTTTCAGCAAAAGTTTAATCCTGAACACTCACATTTTAACAGCATTTAGCGTTAATATTGCTTATCGCCCATTTCATGAACCGTAATTACGAACTTTGGTGTTCATATTCTGTATCAAGCTCGGGATACATAATATTAAATGAAGAGAATTACTTACATAAAGCGTCCATTTTATATCATAAGTTGTTTCAATGCAGTTTTCCTTTAACTCAATTTCTGTGGTATCAAGGTCCAACAGAACAATCGAATCAAATATTTATAATAATGAAATTTCGCCGAGAATAAAGTAAAGTTAATCAATCTCGGTCGTATATGATACTTGGTTTTCATCAATATTGGGGTCACCTTGCTCCCATTTCGCCTAACCGTGCCTCATGCTCAACTTAATAGAGCAGTGGACACAACAGTTCGTTCAACAGTTTGCAGTGGCAGATTAGCATTCAGAATAGACAAGACCATTGTAATTATGTACATAGCACTCTTGTTACCGCGGTTGGGGGCACCGCAACTCCATTACCTCTCCGGACAAGAATGGTAACGGACAACTCTTCTCGTGTTACGAGTCGTCCTAATTGCTTAGCTCCGGTTTTGGCGTTTATATCATGTGACATGTCGGCAAAGGGCAGTCACGATGAACAGAAATGGGTTGAGCACAGGGATGAGCAAGGTAACTTCCGTATTATGCAAACAAAGAGTATTTGATTAGAAACATCTTATGTTTACGCCAGGCTTGATTTATTTTTGTCTTCCTCCATGTCTCAAATCCATCTATGTTGTCTCTTATCAATTTCATATAATATCCCGGTTTTCTTTTCTTTTCCTTCTTTTGGGATTCTACATTTTTTTGTAACGAGTTCTCTTGTAATACTTGTCATGTTTTGTTACATCATAATTAACTATAAGTACCTAGCTCTATCCAAGTGTCGTGTAGTGTTGGTGTCCCTGGTGGATCGGGGTGACGTGATTCTCGGTTCTTTGTTCGAATATAACCGATTGCCTCGTGAAACGTTTCGCGTACCGGCTTTTCTATCATCGATCGATCACCAATTTTACCCCATTCGTACCTAAATCTCCAGCAATTTGGATACCTTGTCGGTGTGATACCGTGGATAACAGTGGAGACTTCGTACCACTGGATTCTCCGTCCTGCATCAACTATCCGGAGCCGTCAGAGGCTAGTAAGCCTCCATATCGTACTAGTACGCCTTCCGGAGCCATCCGAGGCCAGTCAGCCTCCGTCTTCTACCAATTCGATCATCCCAACCATCCGGAGCCATCCGAGGCCAGTCAGCCTCCGTCTTCTACCAATTCGATCATCCCAACCATCCGGAGCCTTCAGAGGCCAGTCAGCCTCCAAATCTCCTCATTATCCACGCACCAGAGCCGTCAGAGGCCAGTAAGTCTCTCCGGCGTTTTTCCGACCACCTCAACACACTTGGGCACTCACCAGAAGCCACAGAGGCGCGTAAGCCTTCAACACAGCCGTAAGCTATTGAGCATAGTATGTACAAATAATCTTTCATTTAATATATCTTTTTTTGTGTGTAAATACACTGGTCCTTCGAACTTTTTGGCGACTTCCAGTAATTGGTTATTTGATACCCCAAAGTTACACCCCTCTGGGTCGCAAACATTGGTCCTTTGAGCCGCGGATTAGAATTGAGCCCTTATAACTTCAGTACACTATACGAATTGGACTTACTTCTGGTGCAAAGTGGTCGTGCTGTGCAGACCCTGCCCCTCAAGGTATATTGAAGTGTGTTATTAGACTTACCTTGAACTTGACATTATCTACGAGTTATACAACTCTATTTTGTACTTATATTTTCATATCGATCTGTTGCCTGTCACTATCTATTTCTTGTTATCAATCTGGATTGACCGTACATCGATTAGTTATTATTTTATTAACATTTGTAATTTTCTTTTGACCTTGACATGTCTTTGGAGAGAGAAGATCCTGTTATTGCTGTTCGAGGATTTGCGAAGTTTAAAAGGCTTTATGAATCTAAGGGCCAGGAAATCAAGATTATTAGAAACAAAGGGGCCGCAGCAAGAACAACACCCAGCGAACGCTTGATATTCTCAGGTATGATACGAACCATTGCTAATCTTATGGATAAGTTCGAGGCTAGCTGGGAGGATGCAACGGAATATGCTGTCACTCATGACATTTCACCAACATTTCCCGGGGAAAACGATTTAACCTACTATAACAATATCAAGAGATACTATTATGAGGCTTTGGGTTGTCATGAGGAGATTTCAAAAGTTTCTAATCCTAGCACATCCACAACAGCTAGTTCTACTTGTATTCCTGATCCCCAAACTACGAGGATGTCGGCGGAATTTTCCCCTAGTCGAACTATTTTACCAAAAATCAATATAAAACCATTCTCAGGAGATTTTGTAGCTTGGCCTACTTTTAAACAACTATTTTCTTCGCTGATTATCGAGGAGCCCTCACTTTCGGATGCAGAACGATTCCATTTTTTACTCTCATACCTACAAGGACCTGCGCTGGATACTATAAAATCTATTTCAGTTGTTGATGCTAACTTCAATCAAGCTTGGAATTCTTTGTTGTTAGTTTATGATAATAAGAGAAAACAAGCTAGTTCTTACATTGAGAAACTACTCACCTTCAAGCCTAGTGGGGGTAAACCTACTGCAGATTCACTTCAGTCCTATTTATCTATTGTATCAGAGAGTGTTGTATCTCTACAGTCATTAGATATTCCACAGTTTGGGGACTATCTCTTGTGTGAGTTAGCTCTGCGGGGATTAGACCCTGTGACACGGCAAGCATTTGAAATCTCTATCATCAAGGAAGATTATCCTTCATTCAAATTATTGAAAGAGTTTGTCCAGGGACGATTTAAGGTTCTGAGACTAACAGGTGCGGTTAGCACTTTATCTGATACTCCCTCTAAGCTTCCCACAGGTCCTAGAAAACCTAATTCCTTTGCTCCAAAACTGCAATCTAGTCAAGCACTTCTTTCCCATGAATCGAAACCTTCTTCTTCTAAAGCCAGTGGAGATGTGAATCAACCTTCTCTCTCTTGTCCAGTCTGCAGAGGACACCATATCATAATCAAATGCTCCAAATTCCAGTCTTCTACTCCTGCTCAACGTCTTGAATCTCTAAAGCGTTGGACTGGCTGTCGAAATTGCCTACACCCCTTCCACAAAACCCGAGAATGTACTTCTAAGTTTTCGTGTAGACACTGCCGTGCTAGACATCACAGTTACCTCCATCTAAATACAACTGATTCTCCGACTTCTCCACCACTTCCTGGGCCCTCGTCATCTGCACAATTATCCTCTAAAAATGACTTTGTTGGAACCAACACTTTATCCTCTAGTGGCGTCCTCCTAGGTACTGTTCGAGCAGCAATTATTGATGTAAATGGTCGTGCTCAGGTGTTCAGAGGACTTCTGGACCCTGGCAGTCACGTGTCTTTCATCACCAATAAGTGTGCCCGAAAATTGGGGAAATCAACCAGACCTTTCCAAGGTCATATATCTGGAGTGAATGGAGCTCCTCTACGGAACATAGCTGGTCGTACCAGCATTTCATTTCAATCATCATCTTTGCCTGCTCTTACCACTGAAGCGCTAGTTGTACCTACCATTACCTCGTCTTTACCTCAATCAAATCTTGATTCAACAATGTGGGATGATTATTTATCTTATAATCTCAGTGATCCTGAGTTTACTATATCTGGACCTATATCTTTTCTAATAGGAGCTGACTTGTACCCCCAAATCATTACCAGCGCTCCTTTTACCATTCATGAACATGGCCCTCGTATCATTGACACTGTTTTTGGCTTTGTTGTTATGGGCCGATACCTCTCTGACACTGAATGTGATCACTCAGTTTCACTCTTATCTCTAACTGACCCATCATTCCAGTTTGAAAGGTTTTGGGAAGTTGAAGAACCCTTACCAATATCTACCTCTACCTTATCCAATGATGAACAACAGTGTGAAGATCATTTTCTTCGCACCCATGGTCGTACCACAGAGGGGAGATACATAGTTTCTCTTCCATTTAAAACCGATGCTGTTCAAATCAAACCTAATATCCAAGTGGCACTTAACCGTTTCTACACCCTGGAAGCCAAGTTGGCCAAGAATGAACGGCTTCGGCTCGACTACCATTCCTTCATGCTGGAGTATTTGAACCTGAACCACATGTCTCTCGCTACCTCTCCCCCATCATACCTAATACCTCATCATCCTATCTATAAGTTGGACGGAGAAGGCAAAGGGAAACTCCGGGTTGTTTTTGACGCGAGCTTCCGTACCTCTACAGGTTCACTCAACGACCATCTTTTCACCGGCCCTAAGCTGCAAGCTGACATTGGTACAATTGTCTTGACTTTTCGCAGGTTTCCGTTCGTCTTCACATGTGACATCGTGAAAATGTTTCGACAGATTCTGGTGAACCCTGAGGAGAGACATTACCAACAAATTGCTTGGAGATTCAGCCCAGATGAGGCTGTTTCATATTATGCTTTATCTACCGTTACCTATGGACTTCGCAGTTCGCCGTATCAAGCTCAGCGAGTCCTCAAACAGCTAGTGACTGATGAAGGTAATAATTATCCAGATGCAGCGCGAGTAATCTCAGAATGTATTTACATTGATGACATAGCAACTGGCTGTCATACCCCTGCCGAATTATTCTCCCTTCAGAATCAAGTTATCAAGCTGTTAGCCAAGGGTGGATTCAAATTAGGAAAATGGAGTTCAAATTATCCACTACTACTCAAGAACTCACACGCCCAGTCTCCAGTGGAACTGTGTAACGATGATAGCATGCATACTATCAAAATCTTGGGCATGACATGGGAACCTAAGGCAGACGTTTTTAAATACAGTGTGCAACAGCCTGACACTGGCACTACCAAACGCCAAATCCTCTCTGTTATAGCTAGGCTATATGACCCTCTTGGCTATTTGGCCCCTGTGGTTTTCTTTGCAAAATGTGTCCTCCAGGAGACCTGGAAGACAGGAATCCATTGGGATGATGAGGTTCCCAATCATATAAAGGCTCCTTGGGGCCGTTTTCTCGAAGACTTCTGTAACCTTTCTCAGATCTCAATCCCTCGACTTCTTGTCTCTACCGACACAGAATACCGCCTGGTTGGCTTCTGTGATGCCTCAGAGAGGGGATACTGTGCGGTTGTTTACCTGCATGGATCACAGGGGGGAGTAGCCTCAATGTCACTACTCAAGTCCAAGACCCGTTTGGCCCCGCTCAAGGTGTTGACCATACCTCGGTTGGAGCTGTGCGGAGCCTTGTTATTATCACAACTGATTCAATCACTCAAGCCTCTCATCAACAACCTCACTATCTCATCTATTTTCTGTTTTACAGACTCCACCATCGTTTTATCCTGGCTAAAAACGCCAGCTCATCTCTTGAAAACCTTTGTGACAAACCGCACTCAACAAATTCTGAACACCCTGCCAGAACATCAGTGGTACCACATCAACGGAGTTGACAACCCGGCTGATGCTGGCTCGCGAGGGATGCTACCTTCATTGCTCCTTCACAACGACCTCTGGTGGTCAGGACCTCTGTGGTGCTCGCTTCCTCTTGGTCAGTGGCCTATCTCCCAGTCCGTAAATTGCATCGATCCATCGGAGATGAGGCCTGTGAAGACATTCTCACTGGCTACTGTTCAAGTTGGTAACCCCATCCTGACTCACTGTGAACGTTTTTCCAGGTTCGTTCGCCTCATCAGAGTGTTTGGGTTTGTCTGCCGCTTTATCTTCAACTGCCGTTTACCAAAACATCAGCGCAAGACTGGTGCACTTTCTTGTCAGGAGTTCCGTTCTTCACACATGGGCTTCATCAAACTCGTCCAACGCCAGTATTTCCCTGAAGCCTATAAGACTTCAGATGCTTGTGACCTGCCGCTTGAGCTACGTCGTCTCTCAATCTTCTTTGATAATGAGGGAGTCATAAGAGTTGGAGGACGACTAGCAAAATCAACTTTACCAATGGATCAACGTCATCCCATCTTACTACCCAGCCGTTCTCACTTCACTCAACGTGTGATTGATCACCTCCATCGAGAGAACCATCATCCAGGACCTACAGCACTACTTGCATTTGTCAGACAGCAATACTGGATCCCTAGAGCAAGAAATCTCTTGAGGCTGCACAAATTGAAGTGTGTGACCTGCACTAGGTATTGTAAGGCTTTTGTGCAACCATTGATGGGTGAATTACCCGTATCAAGAGTGACTGGAGGACGTGCCTTCTTGCATTGTGGTGTGGACTTTGCTGGGCCATTTATTTGCCGCGAATCTTCTCGTCGTAACGCCAAGACCCACAAATGCTATCTTTGCTTATTCATCTGCATGGCTTCACGCGCTGTCCATCTAGAACTTTGTAATGCCTTATCAGTTGAAGCATTTATTGATGTTTTTGACAGGTTTATTGCACGGCGCGGCATTCCAGTCAAAATACAATCCGACTGTGGCACTAATTTCGTGGGGGCGGACAGGTATCTCCAAGAAGCCAGCGAATGGATTAACAATGTTCAAACCCAGTCATCTATCATTGACCGTACCTCTCACCTTTCAGTCAATTGGAGTTTTAATCCACCTGGGTCTCCTCATTTTGGGGGGAGCTGGGAATCCGCTGTCAAAGCCGCAAAAACCTTACTAAGAAAGGCACTTGGCGACCGTCCCTTCACAGAGAATGAGCTAAATACACTTTTTGTCAAAGTTGAAGGCATTTTGAATTCTCGTCCGCTTCTACCACTCTCCGACAGCCCAGATGATCCGGAGGTGCTAACTCCTGGACACTTCACCATTGGGCAAGCTATCAACATGTTACCTGAACCCGACTTATCAGATTTACCATCAAGTCACCTCAATCGCTGGCAGCTCCTTCGTGAGCGCGTGCAGTATTTCTGGCAACGTTGGAAGGACGAATACCTTTCTTCCTTGCAGATGCGCAATAAGTGGACCAAACGCCCCATCAACCTGAAAATCGGCGACGTCGTCCTAGTTCGAAATACGCAGACCTCGCCTGCCCTGTGGCCTATGGCCCGTGTTGTGGAGGTTCACCCTGGAACGGATGACACAGTCAGAGTTGTCACTCTGCGAACATCCAAAGGCCTTTTCAAGCGTTCAGTCGTAAATATAATTCCGTTGCCAGTCAATTATGCCAGTATACCAAACTAACTTGTACGGTCAATTTCAGACAAAAATAGGGGGGAGTATGTTTACGCCAGGCTTGATTTATTTTTGTCTTCCTCCATGTCTCAAATCCATCTATGTTGTCTCTTATCAATTTCATATAATATCCCGGTTTTCTTTTCTTTTCCTTCTTTTGGGATTCTACATTTTTTTGTAACGAGTTCTCTTGTAATACTTGTCATGTTTTGTTACATCATAATTAACTATAAGTACCTAGCTCTATCCAAGTGTCGTGTAGTGTTGGTGTCCCTGGTGGATCGGGGTGACGTGATTCTCGGTTCTTTGTTCGAATATAACCGATTGCCTCGTGAAACGTTTCGCGTACCGGCTTTTCTATCATCGATCGATCACCAATTTTACCCCATTCGTACCTAAATCTCCAGCAATTTGGATACCTTGTCGGTGTGATACCGTGGATAACAGTGGAGACTTCGTACCACTGGATTCTCCGTCCTGCATCAACTATCCGGAGCCGTCAGAGGCTAGTAAGCCTCCATATCGTACTAGTACGCCTTCCGGAGCCATCCGAGGCCAGTCAGCCTCCGTCTTCTACCAATTCGATCATCCCAACCATCCGGAGCCATCCGAGGCCAGTCAGCCTCCGTCTTCTACCAATTCGATCATCCCAACCATCCGGAGCCTTCAGAGGCCAGTCAGCCTCCAAATCTCCTCATTATCCACGCACCAGAGCCGTCAGAGGCCAGTAAGTCTCTCCGGCGTTTTTCCGACCACCTCAACACACTTGGGCACTCACCAGAAGCCACAGAGGCGCGTAAGCCTTCAACACAGCCGTAAGCTATTGAGCATAGTATGTACAAATAATCTTTCATTTAATATATCTTTTTTTGTGTGTAAATACACTGGTCCTTCGAACTTTTTGGCGACTTCCAGTAATTGGTTATTTGATACCCCAAAGTTACACCCCTCTGGGTCGCAAACATCTTACGTTATAAACTATTAGGTGTAACTTAGTTATACATTTTCCATTCGTTTGACCTTTGATACTTTCTTCTCCCTTGAAAAAACTTATTCAATAATTGATTGTTATTATTCAATAATTATTATTAGTACGTCAATGCATTACAATAATTTATGAAAGGTTTCCATATCGACTGATGTATTAAATATTACCCACAGTCCATTTAGA
Source organism: Stenodema calcarata (assembly GCA_963920205.1). Lineage (NCBI taxonomy): Eukaryota > Metazoa > Arthropoda > Insecta > Hemiptera > Miridae > Stenodema > Stenodema calcarata. The sequence goes on along the minus strand of OY986056.1, from coordinate 25,236,351 downwards.
GTGACACAATATAGAAGTGGAGGGGCGAAAATCCTGACTCCCCAGTTTTCGTTAAACTAAGTCAATTTGCTGTTCACGACCCTCTATTTTCGAGCAGTTTCTTGTAAACAAGGAACTTCGTCATACAAAGTCAACAAATTAGCATCAGTATTCACAACCGAGCTAATTGCAATGGCTCTGGACTACATTGAGCTGATTGAGATACTACCACGAACCGTCCTAATCGTCTCTGACTCAAAGAGTGTGATGGAGAGCCTTCAGAATTCAAAGGCTCTATCAAAAAGTTCATATCTACTGGTTCTCCTGAAAAAGCGCGTCTACGAGTTACGCAACATGGGAGTTACAGTAAAATTGGTTAAAAAAAAGGCAAACAAATATCATGTATTTAAATATAATAATATTATATATAATATTTATATAATGTCACTTTTGGCAGTGAATTCAGGGAGGGTCTGGAACGGATTTTGGTTATTGGTTAGGAACGGATTGAAAGTAATTGTCTGGAATGACACACATATGTGTGTCATTCCAGACAATAACTTTTAATAGAATTGAGATAAAGAGATCAAATTTGCACAAAAAATTTGTCTTGGCAATCGAAAGGTTAAGTTCGTAGATGGGCAGAATCGGGTTTCGTAGTTATCGATCACAACCACCTTATTATCAAAATAGCCCTCATCACTATGCCCGACATTTTCCGTTGCAAATGAGCTGGATACCATCCTTCTGGTTGCATGGAGCTTTAGGATATAATACAAGCTATGATGAAAACAACCCTCTCCTTTCCTTGGTAAGACAGATTCCTTCCAGGCCCCAGACCAACCACCGTTTTGACTATGTATGAGCCCCAGGGCTCCTTGCGCCCGGTTACTCCCAACCTTCGCCTAAATCACCTAAGGATTTAACACTCGATCACCCTCCTCAAATTCCCGCGATTTAAGTTATCGTGAACTTTTATCCCACCTTCCCTTCCCACCAAAGTCAAAATAAAATGAGGCACCTTGAAAAGTGATCGGTGAACTGAACGCATTTAATGCAGACGGGATCACCGTTCCGGCCTGTCATTTGTAAACCGATCCGGAAAAGTTAAGTTTGGAAGTTTTGCGAGAAGTTTAAAACTTTGACAAGAGTCGTGCACAATCGACTCGAGTTTTTCATAACTTCACCTTCTCAATACCGTCAGACAAGAATAAATAACGATTCGTATAGTCCAGAAACTTGAAGTGCGATTTGCATTAGCACGTTTATCGTTAATGGTGAAGTTGAAAATTATGAATCTCCTCTACGTGTTTCCAGGGCTTTACCAGGTTGTATTTGAATATTGTGGTCTGTTGAAGGACAATGTAGAATAACGGTACGTACCCATCTATTGAGTACTCTCCCTATTCAAGTAACCTGAATTCTAATTACCTACCGGAGCCCGAGAAAGGGAGGAGGGCCAGGGGCCTTGTGAATTGAATTGGATTTGAATATACAAGAGTTGGGCAGGTCCCAAGGCAGTTAGGTTAAACCCTTTGCGTAAAGCATTATACTCTGATTCTGGTGAAAGCCCGCCGTGATTGGAGATGCGAAGGATGCCTATTGAAAACATATTCCGGATATCCCGAACAGACTCCTGTACGATATACCGATAGAGTGAGGAGTGTCAACATCCCTTAAGCCATGGGACCCTCCGGATCTTATTACGTCGTTTTAGGACCCGAAAAGGTAAATACACCTCAGTAGATGGACGGGACCTTTTCAGTCAAATAATATGTATGTTTCTTGGAAAATAACTCTTTTCAATTATTATTTGATCGATTCGATAGGTACAAAGCTTCTCAACGCCATCAAACCGTCGAATTATAGAGTGGAAATAATAGATACCTTACCACTTGAGTAGGTGGAATTGAGTCCGAAACACGATGATGGTCAAAACCTCTCACAAAAGAAAAGCCTACAATTTATTAAGTTTGAAATCAAGTAATTTTTATAGGAAATAAAGAGAAACGTGCGACAATCAAAGAAGGTATTTACCAAGCTAGGGTCACTTGTCAGGGTGGAAAATCAGGAGAGGTACTTCCATTGGAGTTCTATGTGGTCGTGAATAGTCCTTTGATGACACCACTGCCCTCTTTAAGCGAGAATCATTGAATCGATCAGTAATCAAGCTTCATTGAAACTAGTGGTCCATGAATGACCTTACGCTCTCAACAGTAGAAATGAAGTTGACTTGACCCGCAGGCCATCTAATCAGTTCTCACCATGTTTAGTGACAGAATGCAATAAGCTCACGACTCATCATCTCCACACTCCCTCATCGAGTACCAATACTGCATCAGAGCCAAACACCTCCTTTTTAGCAATTTTCAAGGAAAAGGAAGCTATTGTTTTAAGTCCAAAAATTATAAAACTCGAATTTCCGAAAACGTTCTATACCAAAATTCGTTCCAGACCATCCTGAACGTACTGCCACAAGACACAACAAAAATATATATATGATTTAATCATATATATATTCCACAAAAGAACCCTCAACATGTTTTTTCTTCTTATTCAGACGGTCTAGGCTACAGCCACTCCGCCTTCACAGATTGACTTGAAATTTCGCACAGAGCTTCATTTCAACTTTAGCCAGTGCCTTTTAAAAGATTCAAGTTGCTAAGAACTGGAATGAGAAATAGTTCAGGGTGAACAACTTTGAAGGTACATTACTTTTGTGCCTTCAATTGGTTGAGCTTTTTTCCAGAGATGCTGTCACCACGACAAACCCTACTTCACCTGATCCAAATCCTAGATATGCAAAACACCGCTCTAGCATTGATCCTACTTTCCCATTTCCTCGCATGAATCCACTAACTCCGAAAGTTAGATGAAGTTGGCATATTCATGATTATAAATAAGAGTTTATAATGAAGTCAAACGACATTGTGGGAACTGGAAGAACCTTTTCTTTCCAAGATGTCAAGTTACTATTAAGAAGACCAACCGAAAGTCAGAAAGCACCACGCCTGATGCATACCGAATAACTTCATATTTAAACAGCCGAATAGCTTCATATTTAAATACCTATAATTACCCAATAGGTTAAGATTGTCAATATGTGAATGATATGTTCCAAACATCACATTTCACATAAAACCAGTTGTTTTTTCGGAAATTCGCTCTTATAGCTATGTTTATTATTCGATTCGAATTCTCTTGGTAAATGTCGTTGGTGCAGTTGGGGGAAGGTAATATTATGGAATCACTGTGACTTTTATTGGTTTAATATGATATATTTTAGCATGACGGATGAAGAAGACTGCGAAACCGTGTGAGTTGTAATTTGCCCCTCGAAATCTAAAAAAAAAATTCGATTTTTCGCAAGACTAAGTTTTAAACCAAGAAGAAGGAAATTAATGAATCACTGAATGCTCAGGGAGTGCCATGATGATTTTTACGACTCAATTACTGCCTGATTATGATGAATAGGAAAAATATTGCGGCTGAGAAGTCGCGAATGGATTTATTGAGTCGGTAGTTAATGAAAATTAATGGAGGTTAATGGAAGGTTAATAGAAGGTGGTGTGTGGAAATAAATGAATCACCGAAAGCTCGGATCAAAAGTGATATGCATTGTTTCACAAAATGCAGGCATCAAATGGAATGGAGGTATGGACGAACAAAGTTTCCCTATGAAATATACTGCAAACTGCTCATAGATGTTATGAAAACGGATTGAGTTCATTCTCGGGGTTCAAGTCTATTACTTGATATCTCACGTCATACCTCCATTACAACTCGATGGAGTCAGTATGGATAAGTACTCTGTCTCGTCTAAGTGGTATCGATCATAAAGTCTTCGGTTTCAGTAAAGGCGTACGTTACATTAGCAACGCTCTTAGCTCATACATGCCTGCGGATTCTAAATGACTTCGGAGGGTTGTACCTAATATAAACTGAGCCATTTACCAACCCACAACCCATATTAAAGGTTGTGAGCATGGTCAACAGTCCTTACAGTAGTGTAGTGCTTACATACGTGCACAATTTACTAAATATTACATGTAGGTTAGCTATGTTTGAAATTGTATCGCAAATACATCGTTATGGTTAAGAAAGTGTGACCAAAACTCCTTTCCCTCCAGACAACCTCTACCATCACCCTCTTATTTTGTTTTGGTTTATCATCTTCAATAAGTAGGTAACAATCAAGTTATTGGAATCAATCAAGATTCAATCTTTCAAACCACCTCAGAATTAAACTGTCGAAATCTCATACTACAGTAAGACATTAAGTAGTCAAAAATACCTCAATAATTGATCAAAAATGATCAATTATTGATCATTTCAACCCGTTCTGCACCCCTTCTAACGAGAAACTTCAAGAATCATCCCCCGTTTCAATCAGACAATCAGAGCTCGCACGTTGAATTTCATAGTGTTCCACTCGGGAACAGGTTGTTCAAACAACACCTGGTTTTGTAATATCGACTTTCTTGTTCTATGTTCTGTAATAGGGATGGCCATCGGAAGCCAACATGTAGATATTTCGATATTTGATAATATAGGAGGTAAGGTATCGATGACGATATTTATCGTATAGCTCAGTATCGATACTTTTGGCAACCAATATCAAAAATATCGGTTGATAAAAACATTCAATTAAAACTACCATGTAATTAGGTAGGTACCTAAGTCCAACTCAATTTTCGGGCAATGTGTTTTCGACTAGGTATAGTTTTCATTCCTATTTGAACATAAGCATGTTTACGAAACAGACAAATTAAACATAAACTACGACACAGACACCTACACTCACCCTTGTCAAAATCAACCCACAAATGGTTCCCCTTCTTCTTCTTTCCATTAATGGAAATTTCCAGGCCGACGCCATGATGGACACATTTAGTAAAATTTACTTATGGAGGTTAGAACGTCCATGGAACTATAGTCCGGCAGATATTTCTGTGTGCACGGGTGAAAGTGGGCTGAGGTCGGTGAGCGCCCCCTCCCCTCTAATACATACCTGCAGGGACTAAGGGTTGCCAAGTGTAGGGAAAATCTCCCATTGAGTTATCGCAAGAAAGGGAGAAATCCCATGCAAGGGTAGTAGAAAGGTAGAAAGGGTAGTCCCATGCACACAGAAATATCTGCCTGACTATAGTAGAAACATAACTGGTTCACCCACAACACTTAAACTCAGATTTTTTCATTCGAGTTTTGGAAATGTTTGATATTTCGGATTTAAAAAAATATCGTCAGAAACTATCGGTTACTTAAGTATCGATACCAAAACTATCGGACGATGGTCTATCGATATAAAAATATTGATATATGGATGGAAAATATCGATATTTCGATAATATCGACTATCGATGGCCATCCCTACTTTCTTGTTCTGAGATATTTTTCGTGTTCAGGGAAAGAAGGTCTTTCCAGAGATTTGTTGGTAGGTACTTCTTAATATAGTGGAATATAATATAATTGAAATGGACTCATGTCATTGAAATCATAGTCAAGGACGACAAGTTAGAATATAGCAATATACTCAATTATGGCATATTACAAACGCAGTGGTAATCCAGAGGGTTGAAACAAAGTAGCCTGAAAAAAGGAAAATCCTTCTTGCTGTTGAGCGGTGATTGAGCCACGGGAAAATACAACAACAAACAGATCCTCACAAATACACTCGCCGTATCCAGCACACATTTCACGATTTATTGGATGAAAGGTAGAACGTGTTTGTGAAGCCCAAATGCAGTTTGCTTTAGAGGTGGTTCATCAATAACATTTGCAAGACCGACTGAAGGATGTTGGTACTTCGAAGAGGAGTGCACGCTAAACTAACAGATTTAAAAAAAACCCTCGCTTCATTTCATGAATATGTCAAAAGGGAAAATACCAAGGCAAGAACCGCGTAATAAAGTTTGAGATTTTCGAGAGACCCACGGTAATCGATTGGGGCTGTTAGAGGTCCTGACAGCTCCTGCACAGAATTAGGTTCTGACGTTGGAACTACATTCACCGACGAAGGTCAGATCAACACAACTTTACAACCAGTAAATTGATATTAAAACTTAATTAAAGTTTACTTCTTTAGTATCTCACCAGCAAACTTTACGGTTCGCGAACAAGACGGAAAATGTTGTTCAACATGGATCGATCTCTCAAATGAAAGGTGCGGTTTGAGGATATTTACCGAGATAATCGTATCTGATGCGATATTTATGTTACGTGTTCAGGGTTCGTTCGAGGTAAGAGGTTGCCCTAGCGGCAGTCAGTTGTGTCAAGTCGTTCTGCCAAGATCTGTCGAATACACGTTGTCCTCTTCAAGTTGGAGTTTTAATTGTTATCCTTTTACTTCCGGAGGTTTGGCTCGCTTATTAAGATGACACGTGCCATACCTCCGGAAGTAAAATGATTGGAGTCTACGGAAATGAGATCTCCGACCGACTTGCCAAAAACGCCATAAATAAAACGGAGGAAGTCGTCGAGCATTTCTTCCCACCTTCAAACCTTCGCAGAAATATCAAAGAATGTGCCCGAGCAAAACGGAATGCCTTCTATAAAAATTACGATGATGGCAGAAAATATGAAACTATGTTCCCGTTCCACCTCGGCATCCATGGTTTTTGTCCTTCCCTGGAGATTCCTAGAGATTTTTCCAGTGCCTCTCAAGGATTCACTGCGGAACGTCAATCACAAAGGTATTTCTACAACGAATCGGAACTGAAACATCAGCGTTATGTCGTTATTGCGCAGAGGCCAAAGAGTCCATATATTCATAATGCGATTGATGTACTGCGCCCTTGCCCAGTCATATGGCCTTCCCTTGTACGGGAGTGTTTACCAAGCTAGCTTAACTAGGATTGAGATTCGGCAAAATTCACTTGTCCGACCACTTACAAAGCCCCATACTTAGCACATACCCAACCTATCTTTAAACAGTTGAACCTACTTTCAAACTATTGTATAATATATCCTCAGTAAAACTTTACCTAAAATAGGTATTACTAACTATATACCCTGTATAGGTATTACTAACTAGGTATATACCTATTCGACCATCAGACACAAATATTTTGCTACTCCCTAAATACCACACCACAATAGCCCGAAAATATGGTATATTTTTGAACCTATGACATGGTGGACTCTTCCTCTACCACGGGCTGTAGCCCATATTGGGGAATCATTTCCACCGTACATTCTATGATGTATTTTCTTTCAGTTTGTCCTTTCTTTTAGAAATCAATTTAATACTTGTTAAAAATGTGCTCAAGTATTGCTGAACAACGCAAACCTCTCATGGGTGTGATTCTCCGAGATCTTCCACAACCTTTCTCCATCAGTACTGTAACAACCAGCCAAAATAAAAATAACAAAATAAAATTTACGACTAGGTGTATTGTAATATGCCGGCATATAGACTGTCTCAACTTAAATCCGAAGGACTTCAGGGAACAAATCTACAACTAATTTGCAACAAAAAGTGTCTCTTAGGCCTTTTTGAACCCACCCTAAATGCTACTTTTTCCGCTTTTAAGATTTTTTTCGTGGTTTCGACCTTAAGTCATTAAAATGGCAATAACTTCCTCAATTTGTCATATAAATTTAAATGTAATTATACTGTGGAAAAGAGCATTAAATTTCCCATCTCCTCGATGCACGGCCAATTTTTAAAGTGGATTTGATGCGTACAGAACGAGACCAAAGAGCGAATTTGGTGATTTTCGGAAAGGACGTTTTATATCGGTTGTCTGACTTTCAGTAATTTGTCTGTCGGTCAACTATGGGAAAAACTTGCTTGAAATAAATTAGAAAGTAAGTTTAAGGGAGAAAACGACGTTTTAATGAAAAAAAGAAAAAAAAGAGAGATTTTCTCAGCAGAATCCATGTTTTTCATTAAGATAGCATTTGGGTTGGATAGGATTGGCATGGTTAATAGCATTACATTTTTTACAATCGACCGAAGGGTTTTCAATCCAAAGAAATCTGGCGAGTCAAATTATGAATAATTATTTTTCAACCTCGAGAAATCCTCCGAGTCAATAAGCTGTGGGGAGGGCAAAATTGCGTTCAGGTGGATGGGGGTCATTTTGAGCGATTGTTGTTAAGTTATGAAAATTATGAAAATCTATTGCTTTGCAGAATTTTCATTTATTTTTTCAACGAGAGCATCTACTTACTGTCTTTGGAATGAAAACCTTCAGTCGATTGTGGAAAATTGAGTTCTATCCACCATGCTAATCTTATACGAACCAATATTTGGCGATTTAATGCTATCTTAATGGCAAACATCGATTTTGCTGAAAACGTAACTTTTTCCCTTAAGCTCAGTTGCTAATTTATTTTGAGTTCACCGTTGGAACGGTGAGATTTCAAGCAAATTTTTCTCGAAAGAGAAATTACCGTAAAAGAGAAAACCGATAGAAAAACGCCATTTTGGATTTGAAAGAATTCATGAGTAACCCTTACTTGTTACCCATCTTGAAGTTGATATATTTATTTTCCATGAGTGAGTCGAGTATTCTCCCCATACCTTCTCGTCACACTAAGCCTGTGACGAATGCCGCTCATTTATAGCAACAAAGGGCGTCATTCCCATTCTTGACATAGCTGTCCCGACAGTCTGGCTTGGTATCCTGTGAAATGATCTGAGGTATCGAATGCTGACGGGGACAATTCCCGGCATCGCGACCTCACTACTTAAAAGGCCCATCTATTTATATAAAAGGACAAAAACAGGAGGAGAAAGGGGGAAATCACCCACCGTCAACGTCTCAAAGGGTTAGACATTAACTCCCTCCATTAATTCTCTCGTTCTATCTTTCTAACTCATCCATCTATCTCTTTGGGTTTCTCTGTTTCTAACCATTTGCCTCTTTGGCTTATTTTACTCTGGTCTTTTTCTTGTTGAAATGCGAGTAGTGTAACGCATTTTAATATTCTCATCACTGATTGCCTACTAGTTTGAGGAGTGCACTTCAATAATACGAGTGTACTGTTAATGAATGTCATGGTCATGAAAAACATGGTTCAGCACCTGTAATCCCGTTTTGTGTCAATGCAATATTTAGGATCTAATAATTTATAATTTAAAGAGTTGTTAATTGTATTAGAGTTGTTCTGACTTCGAAAATGAATTGAGTAAGAACTTTCTTGTACATAATCTAGTGATGTATAAAACATATAATGGATTTCTGGAGTGGAAATGACGCACTAAAACGGCTCGAACGTAACGCTAAGATGAAGAAAGTAATGGTTTTGAAAAATGAACTGATACATATTCAACCACATCCTCCGTCTTAAAATCATAACTCTTTCTTAAAGTGACGTTCAGCAGTTAGTGCTTAGCACGTTCTTCTCACAAATCACTGGGAAGTATCGCATGACCCGGTTGAATATTCTCCCCTCTAATATTGTAAAAACGGAAATTCTCATTCCGGAATGGGTGTTCCTTATAATGATACGACTGAATTTGTTCGCCGGCGTTTTAAGCAATGTGCATTGTTCGAGACAATAATATAAATGAAAATATAAGCTATTAAGTAGGCCAGTATGGCTTCAAAACTAACCATGTGACTAAATGCATTTTGCAATGAAACACCTGCCCAATGTGAAAATGGCTGAAGAAGTTTAAAAATTTCATCTCATCGTTTCGAGAAGCTGACGGTGCCAGTAAGCTGGCTACTTATCAATCAAATTCAGTCTACCTTTTTATAGTAGATAAAGATACGTATCAGGATGTAACAGCAATACTGAAATCTATTTACGACAAGCCGACGAATGAGGTATTTGCTAGGCATCTGTTAGCGACCCGGGAGCAAGCTCTTGATGAATTGATCGACAGTATTAAGTTCTGGAGGTCCTCAGCAAACACTGCGAATTTCAGGCAATCGGTGCTAAAACGCACTGGAAAAGTTACGTCCGAGGCATCAACTCTCAGAACATTCGTTTGAGACCACTCGACTTCAGCATATTGACGTTGGAAGAGGCCATTGAAAAGGCTAAACATCAATTAGCCACTTATTCTCATCTTGAACAGAATCTCAACGCTACCTTTTCTGATCCACAGGAACCTTAACAAGATCTAGCGGCTCTTCGCCAAAATCAGCACCGATCCTACTTCGGCGGTCTTGCTTGGCATAAATCTCGTCAGCAATGCACTGCTCTGGACGATGAATGCGGAAACTGCAAGAAGAAGGGGTACTGGGCGTCAATGTGTCAATCTCCCAAGAAACCAACAAACAAATCTCCCAAGTCTGCCGCTCTAATTGCTCTGCCCAAAGTCTGCCGTTCTTCTTCATCATTAGACAAAGCTACTGTCACTAACCAGGTGAACAATGTACCGTAACATTCATCTCCCAGCAGTTTGCTGAGAGGGGTCGTTTCACAATTTATCAAATTTCAGGATCCGTTTCCATGGCCTAACATCTCTAACAACGCTCCTACAGCGAGCTTTGACATCCAGCAGTAGAAAAAGAAGCATACGTCATTGTGGGACTGCTGAGAAAGTGTAGGCACTACTCGATGGATCGCCATTTCAAAATAAAAACGGATCAGTGCTCTATGTTCCTTCATGTTTAAGAGTCACAAAAGCAAAATTAAAAACGAAAAAATACAGCGATGGCGTCTCGAACTTTCAAGGTAATCGTACAACATCCGCTAGGTCTGGCAGATCACGTGGCAGATACGCTTTCCAGATTCGTCAGCTCCATTCAACCAAACAAACTTTACTCTCTCCACTCTGACCCTTACCAACCAGGGGTGACCCGTATGGTCCGTATGGTCCATTCTCCGTCAAAGAGGTGCAAAAATGACTACGGCCTGTCCTCTTGTAGCGCTGTGAAACCTAAATTCTTCAAAAACAGTAACGCAACGCTAATAAAAGCTATAGCTTTTATTAGCGTTGCGTTACTGAGTATACTCATTCATTCGAGCGACTGAGTATGAGTTTCAAGGGTCTTGAGGCCCGGAGTAGGTGACCTATGCCACCCAGGTGCCAAAATCAATTATTACAGTGCTACAAGAAGGACAGGACCGGATCATACAGGAAAGGACAGGATCAAACGGGTCACACCTGGATGGCATAGGTGAACAATTATTAAAGAATTTTCAAGGCTTCCCTTTGCCTATCCTTGTCCAGATACTCGTTCATCAACTGTGATTGACTCTCTGGTCTACCTGCTTACCACATTTGGGGTATCGGCTTACGTTCATACTGACCGCGGTACTTCATTCTCCTACAAATAAATCCAAGGTTTCCCCACAAGATTTGTCCATTCTACTTCCATGACTACTCCTTACAACGCTGTTGGGAATGGGCATATCACGAACGTGAACGTTATCACTCGCCATAAAGCAGAGGGATCTGGATGTGCAAGATTGGGAGGAAGTTCTTCCAGATTCAGTTCATGCTATCCGATCGCTCTTGTGTACTGCGGCTAACGAACCCCCTCACGAATGGATGTTCAAACATCATATGAGATCAGCTAACGGCTGTTTTCTATCATCTTGGCTCATTCCATCATTCAAGGTTCTAATGAAGAAACACGTACGACTAACTAAGTATGACTCTCCAGTGAAAGAGGTGGAACTTTTAAATGCCAACCTCAATTACGCTCGAGTCAGACTTGAGTAGCACTTAAATAGTTGGTTCCAAATGGCGAGCCATTCTTACAACTTCCGCCGAACACAAAAGTGTTCCAAAAATACGAACTCAAACAGAACGAACCTGACAAGCTCGACCGTGCAGACGTCCTAGACCACTCTATCAACGTGGACTCGACTTAACAGGTAAGTACCGCTTGAAGTGGCGGTCAGACGATCGTTGTGAGAGCGTCGCATTCCCGAGCGTCTCAAGGACTACGAGCTGAACTTTTGATGAGTGTACTAAAGGTTTACTTTCACAACACTGGTTCGATTATAAAATTACACTCTAACGGTACCTAAGTAATTGAAGTTATTGAACCGACAAAAAGAAAAGTTTTCCATTTTCCACGAAGAATTTCCGTTATCAACTAATTTTCGATGACTCAACCATTTTCCTCGTAATAACAATTCAATGTGACCTACAGCTGAGCGTTCACGTAGGAAAAATGATCTTTAATCTCTCGGAAGGGATGGATGGATCAGACACGGAAAGGAAACGGAATTGGAAGAACTTTCCATCTGGATGGAAGGAAGCAATAAAAAGACCCTTCCAGTAAAAAGTATCAACGTTTCAAACCTTGAAAACCGACGGGGTAACGGTGAGTAGTAAGAGCTCGGGCTCTCAACTTTATTTTGGTATTAGCGATTGAGATCGACCATAAAACAACATCGCGGAGGAAACTTTACCGCAAACGGTCCGAAGTGAAAGTGGAGCGGTTCGCTGCTTGGGTCTCGTCTGTCAACTGTGGATCCAATTCGGAATATATGAGAACAAAAGGGAGAAAGAACGGTTTGGAAATATTGGAATATGCATTAATATAACTTTAAAATATATTTCTCGCTCGTCAACTCCTACTGCCAAGCCGAGTGCAAATACAGTATTTCTATTCTTTTTGGTTTAAACCAAAAATTATCTTCAGTAATGAACTATAGAATCGACCTATTCTAACCACATTTCAGTCCATTCCTCCAATAATTTATTATTAGTAGGGTAAACATGACACGACCGCGACTCGAGGCCCTCAGAGGGTTTTGAGAGGGCTGCAATTTAGGGAGGACGTAGAAGCGAGCCTTCTTTGTCTGTGTAAACGTGAAATAAGGGACGTCCGACATTTAGGAGGCCCTAAGGAGCGGTATAAATTGTAAGGTCGGGGTTTTGATTTGGAAGGTGGACTAGTTGTGGAGAGATGAGTGGGCCATTTGATCAGGTGTGTTGTTGGAAGAGACTGGCCAACGATCGGGTGGGGAAGTACGTAATGGAACTATAGATACGAGGTAAATGGCGTTGGTGAATACATCGCCAATAATTTATAATTAGAAATTCCAACCGATTCCAGCGGTGTTTAATAATATGGACACCAAGAGCAGTTTCTATCTACCATGCTCTTTTTGGAAGTTTGCTATTCATTTCATGACGCAGAAGCAAGCAGAATTGAGTTGCTCTTGAAATGATCAGAAATGAAACGGTATCAATGATGACTAGATGACTGATGACTGATGACGGTATCAGTGACTAGATGATGATTGCGTGACTCAAGGAAACTAACTTTCTCCCTATATCGAACTTACACTCGGGTTCGAGTCGACGGTTTCATTCTTAAATTACAGGTTGGACATGATTCATATTGAACGAATTTATTGGTCATTTTTCCCCCACCTTTTTCCTTTTAATACATTAGAAGATGCTATGCAAGTACAAGTAATAGGTATTTACACGCCATTTATACATTATGTGAGGAGAGGACTAGTTTTAGCACTTCAAAGGGTGACCAGATAACGTATCAAATGATAACACATTTTTATAATTCGATTCTCCATCAAGACGAGCAGTTTAACCCTCCGAATACCGGGTGAAATAAAATTACACTAAGTACCGGGTGGGGTGTTTGGTGACCCCACTACTTTATCGCGTAATTTTTGTTATTAAATGCATTTCTTTTTTAATTAAAAATATCAGGATGAGGCTAAGGACATAAGAAATAGTTACTTGAAGCCGAATATGATAATAATCACAATAATAATAAAAATAAAACTTGTTAGTAGGCTGGTCTTCAGATAGTTTTTGTTAATAACGGCAATTACTGATTGCATTGAATAAAGGAAATTTTTAGATGTTTTAAAACTTAATTTATTAAAAATCTGCTCTTGAATTGCCAAACAATGATATCACAATATCAGATTCTGATTTTTGTAAATTAATATAAGAAATACTATTTTAAAGTAGAAATAGGAGAATCAGCATCACGGATTTCCAACTATCAACTTCCAATTAATCTGAATACGAGTGAATACGAGGTGTCTTAGGATAGGTCCCCAAGACCCTACCTTTATATAAGATATTATCTGATATTCTCAACAGGTTTAAATTAATAGATCAAAATCGATTGATATTCTGTGATATTGATATATCTATAATATACCTAATTATAGATTTATAAAAAAATAATCCTCTATTATCTGAGTGGTTGTCATCATTGATATGAATATAATAAATGGTTTGATACTTTGATACAATTTGATTCTTTCTCATTTTTCAGGATCCCTCCATACGAAAATATGCGTTCAGGAGCGAGGGCAAGTTCTGTTAGAATGCTCGCAGTTACATATCGGTCGTTATTCTCAACTTGGAGGATATATTGTCGGTTAGAGTTCTCATAGTGTCCTCGGAACGGTAAAGGTTCCTGAAACTGTTCCCGTGAGAACTGCTGGTGGATGTGAAGGGAAAGAAAATAGTGAGGAACGTAAACGTGGGTGAGAAGTAAAAGGGAGTGTGAAGTGTTGGCGTCTGGGGACTGGATCATCCAAGTGAAACATTATCGCTCTTTTCCCCTGAATCTGAGACGTCTAAGAACTATTTGAATCAATCATGCCCATGTTATAATAAAATCTATAGGCAATTCTGATCGATAGGTGATCACATCCTCCGCATCTTTTGTTTATCATCACGTTACAATAAGAATCATGGCAACTTGTTTTTCAATGGGTTTTTCAAGATGGCCGCTGGGGGTAACTAGCTTGTTTGAGTTGCTCTCCCAAGTTATTCAATATTCTAGTAATTTCGCCAATCTTTTTCGCTAAATTTTGTACCTCGTCGCTACTAAACAAGTTCTGAACGTACTGAAATAAGTTTTCTCGACTAGTTGATGAGTGATAAGAAGAAAATGTCTTCGGTCAATACGCAGCCTAGGGGTAAACATCGCCGGTTGGACATTTCTCGCGTTGGTTCCAACAATGGTTCCTTATCCGGAGATCTACGTAAGATTATTGCGGCTGCTATGAACAAATCGTTATCTTCAGGTGAGCTTCTTACTCCTGAATTGATAGATAATGCAATTGACAATGTCACCGAGGCAGTTTCTGAGGTTGTAGACTCAATTGTTGGCAAAGTTTTGTCTGATACCAAAGCGGAATTCGATGTTTTTTCTTTGAAGCTCGACAATATGGATCAATCTCAGAGGAAATTAAACCTCTTGTTTCACGGAATTCCCGAGTTAAATGGTGAAAACGCTTCGGAGACGGTTGTCGACATCGTAAACCAACAATTGGAATTGAAAATCGAGCCATCTGACATAATCCATGCTCGACGAGTTGGTATTCCTCACGCTTCACTTCCACGTACCTCTGCTACTGGTGATAAGGTATTATCACAATCCGATAGCAGGTCAAAACGAAGTCGACCTCTCTTGGTGTCTCTTTCTCGCTTTGAAGTGAAGGCAGCTATCTTTTCTAACAAAAGAAAATTCCGAGGAACTAAATTTTTGATCACCGAAGATCTATCTCCACTCCGTCGTCTCCTGTATAAAGCATCAGCTGACAAATTTGGAGTGAGGAATACTTGGACCATCAATGGAGTTGTCAAAATCAAAGTAAGGGACAAAATCATTGCAGTCAAGTCTATGGACCATCTTGCATCTCTTGCTCCAACTGATGAGTGACTACACTGTTCCACCTATTCACGCAAGTACCTACCTTATTGATGTAATGTACTTTATGTACCTAATTCCCGCCAGCCTTATGTTCGTATAACGTATTCCCGTTACTTGTTCTTTTCATGGTACATTCATTTTACAATTTGAATGATTTTACTCGTTGTAATTTCTGTTAAGTACTTGAGAGTCGTTGCCATAATTTATTTTGTAGTATTCTACCTCACCTTGATGTTCCCAGCTAGGTGGTGATACGAACTTCTATGCTTGTGTTTTAAGATACTTATTATATAGGTTAGGAGGTTATTTTTTCCTAATGAACATTTTGATTTATACTACCTATTTGTTTATACTACCTATCTGTTTAGTTATGATCATGTCATTTGTTCTGTAGGTAGTTTTTTGTACCATATTGTCTTTTTCTGTATGATAGTTTTAATTATTGCTTATATTCCTTTTTACGATTAGTGGAGAGCGCTTCTCGCTCAATCTGAGTTGGCCTATCTTGATAATCTATCTTTGTGTGCAACGCAAATGTTTTTTATAATTTCTTCCTTCTGTCTATTGACTTCAATGTGGGTATTCCACATCCTCTCTTTATTCTTTTCATCATTTCTCAATTCTATCTTTCTTTCCCTTCCTTTTCTAATTTTAATCCACCCTATTTTTCTTCCTGTTAGCTTCGTATTGGGTAATTGTGTATGGTTCTATGTCCGTGAGTGGTGGGGGTACGACCATCATGTCAGCTGATGGGTCTGGCGGTTCCTCGCCTTGCAGTCTGCTTAACATTTCTTTAAATTCTACCATTGAATCTCAGCTTAATTTGTCTATAGATGATGACCCACCCAGTTCTGAAATTTTGAAATTTGCCAACCAATTCAATAATCACTTTTTCGTCGGTGGGCATTTTAATGCAAGCAGTTTGACTCATAATATTGATGACATACGGATGTATATCCATGAGTGCAACTTCAACGTAATAGCTATTTCTGAGACTTGGCTCAAGCCTTGTGTACCTAATAAATTAGTGGCTCTTCCTGGCTACAAAATTGTCCGTAATGATCGCAACAAAAGTTTGGGGAAATCTAGGGGGGGTGGCGTTGCTCTATATATTCGTGAGGGTCTTAAATTTAAAATAATTCTAACTTCTGATAAGTCATCAGTTGAATATCTGTTTGTTGAGATAAACATGAAAGGATTCAAAATGTTGGTTGGTGTTGTGTATCGACCTCCTGATCGTTCTATAGACATCTTAGACTTGGAACTTCCTCTTAGCTCTCTCATTTCATCGTATGAACATGTCTTACTGATGGGTGATTTTAACTGTAACCCTAGCTACGACTCTGCCAATGAGAGGAAATTGAAGTCTATGCTTTCAGCACTTGCTTTATATACTATCCCCCTTGGACCAACTCATTTTTCTGGTAACTCTTGCAGTACTATTGACTTAATTATTGTAAAGAATCCTAACAAGATTGCTGGCTCCTCAGTTTTTTCTGTGCCGGGGGTGTCCCACCATAGTTTCATTGCAGTATCGCTCCGTACACCACCTATTGCTCTACCAAAAGTATTTATCAACACGCGTAACATGAAAATCATAAAGAAAGAAATTTTGCTTGAGGCTGCAACTCGGTTGGCGTGGAATGAGATTTACAGGATGAATGATGTTGATGATATGGTTGCCCATGTTCACTCTCTTCTCTTGACATTGTTGGATAGATTTGCACCATTCAAAAAGGTTAGAGTGAAACACCCCTCGACACCGTGGTTTACTCCTGCTATTAAAAGAGCAATCAAATTAAGGGATAGGTTGCATGGACGATGGAAACAGTCTGGTCTCGTTTCAGATCATGAAGCCTTCAGAGTTCAAAGGAATCAAACCAAGGTCATGGTTAGGAATGCCAAGAAAACCCACATTTCTAAAATTTTGGACCCTAAGCTGCCTCCTAAACAGTTATGGAAAAACGTTAGTAGTCTGGGAATGAGGGTGAAGTCATGCTCTGAAGCTTTAAACTTTCTGCCGGATGACATTAATAATCATTTTTGCTGTACTCAACCAACGGTATCCGGATTTAGTCTCGGCTCGACTTGGGAAGGGTTTTCATTTCGAAATGTGAGTGAGGCCGAGGTATTGAGTGCGTTTTCATTTATAAAATCTGATGCGGTGGGATCTGATGGGATACCTCTGAGCTTTGTTAAACTGTTATTACCTCACATCCTCCCGTTTGTTACGCATCTTTTTAATTTCTGTTTCACCTCGTCATCATTCCCCAATAGTTGGAAAAATGCCACTGTAATTCCTTTAAACAAAACTGCTAATCCTAAATCTTTAAATGAATTGAGACCAATCTCAATTCTACCAGCTATTTCTAAACCTCTTGAAGTACTATTCAACAATCAAATTCTATCTCATATTGACACAAATAACCTACTCAATCCTTTGCAATCTGGGTTCAGGGAGGGTCACAGTTGTGTGTCTGCACTTGTGAAGGTTACTGAGGACATCCGGGAGGGTTTTGAACGGGGTGAAGTGACCATTCTTGTTTTGATCGATTTTAGTAATGCATTTGGCTCTTTGAATTTCAGTATACTCTTAGAAAAGTGTCGATCTGAATTTGCCTTCAGCTCTAGTGCTTGTAAGTTCATTTATTCATTTCTATCAGGCCGTTCACAGTGCGTCAAAGTTGGATCCCAAATGTCTTCTTCTCTTCCCCTTTACAGTGGTGTGCCTCAGGGTTCTGTGTCTGGTCCGCGTTTGTTCTCAATGTACGTCAATGACTTTGCCAAATGCCTCGAGTTCTCTTCCTACCATCAGTTCGCTGATGACGTACAAATTTATTTAAATTGTAAACCCCATGATATCGAGCTCGGTATTTCTCGAATAAACAAGGACTTGACTAGCATTGAGGGCTGGGCTCGCCAACATGCGCTAACCCTGAACCCTGCTAAAACTCAAGTAATGCTGTGCACCACAAAACCGGTTATTACGTCCTCTCTTCCAGCAGTCGAAATTTATTCAGTTCCCATCCCATTTTCCGAATCCGTAAAAAACCTCGGCATAATTTTAAGTCCAGATTTATCTTGGTCAGCCCAAACTTCCGCCATTTGCCAAAAAGTCTATGGATCGCTTTATGCTCTGAAAAGACTTGCATATAGCACCCCTCAGGATCTCCGTTTGCTGCTGGTGAAGACTCTCATAATTCCCTTGTTTACCTATGGTGATCTCCTTTATGTAAATTCTTGTGATGCTGAATCGAGGAGAAAACTTGGGGTTGCATTCAATGGATGCATCAGATATGTCTACAAGCTTAAACCACGGGGGCATGTCTCCTCCCACATTAATTCTGTATTAGGCTATGGCCTTTTTGATTACTTGTCCATCCGTTTCTTCAGATTCATCTTTCAAGTCGCCCATAAAACGAACAATGTCCCTTCTTATCTTCATGGAATTTTTTCTGTTAGTTTGTCCTCTCGACTGTTCACTCTAGTGCAAACATTTGCAAAAACTAAAGCATTTAGTAACTCCTTACGTGTGGCAGGAGCAAGAGCTTGGAACCGTCTGCCTCTCGCTGTCAGGTCTCTCCCCACTCTCGGAGCAATTACCAAATCACTAAAAGAACATTTTACCCACCAATAGTCTCTTCATCACGTTTCAGTAATCCTCTTTCCTGCTTCATTCTACTGCATTTTCTTTCTACTCTTCTTCTTTATATTCTTTTCTTTTCAGTCTCCCTCTTCCTCTTTCTTCTTTCATAATACGCAATTCTAGTTTTCTTTTTTTTCTCGTTATCTCTTTTTTTTCTAACCCCCAATTGGGTTCTTATAAAAATAGTATAGTTTAGTTGTTTTATATTATTGTCCAGGCTCGGCGGGAACTTTGTTCCTATTTGGATAATAAAAGAGTTTATTATTATTATTATTATTACTTGTCCTCCAAGCGACTTCGCAGTTTCCACCGTGGAGTACTGTCATTGCTCCATAGGCTTGTGCATTTGGCAAAACTTGACAAAGTTAAACCACTTGGTAAATTCGCTGAGATCGGTAGTATACTCGGGTGAAACGGAGTGGAGGTTTGAGACTGCATTGGAATCGTGGAGAATCATTCCTATCAAGGTTCGGAAACCAGACTCTCAGCACGGGCTATTAGGACGACTGGTGGCGAGGGAGGGGTTTTGAACGATAAGTTTATTACGTTCTTAACGCAGGATGTTCCCTTCTACCCCTTTTCTCCGACTGCCTGCGAGAAGTAAACCCCAGGTTTATTAGCCCACAAGTTTCCGTGAAGGTAATAACGGGCGTCGCATATTGTGTCTCCCCTGAGACGGCAAAAGGATTGTCTGCTTTTCCCCATAGGCGGCCATTTTCGCAATAACTTTTGAAGGGTTTTCCGCCCGTCCATTGTGAGGGGTTGCAGTGTTAAATATTGTGAAAGACAATGAAGACATGGGATGCCAATGCGTCCCTGCCTATAGCCTGGTCATTGTAGTATGAGCGAGATTCGTCGACGGCCTTATAGGGTCATAACGGCGATATGGCCCCGCAACAGTAGTTATTCTAAGGGGCACTTCCTATGCGCATTTAATGGACAAAACCCGTAAACCTTTTTAAACGATACCATTCCGAACGCAAACAATTTGCTACCTATCTCTGTGAACGATAAGGACCATCTTCTGCAGAGCGAATTCGGATTTCACTTCAAACCCACTAGTGTAGCTCCTAACAAAGGCTAAGAAAACACATTTTCCTTTCAAACACTCGACCTCCGTCTACGAAACTCCGTTCCGTATTATGCTTCCATAAAGGAATTAACTCTTGAAAAGTCAATGGAAGTTCCTACTTGGAGTTTCTATTCCAACGAAATCGACAATAGTAATTCCGTTTTGTATGGTTTAGATTTCGGTCCTTAAACATCAACCTTGCAATTTCTGGAGTTAACCCAACTATGTTGTTCATTCAGTTACATCTGGAATAGCTTGATTTTTCAGTAGGAGTAAAAATATTATCAAAAACCATTTTTGAAGCCTTGATCAGATGAACAGTTTATCCCTGAATCATTAGGTCCAGTGTTAGAAAAACAAGACACTCTCACTCACAATTCACTCTCAAAAACACGATGGATATACGATGCATACATTTTGTACACTCGATTTTAATCTGATCTAGCTGTCAGAATTTACCTCAATCTTGTTGGATGAAACATCGACTTATTTAATATTATCTAACGACTGTTGAGAGCTGGGACAGAGAACTAACGTCTATTTTTCATCTTATTATGTCAGTTTATACTACTTACTTATGTCAGTTTTGACAGTTCAGCAGGTACTCTATTCGATCAGGACATTATTGTGTGCACTATTGGAAATTCTCTTTCTCTTGAAAATAAATTGGTAGGCCAAACGTATGACGGAGCAGCGGTAATGTCAGGCCATTTGAGGGGATTACGGTCAAGAGTTGTAGTAAAATATCCTGAGGCTTTGTTTGTCCACTGTTACGCTCACTCTCTAAACTTGGCGTTACAACAAACTACCAGTTGTATTAAAGAGAGTCGAGTTTTTTCAAACTGTAAATGGATTGGTTTCTGCTTTTTCACATTCCACAACAAGGGAAAACCTTTTACGTCATTTTATTGAGAAAAAAATTCGTTCTTTAGCTCAGACTAGGTGGAATTTCGCCGCAAGGCTGATTTTCATGGTAGAAGAGCACCGTGGATTGTTTGTTGATTTTGATGTTGATGATGTGAACAGAGCGATAGATAACAAAATAATTTTAGAAAATAAAATTTATTTTCTATTATTCAATATTATCATACAATTCCTTTGAATAAACAGCTTGCTTAGAACTGCTTAATTTTTCCATTCATAGCGTGAGGGGGTTAGGAAATGTGTGTGCGGGGAAGGGGGGATCGAATTGAGTGCTGTACCCCCATGTTCAGAGCCACGGGTACGTTTGTAAACATGTTTCGTAAAATAAAAATCTTCTTGCAATGTTAAAAGATGATTTCTTTCATCAGGTTTCTTGAATCTGGGTTCTTGATTTTATTTTTGTTATTAAATAAAAGATTTAAGAATTTAAATTGGTCGAGAATCTGTTAGAACAGTAGGAAACTGCCGTACATATATCACCATTCACGGACCACTAAAAATTTGATTTTCTCCACCTGGACCATCAATGAAGAATCACAATTTATAATCACGGAGATTTGCGTCGTCCATAAATTTGATAAACGAACATTGAAATACTTGACTAATGCTCCCGTTAAATGGGAGGGAAAATCGTTTAGACCCGAGCTAATAGCGCTCGTTCCAGCGATAGCTTTCATAGCTAATATTTAGCATGGTTGGGAGCAAACGGCACCTTCTAAATTCGACCGTCCTCTCCCAACCCGAAAGAAAAATCTCATCAATTACCTGAACTCTTCGATTTACAACAGGATTTTTACAGGATTAAAACGAACAAAATTACAACGGCGAATCCTCCACCGAGTGCCCCTGTCCCCGATCTCGAGTGGAGTATTGATTGAAGTTTAAAAGTTACGAGGGCCCAAGGGATCCCGTATATCACGACTACGACGAACTTCACGTTTATCTTCAAACATAATTAATTCTGAATCCCTTTGAATTACTTGGCTAATAGTTAGGAAAGGAGGGCGTGAGTTAACCTTCAATATTGCGATTATATCTGATTTATCAGATTTCCTACCAGTGGACCGGGAAGCAGGTTTTTGTATTTGCACTGAAACACCCCAAATACAACTTATCTGTTCTATTGAAGTCGTTCGTTTTCGTTTGAAAACAACAAAACTGTTTGGTACTGATCGAAAAGAATCGAATCGCATATATCGAACTGCTGAGTACTTACATCAACTTGAATCCCCGGAAGAGGAAAAACTCGGGTAGGAGGAGCTTCTTTGGGCACGTAGCGGTAAAACTCTTGGTCTCCTTGATAGAACTTGATGGAGTAAAGGGCTGATCCCTCTAGATCATAATCACAGCCGAGGTGTAAGGTTGTGCCCGCTCTCACCATCTCGGGAGCCCACATCACAACGTCCCTTAAGCACCAACCCCCTGCAAAAGCACAAATTAGACGCAAATAGTTTCGATACAATGGAACATTCTGAAAACATACCTACTGAAAAGTGAAGTAAATATAATTCTGGTAAAGGGTTTATAGGGTAAGTAGCAGGGGTTTATAGGGTCTTCTGTTCATTTATATTGTCAACCAAGCCAGACTAAATGCTTTTTAATCCTCTCTTGTCAAGTTATCGAAACTGGTATTAATAAGGATGGGGCATCCGTATCACAATATGAAGCGAGCAGGGATAGAATGGAATAAACATACACAACCCTTCTCGATCTATTTATAGGAACAAATCGCTTTATTTATAAAGACACTATAAAAAAAACTCTGCCAATTCTTGACACAACAGTTTATTATCTTCTTTGTACAGATCTAGACACTTCTGTCTAGATTAGGTACTAAATTATTTAATAATTATTATTATGAATTATCATTAATTATTAGTACTTATTATCAAGTAGTGTAAATTATTATTAACAAAGGCTTACAACAAAACAAAAGTAAATGCAGTAGGTAAATCCACTATGTAACCCATATGTGTTGATGTTTTTGGAGTCACTGAATCCGAATCTGAGGTGGGTAGACCTTAATCAAATCAGGTTAAACGTAATTTCAAGGACGAGTGCCCTAATGACTGGGCAAAACAATGGGTAAATTCAAATCAATGGGTAAATTCAAGGTCAAAACTGCCTGAAATGAGTTTGAACGCGACCTGATGAAGGTCAACCGACACCAGATTCGGATTCAGTGACGCAAAAAACTAAAGGGTTAGTAAACTTTATTGATAGAAAAAACCAATTTTTTGTGTGGCTGTTATAGAGCATAATATTCTATCATTATATTATTATAATAAGACATCCACACAAAAATCCCAACGAAACCTACTATTATCTTCGATAATGAACCATTGGAATCGCCCAAAGAAAACATTTTTTTAACCCCATCTCAAGAGTTGTTGGTTTACGTTTCAAAATACTTAGATTCAGAAAATCGAATAAAAAAATCCGTCCGTCCGCACTTTGCCCAGTTAGCGTTGAGCTAAAATTTCGAAACTTTCGTTACGGGTTCCGACCAACCCCTCAATGATCCTCGAAACGTTTCGTAACCCTAGGTCAACGGGAAGGGGTTCAAAACGAATTTTGAAATTTTGAAAATTTCAAAACTCGAAAAATTCAGATGAAACGGTATGTTGTTTATTTCATATTTAGATAGAGTTTATTTTTTAGAATTTTTAAAGACCATCCACAGCTTTGTACGACCAGCCGTTCGTTCACAATGACGGCTCAAAGTTGAAGAAGATCGAAAATCGTCAACATGAGAGTGAATAGAGAGGCAGCCTGTCGGGTCCATTTTCAAACTGGCCCAGCTGATTCAAACAGCACATGGTTATCAAATATCGAGTTAATCAATAATAATCATTTATAGTGAAGCATAAAAATTATTAATAACCAACAATAAATATTAATAATTTACACTACTTGATAATAATTAATGATAATTCGTAATAATAATAATTAATCTATCATTCAGTAATCTAGACAGAAGGGTGATCTGTACAAAGAAGATAATAAACCGTTGAGTCAAGAAATGTTACCTACTTCTAACGACTCTTATGGTAAAACCGGGTTGCAGGGCTTTTTGGAAAATCTTCAAGATTACGTTGGATTCGTAATATTCGTGGAACTGCAGTGGAAGTGGCGAAAAGGGAGGGGAGTCGTGGAGTTCTCTTTCTACGCCACCTCTACGTCCACCCTACGCGTGGGTGGGGATGTAACAATTACAGTTAGTTGTGGTGGGGGAGTGGTGAGGGGGTGTAAGGATTACAGTAGTTGTGGCGGGTGAGGGGGTGTAAGGATTACAGTAGTTGTGGCGGGGGAGTGGTGAGGGGGTATAACGATTACATTAGTTGCGATGGGGGGGGGGGGGGGTGAGAGAGCGTAAGGACAACTCCCACATCCCCCTCATCTACCCGCTTTCCTCCTTTTCACCCATCTCCACATTCGCATTCACCCACAATTTAAATTTAAGTATTTGAGGCGAGTGGTGGAGAGGGGGAGGGAGAACTTACGAATTAGAAGACAACTCCCGCCTCCCCCTCATCAACCACCTACATCTGCCCGCAAAATAAAGGTTTCACTCATCATTTAAGTACTTATATAAATAATTTATAGACCATCCCTGAGCTAGTGACGCCTATTGAAATCATTTGTTGGCCCATTCCTCCAATTCTGGATATTGTATGCAGATCAGTGTGATCTACACAGAAAGGTGATTTGTACAAAGAAGATAATAAACCGTTGTGTCAAGAATTTGCAGATTTTTTAGTTTTTTGGGTCGCTGAATACGAATCTGGGGTCACGATTAGGTCATGATTAGGTCATGTTCAAAGTAATTTCAGGCAGTTTTGCTAAATTTAGGGCATTTGACCTTGAAATGACCTTAAACCTCACGTGATGTAGGTCAACCTACCACATATTTGGAACCCCAAAAACATTAGGACTGATGTTGTAGTATTTATTATTATTTGTTGTTGTTGTAAGCCTGTGTGATTATGTGTGTGCCAGTTAGAACATTCAACATTGAACAGACAGCGTGATCCATCACCTCATCTAACCCAAGTTTTTAGCGATTTAATACTTTCTATTGCATGTCAATGACGAACGGAAGCACTGACAACACTTTTTGCACGCCAATGACGTCCTTGTTTGAACTAGGCAAGCCTTAATATGGACCTATTGAGTAACCCCTCAAAATTTGGGAAGTAGCACTTTTTTGAAAATCGAGATATCCTGCCGAAACGTTAGTGGCCGCATGCCAATATGGCTGGGCTTCGCCCATACAACTACTAAACTACTCGAAAAAAAAACTCAAGGTTTTATAGTGTTCTCTTAAAAAATGTGTTCTCTTAAAGCAATAGTGTTTCTCGAAGATCAATCAGTAGGGAATCCAAGATGAATCAGCAAAATACCTAACACTAACTGAAACTTTTTTATTTTAATTTTTCCGTTCTAGTACACTTCTTCTAGTACACTTCTTTTCTTCTAGTTCAAGTTCTCATCACTTTTGCTCTTTCATAAAAATATTTTGAAGAAATTAAATTAGTTCATTCACAATAATTTGTTGCTAATATTTTTATTATCGAAGACGTATGAATATTGAGTGGAATAAAAAGTAAGTATTACCAAAAATATTTGTGGAACAAGGGTACATGTCGCATTTGAAGTAGACATTTTGATCAATATCAGTTTTTCGGCCTTCTTGTAAAATTTCAGCTGAGCGACATGTACCCTTATCGGCCGAGCTCTTCATTGGTTTGTATTTGGTACTATGAAATAGTACCTAAATTCTGCTCAAATTTTAATATGATTCAAGCCCTTCAGGCCAACACAAAGCAAAAGTGGCCGAAACTAAACTAAGACAGCCGAACTATTAGGCACGTACGAATCTGTCTACAGACGAGTGTGGTCAACACGATACTGCAAAGACACACTTCAGGATGAGTGAAATTCACCGCTAAAAAAATTCTGGAATGGAGCAGTTGCATATTGAATAAACCAATTTCTGTAGATACATTGATTTTCGCCCAGAATTGCGATTAAAATTCATTAGATGTTCGTTTTGCGGAATCTTGAGAATCACTACTTTAGCGTATACTTCAGGACCGGACAAACACAATAATTTGTTAAACGTTGAAAAATAATCATTGTATTACATGCTCCTTAAAATACAAATAAGTGCATAAACTGCAAATGGCATAATATTCCTATATTTTGTTCAATCCTCTAACTGGAGTTTCCTGCACATAATTAGTGGAATTATATTCTCCCGAATAAAGCAGCATGATTTAGGGAATTTATTTTTGAGAGTGTAGAGATGTGTTCAAACGAACATTCCATAGGAATGCAAGATTTGTCTAATCTTTATCCTCTCCAGGACTCGGCGTCAATCGGTTGGCGGGTTTTACTACTCCGTGTGATGATGCTTGAGGAAGGTTTACTATTTGGACAATAACTACTGTCATATTGTCACAACCTACTTGAGTCCCTGATACGTCTGGGGCCAGACAATTCATCATTAGTTCTTCGCAAATAGTGTCCGGGCGAACTGAATTTATCAAACGCTGTTGGACGAAGTTGCCAACCTCGTCGCTGCTCATCACGTCCCATATTCCGTCACAAGCCAAAACTATGAATTTCCAATCTTTGGTGAGCGCGTCTTTCCTGACGTCTGGAAAAGCTGTCACGGGCTGCTCTTCTGGAGCCTTTTTTGCGTCTATTTTGAAAATGAAGTCGCCCAATGCTCGCGATACTGCTAAGTTTCCTTTCACTCTATTCGCCTCAACCCAGTAACCAGCTTCGTAGATGCGCCTGCTCTCTTCACGAACGTTAGGTTTGTGGTCAACGGACAACGGGACGGTCTTGTCTCCTACGTAAGCGATGGCCCTGGAATCTCCCGCATTACCACAATACAGCATTTGATCTTTGATGAGCACAACAACGGCAGTAGATCCAGACATTTCTTCCATTAAACCATTATCTTCCCGCATTTTACTGTCGATGTCAATGTACGCTCTTTCTATGGCCTTAGTGATATTGCCGTTTTTGTAGCTCTCCTGAGAAGTAATGAATTTGTCCAGATGAGCTCCCGCGAATTCGGCAACGCTGGGGCCGCCGTGACCATCGAAAACACCGAAGAAAGCTGCAGCGGGGTCGCCGGGCATTTCAAGTAAAACGGTATGAGCGTCTTCCATTGTTACCCGCCAACCCTGCATTGAACTGACGCCAACTTTGAAAAACGAATTCTCAACGAACGATGTGTCTTTCTCGGTAACGGGATTCGAAAGTGTTATACCCATATCCAGGTCCTGTAAGCAAAAAGTGAACCAAATGTAAACAAGCTTGTATGTAAAGAAAAGTAGATACGAGTAGCCTCAATATATTCATTGAAATGTCAGTTAATCCGGACTTATTCACTGGGATGTAGACCCACAGAGGTGTAAAAGAGTAATACCTACCTAGTTGACAAAGAAAGTAGTTGTAGTGGTCTTTAAATACTGTTTTAATCCGTTTTCGATTGGACTGTATTTACATTGGGGTTTGCTAGTGGAAGGTAGACTAGATTTGCATTCAGATGAAGTGAGAATGCCCACCTAAAATAGGGAAATCGAATTTGTACTCGTTGGACCGCACGTGCGTAGATTTTTTCCCCGCTATATTCCCATTCCCTTATCATACTGAAAACGCCACTGCACTGGTCAAGACACATAACTCATCGACACAAAGACGCACAACAAAAAAACAGAAAAAAACGAGTGGGGCCGAACTCTACAACCCACGGGAAAAGAGGGAGGTTAACAATGCTTTTCGCTGTTGACCGTCCATTCTATGTCCCGATCCCGAATATCGATTCCTGAACCAGGTTTCAATAAAGGGTCTTCCCATTCCAAAGAACGGGTCTCCCGAGGTGATCCAAAAACGGTCTGAACAACATAATACATATAAACTGGCAGGGTGGAAAACTCATCCATCAACACTTGGCCGACGTCGGATGTAACAAAGCGATTCAGAGCAAGTTTCCCGTGTTTTCTGGTGGAAAATATTGTTTCGCGAAAAACCGCTAATAGCTATTCAATGTGTCCAAATAATTCATGATATCGCGGTTTTTGATTCACGCAGCCTAACGAGTTCAAATTTTACACAATGACTATTCGAAGATTCAATGTCTATTGAATAAGAACTGGGCTTTCAATAACTGGACACATGTAATATAATGGTTTAGCTACCATTGAAAACCTTCAGCTATAATAAAATATTTATTGTCTTCAACTCAATACAAGAAATGGCCTTTTTCTCTGCGTTCATTCATCTTCAATCCCTGTATATATATCTAGGATCGGCGTCCATTTTATGAAGTTTTGCTCCTTCCTAGAGCGTTTGAATTGGCAACTCGCCACTTGAATTCACTAATCTGACTTGTTGGATGTCTCCAACCTCTTTTATGCAGCCCATCAGTCAGACAATAGGCTCGTGATCGTAACTGTTGATTAGAACAAGTTCCTCAGCAGCTGAACTCCTAGGGCGTTTGCTGTTCCGGTTGCTCCCAGATATTCGATACGGAACCTTTTCCTTAACTCATCTCTTGATCGCAATCTATACTTATCTGAGCTGCCTAAAAATCAAAGGTGTGACAACTGCCAAATCTCGCAAGGCCTCAGTCATTGTGTTAATGGACTAGAATTTATAAGTCGTTCGATATTGCTTGTGGACATCTCTTCATAGCCTAGCTTTTTGGATGTTTTGAGTAAACACAATAATATTGTTCATATTATGAAATTGAGTCGAAGATACTCGTAAAAATTTAAATGTTTTAAAAGCTATTGAAAAACCAGTTCTAATTATAAATATGGGTATTGAATCCCGGACAATTGCAACTAACTTTCATGAGTGGTACTACGCACAGTAAATTGGACTACTTTGTTGGAAGTCTTCCTTAATTAACCTTGCTTTTTCCTCAGTACGTTATCTTATGTACATAATAGAATTTTTTCTCTTCATGCCAATTGTTGGCCTCCAGGTTGGTGGAGGAATAGAAACTTTAAACGACTGCGGTTCCACCCAAGTCAAAAATTTACAACGATATAATCATTATAATTTGTAGGATATTACTATAGCACTCGTATTACCCCTAAAAATTCCTACAAATTATAATGATTGAATATAATATATTATTCGGTCTGTTCTTGGTGGCCTATCGATACAAAAATAAAGTTGAGGTTAAAAGTATTTCATATTTGAATGAGTTTTCAACTACTTCAATCATAAATACTATTGTCATTTTCACTCGATAATTCAAGTTTATCGTTGTTGATCCACAATGTTGACACATCTAGATTCATCTGAAGGTGCGATCGAGACTTTTGCTACTTAAGTACTATAATATAGTACTTATATATTATATGTGCCATCTTCGACCGAAATACCTACTACACTCAAGGCGATGAATTGAAAAATAGGTGGCTGATTATTCCTCACCTCTTCCTACCGATTACGAGATATCGTCAAAACCTACAGTGAAATAAGTTCTACTCACGTTGGCAATTGTCATTGTCTCGATATCAAAGCCTGAAAAAGGATACGGATCGTTAACACGCCACGTTAGGTGGTTTCACACGTATAACAAGCAACGAGTCATGTCGATAACGAGGTATCTCATCAAACAAAACATGAAACGATTCTTACGGTTGGTGTACGATTCCCGTCTTGTTCTGTTCAGTTTCTGATGTTTGAACCCGGGAAAAGAACGCGGTTTTTTTCTATTTTTTGTGAACACCAAAGTTAAATTGTACTTTATGATAATCGAAAAAGTGTGTTTATCAACTGTGTGTGTGTTTAACAGATTTGAAAAAACGGTGAAATGTGATTATAGTATTTTGGAGAGACGTTGAAAGTTGCACAGTTTCAGATAGTGATGCTGAATAAACTCCATAACAGATAGGTAGACAGTGTCAACAGTAATAACATTATGTTAATATTACTATATTACATTATAATTATAGTCTGTTTGTTATTAAAAACATGATTTATGTAGTGGCACATGAGTATCATATCAGCCACAAATGAAGAGAGAAAACTCTGCAAATTCTTGACACAACGGTTCATTATCTTCTTTGTACAGATCACCCTTCTGTCTAGATCACTAGGTCTAAATGTCTAGATCCTAAATGTTAGATTAATTATTATTATCAATTATCACTAATTATTAACAATTTTATCAAGTACCTAGTGAAAATTATTATAATTTATTGTTAGGTATTAATAATTCGTATTTATTATTAATAATTATTATTATTAATTATGGTTAATTAATACGATATAATTCTGGGGTTTTTAATACTACGTCGGTAATAATTTTTCTATAAAAGAAGTACCTACCTACCAACAAACATTCGAAATTACCTTCATTTCCGTAGCACGAAACGAACCTCAGAACAACAAACTCGACATCACTTAAGCCATATGATGTTCCAAAGAGCTTGTTAGTATGAAAATGGACCAGTATTTCAACAGTTTGAGTCACGATCGTGTGGTGAGGCACAATCTTTGAGCCGTCATTGTGAACGAACGGCTGGTCGTACAAAGCTGCGGATGGTCTTAAAAAATTCTACGGAACAAACTATCTAAATATGAAATAAAAAACATACCGTTCTATATGAATTTTTCCCCTTGACCTAGGGTTATGAAAAGTGTCGAGGACCATTGTGGGGTTGGTCGAAACCCATAAAAAAAATTTCGTAATTTTAACTCAACGCTAACTGGGCAAAGTGGCGCGGACGGCGTACGGCGGACGGACGGATTTTTTTTATTTCGATTTTCTGAATCTACGTATCTTGAAACGTAAACCAACAAATTTTGAGGGGGGGTTAAAAATTTTTTTTCTTTGGGCGATTCCAATGGTTCATTATCGAAGATAATAAACCAAAAATATGGATCCCGATGGCATACATTTACTTGTTATAGTCGTTACACTTATTTGTTCAATCCATCCTACTATCCTTGATGAACTCCAGAGAAATCACATCATCAGCCTTAAACTCCTTCAGTTGAGGAACTGTGGTTTTAGTCATGCTCCCTCTAGGTAGTGGCCTATACCCTAGCAAAGGTATAAGGAATACAAGGTGAATTTATACCAACAAATTCATTGACAGTGCGAATAGCTGTGATAGTTCAAAAATAACAATACCTACAAAATAGATCCCCCCCCCCCCATCCACCCATTCACGGCATCGCGTCTCAGATGGTTTTCTCCCGACTGGGGTTTGGCTCGTGGAGCTTTTCCTGCTCGCAAAAACCTCTGGCTTGAAGGTTGAGGAAGATGGTTAACCAACCAGTAACTCAGTTCCTGTAACACATTAGCGCCACAATAAACTTCTTGTTACGGCTCCTTCAGCCAAGGAGAAAAAGCTTTCCTTCCTCTCTTCTATTCAAGTTTCTCAATAGCGGCCTTACTCAAATATCAACCTAGTTTTACATTACTAACGAATAGCGCAGCCCGATCATAAGACTCCTCCCTCCCTCAAGGTGTTACATCTGTAACGTTGAAAAAAGTACAAAAACCAACTTATTATGATACCATTTTTACCAGACTAAGTCAGTTTTTGTACTTCTAGGTTTTTGTGCTCTCGATTTTTCAAAGTTACAAAATCGAGAGCAATCCTCGAGCATAGATTATGATTCCTGTAATTGGCACACACAGCATTGCCGTTGGTTTGTACGGTTCCAGTTTTACAAAGTGATAAGACAATTTTTATTCTGTAGCTGAACGAGTGAAGCATAGGAACGGTGAGATAAGTTTACTTAATAATAAAGTAGAAACACGAAGAAAGTTGGAAAAAATTTAGAGACTTAATAATGACTCAAATGAGTTTTTTCACACAGGAAACGACATTTCAAGTTTTTTTCTTATCATTCCATCTTAGATTTTGACATCAAATTAAACGCTCATCCCTCCTTACCGTTCATTTATTCACCTATTAGATTAACTATTAGAACATGATGAACACATTGAACTCAATGGCCAGAGCAAAGTTGTATAGGGAATTCCTTTGGGAATATTGTAATAATTTGGTGGTACTAGGATCTATAAATCGCTTTGGTTTTTCGTAATCTTTTCTTTCGCGCGTTTAGAATATTTGGTGTTTGATAAAAATTACAATTTCCCTCAATTCAGATTGGCTCCGCGATTTTTTTAAGGATTGGTACCATTTTGGTATAATTGCATTAGTGACAAAACCCTGTCTTATTTGACTGATCTCACCATTTTGAAGTGAAAATTTGTTCAGCTGAATTGATCACCTGAAAAGGTTCAAAAGGAAATTGTTCTCTACCACTTGTGTCTCGCTAACATGCACCTAAATATTTTGAATATACTCCAAAAAAAGTTTGTAGTCGTTAGTACACGCGATATTCAGGGGTCTTCTTCACGATTGTCTTTATTTTTCGAGTCAGACCCCCGGGAAATCATGAAAACTAGTTCACTGCCCTTTCGGCGAGTGTCGACGTTCAATGAGCTATCATACCCGTTAAAGACCCCGCTTGCTAATTAAATTTCCGTTCCATTCGGCGAAGAGAATCACGAAGAGTGAAACGGTTTTAGAAGTTTAGATTGTATTACGTGAATTAGTAGGACTCATCCTAAAGTTCACTTGTGCATGCTCTTTCGACAGTCTTCTTCGTATTAATTTAATTCTACAACCACTTCACACGCTTCCCATTTGGAAAGGCCAACTGCTCTCTTCAACTCAATACAAATAACCTTTTCTTCCAATATCCCGAGCCAGCGTTCTGAATGCTTCCTGAAGGTCAATCATGTAAGTTTGTAAACTTTATCGAGAATGGGGTTGCAGTTCAACGGGTTGACGAATGCGTACTGAAAATATTTGAAATAAAATTTGCTTCGTCAAGTACTCCCTATTGATGAATCAATGTGCTGGTCAATTTCCTCCTCAGGATTCGGGGAAAATGAGTTAAGTGACGAGCAACAGAGCTCAAATTGGTATTTTTTGAATGCTCATTATGAACGAACGACTGGCCTTGGTCGTCAAAAATGCTCCAAATCCAGATCTATTCAAATCTGTAAAAACGATATTTTTAAATTATTTTTTATGTACCTATATTTATTGCGCCAAGTATATACAAGTAAACTTATATGTAAGCAATATTCGTTTGTTGAATTTCAAATTAAACGTTCAAAACTAAAGTAAATCACTTAGTCTTATATTGTTCAGACGTTTTCACATTAGTTGAGCAAGCTCATGCGGTTTGGTACGTTTCAATCTTCGGAGTAGATCATCTGTGTCTAGGATTCGGACAACATCCTCGTTGACGTGATCTTGTAGCCTCATTAAGTGGTTGATGGCTTGGTTGCGTATGACCTCATTGACCGATTCCACTTGAAGCTCGTAGTGTAATCGGTCGTTACGAGAGTATCTGTATGCATCTGTGCATGAACGCAGAACATTATTCTGGAAGCGCTAAATAATGTGGAAATTGCTAGGTGCAGTGCATCCCCACAATTGTGCACCATAAGTCCATACGGACTCAGGACTTGTTTGTACAGGATGAGCTTGTTATGAATAGACATTTTTGACCGCCTACCCATAAGCCTGTACATTTTTCTGAATATTACTGTGAGCTTGATTTTTTCTTCTTCTTTACATGCTCTTTCCATCTCAGTTTGGCATCAAGCGTCATTCCAAGATATTTTACTTCGTCAGCATGTCGAATTGCCTGGCCATTGAAGTAAGCTGGCAAATAGTTGAATTGCTTATTAGTGAGGTCAACGTGCACTGATTTTGCCTCCTTTAGTCTGATTCTCCATTCGGTTGTCTAGGTGTGAATGCGAGACATGGATCGGTTTATTTTATTTACGGACTCGTTATTGGTTTCACCGGTGGCCAGGACTGCAGTATCATCTGCAAAAGTGGCAGTTGTGTTATATTCAATTTCTGGCAAGTCGCTGGTATATAGCAAGTAGGGGTCTCAATACGCTGCCTTGAGGCACACCGGCCTGGATCTTTTTGGGTTCTAAAAAGCGTCATCGTGTTTAACTCAAAAGTATCGATCAGGAAGATATGACTCAGGAAGTGCTGCATAGCTTGTAGGTAGCATTTTATGAAGCTTACAAACTAGCCCTGCATGCCAAACTTTGCCTGGGTGACATCCAGAAAAACGCCGGAGCAGACTTTTCTTTCTTCCAGCGCTCTCTCGATTATGCTGTTGACCTGATTAATAGTTGAGTGTTGTTTTCGGAAACCGTATTGATGTTTCGGAATCAGTTTCCGTTCTTCTATGATCTTTAGGAGCTTCTCATTTATGAGCTTCTCGAACAATTTGGAGAAGACTGGCAGCAGTGAAGTGGGCCGATAAGATGTAAGTTGTTCTGCTGGTTTCTCGCAGAAAAATATATTTCACATCATGGTAACTATGCCTATTTTCCAAAACTGTGGTACATAGCGTAGTTTGATGATCTTTGTATCTTGAGAATGGTTTTGCGCGGAAGGTGTTTCAAGATTGATTTCTGAACTTCTTTAATAATGATCCAAGGGATGTGACACGATACGAATAAACAGCAACGGGCAATTAGGCATATCTTTTTTGGATTTTAACTTGACGCTGCCCAGGCCCCGGATGAGCTGAATGCCTCCTACAGCTAATTTCTATGTATTCACTCTATGAAGCTGTAGTTTGACATGTAGCCTCCTTAGGACTTACACTTTAAGCAGAATAGGCGCAGGATCAGATGAGTGGCTCCTACACCTAAGATGTTTTCATTGAAAATAATAACATCTACAAAATAGTTTAAGGAAGTTGGATGCACAATGAGTGGTAAATAAACACTGCGAGTTTTATCAGGTTTCGGATCCTACGTTCGGTAAAACGTGATACAAACAGAACGAGCGCGCTGACGATAACTGTTGTTTATTGATCGTAAATTATCGAGGAAAATACGATTGCGGGTTGTGAACCATTATGGTTGGAGACTGGTGCCCCAGAAATTAGGGGACCCAATTAACCTGACATCCGGGGTGCATAATATCCGTATTTCAT
This sequence comes from Stenodema calcarata, assembly GCA_963920205.1. Lineage (NCBI taxonomy): Eukaryota > Metazoa > Arthropoda > Insecta > Hemiptera > Miridae > Stenodema > Stenodema calcarata. Next base: position 25,201,124 of record OY986056.1, on the reverse strand, counting down.
AGGGTTCAGATAGCAATGGGACAAAGGGTGGCCAGCCGGGTGATTTATAAGAGTATATTTCACATTTAACTCGTTGTACACGGAGAGGAGTTTCACGATACCACGTGGATGTAATCTTCTCAATCTTGGAATGAATGATATCTAGGGACCTTTTGATGGCGACGAAAAATTCGTCTAACTCTCAAAATGAAACGGAGCGAATCCGAGATGAATTGCTCCAAAAGGTAAAATTCGTCATTATTATTAGTGTTTAGAGGCGAATCAATTGGAGACATTTGCGTTTTGTACCTAAAGATTCAGTGAAGTAACACGCAGTGGTACAAGGGAAGGGAATAGTTCAATGTGAAAGTCACGATGTTTCCTCAACGTCAAATGAAGATTTGATAAATGGACACACCTCTCCCTAATTTGTTGTCGCAAACCAAAACCGCTGCCAGTTCTTCCACCTGAATATTATCTGGCTCGCAATATCCGTCTAACTACGGGCGTACAGTTGGAGTAAGTGTCAGCAATAACTCTGTTTTTCAACTCAATTCCGGACCAACCCATATAATATATCGACAGCCACAGTGCAAAAGCCTGTAAGTACTATTTTTTCACTGTGGCTGTCGATATGGATTATGGATTACATAATAATATTATGTAACATATAACATATTATGTTATATTATTTTGCCAGGTGTTTTACTGTATGATATTAACACATGTCGATATGGTTTTTTCGGCTTTACCGTCGAGCGCTTATTATGAATATCTGATCATAAAACCCTAGAGAATCCTTGATGAATAGGTACTGTACATAATAAATATTGGAATAAATAACGGTTCAACCTTCACTATAGATCCTTTCCTATTCACTTACTAAACAGTTTCTAGGATTATCTCTACCCCAATTGGAGCCCGCATGCCGGATTTCTGTGAATTCCGGTGACAGCAGGATTGCTATTGCATTCAATTTATGTGAGTGTTGAACAGCCCGCATAACAGATCGGTAAAGCGGGCGAGGAAAACCCTCTGCGCCGCAGATCGTTACAACAAGCGAAGACGTACATCTTCCTATTGCCCATTCAAGATCGTTGGCCAATCAAATATCAGTTGGTCATGGAGATGGGCGTAATGTAGGGAAATGGAGCGTTCTACCCAAATTTTCAACAATACTGTAAGTGATTGTAGCATCCTTGTATTTCACACTAATGTGCAAATGACGTTTCCAATAACCGGTCAAGTATTTCCAGTCCGATCCAACCCATTTATTGATTGGTTGGACTTACTTACCCATCATTGGAAAGATAAACCAAAAGTGATCACAATGCTCCCGGTACAGTGATAGTCTTGGAAACAAAATGAATATCAGATTGAGTGACAAGAGCTCTTGTTGAAAATCCATCAAAATAGTAGGCACACCAGTAGCGTCATTGCTGAGCTGTCGAGTGCTTGGCAGAAAATGAATTGAGATTAGGTCGAAAAGAGAGGCGAACTTCAGCTCAAACGTAACGGTCTAGGTTTTGAGGGCGGTTCGAGAATGAAAACGGCGAATGTCTTAAGATAAGGTTGTATTAAACATTGCCAACATGCAGGCTCCAAACCGGGACTATTGGCATTCACGAGGCCTTCTACCCCATCCCTCCATTTTCCTTCATTATACTTTACAATCACTTCCCCGCCATCTCTTTCTCCACCTAAAGAACTTTTCCTACGGCTCTGATATTCCATTTATCGGATTGTCATTTTTTACTTTCCCAAACCACTCTATCTGAACCCAATCCATCCTACCAACTCAGCCCTGGGGTATAATAATTCACTCATAGTCACTTAAGATGCCTCATTGGATTCATGGACATTATAGAATCTTATAAGCCTGATCGTAACATAAAAAGTTCACTCATAGACCTAACTCTTTCAAATATGATCTTGAGGGCCAGAGCCAGCGCCAGTTATTTAATACTGTATGAGGTTAAATGGTGGTGAATGATGACATTCTGGCATATTTAATTATTTCCACTAATGTTGTCCGAATGCCTTTTGAAAATTATTAAATTTACTCACGTCACGCACTCTGTATTTCAGCGTACCTCCGTATCAACCCTATAATGTACCGTTGTATCAACGCTATAGAAAGTATGATTATGAAAAATTATGAAGTATGTTTCTGTCCAGGTTTGCAGATAACATAATGTAGAAAACTTCGAGTAGCTAGAGACGTTTTTGAGCGTTGGAAGGCATCCACGAGGTTCATTTCAGGTTTCTGTTCCGGAGAAAGAACAGGAAACTTCATTATTTATTTACTCCAACAAGACCACCTCTAAGGGTGCTTTTGTGTGTTGAGCATATCGCAGCGAGCAACTGTAAGGTTAGAGTAAATTTTTACTTCCTAACCATTGCCTCAGGTCTCTCATCCTCTACTACAACTAATTCAATAACTTCGCGTATTATAGCAGCTATTAGGAAAGTTTCGAGTACCTGAAACGTCGAACTACTGTGTTGGACCACTCTACTTAGCTATAAAAAAGTTATTTGCCTCAAAGACACATTGACACACTCCCTTCAGAGCCAGAGGTGAAACTTGGACACAACTACCACCAGAGCTACCGTATAGATGAAGAGAGTAACAGCGAGTTTCTAACAGCACTTTGAAGTAGGTAATTATGGATATCCGACTTGTTCAATGATCTTGTAGTATGTATTCACATTTAATACTGTATTAAATACTGTAATGACAAAAATTTGTTCTTTATATTTAATTAAAATTGATGTTAACATGTTGAAGTTAACTAACGTTTCGTGGTAAATAAAATAAAATTGATCAGTTCTTCAAAACTGGCCTGCCATTCCTGACAGTGCAAAGAACGTCCCTAGTGATGGGATATTGTATTTCATGGTATTTCATGTATTTCCTACAACTTTTATTCTGTATAAAGAGGGATATCCAGAGAGAATGCGCTATCATCAACATGCATACATTTTTTTTTAATTACAAACCAGTCGTGCCATATAGATACTCACAAAATAGTCAATACTCAACCACCAACTAGATATTTATTCCCCTTTTTGTATTTCTAACTTGATTTATTAATTTACTTCTTGTTTTTCTCCACATTTGATCCTCCCCCTCCACTTTGGTCATACATAATTATATTTTTGATGTATAATATTAAATTTATTTGAGGATGCCACCGTTTTCTATTGGAGCCAAAGATAATATCACTGACGATATAGCTTTCTGGATTGCCTCTTCAACAGTAGTGGTTTTGAGAACTAATATGTCCATCGGAATATTTCCGACGCTCCAAGAATGAAGGGAAAACCCCAATGTTGGAAGCGATATTAAACAATTTATCCACTCGCGATGGAAGTTAAGCACTGGAGAAGTTCACATATTACAAGCTCCACCAAGCCCAGCTTGTCAGGATCAAAGGCGAAAGTTTAGCCTTTTCGAGTTGCTGCATAGTTCGAACGGTCGCTTCATATGTGGGAACCGCAACCTCTAAACTGCATTTGCCGGCATCCTTGGTATTGTTCACTTATGTGATCTACCTAAACGAAATAAATCTCAGCGGTGAGAGTATGGGGCCTCTTATGTAGTTGGTTACTGTCATGATAGGGGGCTGGTACGAAATATTTGTATAACTTTATATCCTAAGTGGTAAATAATAACGACTATTTCGAGAGGAGAATCTGGAATAAACAACTAATAAAATCATGAGTACTTATGCACTAAGATTACATGAGAATAAAACTCATGACTACACTAATTTGTATGCTAAACTCATGGTGACTATCATTGGACCCTCGTAGAACGTGTGGGTATATTTATATTGAACTAATCAGCTGATCTCGTGATAACAACAAACCAGAGGGTTCATGGTCGACCTTAAAGGTTATATGATCACAACTGTTTCCTTTGAATAAAAAATATAATTTAATGTTATTAGATTGTTTCCATTCTAAGGGCAATGATTGTCCTTAGAAATCATTTCTGAATAAAACCCTAGTTCAGTGTTTAAACATGGGGTATGGTAAGCAGAGTTTTGTAATGATTGGGTATGAGATTATCAAACTCGTTATGCAAGGGATGGGCTGCCCAGCGTTCGCCTTAAATGGATGAACCCCCACACCAGCTGTTACTGTTACGACCTATTTGTGCTAGGAGAGGAATACTGAGATAGAAGTGAGGAGTGAGATAGATGGGTGACAATTTGAGAGAAGAGACTCCAAGACTTGGTTGCTGTAAATTGATGACGATGGACTATCGTACAAGCTGGTGAAATGTGTCCGGGGAAGACAACGCCCGCCCACAGCTTCACAGGCATAGAGTTAGGTCATCATCATCCTAATTTACTCTGTCCCTCGATATTCGGCCGACAGACAAGATAATTATTTTAAATTTTTTGTAATTAATTTTCGGGCCATTCCAAGGAGTAATTCAGATATTAGAGACTCCTACAATTATTAAAGATGTACCTACGTAAGAAAATGATTTTCTGCCTTTTAATGAATGGATGAAAGCCTAAAAAATAAGCGGATGAAAAATTGAGGATCTAAGGAATTTTTACTTGCCAAATTGATGTAGAGGTATATAAAACCGCCTCACTTGTAGGAATATCAATATCTGAATAGATTGTGCTCTTGCACCCACATATCTACTTAATGTTGTTCATAACGATTCGGAAAAGAAACCTGGGCATCTCCAATTCAATCCATTTTAGCCATTCACGAAGAGCACATACCGTTCAGACTGAGAACCTTCTATTCTTCCTCCTCGCCTCCGAAGAGAATAAGCTGTGCCAAACAAAAGTTTGGTGAATTACGATAACCCAACACACCGCGAGAGGTTCTCCGTCGGCCCTAAAGGTCTCATGATTTACGAATATGAGCTCCAAAGTGAAGAGCCGTTGCAGAATAGAAGAATACTGGTGGAAACGCAAGCACGCCACGCAACAATTAACTCCAGCTGTTCATTGTTTTACATTCCCTCGGCAACTTTTGGGGAACACCCTAAGGGTTGCTAGCGGAAAAATTTCATTGACTCCCTCCGTGAATTATTAGTCTCTTCCGTGGGAGTTGAGCTTGGTGAACTACAGACTTAAACCTCATTGTGTATTCTTCTGCTGGCGTCCGGTTGAGTGTTTCTAGCAATAATAGAGCTTCGAGAACTTCGAATGACAAAATTAATGCTGTACGAGGACATTATAATATTTAAAGTGATAACGGAGAACGTGCTGGAATTCTTGAGTTTTGATAGAATTTTTACGAGCTCTACAAATTATTCTGTTTAAATTTGAATTCGCAGCTCATAATATCCCTTCAACGAGTTGATTTTAGCTGTGTAAAATTAATTTTGACCGATTCATACTCTTTGTTTTCAAGTATTATCAATTAATTCGTATTTATAACCTTAAGCATGCTCATTATTCCACATTCACCACAGGAATGATAGAAGGAACCTTCATACCTATAATTACCCTGTGGGTTTAAGATTGCCCATAATGCATGTATATTTGAATGAGATGTTCGCATCCAATTTTACATAAAATCCGTTTTTTCTTCAAAAATTCGCTCGTATAGCCACGCTGCATGACTGTGGATTTTTAAAAAATTCGCTTACGGGATCTACGTATCTTGAAACATAAAACCTCCAATTTTGAGACGGTAATTTGAAGATATAAACCAAAATAGAACATTATACGTTTTGTTACGTGTTTTGTAGAACGTTAAATGATTGACGTTTTGTCGTACGGACTGAGGCCCCACTCAAGTAAAACCACACGACTGCATAAGGTAGAAAAATACGTCAAACCCTTGTGATTACTTGAATAGAATCAGGATCTAGGCTAAACAAACTAAATTCCAAACGGCAAAAGGACCATTTTCAGAAAATGTTCGTGTCGTAGGAACGATAGCGACTTGAGTTGATTGGGACCTTGAGTGTGCGGTGATTGGCCCCATTTGGGATGTTTTGTAGAAAAGTAGAATTTAAATAGCGTTGCAAAGGTTCACCTGAAAAGTTGATGTCAATAATCGACAGTATATCGATAGTATATTGATAGTATATAATTGACTGTATATTGAGTTATATACTATATCGATAGTATATCAAGTAATTACTATCGATTAGTAATTACTATATATTAATATACTACAATTATTGTAGTAGGTATACTACTCGTACTGAACCAGAAATGTGGTTTTGAGGCTTATTGACTCACCAACTGTCGTTCAGACCTACGAGTATTTGCTACATGGTGATTAGTTCCAAACCGATTAATTGGTTTTATTAGTCCAGAATGACTGCGGGGCTTTGCTCCCACTATCTTATTGAACCCATGCAGCACATTAACTTCCATTGCAGAAGAGTATTTGCCAATATCGTGGCAATATTGCTAATATTGTTGCCAATATCGTGGAGATCATAGAGCGCAAATGGTATTTAGCAATAGGTAGGAGATGGGTGAGCATAGAGATGTTTTAATATTAACAGAAGGAGGATTAAATCCAATAAGCCTAACGTTAATTAGTTTCTTCGGCTCACATTTTTCCACGAGTACATTTCTACACTTCGGAGTAATGGCGATATAAATTACGGTAGTGAAATTCCGAGTGAGTCACAAAATTTGATGATCGAAAGGATCAAGGATCATTTAATGATCGGAAGGATCAAGGATCCTTTAATGATCGAAAGGATCAAGGATCAATAGTTTTGTAGAAGGTAATCGCGGATTCCCTTTACTTCTGCGACAACGCTCCATGTTGCTGTATGAACTGTTTATGAAACGCATACTCTTCTGATGCCTGTTACTATCCACATTTGATACAACTAGAATCAACCGTGGTGGATAAGGGACTAAGACAGTTAGCTCGATATAAGTGCGGCCAAAGAACTGTACTTGGGGGAATAATTTGGCACTGATTTTCTCTTCATGGCCGATTTTAAAACGTATAAAAACTAATGTTTTTGGAGATGGTAAAGAAGTGGAGGTCGGTTGTTAAAATATATAGTGACGCCAGAAAAACGACTTTATGGGAGTTTTAGATCGTTTTGACATTTTATGTCTTTACTCTGGCACATAACTCGAAAACCGTTACACAAAAGCGTCACACGAAATCGTCACGAAAATTTCTGATGATTTTCGCTTACAACCGATTCGTTGCTACTTACGGAACTTTATCTTCACCAGTTATCATCGTACAAAAATCGTTCACCACTCGTTGGATAGCTCTCGATTTACCTAACCATATTACGTTAACCACTGTGGAGTGCGTGGCCGCGTGGCTGCGGTATGAGCGTGATTGTTTAAATAATTGTTTACACACAGGTGATCATTCTCAATAATTTATATTGTCTATACGAATGCAAGCTTCATAATTTATGATGAACCCTACAATTAAGTATAACAACTACGCTATTGGGGTAGGTGATGTAGCATTGTTCGAAGGTTTTTGAATCACTTCTTTAAAGACATAAAATGTCCCAATGTGTTGCAGACTCGTATGCAAGCATTTAATTCTCGACTGTATCAACAACAGGATGGAGTTGACATTCTTTTGACATTTTCATGTCTTTGCTTTGGCACATAAACTGAAACGGGAAAAATTTGTTTCCTTGATTCACCCTTTCCCTCAGATCACGTCAGAACACAAGCGACAGGCGGGCCACTACGTCAGACGCACCTATGACGCACGAGCGTATGACGTCAGACGGCTGGCAGGCGGCTAACTAGTACGTCAAAGCTTATGCCGTAAGAGCCTATGACGTCAGAGGGCTGGCTGGCTAGGTGATCGGGTTTTAATAAGCCTCTGGAATTCCGCGCCTTCATTTTTTACTTCATATTACTGCATACCTCATACCACGCATATTTCTCAAAGTGTATAACGTATACAATGTCGCTTAATGATGTAATTACACTCGAATGAAGACCAGAAATTATTCTATAGGTACATGAGGGTGGTGTATGACTTCGATTCACGGGCAATTATAACAGTCAACGTGGGGAAAATTAAGCTTGTGTCTAGTGAAGCATGAATGGTTTAAGCTCCACAGGATTCGAACCTTGTTGACAGTGGCCGTTTTCCGTTATGTGATTACAAACGCTCCTCACTACCACGGACCATCCCTTTCCTGACGACAGGCTTTTCATTAGTTCCCGTCTATATTTCAACCCGCCAGTGAGCTGCAGCCTTTCATCGGTCCCTTGTAAACAGTTGATAGCATTGAATCCTGTTTTTTCCCTCCCATACAAGGTTATCTTAACAAGGTCATCAATCACTTCCTCGTTCATAGGGAGGAAGATATCCAGTCTGTAACAGCTCACGATGGATCAAGTTCTGCTCATCGCGAACGCAGAACAAATTATTGAATTATTGTGGGTCGGAAGAAGAACGAAGAGATGAATTATGTTTCAAGCCGATCTGGCCTAATACGAAGAAGCCGCTTGACTACTAATATTATTTTGACATTCCCAACTGGGAATATCAACATACGTGATAGTAATCTATCAATCATTAGCATTCGTAACTTGCTCAGTGATAGTATTGATAGTATTATCGTCCATTTTCAACTGAAATCCGCTCCTGATCATATAATTTATTAATATCCAAAATGTAAAAACTATAACTATAAAAACAGATCTGGAATTGTAACTTGGCATTCACGCTTAAGTTAATAATATTTGTTTGGTTATACTTTCGAGCCCTTATTGAGATCAGTAGGCAGGTTGGAACAAAAAACTTACCGTTATATTCAAAGTTTTTGAGGTGGGTATGGCGTTTTCAAAACGTCAACTCCTCTAATAACACTGGTCTACAGAAAAAAGTGGGGTATACTTCTGATGCGATATGTTATATCCGTAGTATTTTAGCCTGCTGAGCACGAATCCGCGACCAGAATTGAGCCACCACGTCCTGATTTTTTTCTAACCACAAAAAATGGGTTAAAATGGCAAGGATTGGCAAGGAGATAATAATATTATCTCCTATTATATTATAATAAAATTATACAGCAGTTAGCTTATCCCAGGCTGCATGAATGGATACTATAGTTCAAATATTTTAGAGATTAGCAAAACCATAAATACCATGGAAGTTAATTTGATTGGGTTGATGTAAATAGACAACCTGGGAGAGTGTACATTGCTAGGATATTGCTCGTTCTAATACCAAATGCCTATCTTTCCCGTAACTATTCACCTTATAAACATATCGAAATGTATAATATCCTATCGTAGTAGAATCTACTCCATCTGATACGATGCATTTTCCGTTCTTCGCCATTTAGGAGTATTCCGTTTCGAGTGAATGTGAGGTTTCAAATCGGTGAGTAACGCTCTCATTGGCTGTTAAATCAAATCGTGATTAAGGCTAGGGGTATAGTTGAAGCGTTGTAATTTAGCTGTAAGCAATCGATTCGGAATGGTTGGAGGCGGAAAACCGGGGTGGAACCAATCACGGTCCGGGAATGGTATTTGGCAATAAGAACCGGCTGGCAGTTGGGAATCACTGAAAACTCGGGCCTTATCGGAAAGTTGCTTCAATGGGGGTATTACAGATTTCTCAATCCCTGATGACGGAAACCATAATATACGGAGGATACGGTATTTTAATAACGCCACCAACATGTTCATGTTTCGTTTTGCAACATCCAACGGTGGCGGCGGTTTTATCGAGTAATCTTGCTAGTATAAAAATGAATGAAATGAAAAAATGTTTCATTTCCAAAAAATTGATAAACTGTACACAAAAATCTTCAGATAACCCTGTCTGAAATTAATCCCCTATAAGGGCATAGCCCGCGGTTGGGAGTTTCATGAGTCCCTCTTGAATGTTGTACATATTATGTAAATATTCTAGGGACATCGCAACGTAGGTACTATTTACTACGACACAAAAAAAAAGAAGATTTAATAGCAATAACGATTTAGAAAAAAATAAAAAAAACCCTATCTTTAAAAAAAATATTTTTTTATAATAATATTTTTCTGGATGTTCCAGTAAATCTTTCCTAACATTGTATGGCAATTTATTGAAATATGAGAGACCACTGTACCTGTAGCAATTTTGACCTGCCGTTGTGCGGAAATTCGGGACTATACACCTGTTTAGTTAATACCTACCTAGTACTCACATCATGTTGGAGGAATTCACACGGGCGCTCTTTCAGGATCTGCTTGATGCTGCTCATGTTCAATAGACTTTGGAAGTCAAGAATCCTTAGATTTTCAAAAATTGGTTTTGTGTGAGCTACAAAATTACTTCTCGATATTAAGCGTATCAGGGGAATATGAGCATGACATAGCCGAGAAATCAAATCGAAATCTTCATATTTTTGAGGTCTGCAAAAAATTATTTTACATTTACTTTGCCTTAATTTTTAGGATATGAAGATGTGGATTTGTCTTGTTTATTGTCCATGTTTTGCTTGACTTTGCGCAGAATATTGTGTTGCTCTGAATGGAAGGATTAATAATATCGACATTTATGAATTTAATTTTTTTCGTTTTCTTTCCACATCTTGAGGATTTCGAGTGAATAGATGTCAAGAGATTCTATCGCGGAGGAGTAATAAGGACTATTTATACAGAACATAACTTCCAAGAATTAGTCAAAGCAGTTCTGCAATCTCCAATCTGATAATCCTATAATAGTCCGAGTGAATGAACTATGAGGTAACGAGAAATGTCCTCCAACGTCCATTTATCTTCGATAATTGATTACCCGCCTACAGTTTCCTCCTATCGATTCCCGGTGGGAGCCGGTTGATTAGGAAAAGAGACATGATGTTCTTCGACGGATACGTAATGAAGCGAAAAGACCTTGAAATTGAGCACGGCGGAAAGGAAGAGACGAGGAGCAGAAGAGCCTACGTTAAGCAGTGAATGAGAAATGTCTTGTTACTTCTCTCCGAACTATTTAACGAAGGAGTTTCTGGAGAGATCAGGAAAGGTAGTAGCAGTGAAGGTGTTTAGTGAGGTGAAAATGATTCATGGGGTAGCGGATAGAAAGCTAAGCTAACTTGTCAATGTCAGGAGGAGGCTGTGTCACACAACTCTAGTTTCCTCAGTAGTATAACGTTTCCCTGTGAGGGGTGCGAGGATGTAGCAAAGCAAGAAGATTGCGATCAGCGACACCTCGCGATGGGATCATCCACCGAGCGTTTTCACGGGAAATGGTGTGAGGCCGCATAAGGGCTCGAGAGCGATTTTGCCCTGAGGGGAGATAGACGTTTAATGGAACACAATATGATTTAACACTGAGGGAGATTTACGCATTGTATAATCAAGATCCCGCCCCGGTTGTCCAGTCTATTGTGTGTTTCACGGGTAGCCGAGGGGCCTGTCAGAACAGTTAACTGGCATCATGAGCGTCAAACCTCCGCATAATAACGTTATGGAGCCGCATTGAGGTATGAAATAGACACCATGAACGAGTTTCAAGACTCCTGGAAAACATTGCCGAAACAATACCGAATAAATACTGAAATTATCTAAATCTATAATATTATAGAATATAATATTATACTATATTGTTTCGTCGGGTTGCAAAACCGGCCAACTCCTCAATTTTCGGAAATTGCATTTTTAATTGTATCAAGGTAAATGCACTAGTAGACGACACCTGGAGTGGACACATCCACTCGCCAGTGTTTTCCAAAACCGGTCATCTCCAAATCCACCACTCTTCAAATTCTTTGTTGTTTACATTTTTTGTTGCCGACGGAAAGTTAATTTCATCTCTAAGAAATGAAGAAATTCGTTGATGTAGTACCTGCACATCATGCAAGAAAGAGGTAGGTAAGTACTCAACTATTTTTACTGGTATTGACTTTTCAATCTCCATTTGAGTTTTGCTAGGTTACTATCATCTTAATTCCTTATGTAGTGTTGAATGTAGAGAATGTATTGTTGGAAGATAGTGTTCTATCTTTTTTTTCATGGTTTCTTAATGTTTTTCACGTTTCTTGATACAGATACTGCCCTACTGGGACCCTGAGAAACCCCAATGTGGGCATTCATCTAAAGCTTAGGTACCAATGCAGCTCTACGAACGAAACATTATAAACCAGATTGGGACAAAGATGACCGATTAATTTTGTACGAGTATCCAAACATTTTGGCTGACTAGGGAGGTAACGAGGAAGTCTACGAGGAAATATATGACGAATCTTTGGAGAATATCGACGACATTATGTGCGAGCCTGAGGTAGGCGACTTAGCCACTCGAGTGTGAAGTTTCGTTTCTTCTACATAAATTTTTTTCATAACTCTAATCAACCTGAAATAAAATTCAGTTACAAAACACATTGTAAATGATTTTTCTTGGCTAAGACCCACCTATTTAACTCCAATTATGTCGATATTTTAAGCTTTAGTTTGTTGCGAAACCGGCCAACTCCAAAATGGGTTGCAAAACCGGCCAAATCCAAACTATAATTTTGAATTTCTCCTTCCATGCTCCTTCCCCCAGATTCTCTTATGGTGCTTCAAAACCTACTATCCTAGTGATAAATTAACAACAAGAGATTTATATGCTATCTCAATTTCCCTAAGTGTGACTGAAAATCGGCTTTCCTGAGAAATTTTCAGGTGACCGGTTTTCGAAAGAGCGTCCAACATGCCATATAAATACACATGGAATATGCTACCCACTTTCCGTTTATCAATGTCCAATATTGAACCAGAAAGAAGTCTGAACGAAAGGGGAAAAGAAATTACATTGAAAGGTTTGACTCTCCTGATTGAATAAGGGGTTCATAAAATATTATATTTTACCCAAATCTTTTTGTTAGGAAAGGTCCCTTTACCAAAAAAATGTTGGCAACCCATTTTTTCTCTCCTCATGTTCCTAGTTGGTTCAATATCTAAGCCAGGAAACCAAGGTTCTCCGGAAAATCTGCGGTGGAGGCAAGAACGAGCAGGCAGCGGAAGGAAAAGGCTCGGGGATGAGGACCTCATTAGGTCGCATTACTTCTTGTCATACTATGCGGTAGAGGGATGGGTTTAGATAACGTTATACATCGCCGCCCATTGCCTCACATTACCGGCAGGTGCCGCTTTTAAACATTTGACCGTTTACAGCTCCAACTATCCGTGTCATTTGAAACTCATATTAGGAGTAAACTGGGAAATGCGAATTACGAGACGATGAATAATTACCTCGAGCCTTATCAGATTCTGTCCATGAGTTACACAAATAGAAAAGAAGAAATAAATCAGTATTATCATAACTCTTCAATAGTATGTTTGTTGAACTGGGTAGTTTTGTCGCGTTTTCCGTAAGTTTTATTAAAAATGGTGAAGTTAATAGTAAGAAACCAGACGTCTGATGTGTTTTTAAACCTAACATTCGTTCCGATCTTTGTCATTCAAATCTGTAATTACGTACGGATGTGCCTAAGTAGGCAACTGATGTTATACAATAAGGGTTAGGTACATGTACCTAATATTCATTTATTTTTTCCGTAGTTCAATAAATTCATCAAAGTCGTTTCAAAATCATTTAAAATAGCGTCCTCGAAAATAGAAATGTATGAATTATTATTCAACTTTTGTAAAACTATTGATACCAACTTGTGACCAACTTAACTTCATTCTCCAATTTATAATAACAGTTACTATGTATCGTATTATCTTGTAATGAAAATACCAACTTGTAACGGCTGCAATAGAAGCAGAAGCCAATAAACCTTAAAAAAAAGTAATACACGAGTAATACCTCTCGGGCGCCACGCTTGAATGTCGGGAACTTTTCATGATAAGTCGATACCAACGTAGCTAACCTAACTAGGTTCAATTTGACACTGTAATAATAGCATACCTACCATGATGAGTTGATGGCAAACTTAGGTATAGCAGTTTACTGGATTTCGTCTTCGTAAGCGCGTACTGTACCATTGTTCCAATTGCGATGAAATTCTCATGGGACTATCTTGAGTCCACCGCGCAATGTGTGCGCAAAGTGTCATAGAAATGGGTTCAATATTTTTGGAGTCATGTGTGGGGCGCGGTTTTCAACAATAATCAGAAACAAAACCAAGTTCACTCTGATTGGTGTGACTTCTCATATGAATAATAAGCTGCACAACTTCCGTTGACTATGGGTAGTGGTGTTGAACTATCGATAAGACTATCGATTCAATCCATAGTTTCAGACTATCGATACTATCCATAGTTTCTGACTATCGATACTATCCATAGTTTCTGACTATCGATACTATCCATAGTTTCTGACTATCGATACTATCCATACTTTCTGATTATCGATACTATCCATAGTTTCTGACTATCGATACTATCCATAGTTTCTGACTATCGATACTATCCATAGTTTCTGACTATCGAAAACTATCGATAGTCAGCGGACTATCGATAGCACTATCGGAACCAACTGAAAACCCACCTGTTCCCAGAAAAAACACGTATTAATGCAGTTGAAAATTGAAAAAAATTACCTGAGAGGAAGAATCAACTCCTCTAGATGTTTTGGTTTATTATCTTCGATAATGAACCATTGGAATCGCCCAAAGAAAAAATTTTTTTATTCGATATTCTGAATCTACGTATCTTGAAACGTAAACCAACAAATTTTGACATGGGGTTATCTATCGGAATTACTATATTGAAATTAATGTTTATTGAACACGGGGTACACCCCCCCCCCCCCTTCACACTGGGGGTTCTAGATTTTACGATTATAATCTTCGGGCTCAAATGAAATTTTTTGACGGGGAGATAGGTACGTAATATAATTTCAAAATCTGTTAATAATAATAATCAATATACCTACCATTTAGCGATCTAGACAGAAGGGTGATCTGCACAAAGAAGATAATAAACCGTTGTGTCTTCCAACCCCCCCCCCCCCTCAGCGTCCACCCACACCCGCCCGCCTTCCTCTTTCTCACCCACTTCCACATTCACATTCACCCACAATTTAAATTTAAGCAGATGTGACGGTGGAGGAGAGGGGGAGAGAGAGTGCAATGATTAAGGGACAACCCCTGCCTCCCTCTCACAACCACCTACACATTCACCCACAATTTAAATTTAAGCAGATGTGGCTGGGGTAGAGAGGGGGAGAGAGCAAGCGAAATGCTTGTGAGACACCCCCCTGCCACCCCTTCACAACCACCCACACCCGCCCGCCTTCCTCTTTCTCACCCATTTCCACAATCACATTCACCACACGATTTAAATTTAAGCAGATGTGACGAGGGGTGGAGACAACCCCAGTTCCCTTTCATCAACTTTATGCCCCCCCCCCACCATCCTTCCCGTCCCACCTACAATTTCAATTCATTTATCCATTGATAAATAATATTCAATAGGTATTAATTTGATCTATAGATTAGGTAATAATTTTCACTTACATTATTCACTAGGGGCCCACAAGGTGGACCTCGACGATGTCCTTTACAGCTCCGTATTGCGCAAAATGAATATTAAATATTTTCACTCATCATTTATAAAAATAATTTATAGGTCATGCTGAGCTAGTTACGCCTATTTTAAACCATATGTTCGCCCATTCCTCCAATCCAGGATATTGTATGCAGATCAGTGTGATCTACACAGAAAGATGATCTGTACTAAGAAAATAAAAAACCGTTATATCAAGAATTTGCAGAGTTTTCTTCTTTTTTCTTGATCAGCGCCTCTTTTGTATTCATTTAATTATTTGTTCTTAGCATTATTTCGTCCGATAATTTTTGGTCTTCCAGCAGTTATTCGTATTAGAATTAGTATCAAGATGATCCTTACCTCAAGTTGTTTTTTCAAATAGGTATATAGGTACCTACGCAATTCAAGGGCCCACGAGCTTATCACTAGTTCGGAACATTCTCAACAAAGTTCATTCAACACAATTATCGTTCATTTCTAGCTTCCTTTCTTAATTGCCTTTTCCAGATCTGTCTCAGGCGAAAATGGTCAAATAAACAAAAAATTTGATCAGACGACAATTTTTATTTATAAAATACTTCGGTATTTTCCAAAAATAATATTTAGCCTAACTAGGTCAATAAGAAAAAAATAAAAAAAATAAAAAATCACCGCCCGAAAACGGCCTAACCATAAGTTGTTTTGGTTACCAAGGAACTTTTATATTTTTATTCAACAATAACTTCACTAAAAAACTAATGAAAGACGACGACTGACGACAACTGACAATACAAACTAAGGCCAGATTTGGTAAGACATATGAAAAGAGACGGGTGTTGAAACTATCGATAGTACTATCGATACTATCGATAGTTTTTGGAAAAACCATCGATACCTACTATCGATAGTTTTTGAAAAAACCATCGATACCTACCTACTATCGATAGTTTTTGGAATAACCATCGATACTATTGGAAACCGAAACTATCGATAGTTCAACACCACTAACTATGGGTGACGAGCACACATGGCATGAGGGTTAAGTACCTATATAACGTCAAGGGGGATAGTTTGATTGAAATGAGTAAAACCGCGGCTGATGAGTGGGAGGTCCTCGGTCGCGGTCTGATCCTAATCCGAGATCCTCGCTATTATGCGCCGCTATAATGGAACGCCCGTTAATTGATTGTTGGCAAATCATACAGGAAAGCTCGGCGTTCGTATTGGTGGAGGGTTGTAGCATTGGCGGGGGAGTCGGTCCAGGGAAACAGCCCAGAATGGCAACAGAAACCCCATCCATCACTCTGCTGTCACCCTTTCATAAATCTAGTCGGGCAACAGACCCTTCCGCCCTTCACCGCTACCCCACTCTTCAGCAGGGAGTACAAACAGAGTAGTAGGTACTAATTCACTATTGAAGCCTCTCCTCCCCTGAAACAATATCCTGCCATCGACCTTGTTATCAATATATATAACAGTATATGTGACAACGAACAATCGTCCGATTCTCCCTGGTACCTATTTACCTCCCTCAGCCCCTTTTATGCTCACATGTTTCCAATCATTATGCGCTAACTGCGAATTTGCTGATAATATAAGTTCATTTTGGTGAATTTGGGAGGATATGGTTGCAATGTGAGACGTGAATATTCATTTTATGAACAAGTGATATGTAAAAAATCCACATTCATGCTGCATGGCTATAATAGGGAATTTTCGAAGAAATAACTGGTTTTATGTTAAATGTCTCCATTTTACTGGTTTTGTAACAAATTTTGTCTTCTTGCCTAGAAAAACCTCAGCTTATAGATTTTTCGACCTGAATACGATGGTGAAGTCACAATTGCGATATCTCATTCCGTTATCGGATTAGAGCAGATGAACCATGAAGAACATCTCAAGTATCAACCATGTTTCTTCATCTTTCAAAGACTTCAGCATAAAAAAATCTTTAAAATGAAGCATCACTTGTCAGACTGTTTCATTTTGGGAATTTATGGGTAATTCCCCCCCCCCCCACGATTTCCCCTAAACCGTCTCTTGAATGGCCTAATTCTGCCATTCTACAACTTAGCCTTTCGATTGCCAAGACAGATTTTTTGTGCAAATTTGAACTTTTCATCTCAATTTGTCTGGATATATTTGTAATTTTCGGTGTCTTTTGACAGTGAATTCAGGATGGTCTGGAACGGATTTCGGTATGAAAGGTTTTTGGGAATTCGAGTTGCAAACATTTTGGACCAAGCACAATAGCTTCTTTTTTCATCGATAGCTTCCCGAATTTCAACGTTTAGATGCATCATACATGATTGGTTTGACCTTACCTTTCGATGTTAGTTAATTATGAGCAGCTATTGAGTTGTCACTAAAAATACCTACTACAATAACCTTGTTTTGCAATATAAGGCACAAAACATCGTTTGTTTTGTTCCTAGAATTGTACATTGCAAATTTTATGTTGCTGTATATGAAAAACTTACCTGGTTTCATCATCTTCCGGTTTCCTACGGGTGGAAAGGTTTTAAAAGCTTAATTAGGTCCTCGCGTGTACTTGCACATCGACTGACCTAATTATCCACCTGACCACGAGCGCACAGCCAAATATCAAGCGGTGTTCGGATTCTCTTATGATGAGCCGTCCTCCCTTGGGGAATTAGGGATGTAATCAGAGGTCTTGTAAAACACCGTTGACAGAGAGGTAGAGCTCTATCGGAGCCTCTGGCCTCGTTGGTTTGCTCCCACTTTTCCGAGGGTTGACCGAGCTCTGTACGTGTTTAACATGGGCACAAACACCAGTCTCTCTCTGTCCGCCGCGTTGCTAACGAATTGATTTATCTTCCCCTGGGATGAACCCTACGGTGGACTGCTCATGCCAACTAGAATCGTCACGAAGTTCCGTGATGAGGTTGCTCGTGTTTTGTGATTTTTTTCCCTCCCCCACACTCCCCTCGGTTTTTACGCTTTGCTTTTCGTCATGGAATCATTTGGTTGGGTCCGAAGGCACAGACGTTGTACACAAGCAAAAACCTGGTATTTTATTAGATTTCGTGCTCAGTTTGCGGTTCGTTTAACGTATCAAATATACTCAACGTGAACCAAATTGAAACCCCCCGGCATTTACGTTAAATAATAACAATGATGCTTACATTTTGTTCATCCTGTAACTTCATCCTGAATGACATTAACCGTATAATTTTAGGGTTACTTGGGAGTAATACCAAGCAGTGACGAATATAATTGGTAACAAATGAATGAACGTGAATGAAAATGTTCTTGTCCAAATCACACCATCGGATTGAAGTTCCGCTAGAGAGGTTGTTTGACTCTTTATCTGACCATAAAATATCCGATCTATATTCGCCTTTTCAGGAGGAGCTACCGTTAGAAGGTTTCATGGTGTGCTTATGTAAGTCACTGCTCCTACCGATGAGCGTGGAGGGTTGAATTGAATGTTCTTATCTCACCGGGTACGTTGATGAAGTGGCCTACCAACCTCAGTTAATTAAAACCATGCAGAGTAGATACTACGTTTCTCACTAAACTGAGCCCCTAGCTCGTTGTTGAACCCAAACTACGTATTTGAAATGAACAATTGCCTCGAAATGAGAATGAATTAACCAATGATTATTTTAACAATTATAAATTGTTCACGTCAAAGAAGGCTAAACGCAGGGGAATTTATTTACCTTTCCTTCTTAATTGATAATGATTCCATCAACTGCATAGGATAACAATTTGCCCGTGAATTTGCACTGTCAAATCATTGGTTAAAATTCATACGTACTCGTATTACGTACTCGACCGGAGTGACACATAAATGTGTATACCTACATCTAATTTTTGTTATCTTTAGTGAGTGGAATCAGGATTGTCTGAAACGGATTTTGGTATGAAAAGCTTTCGAAAATTCGAGTTTTAAAAACTTTGGACCGAGAAAAAATGCGCTAACACCCCCGTTATTTTCCACGAACGCCAGCTTTAGCTCGCAAGATCTCTACACAAATCTCTACAAGATGCTTAATGCAACACTTACCTCGAGTGGCAAATCCATTTCAAAATCCACAGCAAAATACACACAAAAATGTACCACGGATAGCGTTAGGTCGGTCACGGCAGTCAGTAGTAGGTACTGACTCAGTACCAGAACGTTTGGAAGGTTTATTAGAGAGAAGGTTATGAATCCACTCGTCGTCGTTTTCGTTGCCGCATTCGTCATACGACTCAGTCGACTCCAATCGGCTGACGAATGCGCATTCGTCACTTGTTCGTCTCGCGAGAACGATTGCGATTCGTCACTTATTCGTCCCTTGTTCGTTCGTCAGACGAAAGCGTGCGTAACTTTGGTTGCAAGAACTCTCTATTAGGTTGGGGATCAAACGAGCGGAACGTTTCGGCGGCTGGCTGGTAAAATCCCTGGCGCAGTCGAACATTTCACTCCTCGATGTCGTCAAGGGCTCCTGATTTTATCGGACGACATACGAAGAATCGGTGAAGCGTGATTAATCAGTCATCTCGCGTACCATGGAGTCTCTGTTCTATGTGACTGCAAAGAGGCGTTCTGCGTAAATGTTACACAATCCGAAAATAGGCGGCGTTAACGCACCGAGCACCGCTATTTTCTGGGTCTACTCAAGCCATGTGTATATTCTAATCTACAATGCGATCGATCGAATAATATAACTGATATTCCTATTTTACTTGAAATTAATAGGTATTTCATTTATTTATACAGGAAATGGAAAACCTGATTTACAATTTCCCCGATACCCACACTTGAGGAACGTTCAAAATCTCAATGAAAATATTTCGAGTCATTCAGCATGACCTAATCAGCGCATTATTTATGTAACCTACACAATTTTGGATCGTTCGAATAATCTACCAGTTAAGTAGAAACACATTACTCGGAGACCTATTTGATTATTATCCTTTGGTTGAAGAAGCCCTGAAAGCATAATAATTTAGGGATTATTATCTTACTTAAACTAATAAATATTCTTCAACAATAAATTTATTATTTAAGAATATATAAAATTTTTATAATTTGATTATTAATTTTCATTTTGGAATATAACCATATACTTTGAAAATAATAAATGCTCTTCGATAATAAGCCCTACCGCAAATTCTCTACCGCATCCACTATCATGACATTGTATTCCAACGTACCTAATACTATGCTTGTGTATAAAGAAGAGCTCAACAATCGTACCAGTAACGATGACGGATAGTCACTCACTATCAATGGTCGACCTTTGAACTGGATTTAATTACATTAGTCTTTGCTGGTTACAAAAGAGGATCCGCATTAGAATCCAATCACATCGACCACTTGATCAACTTGGGAGCTCGACCGGCCCTGATTCAACTACACGATTGTTCACGAGTCTTGTGGTACCTATTGTATCGACTCGACGGAGGTTACTCCCCATTATCGTCAGTAAGGTTGGTACAGACACAATGCGGCTTCATTACCGAATATCGATAGGAATAACTCTATCTGAAGAAATCGAGTTAAACTTGCGTTGAACAATTATTTAAAGAATGAGTTTATTTGTGATTTAAGTTTATGTGGCGCAAAATGCTAATACCGGGAGAAAAAAATGGAAAGGTTCCAGTGTTTCTATATAATCACAGCGAAATCCTGAAAGCAGCAAGTTCCAAGTTACTTATATAAATTGAAAGAAAATGGCAGTTCCATTATCTTGATAAGACCTGTTCTTGGAGACCCACCTTTGTGATGCCTTCAAGGATGCTGTTTCTCAACAATACTGAGTACAATGCTGCTGATTCACATTTCTCTCTATTTACTCGAAATTCATATATACTACTACTCTAATCCGTCGTTGTGGTTTAGGTCGTTGATTCATTTGGAGTGATATTCGCATTTATCCTGCAGCATGTAATTGGCTAATGTCCGATGGGGATGCTTTAAAATATTTGTATATTTGTTTATGTTCATAAATATATTCAAGTATGAATTTCGAATTATGTGAGTATTTCCATTACCCAGCAATACCCAGTGGATACAAACAAAAGACAAAAGAAGAATTACGATTGGGTACAGAAGTTCTTATTTATTGATAATGTATGAGCACTATCCTGTTTTTCAGCTATTATCCACTTTCGAACCTCGGAAATGTATCGTGTTTCATAATGTTTGTTGTTGTTCTGCTCCAAAGGGTCATTATAAAATTTATTAAATAATAATTATTATTCATTTGATGAAATAGCGTCTTACCAGAGACCTACCAAGAAGCAATGCGTTGTGGCATATTAAATATGAAGATGTTACGGCAATGTGGTATACGCAGTGCATGCGTACAGTAATCCGAGTTTTGTATATAACTAAGCGACCACCAGAGGCATTTTGAAGGGAAAGTTGAGTAAGGAAATTCAAAATAATAATGAGGACCTGCAAGCCTCACTTTAGTAGGTCTATATTAAATCCAAAAGACCATAGTAACTTCTACTGTTCAATTTGAAGGAGAATTATGATTACAGCTTTGGTTGAGCATGATTAAATTCTAATTAAAAGCAATCTTTATTATTCACCTAACGGACACTTGGACTGTTGAAGTCAAGGAAATGCTGCTCGGAGTGAAGTATGAAGTCTTATATACTACCTACTTCTTGCCAGATTCAACACGTTTAGACCAACATTTCTCTCTTGAAGGGGTCCGAAAACTTCATTAAAACAGCACCAAGGTGATAAACATCGCCTTGGGTTATGAAGGAGGGAGAACTTGCCGGAAAATTAAATTTAGTCCCAGTATTATTCTTCATACTGTTCTCCCTCCAACTTTCCCACTTCCATATCTCAGAGTAGACTTTTGTCTTCAATAGCCTCACTTTCTTGCGGCCTATCGATTTCTTATTATTTTTGAGGAAAAATTAGGATCAACCGAAGCCGTTGCCATGACCCTCATTCTTTCAGATTAGTACTCGTACTTTGACAACTCCAGGAAGCTGAACGTGAGTCGCAGGTAAACACTTATTTTTTAAGAAATCGCTCTTTCATTGTGTACGTACAAGGAACTATTTTGAAGACAGCACGAGCAGAAACCCTACAACATTTTTGATGAAGAGTACAAATCCAAAACCGACAATTAATTCTGTTATACGCCAACTTTCTCCAGTTTGCAATCGACGCTCCATTGTTTCCAGAAACTCTTGGAGATGTTCATTTTTCGGTTGGAAACTATTGAAAAGTAGAAGAAGAATGTAGGAACCCTATATTCAAATTGGGTTCCACTCTATCGAATACATGAAAAAACAAGATTTTGTCTCTTCTAACTAAATTTTCCTTCTGTATACACCGAAAACAGCCTACCTAATTATGACAATACTAATTCAAGACCTGACTCTCACAGAATGAGAAATTTCATTTAGGCCACAAAATTTGTGTTTTTCTGGAATTCCGACTCCTCCTAAAGAGCTAAAACTGCCACTATTTTAAAATATCAATCAACCTGAAAATGTTCATTCTCGTGAGACTCGTAATGAATGACCCCCAATAAATAACACGCGGGTAATTAAAAGTTCATCGTCATGAATACCTTGGGCGATGGGTTACAGGTCAAGAGTTGTTCTGTGGAGAGCGAGATTGGAAAAGAAGTGGGCCTCGGGATAGAGGAAGCAAAGACGGAGAAGCCTAAAAGATTTATACCGCGATAAGACATTTACACATAAAAGTCAGGTCGGAACGCTATATCGAAACGGAGAGGATAAAAAGGGCTGAGGAATATCACGAAGAAAGGAAACGGAAAGATGAATAAATTCAAAAGGAGAAAGAGCAATTTCCAAGGAACTCACTAGAGAATCATCCTATCTCAGTTGAATTTAGACCATTATTTCTAATAACGAACTATTTCCAGTGAATCACAATATATTTCAATACTCCTTGAAAACATGACAATAAATTGAAACTTATATTAGGAGAAGCGGTGATTTGTAAGTGAATATCAGGGGGTGGAAATGAAAGATTGACATTCTCAAAATGAGATTATACGTACCTAAGTGTTTTTTTTTTTTTTTTTAATATTAAAGTTGAATATCAAATTTAATCCTGTACGTATCTAATCATTTTACACATTTCTATGCAGAGCAGTAATATAAACCAGTGGTAAAAGAAGAGAATCATTTCCTGCATATTTGGATTTTTAAACCTCTGAAATATCGACAGCTAATTTCTACTCGGCATTTAATCAGAGTAGAAAACACACTCTCGAAATTAGGTTTCTCGCAGAGCAAAATATTCTATCCAAGTTTCCGTATCCACTTTTCTGAACTGATTTTTTTTTGCGAGTTTTTATGGATCATACATGGAAATTGACCCCCTTTAATTAATTCCAAATTCCCGCTCACGGCTACCAGCCCGCTACAAACTAAATTTCCAAACCGTACATTTATTAGCCCAGACACGCGTTTTTCTCGTATCGACGTTTACCCGTGAATAAAACTATTTTCATCAGTACTTAACTCACTTTTCTTCAGCAGGTTGGAGTGAAAATTATTTCCGGACATTTGCATTTGTGGGATTGTGATTTGGGGAACAGGCATTTTCATCATCTCATCAATTATTACAAGGCTCTACCTTGATTACCTCGGTAAAATGGGTATCAGCGTTAGTACCGTAACCGCGGGCGCAATTCAACGAGAGAGAAGTATTAGCGTATTGACAAACCAATAGTGGATCCCGACCTATATTATATTTAACTAGGTGGTAGTTGGATGAAGTTATGGTCGACACAAATTTTCCTTCCCCCCCCCCCCAGGTTTAATGGACTGATTATGTGTCTCATAATTCCAAATTCGGTCAGATTATACCATCCAGATCTTAGCATTACTGGTAGAGAGGACTAACCTTTAACGCCCAATATTTTTCAATAACAAACCCCTGAGTTTTCATCTAAACATAATCTGAAGTCTCTTGTTTGGTTGATGGAATACGACGATTTCCTTTTCGTTTCCCCATCAGCTCAAAAGCCTGTAGTGAAGAGCTCCGCCCGGTTCACACCGGTACAAGAAAGGGGAGAAGCTGCGAAAGGTGATTGATTTACCTTTTCCATCGCCTCTTCAGCTCGGCTAATGGAGCAGATTTATTAGAAAATATGTTTCTTATTATCCATCGCAAATATAAGTCCAATGTATAGGTCTGGGATGGTGTATTTACATCTTTCGGAGACTGGAATGGAATGACTTTAGACGTTCTCAATTGTTAAATAAACATTATTCGTAATAGGAAAGAAAACGGATTAAGTAGGTATATGCATTTTTGTAATCAGTTGAATTAATCGTACTTCTTAATGCTCTGATTATCATTCATCATGAGACATTCTCATTCTAAATACCTACTAGATGATGTGTTGACTATTATCCAATCAATATATCGACGGTTCAGTTACTGAACAGTTTCTCACAGATATCGGAAAATAATTATTCCGCTAAAACCAGCCGAGGTCCATAAACTAATAAGCAACTCATACGAATTGTATGTATAGTCGAATCCGCTTAAAGGGGGCACCTCGGGACCTGACCCATTTGTCCACTTTAAGCCGTTGTCCCCTTAAACCGAAATGAGAAGAAACCCTTGCAAAAATTGGAAAATTTAGAAAACAGCGTCATGTATGTACATACATATGTATTTCACGTCCAAGTCAACTGAATTTCCTTAAGTGAACATAATACTAAACATTTAAAATATTTAAAAAAATTATTTTGACATTAAACATTTCAATTAAAACATACATACATAGTTACTCCTCACTGAAATAAAAGGTGATGGCAGATTGTCTAGATGTATATAGATTGTCGACCTTCAACCTGCTCACACAAACCGACCTATTGCCCTCATTACCAGAGTTATTAAACACTTGCCGAAAATATTAGCCTAAAATGTATGTTTTTTTGTACCTAAAATCGTTTTTGGTTGAGATAATGGGTAAATGGGTTAAATTATTTTAAGGCTCTGTCTCAACTTGAAACGAAGCTTAGTGCAAAATTTCAAGTCAGTCAATGTTGAGGTTGACGATTCTTACTGATGATTTGGTATTATTACAACTATTTAAAACATTTACTACCTAACTCAAATTTCATGCGGATTATTTAGGTTAATATCTACCCCTATTGCAAGTATGCATTACTGATTTGAAACAATGTCCAACAGCTTGGTCCCCTTTGATTACCGTGCGTTGTCCAGGAGGCGGAATACTTCAATGGTTTCTACTCTCGTGCTCCGCTGTGTTTTCTCATGGCTTCATCCACTAACTCTACCCCAAGATCTCGGTGTAGGTCAGGCTTTGAATATAACAAGGAGCTTATAATTAGAGCTTCTGAGTATTTTGTTCTGTTGAGTCTACATTATTTTTCTATTGTTTTTTTAGGTGCAGCCCCAGAGTTTAGATCTAAACTAGTTCAATCCCGAGCAGCAGAACCTCATAGTGAACTGAGAATGTTTCATCGATATTCAATACGTTAGTTTTGTCACTCACGTTGGTTCAGTGTAGAATCTGTTATCCGGTATCTAATTAAATGGTACTAAAAATTAAGCCGGCTGTGATATCTTTGTTCCTGGTTTGATTTTCGTTATTTAATGGTTCGCAAGTTTCCACTAATTCTAGACCAACTGGAAAATTGATAGGTAGGAGATATCTATTGGAGTGATAGTGATGTGCTAGTTTACCTAACACTATTTTTCGTAGCACTCAAGTTGACGTGATCATTGCCTCGTCTTTGTACTTTTGATATATTCTCAAATTATCATTCAAAATCGGTCTTTTACGCATTAGGCATTTGAGAACCGGAGTAGTTGGAAAACTGGAAGGTAAGTATAGAATATCTTTTAAGATGAGGTGGGGCCGATCAGGACACAGAAAATACAGGTTGCGGTGGTTTGGGCAGTACTTACTTCAGACGGGACCTCTAGCAGCACTCAAGCTGAGGATACCACAGAGTAAAAACGCCTGAGAGTGAAAACGATTTGCGCAGGGTCTATCACTGGGAGGGTCACATAACCGTAGTATTCTACAGCCTAAAGAATTCCCAGTCAGGAGCATTCTCTAGCAACGAGGGAAAAGTGTGGTGCCAGTATAGCATTTCTACGGGTTTCCTGCTATTGATTGGAAGTTTGTTGTAATTTCCCTCTTTTCAAATATATACCAGTGAGAAAACCATCCTAGAACGTAAAGCCGCGCGGGCGGTTGCTACATCCCGCATTTGGCGAGTTTCCCAAGAAAAACGCCTGGAGAACTATTGATGGGCCTTTTCCTCCGTGCGGCCCCATGCGCGTATTCCACCAAATTTACTTCTGGCCGCCCGAAACCCGTCAAGTTGATGGATGTGCAGCAACAGTTACGACCGAACCTAAAAAGTAGCCACGGTCAAGCTCTGGGACAGTTTTTAAGTGAAACCTTTTTTCGCCGGAGGCCACCGAAGCGTAGGAGGTGGCGCTGAAAGTGTACATTCGCCAAGAGGATGGGGAGGTGATCATTTCTCTTCCTGGCATCGCATCATTCACTTCCAATCTATTTCAGAATCGAAACAGACCCTTATCTTCGGAATAGGCACTTATCGGGATAAGCCCGGTCTCATGAAACCAGTCATGACCAGGATAAATCCCTCCGGGGTTGCCTGACGAGTTAACACCGTTGTTTGACCGGGTGTTGGTTGAAGAACTTCTAAAATTTCGATCTCAGAAAAGAGAAAGCTTCCATTATAATTGACCCATCACATTTCCAACTGTGATATTGAGTTACTGTTGATTATTATCACCTATTATTAATTCGCTCATAATATGATCGAATGTTTCCGAATTCGGGTGTTATGATGTGCTGTTCTTAGCTGAATGAAGCCTTATTCTAAAAGATATAGACGTTAATTACTACAATTTATTCAGCTAAGAGAAAAATTTCTCTTAGCTGAATTCCTCAATTCCTCAAACCTGAACGACTAAAGACAGACCCATCATCACCAAACGCTGCACACGAATGGACCCACTGGTATGCTACCTTTACGCATTTCCTTAGTACCGATATCGACTTGAACTCGTCTAAGAAATTACAATTCCTCATAAACTTTGTTTCTCCTACTGTATACCTCTACTTAGGTGGCTGCATGACATTTGATGCGGTAGCCATCCTGAAAGGATTGTACGTTAAGCCAAAGAATGTAGTTTAGGCAAGACACTGCCTAGCCTATCGTAAGCAACGGTCAGATGAATCAATCGATACAAGCTCTTAATCTAACGAGAACGGATTGCGAGGACGTCACCGCCGAACAGAATCGTAATGATTGCGTCCGTGATTGCTTTATAAGTGGACTCCTATCAGCTATTTTATAAGTGGACTCCTATTAGCTATTAATTCGATCATATGTTTCCAAATTCGGCTACGTGGCATTTCCATCTGAACGACTATTTAGTGATGTGCTCTTCTTAGCTGAATGCAGCCTTATTCTAAAAGGTATATACATTCAATATGTACTACACCAACTAACGAGGAGGGAGGTCTAGCGCCTAATTACTCAAACATAATTCATTAAGTACTAGCTGTCGGGCCCGTCGCTGACGGGCAGAACTCGGGATGATCCATCTGCCCCTCTTACTTGTCGCTTTACGGATTATACCTCTTACATGCCCCTTACAAACCCTTATAATCTCAAATACAAAAAATAATATTCATGTCTCACGGGAAGGAAGAATTTAAGATTTTTATAGTTCGGCTTCCCTTTAAATCCCCACCCCTATGCATCGGATCCGGATGTGAACCCCCCTATGTCCTTCCCCGATAACGGAAACATCTCAATACCGGAAATGGGTTCGATCCATTGACAAACAAACAGACAGACACCAAATTCAAAATCGGTATGGCTCGACTCCATTTCACGCGAAACGAAGAACTGTAGTGAAATTTCTCGAAAATACCCAAGGAACACGAAAATCGACTTTAAATTTATTTATATATAACTTAGATGATTTCAAGAGTTGTGATTAAATATTATCTAGCCAATTGATAACTGGCTCGCCAATTTCCTGTTCCTTGTATTTTCGAAAAATTTCAGTACAGTTCTTCGTTTCGCGTGAAATGGAGTCGAACCATGCCGATTTTGAATTTTCTGTCTGTCTATTTGTCTGTTTGTTTGTCTGTCCTTCAATCACGCAAAAACAGCTCAATGGATCGAACTTTTCTCCCGTATTTAAATGTTTCCGTGATCGGGGAAGGACATAGGGGGGTTCACTTCCGGATCCGATGCATAGGGGTGGGGTTTATAGGGAAGCCGAACTATAAAAATCTTAAATTCTTCCTTCCCGTGAGACAGAGGAATATTATTTTTGATATTTAAGATTATAAGGGTTTGTAAAGGGACAGGTAAGCGACTTGTAAGAGTGGCAGATGGACACACCCCGAGTTCTGCCCGTCAGCGACGGGCCCGACAGCTAGTAATGGATTATCACTGAAGTAGAGTACACATTTTGGCCATATTTCCGCCCTAATTGTGTGTTCATAATGAGATTGACCTATTGAGGCGTGGAAAGCAACCATTCAATAAAACATCAGAGTACCTGATCGATTCTCATTATTTTAAAATGAAGGCTGTCGGGCTTCAGTTCCTGTAAGACCAGAAATTCGCCCCACACAATCATTTCCAGTCTTATTCAACTGCTCAGCCGTCTGACCTGAATGAAATTTATACCGGACCGACCGGCAAAACGAAATTAATGCGCAGCAGCGCTTAATTAAAGAACATTATTAATGATGTGGGTGAGGTGAAATATGGCTTTATGCCCGCCGCGGAGTGCCTTTTATTTGCCCAGGCCTACCTCTTGTTACAGCATATTAACATCAGAAAAACAAAAGACACACACACTGAAAGAAAGAACGATATCTCGGGAATAACAGAAAGGGCAGAGATTTAGTTGTAACGGTTAGTTTCCCAGTCGGGAGAGATATATGAGGAAATGGAGGGTTTTCCATTGTTACTGCCGAGGTGGAATGTAAAGGACGCTAAGCTCGGGCCCTTCCAGCCGCCACCGCCATTCTCTAATCCGCGGCGACGAGTCGGCCGCCCAGGCTTCGGAAACCCCACTACAGGGACCTTGGGTTCCTAGTTTTTGCTTTCTCTTTCAAAGCTTTCCCAAGGATTAGTCCTCGTTCATCATCCGGTTTTCACGTCTCCCTCTTGTTTGTGACCTATAGAAACGGTTCATACTTCGTTAGAGCTGAAGTTTTTTCTTCCTCACTTTTTTTTGCAGATCTTCCCTTTGCGTTAGGGCTAGGAATGACAATGCCCATGGAAATGTTTGGTGTGACAGATCGAGTAAACAAAATAATTACTCGGAGAATGTCCACCAATCCAACAACCCAATCGCTGGAACGAGAGTAAGTGTTAAACGAGAGTAGTGACGGGCGATACCTATCGTTATGACTATGGTATCGAATATCTTCTTTCGATACCAAGTACATTTGGTATCGAGTATTTTTCCCGATATCAGAAGATATACTCAAATGGATAGTCTCAAAATTACCTACCTACTTTATTTATTTCCGATTTTTACC
The DNA here is from genome assembly GCA_963920205.1 of Stenodema calcarata. Lineage (NCBI taxonomy): Eukaryota > Metazoa > Arthropoda > Insecta > Hemiptera > Miridae > Stenodema > Stenodema calcarata. Next base: position 25,171,201 of record OY986056.1, on the reverse strand, counting down.
TTGCGGTATATATTTGCAAGTAACTGGTCTGAGGTAGTTAACCATTGGTAAGTGCCAGTGCCACGATCGTTACGAACATGGCGGATCTTGGAGCAACTAAGGAAGAATCGATTTACCGTTGTCTTATAATCGAACACGTCCACTATCGTTCTCACCCCGCTTGAAATACAGTGATACCTCGAAATACGAGTTTACATGCTCTGTGTTAAGGTACCTTTAAGCTGCTTTACCGAGAGTTTAATTCGTTCCGTAACCTTGCTCGTATGTCAATTTGTTTGTACTTATCTCAAAGCGGTTTTCCCCATGAAATTAACCGAAATGCCATTAATCCGTTCCTGAACAGGCCCAAAAATGTGTTTTTGAATAGGAAAAATTTGCAAGGTGTGCGGAAAAATGAGCAAGGTGTGCGAGTAGCTAACATGGCGAGGTACCTATATTATGGGTAGTCCATCAACGATGTGAAGCTGTGGTTGACAAATTGACATTCCTGCTTGGAGTAGGGAAGCAGTCCTGTGACGGCTGACTGAATGACACCGTCGATGTCAAGTTTTGCTTCTTGGCCATTCGTTTGATCTTATAACTAACTTTTACAAGTAGAAATGCCCTGTTAACCTGGTTGAAAGTAAATAAATGACGTAAGGGTTTAATAGTGTTTTTTTCTTTCTGTAATTTCCATTTTATTAAAATTTAATTCGGTGTGTGAAAAAGTACTCTTATTCGATATCTGAGTAGTATCGAATATTTGTTTCGATACTAGTATCAAGTAATGGTATCGGATTGAACAGGCAGGTTGAAATTGGTTTTATCTCAATACTGGGATGTAGATCGCTTTTGAGTGAAATGGAAAGGAGATGGTGGAGAAGAAGAGGAGTATTGCAATCCCGTTTGAAGCCAGGCAAATGAAGTGACGTCAACTTTTTTTTGTTCTCGAAAAAAAGTTGATTTGTAGGGTATTACAGTTTTACCTTTGCTTATTGCTTCAACACTTGAAATCACTCCCACATTCAGCCCAATCGTATGAAATTAAACCATACTCTTTTCATGGAATGCCAAACTACCAATTAGAGTTCTACAAGTTTGTCTTCATTCTAGACACGTAAGGTATTCAATAGGGTTCGGTTTACCATCAGCAACTCGCCATGAAGCATGAAATACAATTGTATAAACAATTTCCACCCTCCTTCGCACCCTTGCTAACCTAATTTAACATGTAGATAATTGAGAATAAGTTAGCGTAGGAACCGAAAACCAACAATAAGTTGAGAGAGCGCTCGTGAATTCAATCGGTCCCTTCCCGCAAGTTGGGAAACTGTTAGTCCGATCGAGTTGGCTGTGGACTTATCGAGATTGGGGTTTCTATTCATGTTCAAACAGATAAGGGGAGGGCTCCTGGTTCGCTCGTTTGACTTTGACACAAAGTGGGCTCGCAAACAATTAAAAATGCTTATAATTCGAAAGAATGACCTGACCAACTTGAAACGATAGTCGAGATGAACGTTCAACAGTGAATGGTGAGGATGAATAGCAAAGTTGGTATTTTCGAAACGTATGATATCTTCGCATCGGCATACCACACTGGAGTGAATACATCGAGTGGTTTTTCAATGGAGTCCTCAATAACTAAGGCGGAGGGTCAGACTGTCTTATCTAAATGTAAACTCAGCCCAAATGTGAACGGGTACCCAAACTACGAGTGTCATGTGCGAATGTTTCGCAGCGTGGTTTCGTTAAAATTGAAGGGGATATGTTCAAATATAAACGCCGATATTTAGGGACGGGTGAAACCAGTTGGAGGTAAGATTTTTAGTATCGTATTGATGGTTCTCAACCATGTTTGACATTGAATAAATAATAATTGAGTTCACATCTGTAATGTATGGTTTGCTGAGTAACCCTGTTCCCGGGGAGGTTAGGCAATTATGCCCACCCAGAGGTCTCAGCAAACCATTACACATCACTGTGTTTTGCTGGCTTAGGTGCTGTAACAGAACGTGTACCGCGTCCGTCATAACTTCTGGAGCCAATAATGTTATTTCGGAAAATCATAATCATAACCACCCATTTTTATCAGAAAAAGAGCTCCAAGCCTAAATGGTTTGGCGAAAACATAACATCTATATTATAGATCAAGTGGAGGGGGTTGCGGAATAAAAACATACTCGTAATAAAATTTGGTGGAATGAACGGCTTCTTTTAACTGCTTCCTTGGGCTCAGTTTAGAGTGAACGAGTTGAGGAGATTGCTGAGTTTACACATCAAGGGGTTGGGCAAGTAGGAAGGATTCGGCTCAGTTTACATCGGCTACCCCGGATTTGGGCTCAGCTTACAATCGCCCAATAACTATGTACCATTCCATATTTTCGAGTCAGCGTCTCAAATATAACATGAGCGAATTGAAGTGATCGCAACTCAAGTGGAGTAGTTGTGATATAGAGTAGTACAATTTTTAGAGTTCAAAATATCTCAGTATGAGACAAGGAAATACTTCAATATTCTCGTTAGTTTTGTCATTTGGGGTGCAGATTGGACGTTACACACAAATGCAGATGCCCATTCGCATGTCCGTAAAAAGACGTTTTCTCCACTCACCTCATGCTTCAGAAGTAAATAACGCCGCTCTTACATATATATATACGAGTATGTGCGGCCGAATACACACGGGTAGCTGATCCTGTATCGCCTTTGTAAACTCCCAAAACCGTAAATCAAACAAAACAAAGGGACGCCACAACCGCAATTGAAGGTCCCGAACCGAACCGCTGGCGTTAACAGGCGGGTGATAATTTCAAATGAAAACCCATTTTATTGGTTTATTCGTAGAATAAACAAAAGGTGTTCGGTTCAGTTCAATGGAACGGATATCCCACGAGAAACAGGAGGGGATTCAGGAGGCTGTAGGGAATACACATTTATTCTAGGGTGAACAATCAAAAGGCAGTACATAACGGGCCGTATCGAGCACAATACAGTGTCCACTGGAACGATTTGAGCTTCAACTACTTCGAATAATTCAGTTTTTATCGAACGTTTTGAGGGGATGGATGAAACTAAAAGGTGAATTAGACCATATTGCGATGTAACACAGTAACCCTTACAATCAGTAGCCACAGTAGCCAGTAACGATTGCCCTTGGAATCAGCGTTCCAAATACAACAGTACAATAATCAAAACGCCCCAAATTTTACATTACTTTCCACATCGGTTCATTTTTTATCTATAATTCTATCATAGCATTTGAATAATAATAAATCATTCATTAATTCATCACCCATAAGTTATTGGTATTTGTATAATTATGTGTGTAACATGAGTCTATCTACATAGGCAGTAATTTATGAATTCCTGACACACGTACCACAGAACTCGAAACCACAATGCCACATGTTGTTTTCGGATGTGCCCCCTAGTATTTTACTCTACTTTCAACTTATGCTTCACGGCTGGGTGCATTAGGAACACGCAGCCGGCGATATCTAGAGAAAAACTTCGACTTTTTGCCAAATGTACAGATCCATCTAATTTCGCACACATGATTAAAAATTGAAACATCTAAGCTATGCGAGTGAACCATTTCCCCTAAACATACCTTAAATAAACCTTTAACACTCTCATTATTGAGACCATGAAATTGAAAACCATGAGATTGAACAAAATTCACAAAACGTGAGGGGTATCTGGAATGACGTTGGTTCTCAATTACATTCTTCATGAGCCGAAAGCATAGGACCCTGTGGTAGGAATCTGTGGATTAATCTAAGCTCTTCAAACAAATAATCACTCAAGGATTACGGCGTCCATTCAGGTTCATTAATGGCGTCCTCAAATCCTAATTAATCCAGCGACATTGTTCCAGATACTGTCGTTTGAATAGATGAGGAAAAAACAGTACACATGATGATCGGCTCTGCGGACCTTCCCTTTTCCCCTTTCATTTTGAGGTTTATGGCTGGATTTCTATAAGCATGGAACATGTTTTAGCCGCATCGGGCCTGGGCAGCGTCAAGTTAAGGTCCTAAGGAGGCCACATACCAAATTGCCAGCTTCATATTGTGAATAACATTGAAATTCGCTTTCGGAGCCACTCAGCTGATCCCAGCCCTGAGCTGCTTGAAGTATAAGGATAGCGTTCCAAGATCCCATAGCACTGAATATATATAGCATTGAATATTTAAGTATACGTACATCACTTTGAATCAGAGCCTGGTCTTTTGAATCATAATTTTATCCTCAAGGTCTCAGAACTTTACAAATTCAATTTGTAACTTTACAAATTCAATACATATAAAGAAAACATCATATCCAATGAACTATGCCTGAACAATAGTGAATGTGATGCTCGACATTATGTCTACACGACTTAAGTTGAAATTCCGTGTAATTAGTTCAATAACTATAATGCATTGCACTCCATCTGTTCAACATTTGACTCAAGTCATTACCATTTGAGATTCGGGCAGATATCCTATTGAATTCTAAATGCCCCAAGTAAGGTTCGTTTACCTAAATAATGCAGATGGAATTCGAATAATATATTACAAGAGCGAGGAGATCCGTGACAAATCCAATCTTATCATCATAATGGGGCATTTCTGAGGCATTTAGAATTCCGCTTGTCGGACGAGTTATGGAAACCTTCGAGGAGTTTCGGATGAAGTCCATCAAAATCTCAACAGTCCATCTAATATGTACATCTGCTCATGCGCGAACATAAAAACCTCTATGTGGCTGATTTCTTCACTGATTTGATCAATTATTTGAGGGGTCACCTAAAAAGTAGAAATTCATCTTCAGAAATAAAAGAATAGGTCTATTCCCACAATATTAATAATAAACTCGTATACTGGTTTCGGATGGTACACTATCATCAGAACAAACCAGAATTCTATCAATTACTTATTTAGGTATGTATGTTTTTTATTTACTTATGAGCTTTCATGAATGTGAAGGAAGGTTGTATGATGGAAGGGAAATTTATTAAAGATAATACCACAACTCGTATCTGAAACTGGACTTGTAATTTTCAACTGAAAGTTTTTAACAGGGAACGTTTTTTAATGAACTGACATTTTTTCTAACTTTTTGTAAACAGCATTTTTTGAAGAACAACTGTTCGAAATTGAAATTTGGAAAAAATAAAAATGGCGCTCCTGCTTCGCTAGTTGATCCTGGTCCAATGCCCCACCTTGTACAGAAGCCACTGCGTAAGATGGTTTCAGCCGGTCGATGGACACTGAGGTTTCTCGGTTGCCTATCTTAAGGCGGTCCTCGATCAATTACAGGGAAAAGTCCATCGTATGGCGGCTGAAGTGGACGGCGAATAGCATTGCGACGTTCAAACAAAATACATGTGTTTTTGGACCGTTGACAACCCATACATGCACGTGCCCATTCTCGACAGTCTTTGGACATTAAGGGCCATACAAATTTTGAAGATAACAATTTTAACGTTGCCCGCATTCCTGGTGGGCGACTATGGGTCGCCACAGATGTATTACCTATATGATTTATTTTTCTTGAAATATACTTCTTTGTTTTAGAAACTAGTCTTTTATTATATGAAAGTTTCAGAAATGTTCTGAATCATGTGAGTAACAGACCCAGTTATGATCCCTTAGTTTCTAAGTAATCAAAGCAATATTTAAAGGCCTGAGCATTGACAACTACGATAATATCATATTTGTGGATGCGCAGGCCTTTAAATGTTATCCTTGTAACGCCCTCGTCTACGGTAATATTCAATATAATATATTATATGATATCAATCATATATTATATGATAATTCCAGGGTTTAGTTGATGCACTTGAATATTATTGTCATTAGATCCATCTGCTAAGAAGAATTCCTTGAACACCATCCCATTCGAACGCTAACTTCTCGTGAACGCCAAGTTTGCTCATGTTTGATACGAAACTTCGTAGAGGAAGGCCTCTACTTGTAGAGGAGAGGCCACGAGTGAATACATTATTAGTGATCAATCAAATTCATGGATACGTTTCTAAATATGCGTTGTTATGCGAGGAATCTATACTTCCCATCAAATTAGCAGACGTTTTCGGTCTTTTATTTTTCGATCAACTGGTCTAGAAGACATGATCGAAAAACATAAATCATGAAGACTTTCACCATGAAATAATACAAAAAAAAGTTGCTCACTCACACGAATAAATAAGACGTGACTGAACACTCGCGTTTCTCTGGGATTTCTTCGCAGTTCGTATATTGAATTGCTTGGAAGGTTAGAAAAAGCTACGGCGGTTGTGAGATTTGTGTTATTGTAAGGTCTCGGAGCCAGTGGCCGTGCTATTACAGTTACATCGGCGAAAAGCGGGTGCAGTCGGGAGTGAGAAAACAATTTTGCCCTACGGTCCTGACTGACATTTATTTCGTTCTATCATTTCTATATCTATATTATTTCCCATATCTAGGGAACGATCATTATAAAAACAGATATTTTGGCGTACTACCTCTATAAATGAACATAAATGGATAAATCCATTTATAGAGATAATCCAATTAATGATTAGTTATTAGTGAAATTTCACGTTTGTACTCAATGGTAGCAATCGTATCCATCAGCCTCGGGCCGATTAAAATATGAAAATGTTCGGTCACAGGCTGCATATAGAGCTTTCATAATAATTTGATTCCGTCTAAGTCTGATTTAAACGTCAATACGTACGGAGTAGTGGTGTATATCTTTGTTACACTCGTATCGATTAAATCGTGAATCTATTCATCGTTCTGGTCAGATTTCACAATCAAATCTGGTTTAAGTCATAAGAGATAGGTCCACTTTTGTTCACGTTTTACTAGTGATCAAGAAACTTTGCCCGCATCCACTTCATCATGATTGGTGTAATTACACTCCCTACGTGGTTTTTTTTAATGTAATTTATATCGATGTGGCTCATACAGGAATTTTACATTGACCAGAAGCGAAGGAATTAGTGTCGTCGGCAAAGCAAATCTTCGTTAAGGCACCAAGCTGAATTAGGACTTTTAGGAATCCATATCCTGATTGCCCTCTTCCGCCAGAACCTATTCTTATCAGATGGAGCACTTGGATTGAAGCTTGTGTACACGTATCATGCCGCCAATCACGAAAAATAGAAGAAGGCGAGGAACTGATAACGCGTGTTTCAAGGAATCAAGTAAATACCCATGTAGAGACATTCTACACAATTCTATTATTTCATCGAAGCCTCCAGCATTTTGCCTCTCGAGTAACCTTCGAGTAACCTTTGGCCGCTATAGAACTGTAGCGGGACAGTCAGCAACTAGACTAGTTAATCAAGGAGCCGCTAGAGTGCGTTACGAGCTGATTGGAAGTAGGGGAAAGTGATGGTTAGTGCGCATGCGCTAAGGATATATAAGCTCACGCCGGCTCTCAATAAATTTATTCTCTCCTCGACTCTCGTCTACAACTGGCTGCACCAACACCCCATAAGAAATCGCCTCTTGCCTCAACTCCTTCCAGCGAGCTTCTCCGACGGAAGACGAACAGCTCGCCGATCCTTTCGCCGGCTTCCCAACGCTGTCGAGGTTCACGTCCGACCTCTTGAGGAGCAGCGGTGATCGCCACGGCAGGGGCCAATAAGCAGCGCCCTCGTTGATTCACTCTCAGCGGCTTGTCATAGGTACAAGGTGGACTGGGGTTCCGCGCCCCACGAAGCCTCAAGGCTGTCGTCAACCCGTTTGTGGTGGATTCAACTTGGAAACTGACCCGCCTCAAGTCGGTACCTTGCAAAAGGCACTGGCGGCCCTAAGGGGTTCCGTGGTACATCAGCCCCTCCTCAAGACTAGGAAGTCGGGTTTTCCGACCGAACACAGAGGACACGAGTCCGGTACTAACGCCCGCACCCTTCATCGGTTCTTTTCAGAGCCACGGGCCCAACGTCGAGCTACGCCCACTCCTTCTTTCAACGGCTCTTTTCAGACCCACCGGGCCTAACACCGGCGCCCATATTCCGTCGTCCAGCCTTCATCCTCGAGGCCTTTGTATCATCAACCAAAGACGACTAATAACCCACATAAAAATATATATGCTTTTTCTGGTTTGAATTTAAATGAGAATTGTTTTAGTAACATTTCTTAACACCACATTTAAGCAATAATGGTGTTTTCGTGTTTAATAATGGTGGAGTTTGGCGAACTTCCGCTGACGGCCACGGCCAAAGCGTATCATGTGTTGTACCTATTTGTTTTCAATTATTTCGTGAATAAACATGATTTTCATTCATTCATTCATTCATTCATGGTGGAGTTTGGCGAATCTTCAATAGAGCCATCAAAAAGATGACGAAATCTTTGAGTAACAACATCTCAAGTCGAAAACTGGCTTTTGTAAAGGTCCCTTCTCGGATTAAAAAATTGGAGAGATGATGGAACTCGGGACGTCGATTTGTTAAAAGAATTGGAGGAGAAGTCGAACACCTGGACAGGAGAAATCGGGAAGGCTTGTAGGGAGAAATTATTGGCAGTCCTCAAGAGAAATTCAGAGTGGCAAGCAGTAGGAGAATTGACGTACGTATTTAAAGGAGAGCCTACTGGCGGTGAATTGTTGAAAAATTATACTCCCATTGAAATTTTTACCAATCGTTTCTTGTGACGTAGAAAGGTCCTTTTCCTCTTTAAAGCTATTATCATGTGATAAAAGACGGACATTTTCTGTTGAAAATTTGGAAAAAGTGTTGGTAGTACAATACAACCACTTTGTTAATGAATAATAATTTAGATTTTATCGAATAAAGTAATTACTTATTAATAAGTTGTTAGTAATTACTTATTAATAAGTTATGAAAAAAAGTGAAAATGTTTGATTTATTGCTTTTATATTCTTTCCGTACCTACATTAGACAAATCAAGGTTAACACTGAGATATTTGGTAGTTAAATTACAGTATTTTGGTGGGGACAAGTGCATATTTTGCATATTTTGCCAATCGTGAAATCACAGTTTGGAGGGAAAAAAAGTCCATATTTTTTGGTCTTTAGTGATGAACATTTTCCAAGTACGTACGTAAGATACGATAATTTTGTCAACGATGAGCCATTGTGGAGTTTTGGGTTTGATGTCTCTTGTTGATTTAGAAGGCCTGAAAGTTATCAGTCATTTGTGAAGGAAAAATGAAAACAGTCGACCATGAACTGCGTTTTTCCGCTTCACGCGCGTATGATTCCACGTTTTTTGCAGCCGTGATTCATGTGGTTTATTTGTCAGCAGGCGTTGGAATTTCATAGGTCTCACTTCGTCAATTGAATTTCACCCGAAACCTGTGTAAGACAAAAATTCTTTGTAGTGTCACAGTTGAATCAGAAAACGCGGCCTTACCGTTTGTTTCGCCCTCGATGGATTCAACGCGATATATTGACGTTGGAGGGTTTCCCTAAGAAAAACGGAGGTGTTGCCTCTCTCAGCGAACGTCAATCCCTTGTCACCTCACGCCTACGACCGATTTTTTACGTCACGGGGCCTGGAGAAAAGAATCACGATCAATTCAAAGGAGTGCTAACCCCAACAGTTCCGGAGAAGTCTTGTGCCACCCTTTAAATTCTGAGGGAAGTAGTACAACAGGTGAAACATTGTATGACTGTAGTTCCCTCGAATAATTCCTGGTTACAACAATATTCATTTCTGGAAGAAAGAAAGTCCTTCTGTTTGTTAGCGACGCACCTTTGATACACTTCTTAGAGTGGCGAAAATGACCCTATTTGGTATTAATTCTAATAATTATATTATTAAAACCATAAACACGATGAATTCATAATATGAATCATATTAATAATATGATTATTATTAATATAATAATAATTATATTGAGCCCGTCGTGTGATACCGGACGTTTTTTGCTATTAGGGTCATTCTCATATTATTTAACCATTTGATGTCCGCAGTCTTTAATATCGTTTTTCACATGGGTTTTCAGCTTGAAAAAAGGTTTTTGGGATCAATTTGTAGGGTTTTTGAGAGGAGTGCAGTGGTATAGTTAAAAAGTACAAAGCACATCCTGAACACAAAATATTCCAATGTAAAATTTGAAAACGTCAAGAGTGTTAATGTACCAAGAGGGTGGGTGTTAGGTTCATCACCATCTGAAATGAAGCCTTCACAGATGAACAAATTTGAACCACGAGGGATATCACTGTTATATGATGCTGTTTCGAGTTATGAAGGTTTTTTTTTCCAGTTACCTCTAATACTTTAAATGTAAAGCAGAAAAACAGGAGTTAGATTCCCAGGGTCGGTTAAGTGAATCAACATTAACTGTTAGACTTATGTACACTGATGAGACTGGATTTGTTATAAATAACTGAGGAGATCTGTAAAGTGTACCTACCTATACAACCAGTCACATGAACAGATATTACCCAATTTTAACGAAAAACGTTCCCAATTCCAGAATAATTCTGGTTTTCTTCGATCTACTGCACCAGTGTTACCGTGAATAGGTCCCCATAACAGTTTTTGGGTACAATAAATAGATTTAAATCAATTTGCGACAGCTTGTCTTGTTATTCTAAATTTAGTTTAGAATTGCATAGTTTGCTGAATGGTTTTCAGAGCTCGAAGACGAGTACCATGCAACGTTTTGCTCCATTCAGCCTTTTTATTACGGTGACATTCGTGACAAAACTTCCTTTTGAGTTAAAACGTTCAAAATTGATTAAAAGAAAGTAATACTGAAAAACTCTGCAAATTCTTGTCACAACGGTTCATTATCTTCTTTGTACAGATCACCCTTCTGTCTAGATCACTAGGTCTAAATTTCTAGATCCTAAATGTTAGATTAATTATTATTATGAATTATCACTAATTATTAACAATTTTATCAAGTACCTAGTGAAAATTATTATAATTTATTGTTAGGTATTATTAATTCGTATTTATTATTAATAATAATTATTATTAATTATGATTAATTAATACGATATAATTCTGGGGGTTTTAATACTACGTCGGTAATAATTTTTCTATAAAAGAAGTACCTACCAACAAACATACGAAATTACCTTCATTTCCGTAGCACGAAACGCACCTCAGAACAACAAACTCGACATCACGCCATAACGGCTAAACACCATATGATGTTCAAAAGAGCTTGTTAGTATGAAAATGGACCTGTATTTCAACAGTTTGATTCACGATCGTGTTGTGAGGCACAATCTTTGAGCCGTCATTGTGAACGAACGGCTGGTCGTACAAAGCTGCGGATGGTCTTAAAAAATTCTACGGAACAAACTCAATCTAAATATGAAATAAAAAACACACCGTTCTATATGAATTTTTCGAGTTTTGGAATTTTCAAAATTTCAAAATTCGTTTTGAACCCCTTCCCCTTGACCTAGGGTTATGAAAAGTTTCGAGGATCATTGTGGGGCTGGTCCCAACCCAGAAACCAAATTTCGTAATTTTAGCTCAACGTTAACTGGGCAAAGTGGCGCGGACGGCGGACGGCGTACGGCGGACGGCGGACGGCGTACGGCGGACGGCGGACGGACGGATTTTTGGTTTATTATCTTCGATAATGAACCATTGGAATCGCCCAAAGAAAAAATTTTTTTAACCCCCCCTCAAAATTTGTTGGTTTACGTTTCAAGATACGTAGATTCAGAAAATCGAATAAAAAAACTCTGCAAATTCTTGACACAACGGTTCATTATCTTCTTTGTACAGATCACCCTTCTGTCTAGATCACTAGGTCTAAATGTCTAGATCCTAAATGTTAGATTAATTATTATTATCAATTATCACTAATTATTAACAATTTTATCAAGTAGGTACCTAGTGAAAATTATTATAATTTATTGTTAGGTATTAATAATTCGTTTTTATTATTAATAATAATTATTATTATTTATGATTAATTAATACGATATAATTCTGGGGTTTTTAATACTACGTTGGTAATAATTTTTCTATAAAAGAAGTACCTACCAACAAACATTCGAAATTACCTTCATTTCCGTAGCACGAAACGCACCTCAGAACAACAAACTCGATATCACTTAAGCCATATGATGTTCCAAAGAGCTTGTTAGTATGAAAATGGACCTGTATTTCAAAAGTTTGATTCATGATCGTGTTGTGAGGCACAATCTTTGAGCCGTCATTGTGAACGAACGGCTGGTCGTACAAAGCTGCGGATGGTCTTAAAAAATTCTACGGAACAAACTGTATCTAAATATGAAATAAATTATTGTTAGGTATCAATAATTTGTATTCATTATTAATAATTATTATTATTAATTATGATTAATTAATACGATATAATTCTGGGGTTTTTAATACTACGTCGGTAATAATTTTTCTATAAAAGAAGTACCTACCAACAAACATTCGAAATTACCTTCATTTCAGTAGCACGAAACGCACCTCAGAACAACAAACTCGACATCACTTAAGCCATATGATGTTCCAAAGAGCTTGTTAGTATGAAAATGGACCTGTATTTCAACAATTTGAGTCACGATCGTGTTGTGAGGCACAATCTTTGAGCCGTCATTGTGAACGAACGGCTGGTCGTACAAAGCTGCGGATGGTCTTAAAAAATTCTACGGAACAAACTCTATCTAAATATGAAATAAAAAACATACCGTTTGATGGGAATTTTTCGAGATATGGAATTTTCAAAATTTCAAAATTCGTTTTGAACCCCTTCCCCTTGACCTAGGGTTATGAAAAGTTTCGAGGATCATTGTGGGTCTGGTCCAAACCCAGAAACCAAATTTCGTAATTTTAGCTCAACGCTAACTGGGCAAAGTGGCGCGGACGGCGGACGGCGTACGGCGGACGGCGTACGGCGGACGGACGGATTTTTTTTTATTCGATTTTCTGAATCTACGTATCTTGAAACGTAAACCAACCAATTTTGAGGGGGGGTTAAATTTTTTTTTTCTTTGGGCGATTCCAATGGTTCATTATCGAAGATAATAAACCAAAAAAATTTTTTTCTTTGGGCGATTCCAATGGTTCATTATCGAAGATAATAAACCAAAAATCCGTCCGTCCGCCGTACGCCGTCCGCCGTCCGCGCCACTTTGCCCAGTTAGCGTTGAGCTAAAATTACGAAATTTGGTTTCTGGGTTTGGACCAGCCCCACAATGGTCCTCGAAACTTTTCATAACCCTAGGTCAAGGGGAAGGGGTTCAAAACGAATTTTGAAATTTTGAAAATTCCATATCTCGAAAACTTCCCATTAAACGGTATGTTTTTTATTTCATATTTGGATAGAGTTTGTTCCGTAGAATTTTTTAAGACCATCCGCAGCTTTGTACGACCAGCCGTTCGTTCACAATGACGGCTCAAAGATTGTGCCTCACAACACGATCGTGACTCAAACTGTTGAAATACAGGTCCATTTTCATACTAACAAGCTCTTTGGAACATCATATGGCTTAAGTGATGTCGAGTTTGTTGTTCTGAGGTGCGTTCAGTGTTGCCAGATGTAGGGATTTTTCCCTACACGTCGGGAATTTTGGGGGTGCATTGAGCGTAGGGAATCCCTACGCTGAACGTAGGGATTTTCGGTCAAGCTAGGTTACGTGATTCAAACACTGGCAAAATTCTGATAAATTGAATAAATATACGATTTTAGTACATTTATTCGTGATCGGAAAACCACTAAGTGGTATGAAGGATATGAAGGTACCAATTGTTACAACCACCCCATCACACCAAATATGATGAAGTTGCTTGCGTCATAGAGCTTATACGCTTCTAATAAAAGCGAGCAATCCCTCGATAGTGACGAAGACGATTTGATTGGTTTTTGATGGTCTCTTTGATGAATAGTTTTTGATTTATTTTTGATAACCTCTTGAGTTTAACCTAAGATTTTACTGCTCTTCTTTCTATTTTCAATCCCAAATTTTTCTGTTACTTGTTTTACTATTACTGTTTTACCATTTTAATTATATTTTCTCCTCGTAGTCATTCCTGGTCGTCGACATTAAGATTTTTTTAAATAGGTATTCCAAGGCTAATGTAACGAATGCTACCATTCTTGAGCCTTAGTAATAAGCCTTATTATATTTATATTTATCTCAGTGATATTTCTCAAATACCTAACAATTCTTGTCCTGAAAAAAAATGACTGGACCTAATCTAACTATTATTGAGACAGCAATAAAAATTACATTGTGCAACTCAGTGGTTCAATGGTTATTTCAATCCTCAAACCAAATCAGCAGCAGTGAATGCAGTGATCTTGTCGTTTTGTAGATGACTAGGAGGGAAGTGATCTTCTTTTGTTCTTTTACATTTTCAGCAATCGAAATTTTACGCGTAGGGAATTTTTTAACACGGTAGGGAATTTGTAGGGAAAAGTAGGGATTTTGGAAACGGTCCGTAGGGAATTTCGAGGCAAGTTGTCTGGCAACACTGGGTGCGTTTCGTGCTACGGAAATGAAGGTAATTTCGAATGTTTGTTGGTTTATAGAAAAATTATTACCGACGTATTTTACGTTTAATACGTTAATACGTTTAATACGGCTAATTTTGGTCTTCTATAATGAACCATTGGAATCGCCCAAAGAAAAAAAAATGTTAACCCCCCCTCTTCAAGATACGTAGATTCAGAAAATCGAATAAAAAAAAAAAGTGATTGAGAAGGAAGGGATTGCGATAAGCATTGGAGGTCACACGACCTTCAACTGCTACAGGGCATTTAGTAATAACTAGTGCGCGACTTACCGTGCGTGCGGGACCTCTCCCCGCGGCGTTTTTCCCTACAACTACCACCCTATTCGCTTATCGTGTGAGGGACTTGAGGCATTTGCCTTGACCAGGGCGACTTGACCAGAAGTGTCAACGTGCGTGATACTACCGGGCGTGCTAAGCCTCTCTCTGCGGCATTTTCCCACCGCGAGCACCCTATCTCTGCCTGTGTATACTAGCGGGCGTGTTCGTACGGGGCATGTTGATGTCCGCCGCTGCCGTACACGTCGTGCTTTTTGAATGGTCGCTGCGATCGTCCGACGCCGTGTCCTGCGCCCTGTTCCCGGTGCCGCTGAGCGAGACGACCCGTGTTGAGGTGATTTCGCCCGGCGAGTGTGATATGGGCCCGCTGCAGTCATCAGCCTTGTCGACCTTCGATTGTAGAGAGTGGCATAGCCGTACGCCGCGCCGTCCGCTTCAATTGAGCCAGTATCCTTCGTCAGTTCTCGTCGGGACAGGCGCGAAGTGATCCCATTCAGCCGTGAGGGTGAAACGATGAGAGCCAGCCGTAGAATGATTAGCAAGCCCTACTCACCAGTATATATACACTTTAGGTTCTCCTATGCGGAGCCAATCAAATTGCTTCATCGACGACCTCGGTGTCCATTGGCTCGCTGAAGGGAGAGAGAGAGAGATCGTCTCAACCAATAGGAAACGAGGACCAAGGTATAAATACCGGCCTGCCTCGCCTTTAAAATCATTCAACACTCTACTCTTCAACGATCAACATCTCTGGACGAGGCCCTGCGAAGCTAGAAGACCTTCGGATGGTTAAGGTAGGTTAGGTCTAGGTTAGGTCTAGGTTAGGTCTAGGTTAGGTCTAGGTTAGGTCTAGGTTAGGTCTAGGTTAGGTCTAGGTTAGGGCTAGGGAGCCCCTGGGAGCCCCTGGGAGCCCCTGGGAGCCCATGGGAGGCCCTGGGCAGCCCCTGGGCAGCCCCTGGGAGCCCTTGGGTGGCCGAGGGCAGCCCATGGGGCTCCCAAGGGCTCCCAGGGGCTCCCAAGGGCTGCCCTCGGCCACCCAGGGGCTGCCCAGGGCCTGCCCAAGGCCTGCCCAGGGCCACCCATGCCCCTGGGACCCCCTGGGACCCCCTGGGTGGCCGAGGGGAGCCCTTGGGAGCCCCTAGGAGCCCCTAGGAGCCCCTAGGAGCCCCTAGGAGCCCCTGGGTGGCCGAGGGCAGCCCCTGGGACCCCCTGGGAGCCCCTGGGTGGCCGAGGGCAGCCCTTGGGAGCCCCTAGGAGCCCTTGGGAGCCCCTAGGAGCCCCTAGGAGCCCCTAGGAGCCCCTAGGAGCCCGTAGGAGCCCCTAGGAGCCCCTAGGAGCCCGTAGGAGCCCCTAGGAGCCCCTAGGAGCCCTTGGGAGCCCCTAGGAGCCCCTAGGAGCCCCTAGGAGCCCTTGGGAGCCCCTAGGAGCCCCTAGGAGCCCTTGGGAGCCCCTAGGAGCCCTTGGGAGCCCCTAGGAGCCCTTGGGAGCCCTTGGGAGCCCCTAGGAGCCCTTGGGATCCCCTAGGAGCCCTTGGGAGCCCCTGGTAATGGAAATGAAGGTAATTTCGAATGTTTGTTGGTAGGTACTTCTTTTATAGAAAAATTATTACCGACGTAGTATTAAAACCCCAGAATTATATCGTATTAATTAATCATAATTAATAATTATTATTATTAATAATAAATACAAATTATTAATACCTAACAATAAATTATAATAATTTTCACTAGGTACTTGATAAAATTATTAATAATTAGTGATAATTCATAATAATAATTAATCTAACATTTAAGATCTAGACATTTAGACCTAGTGATCTAGACAGAAGGGTGATCTGTACAAAGAAGATAATGAACCGTTGTGTCAAGAATTTGCAGAGTTTTTTGTATTCGATTTTCTGAATCTACGAGTACGTATCTTGAAACGTAAACCAACAAATTTTGAGGGGGGGTTAAAATTGTTTTTTCTTTGGGCGATTCCAATGGTTCATTATCGAAGATAATAAACCAAAAACTGACAACTGATGCTCAAATTTGTTATTCTGCACATCTATAGTAACATTCCAGATCAAATTCTATTCAAAAAGTTGCTTTATTTTTTTCCCCAACTTGCAGGGTTCAGAAAAGCCAAATGGTCAAATTATATGAGAATGACTCATTTTGTGTCATGTTAGTTCTGGCCGGTGATATCCGTGAAAATTGTCAATGTTCACGCACCCATTTCAAGTCAGACGGAGAAAGTATCAATGAAAAATGCCAAATAATTTTAGCACGTGTACCGCCTTGTTAATGTACATAAATTAATATAAGTGTACACGCAGATGTTCATCAACACATCACGCGACGGCGAGAAGCAATTTAAAACTCTCAACTACGGATGAGCAGTGAGCAACCCGCACGCCGTTGAGAACTTTTCCACTCCAAATCCCTCAAGTAAAAGTAAGGGATGAGAGATTTTGCTGAGCTCGCGAGGCGTGCGCAGGCAAGTAGGCTTTCTCAGGTGGTTCCCAAGATGTTTCCAAGTACCCAGCGAGTATTGTGTAGACGGTGCCTAATTGCCCACTTTTTCTCCCGCTCGTCCTTCCCAATCCATCCTGTTCCTCCGTCCTTCATCACTTCTCTTTTTCACATCTTTCGCCGCAGAAACCCACCGTCTCAACGCCTTGTGCCGTGTTTCGTCGAGACGGTTAATTACACCTTCAACTCCCTTAATCCTGCCTTACTACCTTTTTTTCTTCTCTCCTTTCTCCGGGAAAGTCTTCTACCCGATACATTAATGCCAGCAAGGTGAGAAAATGCGTAACGAGCCGTTTGTAATTTATTCTCCATCCACTAAAGCTTTTTCCTCTAACTAGAGACGAGTACTCCTTCCATCCAATTATGACTGAAATAAAAGTTCGTTCTTATAAATTACACGCCATAACAGGAAAGAGGCGAGAAAGCTATTCCAAGATTCATAAGAGAAACCACAGTAGAACCACAAAGAGTAAAGGAAAGCCCGAAAACCCACAGGGTTGTCAGTTTTCATATTATTCAGTAAGACATGCTTTGCATCAGAGACAATGAAAATGACGATAATCAACAAAAAAGTTTCATATTTATGAAATGTCAAATAGGTAACAAAAAAAAGCAGAGCGGTTGTTATGATGTTCGAGAGATGGAGTTTCCTGTCCAGGTTCTGAGCATTGTACAATCTCAATTACTCCATCTCCGTTGCGAACTTCATAAAACCTACTTATTACAGAATTTTCAACAAAACATTGGGTATTACAAAAACTTGCACCTAGACCTCATAACGTGGTTGGGTTTTCTTGAGTAACAGTGATTTGTAAAAGTGGTAGATGACCAATCATAATCCTGTTGGATAGATGGCGTAAAACATAGTTTTCAAATTCATTATGATATCATTACCACCACGCCAAAAGCGCCAATCTACTTTTTTGTTTTAGTGCATCTACATATACAAGAAACGAATTTCTCATTTTTCAAAGCATCAAGGAATTAGGGATGTTGACTCTTGCATGGTGTGCTCAACTCAGTAGAACCCAACTCAGGGCACCCAAAAGTGCATTAAAACGAAAATGATCAAAAATCAGATCATTATATCTAAAATGTATGTGTGCAGGAATGTATTCATGTTACCTGAAATTCGCTACTCCGACGTCTCCAGTATTTCTGCCTCAGTTAGCTCCAATTTCCGTCATCATCTCTAATCCATTTTGCATGCAATTTTCTCATTTTCCACAAAATATACACACGTTTTTCTGTAATTTCCACCATCAAAACCACAAATCAATATCCCGGTCGATCCATTCTGTAAACAAGCAACCTCCTATCATTCCTTTCAGCTGACGGCTACTGCAAATAGTCGCAATCCTGTTGATTGCGTTTTCTGGTGCATTCTATTGTTTTTATTCTTTTCGCTACTTTAGGGCTTGTTTTGTGAATAAAACCATACAGTCATTTTTGTTACAAGATTATTCATTTATTTGAATTAAGTTCACGCTTTTATGAGTGAAAAAAGTGAATTTTCCACGTGCTCAACCCTCACGCTACACCTTCTGTGTTCTGGAGCCGGATGACGACACTTCGTTTCTGACTTAGGTACTGCTACTACCTACCGTCTCAATTATTTCCGAAAATGGTGCCAGTGTCCCACGTATTCTTTAAAATTTAGCTTCGTTCATGACAGACGGATTTCGGTGCAGTCAACCACAATACTCACCGGCGGAGCGCGGATCGTCTGAGAAACCAACTTCCAGATATGGTCTACCAGAATCTAATTGTGCACCTACCTCGAGAAGAAAGAAATCCGGTAAGTATAGTCGGATTTCTCTCCACCGGAGAAATTACTACCTATTTGAGGAACCCATAAAGCATTTGGTGTGACCACATCACCATTTACCAATATTTAGCACAGGGTAATAAGGGATAACCCCCCCCCCTTCCGCAATCAATCGGTATACCACATCTACCTATCTCTCGGAGCCTGGGGACTTCACCTGAAGTAAGTACCTATCGGTTGTGTCATGTCCAGCCATTAACACATGACTGAGTATTTAGTAGGTTTAGTGGCCACTGCATGCTTCCTAGATCTTGTTATATGTATCATATAAAGGTCTTTAACTTATTATATTGTTGAATATTGAACCAAATAATAGTTTTCACAGTTTATTGCACCCTGAACATTTTCTGGTATTCCAATAGAACTTTGAGGGTAATATAACAAATTTAAAGGTAGTGGTTTTTTTTTTATATCAAATTTTGTAGTCATACGCACAGTATGAATATCACTGAATGCGTGGGATATTACTTTTTCACCTATCGTTCCGTCTATGGGCTTCGACAAAACGATAACATCTCACTTAGTAGAAAAATTTGAGGTGATATCAAATATTCCTCTTTCAAACATCGAATTCTCGAGAGGATTGCACCAATATTGTTAAATGGTTTACTGGTGTATCTATAGTAATAGGACCAAAGTATGATTATTTATCGTAATATGAGAATTGTGAATTGTTTTTGATTCGCAGGAGCATTGTATATTTTTTGCGTATTTGTACACGTATGTTTGAGAGCCCAGTTGAGGAGTTATTACTCAAGGAAACAACAGAACGTTTAGTTGTTGATCCGAAAAAGGGGTTGCATGTAGTGAGATCGGAACTTAGTTAGTAGAATAATAGTGGAGAGAACTAGAGTCGGAAAGGGAGGACTGGAGAGGGTGGAAGGAAGTTGTGGGAAGTAGAACAAAAAAGTAGGCAATTAGGCAAGACCTACACATTGCTTGCGGTACTTGGAAACATCTTAGAACCCACTCAAGAAAGGTCTTTTTGCCACCCCTCAGTACTTCACTCACTTCACTGCCGTCTTGGTGGTGCTATCAGCGTAACGCTCTTGTAGGGAGGACATGAATAATGTAGGTGCGTACTGATGGCAATAAAAGTTATCACTCCATTACCCTTGACAAGCTGACGCTCAGTACTGCGATGTTGTGACGTTAAAAGCTTCTGGATCAAACGAAAAGTCCAAACTGCTATAGAACTTTCTGAGAGATTTATTTCACTTGTTCAATGATGCAAATCAAGCTATAAAGCAAGAAGTATCTGCCAGCCATCGTTCCTGCATACGTTTCCGTTCAATTATCCAAATTGGCATCCCTGCCTGGAAACAAAGCTAATTAGGTTCTAATCCCTGTGCAATTGACAGCGTAAATTGAGCCTATTTCAATGGGACTGAAGTAATAATAATTTTAATGTATTTCGTTCGAGCAAAGCCCGCTCCCTCCACACGCCCATCCAAATAAAAGTGCATGTTTCGGTTTCCAGGTCGTTTTACAGGATTTGTTTTACCCCGAGGAGAATGAATTACGGATTAGGATTCATAAATCTGCTGCTAATTTTTCAAATAGAATCGATCCTGAAATTTTGCCGTAGATGAAGTGTTCGGATTATTGTATTTCTGTATAACCACTGTTTATCTATCGGATGGTTTAGGCCAACATACATAGATTTAGAGAATAATAATTACACGACGTTATTATAAATGGAATTTCGTTAGATTCGGGAGCAATATGGTAAACGATCATTGTTATCAGAGTTACCAATTGCCAGCAGATTCAAGCCCTCTGGCTTATATGTTAATACAGGTCTTCAATCGTTCCTCATAACTGTTGGGCAATATTAACGAATTTCCATTTGAGCCCGTTGATCCTGCTTGTCGATATTGATATTTTTTATTTAGAAAAATAAAAAATATCTTACACATGAGAACTTTTAGGCTTCCGCCGGATGCATCTGAAAGTAGAGTAACATTTTCCTCTAACCATAGGTACATACGGGTCTTGAAAGGAACAAAGCTGTCGGATATTCTTGGAGCAAACAGGCGTTGAATCTGTCGTGCCAACCCTTTTTCAGCGTCATTCAACGGCCTCATTTCCCCATTTTCTTTTTGTTCTTTCAACTTGCTCTCATACAAGTCCGACTCTATACGCGTGACCCGAAGTGGAGATGAGAAAGCGAAAGATAAAGGAAAGTTTAGTGCCTGTAGATACGGGCTGGTTGTAATGTGGGAGCCAGTAGAGGATCTTCTCTAACAAACAAAAAATGAGTCTAGCAAGAAGATTGAGGCTTGATTGTTGGAGAACATAACACGCTCCAAAATATCTCAAGAATCCTTACACTGAAGGATATGAGGCTTCGTTACCGTTCTACCCAGGAAATACCTGAAGTGGAATGAAATGTGTGAAAAGGCAAAATTGATCATTCCTCAGTGATTCACCCGTAAGATCCTGGACAATAATAATCAGCTTATCGACCGATAACGGACAAGTTGATCACAAATATAAACAATATTCAGGTATTCCTCTTGATTGTTCCATATATGTAATATAACATAAAATATATTTTATGTAATTATGTCATATCAGATTGTATTGCATATTATGTAATGTTTGATCCTCCGGTTCGCTTGATATTTTTAACGTATAATTCACTTACTTGTTACACTAAAGGACCAGTAATAAATGCTGTTTGATAAATGCTAGAAAAAGGAAGACCTCTGACATTTTCGCACACTCGTCCTCAAATTGTATCATTTCCTCGAAGATAAATCTGATCAATAACCACCTAGCAACATTTCAACTGGCATGTGGTCAACACTGAATGACATTTATTACAATAGTTCTTGTCAAATAATATTATGTTATTCCAATTTAAATGGAAAAAATTTCCGATTTGGTGTTCGTTTTAAGGTTGTGGAATCACCAATTTACTTCAACGTGAAATCTTGAGATTGAAGAGCACTTTATGGTTCATCCTCACTCTCACATTTATGATAGAAATAATGTGAACTACTTATACAGAAGAATGTGAATGAATTATATTTTCTGAACCAGTGAAAATGTAAATCAGAATATCTAGGGACGCGGGAGCGTCCCGCCCGCCAACAAAACCGAAGCCCAAAAAACCGAAGCGACTGAGACACTGATTACGCGACGGAACAAGTTCGGGTTTTCACCCTATCGTAGCGCGGCTCCCTGAGTGTCTCGAGAGTTGATTTTTTGTACACCAACTCTCCAGGGGCACGTGAGGACGTAAACCAAATTTCAGCTCTCGGGAACATCAGGTGTCGGGGGTATAACAGTTTTAAAACCACTATTTTTCACGTTTTTCGTGTTCTTCTTCTTCTTCTCGTTGTTGTTGTTGTTGTCGTTGTTGTTCATTGACGGGGCTACAGCCCAGCAGACAAATCGGATCGAGCTGAAATTTTGCACACACGTTTGTTATGCTCCAAGGGAGTGCCTTTTGAACATTTTTTCTCCCTCCCCCCATTTCCCTCCCAATTAGGGGGGAAATAGTGTTTTTTAGGAATTTCAAATGGTCATAACTCCTTCAAAATTGAAGCTTTTTCAGATTTTCTTTTTTAGTTGTGTTCAGCTTTTCAAACTGTTTAATTTGAGATCAAAAAATGCTTCCTAAGATGATAAATAAAGGAGTTATGGTGATTTTTCTATTTTCAACAACAACTGCCGCAAATATTGATGAAAATTGGTGCGGTTGGTCTTAAAATGTCCGCTAGGTTGTCTAGAATATGCTCAATAATTTTGAACTAAATCTCAATCGATTTGACTAATCCACAGCCAAAAATACGTGAATAAATTCCACATCTACTGATTTGGCTAATTTCCGAAAACATCAAAGTTGAACGGTGGTCAGAAAAATTGTCGTAGAGTGGCGCCTGTTTAAGGATCGATAGGAAATTTTATGGGCTTTCGAATGAGGGTAGCGCACTTTGTCACTTTTCCCAACGGTTCTCGAGTTATTCGCGATTGTTGGTGTAAAAACGTGCGTTTTACCTTTTGCAAACTTTCTCTTTCCTCTTTCTCTTCGACACCAATAATTACAATTATTGTAATGATTCTCAACAACAAAAATTTGCACAATCCCCAAGAAAAAATGCAACCAATTTTCAAAAAATTTCTAATTCAAATTTATTCAAATGTCTAATTCTTTCTATTTTTTTAAATTTAATAATAAGAATAATTGTATTAAATTTTAATAATTGTTTTTAAATTGTTGATTGTTTTAATTAATCGAAAATTTTAAAACTACTATTTAACCAATTCGCAAAAATTTTAAAACTACTTATTTTTCAAACACATTTCAGATAAACAATAATTTCCAAAAAATAATTATTCTTGTCACAAAAAGAAGAAACAAAAAGGCGTACTAATTTTTTATTAAATTTTGACTAGAATAAAACTTCATTTAGGAAAAAATTTACTAGTTACCTCGTAGGTACTTTTGTTAAATTGTACCGTATTGTATAAGTACCACTCGAAAACTAGCCATGCAAAAAGATGTGATATCCCCCCAAAAACAACTCCGTTGTAAAAACTGGCCCGCCAAAAAACGTCAGCCGCAAAAAGGAATGATATCCATTTTGCCCGCCAGCCACATATATATAGGATGCTCGGTGCTTCGCACCTCGCTGTTGAGTGTGCATATAGAAACCTGATCCTCCTACCCCTAACCTCCACCGTCAATGTTTTCCTGTTCCCTGTCTCCTTCCCACAACCCCCTCTCACCCTTAGTTCCCCTCGGTTTCACCTAATATGTTTCCTCTGTTACACCGGCAGGGAGCTTTACGCTTCTTTCAATGCTGTTGGCGGGAGCTTTTTGCAAGGCTTCTGAGAATTATAATATATTATGATATTATATGTATTACCGGTGGTCACGATTAATCAGTGGTGGTACACCTATAATGAAGTAATGCTTCAATTATATTATAAATATATTTTAGAAATATATTATAATTATTTATAAATATAAATATATTAATTTAATTATAATTATAATTAATTTAATTATAATTATATTCTATAATTATATTATAGTTCTTAGACGCCTTGCTTTTGCAATGTCAGGCAGCCTGAAATGGCTCATTACTTTACTTTTGTACCAGCACCAAGTACTCATCATCACCACTACTATCTGTATATCTAATTCTCAGAAGCCTTGCAAAAAGCTCCCGCCAACAGCATTGAAAGAAGCGTAAAGCTCCCTGCCGGTGTAACAGAGGAAACATATTAGGTGAAACCGAGGGGAACTAAGGGTGAGAGGGGGTTGTGGGAAGGAGACAGGGAACAGGAAAACATTGACGGTGGAGGTTAGGGGTAGGAGGATCAGGTTTCTATATGCACACTCAACAGCGAGGTGCGAAGCACCGAGCATCCTATATATATGTGGCTGGCGGGCAAAATGGATATCATTCCTTTTTGCGGCTGACGTTTTTTGGCGGGCCAGTTTTTACAACGGAGTTGTTTTTGGGGGGATTAAGCGAACATAATGTATCTCGCGTGGTTGGTAACTCCAAGGTAACTCGGGTCATCTCCCTTTCCTTAATGAAAAGCTCATAAATTGAGCCTGCTTGGTGGGTTTACCGTCCTGGTTGATCTTCTACTGATCGGACTACTCATTTGGACTGGTGGAGGCAACTGAAGGTCTTTTCTTATCTTCCTTAAGAACCACGAATTTCTTCTGTATTGTCTACCGTTGCTATCCTCTATAATGAATGATCTGGGCTGAGGTCCTCTTCTTAATACGGTAGCAGGTTGCCAATTCCGGCGTTCCACTCTATGAAGGACTTCTTCCCCTTCGTCAAACTCGAGTGTGGCTTTCTTCCGCTGATTCGCATAGTCGTTTTTCCCCTGAGGATTTATGATATTAGTACCTAATAAAAATTATGTTTAGGGCGACAACAATACACTTCAAGGTGAACTGATTTTTCATGTGTTCAACAGGACATTTTCATAAAAAGGGGCCACTTTTTGTTCAATTTCGAACCGAGTGTTTCTAATCAACATAAAATACTCACTGTCAGATACGAACGGTTGAAAACGGTGAGACGTTGATAGAGATGGAAACTGACCAAATTCCAGGAACCTGATCTTGGAAGTGTTTGAGATTTTCAGTTTCCCACTGTAAGCTCTGAGACGACTTCGAATTTGAATGCGTCATTCTCAAGCTTCCCAACATCAGATGGATGGAGACATTAGCTGAACGCGAAACTTCCCTCACGACGCATTACCTCGAGATGACTTGGTTCTAATGGCCGCTCAAATTCCACCATACATGAGTCAAGGGATGCGTGAATCCCGTGCGACTGAATCATTACAGTTTCCGACCACCATTTCACTGTTCGACAATAATTGTTCAATTGTTGAATTATTTAGTGCTGGAATTAGTGAAACGGAGGAAGAGAACGATTGGCAGGTTGTAGCCAAACAAATTAACTTCACAAATGACATTGTGAGAATCTAAACATAATTTTTATTCAGCTATCATGGCCGTACGGTGATTCGCAACCCAGAGAAGGTAGGTACGAGATAAAGCTCCGTGATATAACTACTTTATGTGCTATGTTAGAACTACAGCAACTATCACATTATAATAAATTATATTTATCATGATCAGAAACATATTATGATCAATCATCAGAGTTATAGCAATCCTTCGGAGTTGCCAAGCACTCTGCACGCTCGCTAGCGCTCGCATCTCAAAAAAAAAAAAATCCCTCCAGTTCATTCTACTCGAAAATATTTAAGAAAATTGAAGAAATAGTAGAGGTGAATTATGAGAATTTTTACGTATTTTCAGGTTGTAACGTGAAAAAACAAACAGTCATGCAGCATGGCTATAAGAGCGAATTTTCGAAGGAGTAATTGATTTTATGTAAAATGTCTCCATTAAAGAACATGATGTCCATGAAGAATATCTAAAGTATCAACCACGTTTTTTTATATTCAAAGTCCTCCAGTTTGAGAGCGGAATAAGATATATCTTATTCCGCTCTCAAACTGGAGGACTTTGAATATATAGCTGAATTCTGACTTAACCATCTTATTCAGCGTGTAAAAACCTTCAAACTGAGGTGTCACTTGTCAGATTTTCATTTTTTGAGTGAACCCCCCCCCCCCCCCCAGCAACCCTCAGCTTTAGGCCGTTCCAACGCTGAACAGGACGGTGAAGTCAGAACTACGATATCTCATTCCGTTATCAGATTAGAGCAGACTTAACATGAAGAACGTATTCTTCAAAGTACTCAAGTTTTATAACGAAATAAGATATCGCAATTCCGACTTCACGGTCTAATTCAGCGTGTATAAACCTTTAAAATGAGGTGTCACTTGTCAGACTTTCATTTTTTGGGTGAACCTCCCCCCTCCCACCACAAAACCCCCCTCATCATTTGAGAATTTCTACTGTAAACACGACGGTGAAGTCAGAATTGCGATATCTCATTCCGCTATCACATTAGAGCACAGTTAACATGAAGATCGGATTCAGAAAGGATCGGTAAACCCTCTTCGTAAATCCCATATGGAAGAAATAATGTTCTTGGTTGGAAATGCCGATGGACATGCCGGCAGATACATTGGTCGAACCGGCCAGAAAAATGTATAGTGTAAAGACGTTCCATCATTTTCCTGTTTTAATTATTTTTTATCACTGACGACCCAATGACATGGCATTTTATCACTGACGACCCAATGACATGGCAAACACACAAATTTTTAACCACACCTACGACACACGTCATTTGAGACGAGCGTAGACAGTCCTAAGTCTGTGGAAGTTGGGGAGGAAAATTTGTGGCCCTAACGTGTCGTTACTTTGAACTAGCCTTGGCCCTAACGTGTTCCATTCTTTGGCCCTAACGTGCTGCGTTCCGGCGCTTGTGAGGAACTGGAAGTTGAAGCACTTCGCCGCCCAAAACCTCCTAAAATCCCTTACCGCCCCGCGTTCACAGGCGACATTCTTTTCAAGAGAGTTTACTACTGTGATATAAAGTG
Organism: Stenodema calcarata; assembly: GCA_963920205.1. Lineage (NCBI taxonomy): Eukaryota > Metazoa > Arthropoda > Insecta > Hemiptera > Miridae > Stenodema > Stenodema calcarata. Next base: position 25,144,151 of record OY986056.1, on the reverse strand, counting down.
CGAAAAAAACCAAGGTGGAAAATACTACTGCTGACCCCTTTTTTGCAAATCCATTAAAAGTATTGAAAAAAAGGAAGGGGATGAAAAAAAGGTTAAAAAATAAAAATAGCCGAGAACTCCTACAATAATAGCGACTCTCCGAGTGAGGAGAAGCCTAACTTTTCCGTTTAGAGTACCCTGAGAAAATGTAGGTACTATGTAAACCCTTTTCTTTCCTAAGGGGATGGTGGGGCGGTCGTTGCGTACCGGGTTTAAATCTAATTTACCAACACAAAAGTTGAGCCAACTAAGCAAAAGATGTTTAGCCAAAAGTTTCGGAGGAGACATTGAAGATAAATTCTGGGTAAAGAAGGAAAGGCGACGGTTGTATTCCGGTCCTGTCGCAAGCTCGAAACCTTCAATGGCGCCCTCTTCGCGAAACTAGTTAGATACTTCTCTTTAACTCATCTATAATGATTTGATTACCATAAACTTCGGTTTTTGCATAAATAGGTGTAATTTATTATTTGCATACCCAGCAGAATAAGATTTAGCTGTTATACAGATGTGTACTCGTACAAGAAGTTCACAGTCCAGTTAAAAGTTGATTGAATCCTGGCAACTTTTCATGAATTCGAACTGTATTTCATGACGGGGTTACGAAACCAGTTCCTTGACATTCGGTGATTTAGTTCCAGGTAGTCTCTCTTGGATATTCAATTTATCATTGACACAATGTGAACTAAAGCCCGTTACTAGGAAAATATCCAAGTCGGAAAATGCCTATGTCACTGATAAATGTATGCTAATGAAAGCCCACGTGAAGAAAAAGAAGAAAGAACTCGTCCTTAAGTTCAGAAAAATATACTGGGTGATGGGTACCTAGACGCTCAAAATTGTCTATCCAAAACAAGGTCACTTTGTACAACCAAGTCCTTAAGCCAATCTGGAGTTACGGAGGACAGCTGTAGTGCTGTACTGATCAATCAAACCGGGAAATCATTCAAACATTTTAGAACGACGTGCTATGAAATGTAGTCAATGAGCAACTTTTCGGAATGAGCGACTTCATCTTGAGCTTCAAATCGAGACAATTCACGAGGCTATACTTCATCTTTGTCAGCTAAGATCTCACATCAACGAGGAAGTTCGCAGTCTCCTCGAAACAAGTAACATTACCAGACGACTTAAACCGACCAAACCCCACGAGCTTGTTTACTTGTGAAGCAGTGTCAATGGAAAGCAGTTATCATAGTGGACGAAACTCTGTGATGTATCTAAGTTTTGACCTGTCAACCAACTAACTTCAAAATAATCAATCAATCAGCCAGTTTATTCAATATTAACTGGTAGGCCAATGTGGGGAGGGAGTGGGGTTTGTGTCAGTTATATGTTGCTTGGATTGTGTCATGATGTGTGTGTTTATGGGAATGTTGCACCTGAGTTGTTGTCCCTCAGCTGTCTCCTCTTCAGCCTGCGACTTTCGGTTGGTGGAGCAAAATAATACTGTAATAAGTTGTTGACTTGGTGCAGTATACGTTAAAACACTTGTAAAATACAGAGGCCTGTAGATAAAATCGATTTATCGTGAAAGGTATTGTTCAGAATATAATAATTGCTATAACAACTCATTTTCAAATGCCATTCCCACAGTACGTTAATATTATATTTAAAACATGTCAGCTAGTGCAATTATGAACGGGTCAAAAGAGGGGTAAATGCTAAGTTGGTGTGTGTTTTGTGATACTTTCTGAAATTAGGAAATCCTAATTTTAGGTGGTAAATTGGTGTGGGTTTTGTGATATTTTCTGAAATTAGGAAATCCTAATTTTAGGCGGTGAGAAGAATGACTCATTTAATTAGGAGGTAGGATACCTCAACTAAACAACATCGAATATTTCATCTTCAGCAATATACACAAACTTATCAAGAAGTTATAATAAACCTTTGTCAACCACGAAGCTCACACCACCACCTTTGAACGCTTTGGACCGTTTTATCCCTAGCGAACGGCTCACATCGGCGAATTTCACAAACAAATAAAGGGAAGAGGGCAGCCCATTTAATAATCATCCAATTGTTTGTTGAACAGGCCCGAGAGTGAATACGAACCCTCTCACACTCCTGAGTCCGGGCAAGCACCACATTACAATTCACGCCTTTCCCAGCTCCGACGACCCCGAAGCGCCGCCTAGACCACAATGCTTCCTGATCCTAATAAATCTAATTAACAGCTCGCGGTTCCCTCCTATATCACACTTGGAACAATTAAACACAATTACACTCCAACCTCCCCCTACCCTACACTCTACCTAACAAAGTACCTAATACACGCAATTTAGCTCAGGCTCAGAAATCTCAAGGGGAACACGATCTATATCTTCTGAGTCCCTGACGGTAATTTAAGCGTTGCAGAACTGCTCATTTCATCTTATGTCTCCTTACTATTAAGTTCTGCAACAGTTACTGTCACCTAAAGTCAAACTGATTTCATGAATCAAGTCTCCCGAATACTTCGTCGGTGTTTACAATACAGTGGTGCTTCCAGTCTTCCATTTCATGTGTGATTGTTGAGCTTTACAGTACGTAATTCCAACAATGCAACCTGTTATTTGCAACTTGGTATTATATGGCAGGTAAGCTCATCGACGCATCTGCAAGATATCTCCCTGCACAGTATTATAGGAGTTTTCTGTCTTATCTAACGGAAAGGCAGAATGAACAGATGAACAGGAAAGCTCGAGTTGCAAGGATGAGGGAAATTGGCACTTGGATAAGTCATTTCAAGGAAGTGATCATGAGTATTCTGGGCCCTCGGGAAACGAAATCAGGAGATTTCTTCTGAATCTTTTTATAGCACCTACAGGGCTCGAGATGGACTTGCTGGGGGAATGTCCACGAGTTTTCCAGTTCTAAAGCCATATGTAAGGCCTTTAGTAATCTCTTGGACACAAGATGAGCAAATGCACCAAAATTTGCAACAATAGCATTCAATGCTATTGTAGATTACGTGTTGTAGAATACGTGGGTGGGCTGCTAATTGGAACAATAATAATAATGTAATTATTACATTAACAGCATTTCTCAATTGTGTAAAACCCTTAATGCGCGATAACTTTATTTTTCCTAACAGGTGGTTATTGACTTATTTAACTAGTAATGGAAAGGCTCCATAACGATATCCTTTGTTCTATTCGGAGAGGAACTGTACCAGCAGGTAGAGTTTAAGCACTTGGAATGGGCCTGAGTTATTTGGGCCATTTATGATCAAAAACCTTTTCAGTACGAAATCTACACAGTTCTGTTCTTGAATACAATATTGGCCCTAAAATAAAAGTTACTGGACGATTGAATTTCAAAAAAAAAAAATACTGTTTTCAAGTCACAGAATATATCTCCATTGATATCAATATAGCAGCTTGAATCGCTAACTCACTTCAAATTGAAACTCATCCGTCCAACTCAACAGCCCATTATTTGAAATGGAGCATTTCCGCCGACAATCCCTGAAGGATTCTACGAAGACAATATATTTTGATTAGTTTTCAACGCGCGAAAGATCTACGTTCACCTTGGCAAATAAATCCAAGTCATAATTAAACTTTATAAAGAGAAGGAAAAAAAATCGCAAAGTATAAATATTAGATGTAGCATCACTTATGATGAGTCCTGTGAATATTAGAGCTCACGGAAGAAGCACGGTCTAATTTCCACTCATCCTGAATGTTTTATGTCAGAGAAGAGCCTCGGTAATGAAATTCTTCTCCAGCACCCCCGTACTGTATCTCTCATCGTCTTGTAAAAGTGATATACAACTCTTACAGGGATTTCCCTCCTCTGCCTAATTTGTGCAGTGGGTTCCATAACTTCCTTACCTTCCCTGTTTTTTTCTTCTTTTTTTCGTAACTTGGTTTCCAAGCTTTTTATCCGATGAAGAGCTCTTTTATGAAATGAAGCAGTGGGAGAGGAATGATTCATGAAAACGGCTACAGAAAACGTAGGCATCACGTTTGAAAAATGTTCAACCGATAAGAGCGGAGGTCAGGTGACCCTCTGACACCAAGATGAGTGAATTAAGTAACCTAGTTTTTGCTCCCCAAAGGCTGCCCTTTACTCAAGTCAGTCTGTAGCATGTTTTTCGTTTGAAGCCGTAAACAATGAATGATACGATTTGGACGATGAATTTTGCTCTGTCTAATACTATTCAGGTATTAGTGTGATTTTCAGGGAAGTGAAAATGGTTAGCTTTTACTACAAAGTATATCAGGATTTCAAATTCATGGTAATGAATTCGCACTATAATACGTTGATAAATCTGGTAGTTGTGCATCCTGGATGTATTTAGGGCCTCTAAATCAAACCTAACAAAATTACTACTGTGTTCACCTCGGTATACCTAATGAGTAAAAACCGCATTTCTATGCAATTGCATATCCATTTCGCTTCATGTAAGTGGAGCGCAAATTCTTCCTTTATCCGAGTTGCCTTCTGTAGATGCTTTGGTTTGAATTTTATTCTACATATTTTTTTTTTGCATATTCTTGCATATTCGGGGGGAAAATCGTAATGCTGCATATTTTATAGATAATCAATAACGTTTGACGATTTTTGGCGACGGAAAGAGAATAAAATAAACTTCCTAAGTACGAAAAGGATCACAAAGTGTTAAAAAAAGTCTTGGAATGGGTCGGAAATCCCCGCGTTTTCCGCCTACTCAGCCTTCCTCGAATCCCACTTGTCGTTCATACCATTGATACTAACTAGGTTAGAGGAAGGTGGTGTTGAGTTGAGACAAAGTTTGGAGTTGATCGAGAAATACTCCGCAAAAATGCAGGCGATTCCTGGTACGAATGGGATAAAATTACAAGAGAAGTGGTCCACACTCTTGCAGAAAAATAATGGTCTAGAAACATTAAAGAACGTTAACCAGGACGTTAACTTTAACCAGTGACGGAGCATTCTCACCCGGTTATTTGAAGCAATTTTCCGTCCACAAATACATTCTCTCGGACCGTCGTCACAACTTCATTCAAGACACCCTTGAAATGTGTATTCTTGTAAATATTAATTACGAAAAATTGGCAAATCTGTAGAAGATAAAAAGATATAAATTTATTTTAAAACTGTTGTGTTCCATTTTCAAGTTGTACTTTTAGTTCTATACCACGGAAATAGTAGAATTTGAGCCAGGTAAGTTTGATTATAATTGGAAGAAGTATGTACAGAAAAGTTGAAAGATACTCATTTCCAATTGCGGATATTCCCACTCGTGTTACTTCGAAATAATAATATGATGAAAGTAACATGATTAGTCATTGTCACCGATTTTGAGATTTTGTTACGTAGGACTAGTGTGAACGTTGCAAAAAGTTGTAAATAGAAAAACGAATAATGTTCTGTAAAAGCTGCAATTACAAAATATTTTTACGAAATGAGAATTCCATTCAGATCATTCCTAATTGAAACACACTGGAGAGTGGTTTTTTCCAAGTACTGCAACTTAATTTCACGAATTTTACAATATTTGTTGTTGCATATTTTGCGCATATAACCCCTCATCAAACCCAAACCATGGTTTTCCGGCCTTCTCTTCAACCGCCAAGATATTGTCCAAATGGTCAGGTTAAGAACCAACCATGGGAATATAAATCGAAGTGGCAGATTCGCCATATTGCGTGCATATGGACTGCGTAGGTATTTCATGGAGAAGAATGGGGACAAGTACTTAAAGATCAGGGGACTTCTGTACACTCGTCAAAGCGGCAAGTACGAGACAAATAAAAGAACTGCTAAACTTTATGAAAAGAGCTGGAATCAGGTTAAAATTGTGAGCTCTGTACAAATATGAACTTGATAATTTGTAAATTTGTAAATTTATGTGAAAATATCATGAACGTGGAATTGAGCTGGCAATGTGTGCCTGTGAAATAAACACAAGGTAAAAAAAAACCTAATGAGGATTTTTCACAATTATACGACATTATACTGTTATGCACTGGTTTATACAATTTACACCTTGAATAGGTAACGTTGCCTACTTTTTGGAACCTGTTTAGGTGGTGTTCGCTAAATTGCGCTACCGGAACATACAAGATTGTGGTCTCCAAGGATGGCCGCTCACATCCAAGTTATTATTAGCTCACCAACTGAGTTGATTATTGGATGACAGCTAACAATGGGAGGCCTAATGAAGCCTAATGTATCGCCAAGAGAGGCTGTTTGGACAAATGAGAACGGACGTCTTAGGTCTCGAGAGAGAGTGGGTGGTTGATAAAGGGACTTCAGGGTAGGTAAACGGCCTCACGTAGTAAGTCGAACACTATTCATACCGCTCCAAAAGTGGAAATAACAAAGTTATAGAACTTCGGAGGTAAGTAGGTACGTAATTCGGGTATTGAATAGAGCGTCCCGAGTGCTCGATTTACCCAGCAATCACCTTCGTTTCGCAGGGTGCCAACAGGATTGCGCCAACAGGATTGATGTTCTCAGGTATGGACATTTTTTCTCTCCGTATCTTGAACCCTCGCCACAGAAATAAACAGATGGTACCTCACTGTGAACGCTCATAACTTTCATGTAATCACCCTGCCTTCTGTACGTCCGATAGCGTGATCTTGCCAGGCGAAATGGTCCCGAAGGACCGTTCCACGTGGATAAATGGGGTCCGAGACGGCGGTTGTTATCGACACAGCTATATTGATGGCGAGGATTGACAGCTTTGTGCGCCTCTTCTACATTGTAAAGGGAGGAGTGCTATTGCTACAGGGCGGGTCCATTCGAACAATCAAGGACAGTTCCTCACTGAGGGACGTTGTTTGTTGAGCTGTCCAAGGCTGTCGTGTAGTGGGCGGGTAACTATTTTTGAACACTACGTGATCAGCGACCTAATAACGGCCTAATAGTGTGTGATTAGCCGTTTAGAATGACGTACTGTTTTGATTCATTTTCAAAATACCTCAGAAAACCCAAACACTGAGTGGCTGCAACACAGAGCTAATATAAGAGCCGGGGTTCGGTATTTTCTTGTGACTTAGAAAGAACGGAACTTCAAAAATTTTCAGGAAAATCGTTCGCGGAGGTGTTTCTGAAGTTGAACATACTCTGTGGATCATTTTTTCCACCTCGAATCTGGGCGTATCCATTCAATCATCTGATCCGTAATAAGTAGTGACCATATATCAAACGGGACTGGCACTGGTGGGGTTTTGGGGAGTTTTAGGGGGGAGAAATCACCCATATATCACGCGTCGTGGAATAAGGGAACAAATCAAATACCTCCATTTTTGAGTTAGCACTGGAAAATTCAATTCAAAATACAATTTTGTATCATGGAAGGGGTCTATTTTGTCCGTCGAAGGTCGGAACGAAGCTAGTTTATTCCTGCTCCTCGAGTTGCCTCGACTATCCACAGGTTGCCAAGGAGATTATGGCCATTGGCGAAAGAGCAAAACTTCGAGCGCGATTTCCCGAAAACCGGCTTTTTTGAGTTGTTCCCTTATTTCGCGAAGGGGTGACTTGTCTGGCTGTTTCATTTGGTTATAATATTCAATATTATAACCAAATGAAACAGCCAGACAAGTGACCCCTCATTTTAAAGGTATTATTACGCTTAACATGACGGTGATGTCAGAATTGCGATATCTTATTTCGTTCTCAAACCTGAGCATTTTGAGCATGAAGAAATGTGGATATTACTTGAGATGTTCTTCACGGTTCAACTGCTCTAATCTGATAAAGGAATGAGGTATCGCAATTCTGACTTCACCATCGTGTTCAGCATTAGAAAATCCATAAAATGACGTGATATTCGGCAAAAACCCACCTATTTCAACAGTATTTTTATTCATATTCAAGTACTTTTTATTAAGTGCCTGTAATACATGTATTATTAATTGATTACTTGCCTGTAACGCATGTATGTGTTATGAAGCCCAAGCGATGGTAAATTTAGGATAAATATTTGAATTTAAACGCCAATTATTAAGAAGTCAACTCGAACATTTCTGTGCTTTACTGCCTTCACAATATCCATTAGAGTCAGCCAGTTTTACCTTTCAGATATTCCAATGTTCCTCATCTATTAGGTCGAGCAAACCAAATTGAACTATAAAAAGTTCTAATAAAATATGGTAATATCTCGATTGTCCCAATGTTGATAAATTGCATGGAACTGTGCTACACGGGCTCTTACTTCTCAGTCGTCAATGAATTTATTCTCGTCCATCTGATTGTGGTCATCTGTCGCAATACAGGTAAACTTAGGTGCTTTGTGATATCTAACTCCACTCCATGTTTAATAGCGAGCTCATTCCATATCGCCATCCATGAAGCTTTTTAGAATTTTTAAGACCATCCGTACGACCAGCCGTTCGTTCACAATGAGGGCTCAAAGGTTGACCTGATATAAACTTGTCATCACGATCGTGAAATACAGGCCAATGTTCATACTTTTATAATTACCTCACCCGCTATGGCACTCAACTCCATGGCAATTCTGTATTATGGACGTCATAAAACGTACTTGAAACGTATTTTTACGGCCTGCTCACATACGCATTTTGTTTCACGTTGGAGCAGTGGTTGAGATATTTGCAAATAGAAACGGTTGAAATCCAGTAAACCTCTTACGCTGAAGATGAACGTCGGCAACTTCCACAACCCTCCATCAATGATAACGCCGAAAGAAGCCCCTCAAATATATTCAGTTTATTCCCACCCGTGCATTTCGATATATCACTCTTGCAAGTACAACGGGGGTAATATGGATTTCTGTTTGCTTATTTCCTATCTCACGGATTCAAATGGACTTTTCTGTTTGGTTCTTCGCTGTACTACTTTCCTTTACTTTGGTACAAATTGAAATATCTAGTTATCAAAAACGACTCAATCATTCAACAGTTGTAGAGATCATTCCCAGTTTTGATTGAGTTCGTACCAACGGTTATACTACACGGTCATAATTTGGTTACTTTTTTGGAGTCACGGAGTAACTTAGTGAATTATCTGCGACCACACTTCCTTCAATATTATTCTATCCTATCACACTCCCCAAATGTCTGACTAGTTGTAAATATGTATGATAAAGATTTTTTTTCTGTACTACTGGAAGAGCGGGCTACTGAGCCTGAAGTAGTACAGATATATAAATAAAGTTATTCATTCATTCAATCCCTATATAGAATATTATATATTATATAGAATATTCTATCACACTCTCCATAACATTTTTTTATCGCATCTAAAAATCAAAAGAATAAAAGGAAAAATCAAAATAATCGAAGTTGAATGATGTTTAACTGGGAGCACAATTACTCGTACATCTTACCACTCCGGAATATTAGTTCCAAAACCAAGATTAGAAAAGTTAGTTCCGAGAAAAGCTACAGAAACCTGCAAAATTTGGTTCGTGGAACTTGAAGCAGAAAAAGTAAAAGAGCATGTTGGTCTCGAATAGCAAACTCCAAGGGCATGATAGGATCACATTCAGGTGGGTAAACTGTTGAAAGAGACTGAAAATTACCCATTAACAGAGGATCGCGACGACAAAAATACGAAAACAACCAACATGGGCTCCCATTGGACCTCCATTACGAACTTTCCGCCCGTCCAGATCCCTCTTAGAAGAAAAGTATAATCTTGGCGAAAAGTTTAAAGACAGTGACGCGAGGGAACACTTCTTTTTTTCTTTTTTCATCTAGTAGGTACTTGTATCAAACCTGCTGCTGGGTTCGCTAGTTCGGTTGTATTAGAGTTTCAATGGTTCTCACTCAGCGTTGATGTTTTCAAGTTGGATCGTGATCCCGATCTGATTTCTTGGTTTTCATTCCGAACATCGCTTGTTATTTGGGGGAACGAGAATCAAACTTCATTTCAACTGTTGGTTACTTCCACCAGAGGCGATTTTTCCGATGTGAGACGGCTAAAAGTTCGTGGAACAAACTCGTGTTGCGATTGCAACATAGTGAGTAGTCGTCACTACTGATGAAGCCAACATCAGATGCTTATCATTAGAGGGCGGATTTGTATAGAAATGCATATTTTCTCCCTCGCCGAATTTCGAAGAAATACCCAGTGATCTGCCCCTTTCACGTCTTTCTGTTCCCAAAAACACCCATTTTATTTTGCATAAAATTGTATACTTTGAAGGTTGAAAATATTAGATATATCGTATTTTTGATATACCGTATTTTGCCTACCTACATGGCCAGCCACTCGTTTTCAGGAAAAATATGCAGCATGGCTTAAAGAGCATACATTTCAAATCAAACCGAAAAGCTAAATTTTCCTCCAGAATTGTTTTCTTTAGAGAATGAAAAAGCGGTGTAGGTAGCGACCTAACTCACAAGCTACCTACCTCCGTATGTGGATGCGGGAAAGGGACGCCTATGTCCTTCATATGAAGAGGAGGCACGCAACCGTTGTAAACCTGAAGATGGTTACTGCGACTCTATTTCTTAGCCGTGGGGAATGAAGTTGAAGGCTGAAAAGTTAAATGAACCACAGTCGAAGGTCATAAGGCCGAAATTAAATTTATTTACCTACCTACAGTTAAAATGCATATCGCTATGTACTATTCAATTTGGGTTCAAATTTATTTTCCCCACAAAGCTTAATTTCGTTTCAATTTATTTTATCAAAAGATTAGCCATTTATTGGTTGTGCCAACATTATTCGTCTTAAAATTGTATGTGATTTAATCAAACGTGATACTTCCGACTTGAGTGTTTTCTATTATTCCATGAAACGGTTTTGAAGCAATGTTTTTTACATCCCAATTTTTTAATGAATATTTTGAGTGAAATGAAATTCTGATTCTGTTAGTGCATATTTGAGCATATATTTCTGATGTTTTTACCGCATATTTCATGAAATAATACGGTTTTTTGGGGGGTAAGAATCCGCCCTCTACTTATCATGAAAGACTTTCAGACTTTCATTTAAGACGAAATTTCCAAGGTGCCGCTACCGCCACGAATTGATGACTGCATGGTGGGTATAGAACGACCACTAGGTCGAACCAATAATAATTATTCTATTTGTCTTGAAACATTATACGATTTCAAAGAAGCAATGTCTGTACCAAAAGAAAAAGCTGATTGAAAACGGCCATAAACTACTGTTTTTCAAGCATATAAACCCTCGCATAGGGTAGTTCTTCGGCCTCAAACACTAATAAGGAGAAACGGTTTATCCGCATTATATGTCGACTTGGAGCGAACCGTACGATTTGATCAGCTTACTTGCACCGAATTAATTGGAGAGACGACCCTACGTGCAAATGTAGAGATTGAAATGGTGATGCAGAGCATAATATGATTATGGAATGTACAGCTCACTCGAATAGTAGGGATTACGTTTCCAATTAGTCAAAGACTTGTCCGCCGACAGCCGTATAAATTGTATTACTTTATTTAGATCGGAAAAAACTTGGAAGAACTACGTCTTCATCAATCTAAATAATTTAGTAATATAAAAATAATATAGCCACGTAACAATGAAGTACATAATATGTACTTCATTGTTACGTGGCTATATTATTTTTATATTACTAAATTATTTAGATTGATGAAGACGTAGTTCTTCCAAGTTTTTTCCGATCTAAATAAAGTAATACAATTTATACGGCTGTCGGCGTATATCTTCAGATGACTCCATACGCGAATATTATTTACCTCTTTTATTGATTGTCCTATAAGATATGTATGGTCTATTATTCATTTTAAGTACATAATGATGTTATTTCGCAAATCGCTTTTGATTGAAGATCGAAATTGATTTAAAACAAAAAAAAGCTTCTTCGTTGATGAAAATATTCTTCAGTTCCTATAATGTGATGGCAAATGATTCAATCCTGAGTAAATTTATTCATGTCAAATCATAACCAAGCTAACTGTTGACCTAATAATAATGATAAATGGATTTCAACATTATATTTTATGCGTTTGCAAACGTTTAAGCGCCTATAGTTGAAGAAAGGTCCATTTCATAATAGAGAAGTGGTATTATGCCATCATGAGGACGAGTTCTCACATGTTTACATCAGCATTGTCTTTAGAGGGTCAGAACGGATTGTAACGACAGAAAATGACTATCACAAACAACATTCCGTGGCAAGGAAATATTAACATTCCACTCTCGTGTACTCGCTTCTAAAATTCACTGTTCCCAACTAACTACCTAATCCATAAATGTATGTACGCTTCAGTGGTTTTTCCATAAGAGAGAAATAATACGTGTATTACGGTTGTTCCCCCAATGTGAATTTATGTATAACAGGATGGTGAACTTGAGGAATGTACAGGTACGCATTTATTGGTATATTATTACAATTATATGCGAATTGATCGATACAGAATGGCGGTTGAGTTAATGGTGAAACTGAAGCTACGGTTTCTTGAATCACCTTGTTGTTTGCAAACATGAATCAACTCAGTGACCCGCTTCTCTGCATTTGGAACTCAGTTAATTTGCTATAGTGCGAGTATTAGGATCGCGTTAACGTACCTTTGAATTAAGGCGGGCGATGAGCCAATACAGTTTGAAAATTCCTTTATAAGACCCGAATTTATTGAAGATAAGGAAATCCTCTTTAGATCATAATTATCATACCAGTGCGGAAGGTTGGCGACGAGGCAATTCGACCCCTCGGTCGTGTCGGGTGTACGGGTAAAGCGAGTGGGTCGATGGTCCTTTAATGGGAGACCCCAGCATTATTATTCCATGCAATTACGCGGAGAGAGAAGTGAGACCAGGTAGAGTTCCCTCCAGCATCCGAGGTAGGTATAGCGAATCGTGCCACAACGATATTTTTATTAGTTGATGAAGTACTTTCCCATTAGCTTCAGGGTAGGCACCCCTTTAAGTAAAGTTGCACCTTACCGATTCAGTAACCGCCTATGAACTACCGAACATACACAACTTCAAGACACCATTATCGACACTTGGAACTCATCTGATTTCTAAGGTTTTAATTGAATTAATCTATTGAGTACCTGCAGAATATCTCACCCATACTATGTGTTGTACATAGACTATAACAATGTCATAAATCTTCCTATACAATTCATGAATTGCATAACATGGCACATGCCAAATCGATTATGTTTCCTCTTTTCTGGCTGAAATCGCACCAGAAAACCCTGCACATTTCTCCTGTACAAACCCTGCACAATCCTTTCTGTCCAAATCAATGATCTATTTACTCGTACCATATAATAAATAGAATAGAAAAACTATGCGAAATAAATAAAATAATGATTTAAAATAAGGTTCGAATAGGTGACCCTAAATTACACAGGCTTACAAAAAAAAAAGTTATGCAAGCATTATGCAAACCACATGTCTTAAGCTTCGTTCGCACCGCGCGTTCAGACAGTTCCGGAATTCATCAGAACTGGGACGGAAAGTCCTGGGGAGTTCCGGAACTTGTAGAATCGCTTCCTGCACAGCGAACGATTCCAGAACTGGAAGTGGAATAACCTGACTTGCTGTTTGTAACCATACTCAAATCGTGTTACCTTTGCTGCTCGTGTGCCCTTGAAGCAAACATAAATCGTACATAACTCCAAGTTGAGGATCCCCATGTCGCTGACGAGAATTGGTAGGGACCTGCAAAGGAACTTTACAGCCAGGCTCGCGGCAAAATTGTCATGTTATAGTTGAAACAAGGAGAAAATTGCCATTTTCATTCAACTGAGTTGAAAATGATATTTTTCATGAGTTCAGACAGCGTGAGATTTTCTTGTCTGCATGGAAAGGACGGTTTTTTTAATTCCGTTTTGATTGAATAATTGCAGTTATCACCGTGAACAAATCTTTATTCAAATGTCTAAAAATGTGGACTTGGAAAGGGATGGAAAGTCTGTCGAAGCATCTCTGATTAAAATGCGTTTTATTCAATTTTAGGGGTTCCTAAGCCTTATTCTGAAGAACGATCATACTCTATCTTGCTATTTACCTTCAAAAAAAAAAATATATATATCAAAAAATTCTGAATTGTTGCTCAGCTCTTCGTTGTCAAACCGTGGCACTTTTTTGTCGAAAACATTGTTTCGGGGTTCGTGGATGTAGACTGGAATAAATATGAATACCTAATAAGCAAATTGAATAAATTCAACGGTAAGCAAATATATTGACCGCATGACAACCAAAGTAAGATTGTTGTTCACTTGACAAGCTCTGAAAAATTCGGGGACTGACAGAACCGTACGGAACTGCCACTGCCAACGGCGAACGCCGAACACGGGAGTTCTCGTAGTTTCGGAACTGTCAGAACGCCCACTGCGAACGACCAAACTCGACTGCGCTTGCTCAGAATCGTCCTCGAGGTCATGTTCAAGGGTCAAATCGGAGAAAATGATCGGAAATATGAAAAAGTCTGAAACAAAATGTCTGATCATTTCTTCTGATTTGACCTTGAGGTAACTTTTACCATGATCTTGTAGGTATAAACAAGACTTGTAGGTATAAACAAGACTTAGTCATACCTATTTGAAATCAGCTACATACAATCCTATCTATGAAACATTTCGGATTTTTTCAATCATTTCCCCCGATTTGACCTTCAACCTGACCTGATGAAGATCAACCGACCTCAGATTCAGAATCAGCGACCCCCAAAACATTGAAATAACCTTCCATAAAGCTCTTCCATAAGTTGCATAAACTTATTTTTTGTAAACCTATGTTACTTACACATTATATTTATTATCATTTATATAATTTTGGGCTTTTTCTTACTAGATAATTTATTACAAGAAGTATGGACCATCAATAAATATTGAAATATTTCATTTCCATGACTGAAGATGCAGGCATAACAGAGGAATACAATACCACCCTTTTCTTCTCACTGGCGTCCGAGGCGGCACCATTACTAATTCAGCTTTAGAAAATGAATTGAGATCGATACTGTCTAACTCGCAGAACCGGGATAAGGTTCCCCACCATTCACCTGTAAGAGTGGAGTCTCGAATCCCTGCCATTCTCTAGTTCCAATGGCCAGAGTCAGTGGAAGTCTTGAGGGAAATGATCAGACCGTAATATGATCCTCAGTGGAGATTTATTCATTCCGTATTGATAAAGCTAGTTTATGTAACAATGTGGCCTTAGGGCTTCCGTTATATGTAATTAACTTAGCACTTGAGTTATGGTTATGCGTAATAATTTTCACTGTAGCAAGAGGTATAAATACTCGTACGTTCACCCGAGGCATAAGGGTAATTAATATTGTTATATGATTGTAGTGGTGGATACTTGTTATAGATACCCCACTGTCAGACATATCCAGCGGATGGAGTAGATAAATTCCAACGGTGTTTCTCGTTCTCACGACACGGGTAACAATCATTACCGCTTCCCGTGGGGCTGCCTTGATGGATATTTAGTTAGTCGGTTATGCATGAGTTGAGGTGTTTTGGTACCTCGCCGTATGATGAGCGATTGACATGTGACCAGTAGGGGCCTGAGGGTTATCCCCAACCATGACAAACATGACCCCTGCGTTGTTTGCCAATCATTGTCCTTTAGCCTTCCCCCTTGGTATCGGCTTTGGCTCTGTCCAGTCAGACAGCATCTCGATCGCATATCAGATCCAGTTTCTCTACATACCATGAACTGAACTCGTATCATTCAAATATCTTGAAGTTTTGTTCCAAACGTGTTGGTTTATGATGTATTCCATCACTCCATAACCCTCACACGTATAAGAACACTACAAGTTCTTAAATCAACACGTTTGGAACAACACTTCAAGACATTTGAATGATACAAGTTCATGGTATGAATTATTCACTGTGGCAATATTTCCTATATGAACACAAGCCTAATAATGGCTATTCCCGCTTAATGATCTTTGAACACCTTAGCAACCACAATCCGAAATTTATCATAGCCGTACAACAACAATCAGGACAGTATCCCCAGAATTTGAATAATTCGTGTCGTTACGAGCCAAAAATGGAAAATTAAACTATTGCAAACGGACATACACAACACGGGGAAGAGACAACTTTTCGTGAGTCCTTCATCAACTATACGGTAATCGAACTGTCGTATCGGGCTAAAGACGGGGATAAGTTTCGTGACAATATAGCAGACTCACCATGTGAAAGCAATGGTAGCACGGATTAGATGCTACTACTTTTTGTCCTGTAATATTTTTTGTCATATTCTGGATCCTCGGATTCGAGCTGTACTAATACGTCATACTCTAAATGAAATAGGTTTCAGACACCGAGTACAATCATGGATTTTTTTTTTTTTTTTTTTTTTTTGCACGGACGTCAGTGCGTTGGTCCTCTTTCGTCTTCTCCAGAATGAAACTCCGTCAGAATGATGTAGTGCCCCATCCCACCCCGATCCATGACCTGACAACGACCTACCCACGTTACTCTCCTGTCACAGGTCAACAGAGACGGATAGGGTTTCATACAGGCAACAAAAGCAGAGCCGTAATTCAACTTCAATAAAAACGAGGAACCAGTCATCCAAACTGGCTCTTCCAAATTTTCGGATTTCCTCGTATGTTCTTGACAGGGAGACAAGAAAACCACATGATAAGTACCTACGTACCAGCAAAATAATCCATTTATTGCAACACTATTGATGCACAGCAGAATATCTCGGTGTAGCCTACTCGTAATTTGCAGAGTAATAGTCTCGACCTCCAAACCGGAGAATATGGACGGTCTCCCTCAACCCAAACTTCCCGATAACTTGAGTGCAAATTTCCCATTCTCCCCTATCGACAGAAGTCTGTAGTGTATGCAGTTGTCGACATCGTCTACACATGTTTACACATCGATGTTTTATCGATGTGATACCTCATTTTAAAGGGTTTTTTTACACGCTGGAATTTATGGGTCAATTTATGAGTATTCGAATACGATGGTGAAGTCAGAATTGCTATATCTTAAAGGAGTTCTCAAACTGGAGCACTTTAAAGATGAAGAAATGTGGTTGATACGTGAGATATTCTTCATGGACATCATGTTCTTTAATGGAGACATTTCACATAAAACCAATTATTCCTCCGAAAATTTGTTCTTATAGCCATGCTGCATGACTGTGGATTTTTCTCGATATATTTGAGTTGACAAGTGCTCTTCTTGAAGGTCCATTCGATCTCAACCAAACACCTTATTATTCACTGCAAACATCGATGCTTAAAAACATCGTATAAAAAACATCGATGTTTTGAAACATCGTACAACCCACCAAGCTGTCAATTTTTTTGGTAGTTTTTGTTGTACCCAATTTTAAAAAATTAAACATGAAACATGAACTAAATAAAAGGTTAGGATATGTATCCTTCATTGAAATCCAAAATGCCAAGAATTTTTGTTGAATTTTTGAGGATTGACGCGTGCGACATTCGTTTCTTCATCTGCCACTTTTCGGTACCTATCTCCAACCGATAAACGCTGCATGACTGACATTTAACCCAACATAGCAGCTGATAGAATAATAAAAGGCAAAAGGGCCACGTAAAATAGGATAAAATGTAGTAGGTAAGTAAAGTTCCTAACAAGGCCCAGTAATAATGAAATTACATACTGAAACGTAGATTAGGTTTGTAAGTATAAGTAGTTTGGGAGAAAGAAAAAAACCTCGATGTTCATAAACATCGGGAGAAAAACATCTATGTGTGATAAACATCGGAAGAAAAACATCGAATGTTTTCAAACGATACCCATCCCGAATAATTAGTATTGCTCGAGTAAAGTTATTTTGGGCATATGCGTGGTTATAAACTATTTCCTATTTATCTGAGACAATTGAAATGAGTAAATTATTGACTTCAATGATTCGAGAATGGTGAGATTTCAAAGTTTGGGATGACTCTTTGTTAACATTTCACGAGACTTTGTATAATTTCGGGATGGATTTCATAAACGTGAGAATTCATAAACACGACATTTTCACCACTTGAACACCACTTGAACATACGACAATAATATGTTTTATTCATGGTAATCGACAAGTATTTAATCATTAAAATACGTCAAAGAGTGTGTACACGGGGAGGATTCCCTATAAATTATTTATCGTCCAAAAATAAGAGGGGTTTTCGAGGGATCCATTTGGGTTAATAATTATTCGGCAGTAGACTTCGCGGAGGGGAAGGTTAGGGAATTGGTCTTAATTTATTAAAACATCGTCAAGATAATCTCCGACAGTAGAAGTTCAAACAACGCTCGACTGACGGGTCCATTAATAATACAAAATACCTACTTGGAAGAGAATCATAACATTACCCCTGAAGCAATAGCCTGAAGAAAATATTATAATGGTACCTACTCTTGTTAGATATAGAACGATCTGGTACTGGTTCTATGACATGAGAGTTATGTGAAACACAGGTTTTGGGTTACGGAATGTGGTTGACGGGTTAAGGGCTTTTGGTTGTTTACAGGACTTCGATAATGAACCTTTGGAATCGCCCAAGAAGAAAAAATTATCACCCCTCAAAATTTGACGGTTTACGTTTCAAGATACGTAGATTCCGAAAATCGAATACAAAAAAATCCGTCTGTCCGCGGCATTTTGCCCAGTTAGCGTTGCGCTAAAATTAAGAAATTCGGTTTACAGGTTCGGACCACACCCACGATGTTCCGTGAAATTTTTCATAACCCAAGGCCAAAGGAAAGGGTTTCAAAACGAATTTTGAAATTTCAGTTCAGGTTTGAACAAGGTTTTTTTTCCAACATAGGGTAAATCATGTGCCAGCTTTTTCCAACATGTGGACTGGTGGATTTTCAACAAAATTTGTACATAATAGTACATTTGTATCTAATAGTACATTGGTGTTGAGACATCGAGTGAATAAATATATTATACTCGTAATAATTACCTAATAAAAATTATTAAAATATAATCCTAATAAATTAATAATGATTAATAATAATTCTTAATACTTTCGAGTAATTTATGATAATTAATTATGAAATTATGCCGATGTAGGTAGGTGGAAATAGAAACTCCAGAATCATATTGGTACAAATTATTTGTAAGTTATTCATCATCTCTATAAAAGCATCCAACTATCATTTCGTGACTTAGACAGAAGGGCGATCTGCACAAAGATGATAATAAACTGCTGTGTCCAGAATTTGCAGAGTTTTTTAAGTTTGGTATCAATTATCTTTGTGAATAAATAACGAAATAACTCGCGTAAACATGCTAGTTAGGTAAACATCATAGTCTGGTGATTGCTACAACTAGATTCTCCTCGGGTACCCACCTACTTGTTTTGCCGGTTACACTGACTTAGCTAAGACAAATCACCAGGAGGAATGTAAACAGCAGCATCTCGCGGCAGTCGGTTTCCCAATTAGTTTGAGTGTTGCGGGACAGGGTCGGATCCACCAGAACCCGGTGAAATGTAATTCCCTTCAAGGATGTGCTGAGGCCAAATATCAGTCATCCGAATTATAACCATTTTCAACCTCTGAGCTCTGACAAGTTTGAACACCAGACGGAGGAGAAATTCGTAGCGTTCAATTCGCTTAATAACTTGATCAAATGGTGGTTCAGCGAACGTGTTGGTGAACGAGTCAGGTGTTGACTGTTTGCACATAATTAAGTGTTCTGAGAACACTGTTCTCGAAGGAACGCGCTGAGCAAGGGCTCCTACTTTACCAAGAAGTAATTCGTCTTCCCCTGTTGTCCATACATACCGTATGTAACATACGTTCAAGTGCAGATATTATCCGCTGATTTTGGTTTATTAAGTACGTGGCCCGTTGATTTGACTCAACTATGGTTGGACACAATCTTAAAAAACCAACCTTTAGTAACAAAATGAATCACAGTGGAGGAAGGTGGAATTTCAGGGGGAACCAAATTGTTTTCCTCCTAAATCAAAATTACAACTCACATTATGCGTTTCAGAAATGCCTAAGCGAATTTCGTTACCTGTCTATCTGGTTCGCCTTATACGTGTCGTTAAAGCTCCAATCATCCAAATGTAGAAGATATCGTCAAAGTGCAACTACTAATCTCAAGGGGAACTTACGAAGCAGAACTTATGATATCTTCCTCTAACGAGTCTGTTTGTTGGGATTTTCCTATTAAATTACTAGGTATGATGTGCATAACTTAGCTTCCGTTGAAGTAGGTACAATGCTACAATGTTATCGTGCTTCGATAAAATTATCCACCAACGGTTATAAGAAGTAGGTAATCCATCAACCAAGTGACAAGTGACACTCATTGTTTACTACCCATTTTCAACACCTTGTTACTGGATTAATTTCTCATAAATACAAAGAAAAAGTCCGAAGTAGATGCGTGATAAATCGAGAGCTTCCCAACGATTGGCGAAAGATTTCTGTCCGATGAAAACCTGATAAGTTTCAATTCCCCAGGTTTGGTTGTGCGTGAGAATCATAAGAAAACATTTTGAGACACATCGACGTCCCCCAAAAACGAGACACTGTTTGCCAGTGAGCTCAAGACTAAAGCATGTTCCATGCTAAAAACAAGACTTGTGTTAAGTACAAATGTAATTGGACACATCACATCACTGGTTAGAACCCACTAACACAGCCCAGTTGAGACGAGGTTTTAAATTGAGTTGCTAAATTAAGACCGTTGAGTTGAAATCCTGATTTACACGCACCATTTCAAGTTAAAGCAGCACATTTCTCCCCGGAAAAAATAACACCAATCAACCGCACAAAGTGGACGAACTGAAATGAGTATTGCCAAAATGAGGGGGTTACTCAACCTGTACAAATCCTTTGACTCACCTTTTCAGCTCCCGATTAGACATCAACAGTATACAAACTTATTTTTACCAATAATTTGTTTCCCCCTTCAACCCAATACACAGTAGCATTATTATACCCAGCCATGCCGTCAGAGAGAAAAACATTTAATATAATGTGATGTGGAACAGTTTGGGGTCTTCCGATCTCGGAGCAGAATAGATCTAGTGCAGTCCATGATTACATTGGTCGGCTCTAAGGTTATTGATTCCATATAATAGGAACATGTTCTCGAGGATGTACGTTTCAAATGCAAAGAAGTCGTGAAATGCTACTCAAACCGCACCTACAGAGTACTGCAGTAAAAACATCCTGAACATCCTTCAAAAGACCTATTACCTAAGTCTGCATGTGCAACAACAAAAATTTTCTTTAATTTGTTCTTTATTTTGGTACTCTCCAATTAAACGATAAGCGAATCAAATTCCCAGTTTGTAATAGAAATCAATGTATCACCCAGTAGGATGAGAAAATATTGTTCGGAAAATCACAGGCACTACGGAGATCAGCCAGGTACCTACCTACTACGTTAGCAGCTCCTAACTTGGTACTAATTACTTATTTATTTGAGGTTAGGATCTCAAATTTGATTCTTTGGATTTTCGCTCTAATTCAGTACTATGATGCACCTGTCATCTTACTGGGGGTTATATCCAAAACAGCACACTTAGGATTAACGAACACCCCCTTCTCTGTTAGTACAACTATTTACGGGGTACTTATACAACAACTTCAATAGCTTTTAATGTGTACCTAGTAGATTCGCCCAGGCCTGTGAAAACTGGGGCAGGAACAGTAACAGGACCCCAACCCTTGTTGCAAGTGTTTCAGTGTCGGCTGACACCCTGGCCATCAGTTACACAAAATATACTTAATTCTTCCACAATTGCTCCTCTACCAATTTAAATTTAAAAACGTTGGCAATCATGGAGTTCACCCACCTGTCACCAGGAGGTGGTAAAGTACAAACATCCTGACGGGTCGGGACATGATGTCTTGACGATTTTTTTTCACGCGGAGGACATGACAGCGAGCGGCCGTATGAACGCACAACCCACGATCCCCAAAGACCGACACCGACTGAAGCTAAACCGCCCGCCGAAAACCCGCCCAGGCTCGCCAACCCCGTAAGCCTCTCCAAGAGCATCGTGCAAGGTGTAAAAGAAACTCGCTTTCCACCGCAAGAGATCCTGTCAAATTCTCACCACCTTCCATCCTTCCTGTAATACTAATTAATCTGAAATCTCAATAGTTGGATCCTCACTTCTTTTTCCAACTCTCATTCTATAACCCCCCCGCCCGCCCATGGACGCCGCACAGAAGTTATCTTAGAAATATCAAAAGCTATCTTGTGAGACTTGAAACACTGCCCTACTTACTCAACTAGGTACAATGTACATATCAAAGTTGAAAAAATCGAAAACATTCCTCCTGGCAAACAATTCATCAATTAATCACGTTCATATTTTTTTTTTTAATCATCTTTATTGTTACAACTGTATGTATACCATGAACTCGATGAATCGATGAACTTTTTTCATATATAGGTACATCCAGTAACTTCACTCTGTTAGTTAATTTTAACGTATTGTAGTTCATAGATCACTACATACTACCACTCATCACATCACTTTGGTGAGATGTAACTAGGCCCAGGGGTTTGGTCCTTTTCAGCCTCCGTAGGTATATTACACAAGTTACAAATTACACAAAATAAATGCATTCGGCTCGCCACTCACACACCACGCCGCACAAGCATCAACACATTACACAAGAAATTTGGAATAGGTACACTCGAAGCCTTCATCACCAAACAGAAACACAAATTCACACGCAAACTACGAACACACCCAAACTCCCTCCTACACCACATTAACATAAATCACAAACCCCGAAGGGGACAAAACACACGGGTGCGGATTTGAGTTATCCCATACCAGTCTACCCCTAAAGCCACCTCTGTATATATTTTGTATAACCTGTAATAGTCTTTAAATAGCCCTTGGATCCTGTAAATATGAAATTAGCTTTAGTTTGTACCATCACACAAAGAGTTTTAAATTGTTTCCCTTTTCTCTTGCGAAAATTCACTCTCCCTACCCTCTTATGCTAAGACACAAAATACAAAACTATTTAAGGTACTAGACATTTAAGGCCGGCAGGCCGATATTGTTCATATATGTACCTTAAGACCCTTGAATTTAACCCAATGTATGTACCTTTATGCTAATAAAATCTTATCAATCAATCAATCGTACATCGCCGCTGTTGTCCAGATGGTTCAGTACTTCGAGATTCCTCTGCTTGTGAAGACGGTTGCCATGGTCCGTTGCTCGCCTTATAACAACTTCGTTCACCATCTCTACTTTAGGTCGCGTACCAAGGGGCATTAACTATGCTCCTGAGAATTTTGATTTGCGTTGTTTGGATTATTCTCAGGTTGATTCTCTTAGTGCAGCCCCATGACTGCTCAATGAGCCAGTACATCTTCTTGAATTTTACGTTGATTTCTTCCTTCTTCTTCTTTACGTGCTCCTTCCAACGGAGCATGGCGTCCTGAGTCATTCCAAGGTACCTATCAGCATATGGGACGATTCGGGAGTTTATTTCCATATATTGGTCTCACTTTCCTGTATGTAAAGTTAATGTGTGTTGACTTTGCTTCGTTGAGTTTCTCTCCATTTTTTGGTTCATTGATGGATACTGTTCACGGATTCCTGTGGTCGAGGCTTCCTCAACTGTGGGACGAACTGCCAGGAGTGCTGTGTCATCTGCGAACGTCGCTGTCACAGCTTCTGTTGGTTTTGGGAGATCCCTTGTGTATAGTAGATCGAGTAAGGAACTTCATATCTATGGAAGTCAAGAGACATTCTATCGTGCAATGGTTCGGCCCTTATTAGTATATGCTTTGACTGTATGGGTAACCATGGAGTAACCATCGTGCATAGTACCTTTGTCAGGGCGCACACATAAATCTTATCTAAATAAGGTCTAAGTAGTTGTTAATGGATTAACGGTAACGGAATTGGTATGATTGTGCATGACTGTGATTTTTTTTAGACTTCTCTACCTTCAACTCCCTATTCTATGGAGTTAAGAAATAAATTGATGACTGAATATGGGATTATGTCATCATAATATGCTATTATTATGATGATAATTATTTGGAAAATAAGTTGAGGAATTATTTACTATTTTAACCTGTCGTAGAAAGGTTATCGCACAACTTACGTGGTTATTTAGAAAAGCGGCGTATTATATCCTACGTATTTTATGACGTGTTACGTCTACGATGCGCTCCCGACACATCGATTTGTTTTTCGGAGTAACGCAAGCCCGTAGACGAGTAATTTTATTTGTGACTTTTTTTCCCTCGTTTCTCCATCAAAAAAGCCCCGGGGATTGTTCGAACGGTAAAACGGTTTTGCCGTTAGGAAACGAGTCGGGTCGCAAAGCAAAGCAAACATGTAAACAAGTTGATGTCGGCCCAACTATCGAAAACAAGACTCATTTCCGTTCTGCAAAAAGGGTAACCGCTTACAGAAACTACCACAATTTCCGCCGTCCTCGGTGATTTTCACTGGTTACTCTCATTATTGTCCCTAATTTATAACTGTTCTAAAATACGAGTACCTACAACCGCTCTGGGATATGAAAAGTGAGTATGGGTTGATAAGGTTTACATATTGTTCGATTTTTAAGCATGGAAAACAAAAGGGCACATTCAACTATTATGCACTATAAACCTTAATCAAATTAAGGTTTAATTGTGCATAATAGCTGAATGTGCCCTTTTGTTTTTCATATAAATTTTGTATCCTCATTGAAACCTCAGTTGTTAGCTAAATTCAAGTTTCTTCATAGTCCCACTATAAGTTTAAGTCCTACTATAAGTTTAAGTTTCCTAATAAGTTTAATCACAAGCTAACTCCTATTAAGTATGGCTATGATATAGGTATTGTGGGAAAATACCAACTAATGAGCTTCAGATACACTGCGTGGATTCCTATTATTTGTTTAAGGAATAAGCACAAATCTCAGAGAAATTCCAGTCGAAACATTCACAATTGTCAGCTTTTGTCGAGAGGCGATTGGTACGCCTTGCTTGATCTGTTTATGTCATTTGTTCTTAACATAAAAGTTACGTATATAGAGGTCGAATATTTAGTTCAATAAATAGAATGAAACCATGTTGTCCTGAATGTAGGATTCAGAACCCATTCCATTGAAGTTAACACGATAGGCATGGTTACTTGTGGATGAATTTAGGTATGCAGTGGTAAATAATCTTCCGATAGGAATCGTAAGCTCCAATCCGAGGATCCTCCGTTTCTACATTAGAGAGTTCCAGGAGATAAGTCCGCTTCAATAGGACCAGCTGTTGGAGGCTTATCGTAGGGCGAGCAAGACCGAACGCTAACCCGATAAGCCCCAACATGCTTAGTTCTAGAGTGACGTTAATAGCGTTACCTATCTAAGAGTGACATCAAGCAACGCCGTATTTTCCGATTTTTACACGTTCACCTTAACAAACGCTTGGGCTTAGATGTTATGCTTGACAACTCAGTCAACGCAGTTCTCAGTAAACTTGACAACTGGCGAACGAACACTGACACGGGTAGAAGAACCAACCACTGTTATCCACATGTAAGGTTACTTTGAGATTGGACCAAACTGATACTCACGATAAGGACGGTGAGACCGGGTGATTAGATAAGACGGTATTATCAAACGTTAAGGCGGACCTATCGAAGCGAACTTATCTCCTTGGAACTATCTATCATCGGTCCTTCAAAATCCTTACTGTACAAATCTGATTTTTCCTTACTGTATCAAAATCTGATTTTTCTCAGCGAGCGGATCTTGACCAGAAAAAGCTCAGAATGGATCGGGATGTGAGGGAATAAATTATGTTTGATTTCGCCTCGAGAACAATGGAGAATGGAAGTTTGCCTTCCGTTTCCTTCCAATATAAACAATCCCCTCGGCAATGCTACCACTCGGGTTGAGAGCAGGTCCCTTTCCACTCACACTCATTCAATACTTTTCCATCACTGTTGTCACACAGCATTCAGGGTCTCTTGGTGTAGGTGATTCCCCGAGCATCGCGTTGACGCTACGTATTCCCTTGGGTAAACGATACTTTATTTCTCTCAATCCGAAAAAATCGAGGGCCAACGTCAGAAATGGCACTACTTGTTCAACATCTAAAATGGATAGTATTTATTGTTGCGATTCTATGTACCGAATGATGGTCGACATAAATTTATTAGGCAAACGGTAGGGATTTCCGTAGTAACCTTCCATCTCCACTAAGGTATAGTTGGTAAAAAAGCATTTTGGTACTTTGTGAAAAATCCTTCTCAAACACAGACCTTATCTTATCATTGCTCAACCAATCAAAATGGATTCCACATTTGCTCATGTGGAAGTGCTACTACTGCTCCGATCTCTATACACGTAACTCATGTCTAGGAACTCCCTGCCAAACAAACAAGTTGAGAAAAACGAACGGTACCAAGTGTAGAGTGTATGTTTACTGGACGTCACGAAACGCGTCTATCAGATGCTAAACGCGTCTATCAGATGCGTCTATGCCGAGATGCTACCGATAAATTCCAAAAACGTAATAGTCTGACAAGTGACACCTCATTGTAAAGATGTTTTAACGCTGATCACGATGGTGGAGTCAGAATTGCGATATCTCATTTCGTTCTCAAACTGGAGCACTTTGAAGATGAAAAAACGTGGTTGTTACTTTCAACTGCTCTAATCGCATTTCGTGATAAGATATCGCTATTCTCACTTCACAAACGTGTTCAGCGTTGGAAAACCTATGAACTAAGGTGCTGCTCGGCAAACAGAAGACAACATTTGTTATCAAACCAGTAAAATGGAGGCAATTTACATAAAACAAGTTATTTCTTCGAAAATTTGCTCTTATAGCCATGCTGCATGAATCTGGATTTTTCCTAGTTGATTCCGAAGGTACGTTTTTAATATACGTGTTGCGTTATGTTCAACCAGTCATTCCAGTAAAAAGTTTAATAAAAGAAGAAAAATTGAATGAAATATAAAGAGAACCGAGCAAAAAACAGAAAGAAGGATATACTTAAGTCCCGGTGGCTCTACGGTCGTTGAAAAGGGCTTTCCCAATTTCCCCCTAAAGGGATTATACTGCGACGCGGGGAAAGAGCTAAATGACGTGCCTCCTGGGTTTCCACTCCATTTGCGGGCCGATGAAAATCTAGAACAGGGAGCCCAACGTTCGCGAGAATCGACAGTGAAATGGGATCCAGAGATAAACAACTCGAAGAGAAAATGTCATAATAACGGAATGAAATCGAATCGGCATCGCCAGATCGTATGGGCAGATTGTTGAAGAGTCAGTATTTCGAAGGAATTGATTGGCGAACTCGGTGATGGGGTTGTGCAAAGTGAGCAGTTGCGATTCGATGGCGTAGAAAGAGTCCGGAACAAGTTCGACGGGAATATCTGAATCAGAGGTGCAATTCTATTTCCTTACTTCACTTCAAATTCATTCAAAATGTCGAGTCTCGTTCAACTTGTAAGCAGATAAGTTGACTCTCCGAAATCTTTCATGGCATCGTCAGAGGAGATTTCTGGGTTCAAACTTATTCACCACACAACTTACTACAATGTTGTTCTATCTTACCACCCCATGATCGCTTTTACCTCGCTCTGATTACCATTTTGACGGAATGAGGCCGTATAAGAGTACTTTTTTAAGACAGCAAT
Source organism: Stenodema calcarata (assembly GCA_963920205.1). Classification (NCBI taxonomy): domain Eukaryota; kingdom Metazoa; phylum Arthropoda; class Insecta; order Hemiptera; family Miridae; genus Stenodema; species Stenodema calcarata. The sequence continues at coordinate 25,116,642 of OY986056.1, read as the reverse complement.
AATGAGTCTTGCTGAAAATAGATCTTCACAGTGGGACACCAAATTGATCTACTTCAGTGATGAAGACGTATGACATCTTCATAATATGACATATTCTCATTCTTACGCCTACGCTCACTTTTGAAAATAGTCTTGCTCTTTATTTTGTGCAATTCGACTGTACTTACTCCTGTCGATCCTAAGAGGAGCTATGGATAGGGCCTCAACGAAGTTTCGCCATCCCTCTCCATTTCCTGCCAACACCGGGACCTCCTGCCATGACTTTCCAACCCGGCCAGCCTCCGTCTCCACAGATCTTCTCCAAGTCACAAGTGGGAGTTGCTTTCTGCAACCCTACGGATTCTAGTCCAAAGCCTGTCTCTCTATGGCTCCCTCGTCTTTCCTCAGGGTGTGGCCTATCCACTTCCATTTCCTTCTCAATCAAGGAGCTCACGTCTGGCTAAAATATGCCAAGAATTCGCCTCAGGCAACGATTGACAAATACCTGGAGCCTCCGGGTTAGCGTTTTTGTCTCTAGGTTGTACAGGTTTTGACTTTAGTACAAATACAAACATATAGTGATCTATATTATGATAAATACATATTATATATACAAACATAAGTGACAATATTATTGTCACTTAACAGTGAGGACAGTGTTGTACTCGTACTTCAATTACCAAGCCTTCTTGGGGTGACTTATCTTGTTAAAGACTCATTTTAGTTCCAGGCTTTGCTAGTAAACCATATCTCGTTGAAAGCTATGAGCTGGCAAGTTTACAGAGTAGTTACTGAGCATAAAAAATCTCATTTTCAAGGAGATTGTACGTTGACGATTGGCTTCATTGGCTCAACTAGTGGAGTGAATGAATTCCACCACCCTAGGTATATTTCAACACTTTTATGACCACGCAATTCCTAGTCCAAGTTGGATGTATATGTATCCGTCTTGAAAGCTCTTGAAATAACGTAAACTTGTATTCACTTGTCTCGGTATCATGATTTTCCTCACCTACAGCCTGATATTCTTTAAAGACCAACGAACCTAAAGGTGAACATACTCATGGAATCGATCTGATTCTATAACTACAATCGAAACAGAAATACCGAACATAGAAAGAAGATATTGAACGATTGCATATTAACGTTGGGTGGCTGGTGGGGACCCCAGCTGATTGTTCGAATTGTCAACATTCAGGCGGTTGTAAACTGCACAAAAACACAATTACTAAAATAAAACACAATTTAACTTTATTTAATCACGTTATTAAACACAAAAATGAAGAATGAAAAATGGAACAATGAAAAAGTTAATATGGAGGCTTTCCGCTCATGCATTCTCTTTGTGATCAAAACTGGGTTTATGCTTTTCAAAGCAGTCATATTAAATATTTGCAAGTTTTGCAACTATCGGTTGAGAAACTTGTCACGAAATTGAATTTTATTCAGAAGCCATTGTACATATTTAGCTCGTACCTCACAAATCATGTAACTGTACCTAGTGGGAAAACCTACTCGGAATGAATAGAAATTTACAACCTACTCGGAGTGAGAGGCAAACCACAACGGTGTAACATGAAAGCCACAATGTGAAAGAGGAATGTGAGGGGAATTTGTTGACAGATGACGCGTTCGAGGCCACGGGTGAAATGGCTCTAGCATTTTTGTTTCCTCCCTGCCCAATCGTAAATATCGAGAGAACGTTTGTTGGGATCAAGGAAAAGGCTATTCCCACCGCCTCCGACATTTTACTGATTCCTGTATTCTTCGAACGGCCGCTGAAGCTCGATAGATCGCAAAGGAAATTGAAAATACAGGTTCGTGTAACGAAAAACATGCTTTTGTTGTATGGAATAGTGATAACCTAGGTTGCTCAAAACCGCGTGAGTCCGACGATTCCACGAGAAAACAATTAGGGAAAGAGGTAAATGGGAATCTTCGTTTTGCCTATATTTTTGGGAGGTGGACGTCATTGTGGAGGAGAAAGGAGTTTCACATATCGTCGCTGTAGTTCTAAGATATGCTAGGAGTGGAATAGTATGCTATGAGTGGTGAATGCTCCCCAAATAAAATAACAAATATACGATATAATATATCGTATATTTGTTGTTTTATTTGGGGAGCATAGATATATATATTAAATTCATACGCATAATACAATTTGAATGAAACTTGTCCATTGAGAGAAAAAACAATTTTTCAATCATTAAGACCCGCAAATGGAACACAATGGAAGTGACAGATAATATCTAGGTACTTTTAGCACATTTTCTGCAGAATGTAAAAACTGAATCATCTAGTTGATAGTATCAAAATATCGATATTTTCCATCGATATATCGATATTGGATAGTACCGATAGTTTCTGACAATATTTTGTTTATGATGATATTCGATATATCACAAATATCCAAAATTCTTGAGTCAAATGGAAAAATCTGAGTTTCAGTGTTGTGGGACAGTTTCATTGGATCGGGTTAGAAAATAAGAAGCCAGTGATATAAATATCCCAAATTCGCACTTTTGTGAATATGTCATGTTAGAACTAAAGCGAAGATATAATTTACTGATCTCTTACTTCCATCGTGTTCAATTTGCAGGTCTGAATGATTGACAAATTGGTTTGTTCATTGAACAAGTTTCATTCAAATTATATTATACATATGAATAGAGGTATGGCATCTATTTTTTATTTTATTTTGGGAGCATTTTCCACTCATACCTAGATTTGAAGTTGAGCGTCATCCCACGATTTGGATGCTATCTGCTACTTCGAACCTCAACGAGTTCTGGGTAAATATTATTTGCTTCGTACGTTATTATGCTTTTCTTCCAACGAAAAACCGTCAGTAGTTCGCGTTGGATGTCGGATAAATGTTTACACTAAGTAGGTAACAGCGTTTTGAATTTCCACCACAACTTAGCCATCAAAACAATTTTTGGGGCTCGACAGGGTTTTATACATTGAGATCCGAAAATCTACATAACATTTTCCACGTCGATGTGACTCCGTGTTTCCACTATATTGTTTCGACTCTACTGAAGATAAATCTATTCCAAAACACCAACACACCGTCCATTGTTGAACCACTTTATTATTCCTGGCTTAGAAGTGATTTATTTTCAAAATTGACGCTATATATTTCCCTTGCCGTCAGATGAATAGTGGAATCATTGTTTAGCATATAATGCCGACGGGTCGGGTGAATTACGGCATGGTTACCAGACAGTTCATAGATAAGAGCTCTAACGCCAGTAGCCGACCATGGAATACAGCTGGACGGGTAAGTTTACGCATAGAATATGAATACTGCTTTGAAATGTGGTTTTCAGGAAATACCCATCTTTTAAAATGGATAGATAAGCTTGACCGGATCTGATGTGATTTTCCACAGAATTTTCCGCAAGTTCCAGTTACCTAGTCCCGAAGTACCGAAGAAGTACCTAGTCCCGGAAATCTTCTCATATTTTCTGTGCCAGCATGTATGTGTGTATAAAATTTATATTTAATATAAGATAATTTTTTGAAATTCTATTGAATTAATGAGATAGTCACGGTACATGTTCACATTTGAGATGTGGGCGTACCTATTTCCATTTTATTTGCCTCTTTGAAATCGACTTGTGACTAATCACTTGTGAAATTATCACTAATCATGATAGTGATGATTTCACGTTTTTCAATACCTATTTATTTTCCATAATTTCATATTTGAGATAACTTACATACTTAAAGTGCTGTATCATTCTCTCGCTAACATTTCTACCTTATGAGGGAGTGGGCTAAATTTGACCGTTTGAATATTGGAAACTAGTGGATCGCCAGTCTACGCGTTGATGAGAGTTAGGTATGAGATTCCGGTTGATCAAAATAATGATATGCAATCGTTATTGAAATAGGAACGTATTATAATCCTTCCAGGAGGCCACCCTACAAATAGATTGCTCTCAATTTTATTAACAAACCTCTGGTTCCCCAGGCAACCTTGAGGACTAAATGCGCAAGCTCCAAATTTGGTGCTTGCGCATTTAGTCCTCGAGAGCAGCTGAGTAATGGCGGAGCGTATGAACGGGAGTAGTAGTTGTCCGTGCGTGAAGTAATCGAGTAGATATGCGTGATGTTCTAAAGAAAATGAAGGCGCGGAATTCCAGAGGCTTATTAAAACCCGATCACCTAGCCAGCCAGCCCTCTGACGTCAAAGGCTCTAACGGCATAGGCCGTGACGTACTAGTTAACCCCCTGCCAGCCGTCTGACGTCATACGCTCGTGCGTCGTAGGCTCTGACGTACTAGTTGGCCTCCGGCCAGCCGTCTGACGTCATACGCTCGTGCGTCATAGGCTCTGACGTAGTGGCCCGCCTGTCGCTTGTGTTCTGACGTGATCTGAGGGAAAGGGTGAATCAAGGAAACAAATTTTTCCCGTTTCAGTTTATGTGCCAAAGCAAAGACATGAAAATGTCAAAAGAATGTCAACTCCATCCTGTTGTTGATACAGTCGAGAATTAAATGCTTGCATACGAGTCTGCAACACATTGGGACATTTTATGTATTTAAAGAAGTGATTCGAACAATGCTACATCACCTACCCCAGTAGCGTAGTTGTTATACTTAATTGTAGGGTTCATCATAAATTATGAAGCTTGCATTCGTATAGACAATATAAATTATTGAGAATGATCACCTGTGTGTAAACAATTATTTAAACAATCACGCTCATACCGCAGCTTGTCGGCCACGCACTCCGCAGTGGTTAACGTAATATGGTTAGGTAAATCCAACGAGTGGTGAACGATTTTTGTACGATGATAACTGGCGAAGTTAAAGTTCCGTAGCAACGAATCGATTGTAAGCGAAAATCATCAGAAATTTTCGTGACGATTTCGTGTGACGCTTTTGTGTAACGTTTTTCGAGTTATGTGCCAGAGTAAAGACATAAAATGTCAAAACTCTGAAACATGACATTGTGCTACAAAATTATGATAATTTTGACCTGTGGTCCTTACCTATAACCTGCCCTTATTGTCGCAACCTTCGAAAATCTTTGGTTTTGCCGGATTCGAGACGTAGGGTTTTGTTTTCCAGCAGACCACTTTTTGATTAAGCAATATTCGTTGGAAAAAGTTACAAATTTGTAATTCGTACAACGAAAATTTCGAAAATCGATTACTCGGCGATGGTGGCAAAGAATTCCGAAAATTTGCCTACCCCAGCGTTTGCGAGCAGCCGGGAGATATTTCTATCGAAACTAGACGATTCGGGATTGAGTAGGTAACTGTCAATCAATGACAATCACACGGATAGAGATGAAACGCTGTTCTTCAATCCTTTTGCCATGGCATAGCTGTGGCTAAGTAGGCAATATGAGGATATGGTGAAATATTGATCATGGCCGTATTTTGTGGTGGTTCGAGATCAGTAGAAAAAGATTCGCGGATTGTTCGAGCAGAATGGCTGGTCAATGAGAGGCCTAACTGCAGACCAGGCTCGGTATTGGTTCGTTGCACAAGTGAACATCATGAACGACTACGTTGTGAACGATGTCAGCGAGCACGGAAGGGTACGAATGGGATGAAAAGCGGCCCATAGCTATAACGGGATGATAGAGAAGAAAAGGTCGTTTTGTATAGCGTTACGCCGATTCTTCAATGAAAAGAGGGCGGTTGGTAGGAGAAAAGAAAGTGGGAAGGAATAGAAAGGTGCACGCTGGCGTGCAGAGCTCGGGGTGGAAGGAAACCAGAGAGGATCGACCTAATGCCATTTTAAACAACGTGACTCGAATATACGAGGCGGCTTCCACGCCAGAATAAGGGAAATGCGAGGAAAGGAGATAGGGGATGACTGTGGAGGAATCGCAAAACACAAGGAAAGTGAGAAGAAACGCAGGAAGCACCGAGAAAGACAAAGAAATTTAGACGGAATGAGAAATATACTTCTGAGGATGTCTTACATTACAAGCAGAACACGACAGCGCAGCCTATGATATTCAAAATCTTATGTACTTAATGGCCTAGATTTGATCAACATTAAGTTATACCAACTAGTATCAAAGTACATACTGAAATTTAATGTAAGTTGATGGGTTACAAGGAAAAAGCTTCAGTTACCTTCATGGTACAGCAACTATCTAGCGCACAACAGATTTTCAACAAATTGTTCGGTTTAATTCTGAACTGATTGGATAAACGTCGCGTTGCACAGGTATATGTACATAGGTCAGTATATGTATAAAATACAAGGTGAAACTTCCACCTTCGCTCAATACGAATGGGTGCTAAATGGGGATTGAAATTCTCATACCTCGTCATGGGAATTTTCTGAATCAAGATCTATTAGATTTCGTACAAAAATCTGGATCGTCGCGTTTAAAATGCTGGAGATGTGCCGTTTTGAACATTTCAAACCCTATTTTGCTAGTCGTACGTTTGGATGGACAGAATTTTGAGTTGGGGTTGAACATTGTTTTGGTTCGTCGATTCGTATGGTGTATTATTGAAAATAGTACGCTAATATTAATAGAATGATGAGGGTATTCATAGGCAATCGTTTTGGAGCAAGCCCCCAACTACCCTTCATTGCCTTCTTAAATTCGTCGGGGTTTTCAACTGGCAGAGGTTCGTGTGACGTTGACTCGGGATCAGGACCAACAATTTCGGAAAACCCCTATGATGGACGCAATTCATCACTGTTTTACAGCTAATTTCACGCCAACTGTCCGAAGGAAACTGTATGGCATGAAGAATGTTAATTTTTGTGCTTATTTCAGCCGCGGTCGTAGAACAATCGAAAAGTTTCGATTATAAAATTCACCAATTCAGCCCTATACTTGACCTTCAAGTTCTTTATAATCCCCATATCCAAGGGTTGAACTAGGGACGTCCTGTTAGGGGGTAGAAACTCCAATGTTATGTTATTGAGTTCAACGATCTTTGGATGTGCTGTACTGTTGTCTACAGGGAGGAGGATTTTCCTAGATTTACGTTGAACTTCCTTATCCCACTCACTCAACCAATCAGAAAATATGGTTGAGGCCATCCATGTATTTGTGTTGGCGCGATAATGCACCCAAAGTTCTCCATAGAAAGATTCTTAAAACAACGGTTTTAAGCTTTCACCGATCACAAGCAGCTTCCTTTTATCTCTCCAAGGAGCTGCCCACACAAACCGACCTATTGCCATCATTACCCGAGTTTTAAACACTTGTTTACATACATTGGAATCGGGACCACAGCGTTTGCCCACAACAGGCGGATGCTCCCACTAACCAGATTCGACTATATAACCTTTTTTTTCTCGGAAATTCGAGTTTCAAAAATTTTGGCCTGACAACAATAGAGGAGGTTTCTTTCAAACGGGCTTATATCCATTTTTTACACTTTTTGTCTTTTTTCATGGAAAATGAATCTTTGGGTAACGCCTAGCACCTCCTGTGTTGCTTTCCTTCCGATCCTTTCAATCCACCTCCGAAAACTCGCTGAAAATCGGTTTATCATCAAAATGACATATATCCACTCCGTTATGTCCAATTAGGTAAATATTTTTTATAAAAGCGTCTTTCATCCATTCGATATTGGTATCTATGAAGTTCATTCCACATCGAATGGGCTTACATCCAAATTGGTATTATCCAATTCTATTATTGAATGTGATTCATTACTCAACCGATTGATGGAAACACTAGACAAGGCTTCAAAATGAACAATAGTAAACTACCGCCATCACTCTTGGGCTGCTGTGTTTATCACTGAGCAGGCTACTACCAGTGTTTCTGCAGTCAAAAGGTGAATCCGTGAACTTTAGGGTCTCCATTTATGACTTCGTATCTACCGTTTTCGTAGGGTACATTGGCTATTCTTTCTACTTCACGTTCATTGGAAAGAAAAAAAATCTTCAGTCATTCAGTATGGCTATAAGAGCGAGTTTTTGAAGTAATAACTGGTTTTATGTAAAATGTCTCCATTGAAGGACTTGAAGAACAAGTCTGAATCTGAGTCTCATTCTGATTTCATCATTGTGTTCAGCAGAAAAAAAAACTTAAAATGATGGGTCACTCGTCAGAATGTTTCATTTTGGGAGTTTATGGGCATCGTGTCTTATATTGTTTTTTTCAGATTCCCCAAAAAAGTTCTAAGTGGATATAAGCCCGTTTGAAATTATTATAGGTTCCTATTATAGCTTCCTTTCCTTCGAAAATTGGCTAAAACGGTCAATCAGGCCAGGATTTTGTCGCAGATGCCACCAATATGGTATCAAGGTTTAACACACGCCAAACGTTAAGCTTGAGTGATGACCATACAAATCAACTTAGACGACGAGTAAGAGGAACAGAGGAATGTGTGGAGTGAGTGTGTGGATGAGATGTCCTCGGGATGTGGGATGAGTGAGTGGCTGAAATATTCTGAAGTGGTGTCAGGGCGTTGAGGAGAGAGAACTCGTTCAAACCGCGAGACTTCGTGTAAACACGGGGCTGAGCCCTCATTTCACGACTTCCTTTTCGCATGACCAACCCTTGTTTCGGGAGTCCGTATGAACTGCCGGACCTTCGCCAACATCAGGGAAAGTCAACGGACGGAGAAGGAGTTGGGTGACGTTTATTTACAAGACTTAGTTACAGTTTCAGGGTATGCACTGCGATATGAAACTCTCCAGATTCCAAGCTGACGGGTTGTAGACATTGGAATCGTGCACCCGGATCTTGAATTAAACATTCATTGAATGAGTTATTACTTTGATACTCTATGAAATTGTAATGCTATTAGGTCATTGTGATTGTTACATCATAAATGCCCTTAGCAAAACTTCCTCGATATTATTCCATTGTCAAATTAGTTTTCAGAAAAGACTGTACTGTACTATTTTAACTAAATACGAGTATAAACCACGGTAGTTCTCAATTCTATTTTGAAATCCCACCAGAAGTCATATTTCCATGGACAAAGGAGAGTTCAAATATTGAGGACGAAGGGGAGAGGACAAAGATTGAAAGTTCATTGCCAAATTTCCGTTTACCTGCTGGAGATGTGCTTATGGTCACGGTGGGTATGACCACTGTCACAGTGGGTATGACAACGGTCGCAGTTGGTGTGACTACTGTGACAGAGGGTGGCTGTGGTAGGGGTGGGGGGTATTTAACGTAACCGCTTCAAATAACCTAATACTGTCCAGTAACCTAATACCAGATAACCTATTACCAGAAAATTCCTATGGAATAACTGTTTGGAGAACTTGACGAACTCGTTGGCCTCCTGCCAGCCGTCTGACGTCATAGGATCTTACGGCATAGGCTTTGACGTACTAGTTGGCCTCCTGCCAGCCGTCTGACGTCATACGCTCGTGCGTCATAGGCTCCGACGTAGTGGCCCGCCGGTCGCTTGTGTTCTGACGTGATCTGAGGGAAAGGGTGAATCAAGGGAACGAATTTTTCCCGTTTCAGTTTATGTGCCAAAGCAAAGACATGAAAATGTCAAAAACTATGTAAATAGGTACCTAAGCCCAACTGTAATGTCAATTTTCTGACAATGAGTTTTCGACTATAGTTATCATACCTACCTTTTTACTTAAGTACTTATTGCAATTTGAGACTGATAATGAGCTATTTGCAAATAAAAAGTCAAATAACTACTTTATTACATCTTATTAATCTATTTTCAAGTTCCGATTAACAGTTGAATGTATTTTATTTAGATGGAAGTCGATAAAAGTGAAAACGATGGAATGACGAAACCTGTCGACTACTGACTCAAGACTTCTAACACATGTAGGTCGACTACTAGTGCAAAACCATGTCGACTACTGAAGAAAATGTTGGTCAGTGGTGTCGACTACTAGAGCATTGGGATTTTTTACAAAACTTGTTTTCCCCTTTTCAAACCATGTTGAATAATATTTCCAGCTGCCAGGTCTTTTAGGGAAGGATCTTGGGTACACAATGAACAGGTTTGCAATGAGAAAAAACTATTTCCCTACGTGTAAGGTAAGCTCAAAGTTCAAACTTCCTTTAACGTGTCGACTTCTGACCTATTACCTTAGTACTTCGTCATTTGTCATCGGACAAAAACCGTTCATCATTCGTTCGAAACCTCTCGATTTATAGAACTAGAATACATTCCTCTCACTCGGTTGTCGCCCTTCGAAAAGCTGAGATATGCGCATGACTTGATACGAAGTTTGTTTGCACACAACATTATGGTCATTAGGTGTGACATGAAAAATTTCCTAATTTTAATTTAATGTCTCAATGTGTTTACATTGGCGTTCGTTTTTGTTGTTGTTGTAATTTCCAAACTAGTTTCTCGTTTCTTGACCCATCCCTACTGCCTACCCCCTGACTTCTTGCCACGCCTCTCCATTTGGAACGATCGTCAGTGGAGTTCCATTGGAGGAGTAAAACTGGAGTTCCACGATCGTCAGTGGAGTTACACGATCGTCAAAGGAGTTACACGATCGTCAGTGCAGTTCCACAATCGTCAGTGAATCGCCGCTTCACTAGTCACCCCCCACCCCATCCACTCATCACCCTACCATCATCCTAATGCCTACCCCCTTAATTCTTGCCACGCCTCTCCATTCGGAACGGGCGTCAGTGGAGTTCCACGATCGTCAGTGGAGTTCCACGATCAGCAGTGGAGTTCCACGATCGTCAATGGAGTTATACGATTGTCAGTGGAGTTCCACAATCGTCAGTGAATCACCGCTCCACTAGTCACTGCCCCCCTCCCACGCCCCATCCACTCATCACCCTACCATCATCTTACTGACTCCCCCCTGACTTCTTGCCACGCCTCTCCATTTGGAACGATCGTCGGTGGAGTTCCACGATCGTCAGTGGAGTTCCACGATCAGCAGTGGAGTTACACGATCGTCAACGGAGTTATAGGATTGTCAGTGAATCGCCGCTCCACTAGTCACTGCCCCCCTCTCCCACGCCCCATCCACTCATCACCCTACCATCATCTTACTGACTCCCCCCTGACTTCTTGCCATGCCTCTCTATTTGGAACGATCGTCAGTGGAGTTCCAAGATCGTCAGTGGAGTTCCACGATCGTCAAAGGAGTTACACAATCGTCAGTGGAGTTCCACGATCGTCAGTGGATCGCCACTGCATTAGTCACTGCCCCTCCCCCCACCACCACCACTCATCACCCTACCATCATCCTACTGCCTCCCCCCTAACGTCTTGCCACGCCACTCCATTTGGATCGATCGTCAGTGGAGTTCCACGATCGTCAGTGGATCGCCGATCCATTAGAGTCACTGACAACCCCCGCCTCCTATCGAATTCATTCAGTCATCCAGGGATTAGACACACATTTTGAGAGGTTAGACACACCTATTTTCTTTGGCGATTCCAATGGCTCATTATCGAAGATAATAAACCAAAATCAACTATTAACTACTTTTTCCCTTCGTGTTAGTGCCTCCTAGATATTTGATGTTATTACATGATGTTATTACGATCAATGGTAGTCAGGTAATCAAAGTTAAGATTTAATCAAATACAAATAAGGATAAACAAAAAGTGTACACCACAAAAAAAATGGTGCACCTCCTGCTCTCTTTCATCTCTTTCTCATGCGTACTTCCCTCATACATAAAGTTGTGCTTTTTCCATTTTATACCTTGACAGGTAAATCAAAACGACGAGAAAATCAAATGGTAAAGTTAGAAGATTAGTGGTTTTGAATTGATTAAGTCGCAATTCAGTCTGATCCGGAGAATTCTATTCACAACCAACCGCGGAATAAACGGCGAGAAGTCCCTTGTGTCTGACGATACTTCCGCTCCCATTCGTTCCAAGTGAAACCAGTTGAATGTGAATTTTGCGCGCGCTGTTTGTCATCCTCAAGCTTGGCTTCCCAAGTCGTCGAGCCGAGGATGATAACAATATCAAGCTCCTTCACCAGTAACGAAAGTTCCGAAATGTATCCACGACCTCTTCTCCGCGTTTGCTCTTTAAAGTACTATGAGTGCTTTTATGAGTGCTTTCAATTTGGGTATTTAATACATTCAGACATTTCAACACCTGCAGTTACAACAATGTCAATGATTGAAGAGAATGGAATGAGTCAAAATAAACAAGATTGGACGATTATCGTACTTCTCAAGTGTTTCTTAATGGTCGCGGTTGATTATTTCAACATATTTTCAGTTATTCAGGACCATTTTCAGGTCGAGGAGCCATTTAAGCAATCAATTCACAGGAGCCAATCTGAGGTTTACATGCGCTGTGGGGTATCATCGCCAATAATGAATAAGATGAATAGTGTGTCGAAATGAACAACTTGCCACAATATGGAACCAAACATAAGCATGTGTTGTTTCAAAAATCATTGATTCAATTGTGCCTACTAGTCTGACAGTTTGAAGTGATCTACCCACAACACTGTCAGACTGGCCTGGGACAATTGAACCGATGATTTTTGAAACAACAAATGCGCCATTTACCAAATTTTACAGAAGAGCAAAAAAAACTATTTTATGCCTACTGTTCTAATTGTTTTGGAAGTCATACATTTTTTACATGGAACTGCTCTACTTATTGATAAGCATAGAAATAGACTCACTTTTTTTAATGAGTTTTGAATTATTTAAGTCGTTCGATTTCGGTTGTTTCAAAATTCAACAATTTTTTAGAAGCAATAATTGAGTTACTGAAATGAAAATGAAGAAATAGAAACGTTTCGCCGTTAAGGGAAACTTTATTGAATCAAAACTGTCAATATAAATATTCTCGCAGACTAAAGAAACAGTATACCTAATACACCATTAGGTAATGCCTTTTATAAAAAAAATTATGAAACGTCGTAGTGTAAAACTTGTGTAAATGCAAGGAGCTTTGACACTCCTTTTGTGTGAATGAAAAGCGTTTTAAAACAGGCATGAAGAAGAAACAAATCGGATCAGTAAGAGAGGGGGTGCTTAATTCGCTCATTGCACCTGATATTCAAAGATCCTCGTCTACATCTTGGTCACACGTTGGCCACTGCAGAATATCCTTCCAGAATGTGTAATTAAATATTTCTTGCATTTCCATCTTCTTTTGTCTTAGGCTGGGTCTTACAATGAATTTCGCAATAACATTATTTGATTTTTTTCTTTGGCGTTTTTCAGAAAATTCCTCATTTGAGAGGGTTGAAACAACCAATAGGTATCTAGCACAGAGGTTGTTTCAAACCTCATCGGAATTTTCAAGGCTCATTGTAACCCACTTCTAACACGTTACGGCGGTTGTTTCATATCTCAAAAGGCGAATCTTCAGATGTACAATTGAAATCCGGCAAAAAGTGGCGTAAGGCGGTCTCAAAAATCATCGATTCAATTAGACATGCTTTAGTGCTGTAAATAGGTACATAAATTAATAGTTTGTTCGAGTTTTAGCGACCAAGATGATTAATTTGATGAGAGTTAATTTTGAGAGAAATGAACTGGAATGAAAATTAGTTGTTGATGGCCACAGCACACAACCAATTCACGAATGCGTATTTCACGAGGACTGTCTCGGAAGTTGAACTCGTCCTGCAGCGTAACGGGGTCGGAACGACGTGACTGATTTGAAAATATGTCGTTAGATCGCTCTGCATGTCCTTGTTCCCTGTGTTTCTAGGCTCGCCCCAAACATACGAGATCCTTCTTTCCGAATTGGCTTATTTGGCGCGCCTACAACCCCATTTTGACCCCTGTAGACACAAATTCGCCATCGAAATCCGACATTGAAACCTTTTCAGGAAGTCGAGTTGGTAAAAATTATTTAATTTTAAATAAGTGCCTGTAATACGTCAACATTGAAAAGCCCTAAATTTCCATTTATATTAAATAAATTTTATTGGTCTATTATTATTATTAAGAGCAGTCACTGATATCTTGTCCAGTTTACTTTTCGAAAATTATCTTAATTTCTGTTGATTGGTATGGTAATTTTTTTAGACAAGCTAAATATTACTATCGTTGGAAATTAGGTCATTACACACTACATTTGACTCAGCGTCAAAATTGCGAACAAGATTGCAGCCTAACTGATTTTACGATAAAAATGTCGGTTTTGCGAAATATTTTACTCGTCGGTTTTTACTGAAAGATCCAGGGTTTTGGCACGGGAACGAGGATTTTACACCATGGATCTACTGTAAACAATTTTTTGATCATACCGTTGGAAAGCTGAGCTTTTGGGCCGAAGTTTAGAGTTACAGTACGAAATCAACCGGCGGATTCAGTTAGGCTTTCACACGTTTGAAAAAACTGTACATTTCCGAGATTTTCGAGACTTCACTATTCGGGCTCATTATTCATTATCTGAATCTTCAAAAAGTTTCATTTGGCACTAGGATTTAGCATTCAACGCTCTTTCCAACGATATAATCACATTTGAACTTTGACAGAAAAATGAGGGACTTATGGCCATTTTAGTGACTTGGAGTCGAAAACACGAAAAAAAAATCTTAAAAGTGAAAAAAGTCGGATTTTGAGCGGCACAAAAAACGTTATGTGGCGATGATTCTACGTGGAATAACACAAATTTAAACAAACCGAGTCTCAAAACTCTCAAGTTATAGGTACTTTCCAACCAAATTCACTAAACTATACCTAAGTACTTGTATAATAAATTAATCGATTAACCTCTTTATTAATCGTAGTAGGAAAATTTGTTCTAATTTCTGTAGAATTATAGACTACTACTACAGCCTGAGTTCAATAAAACCATTTCATTACCCTTACAATTAAAAATGCAGTGACGCCCAAGTCTTTGTCGGTCTGGCGAATGCAAGTGCGACGTGGCGGGAGAAAGTTCAAGCGTTCTGTTTGCTGGGTGGCCGCTAGAGTGCTCGGGTCTGTTGATCCTCGGCAAAAGTTGAGCGGAAATGCTTGATCGAGTTGTCGAAAATTTTATTACAATTCGAAGACTTTTTGTAACTCTTACGACTTCTACACGTTAATTTAAACGAAATAGCGATCCTGATGAGCCACCATAATTATCGTAATCAAGTGAAGAACGGGCTCAATAAGCGAAAACAATAATTCTTGTAAGAATTTTCATAAAAAGCCCTTCGATCGGGGCCGGATTTAAGCGATGCACAGTGGGGCCAAAGTAGTCAAAACGTGGCGGAAATCCGAAAATTGTAAACCGCATCTAGTCGATTGATTTGTTGTGGATGTGTTAGTCCACAATGTTTTGGATGTGTTAGTCCACAATGTTGTGGATGTGTTAGTCCACAATGTGCATGTCATGTACATCCACAATGTGTATGTCATGTACTCGTATGTGCATCCGGAGCAAAAATTGATTTGGACTTCCACAGGAAGGAGAAAATGTGTAGTGATGATGAACGTTGGGGTTTATACATTTTTGCAAGAATTTGAGTACATGCAACAACGACTGAACCTTATTCATACTAATGTACTAAGACTGGAAAATTAGCTTTCATGATGCGTTCATTTCAAATTTTGATAACTCATGTAGACCAGTGAAATTGGAAACAGCTGTCAAAATAGTCCGGGATTAAGCGTGGTGAAGGTCGGATTCCACTTGGGGCTTGTTTTTTGAGTTCCCTAGAATACGATTTAAAAAACAAATCGTGCGCAAATTGTACGCATTATGAATTTTTATGTTTTTGTACGTGATGCCGTCCTAAAATGATTTAAGCATTCTACATTTGACTTTCAATGGTGTGATCATAATCCATCATCCTGTTGGTAATCGGTAAGTTTTTGGTTGAAAACGTGACAGATTCCTCACCCCTAACAGGTCAGAACAAGCCCCCGACTGTGCACAAAGTTCTGAATCACGGTTCACAAATAATTTCACACCACTATTAAAATTTCAAAATAATGCCGCTGGTCATGTGTTATTACTGTTTTCAGGCCTGACAATACAGAAAATTCAGCGGAAACTCCCTTAACACGTTCAGCGCGGATGATGTTATAATATAACATCATGCCACTCTTTTGCCGGGTACGGGTGATGGCATAAGCCATCAAGGGTTGTTTGCGAGCGCTCCCTACACTTTTCTCTCCAGAAATGATTAGGAAGGGATGAAACGGGCTATGAGTGTTTCCATCATATTTCTTGTCGTTAGTGTAAAATAAAATTTATTTGAAACTCATAAAAACTATTTAATAGTATTAGTGTTTATAAAAGACATCTATCTCACGTTTTCATCAAATTAACTACCAGCTACATAATACGAATTTCCGCCCAGTTTTTTTTTTTTTTGGGGGGGGGGGGGGGGAATGTATTTTTTCTGTAATAAATATATATTATTCTGTTTCAATAATATATTTTTACTTCCAGACTATCTGTTATTTACTGATTAATTAATTTTTTCAACTGTAATATATTATACCTTGAAATACGGGTTTTTGCTATGATCAAAAATCAATATAATACTTAAAACATATCATGTCATTGAGTCACATGGAGGGGTAATGATAGGGCCCGTTTTCGTCACGAGACTCAGTTTCCTTCGTGCACATAATCCCAATTTTTCTCTCGCTATATTCGTTCAGACCACGAGCACCACACCATCATCAGAATGATATATTTCCGCGGGTACTATCAGACCAGTATTTCAATCCCTAATGGCGGTGTTAGGGGGGGCGGTTGTTTCCTCTTTGAAGATTCACCACAGAAATGAGAAGGAGACGGGGAGATATTAAATCTAACAAATGACATTAATTATCGAGCTCCAGATAAGGAAATTATAAATGACCCGTGGTCTGAGCCGTGTAATGAGAAAATCAAGATGAGGAAGGAAATGGTGCGGTGGGGCGGGTGGGAAGGAATGATTGGTGTGGACCAAAGATATTATTTTCCCTCCCCATCCGAAGCAATAATCTCGGACATTTTTCCTATGTGCTCCTATAATAAAGTTTGCCGACGGGTACGCAGTGCTCCCCTCTGTGCGAGGGGGTTTCTTCGCTTAGTGACCGGATGTTTGAAGGTGGACTCTAATAATAAGATAAGCGTAATCACTCCTCCTTCACCATGAACATGGTGCTTGTAATTTGTGTTTGACACATCTTACGACGATAATGTTATTTGAGGTTGTGTATCAGTGCAGTTGAATTTGGGCTTTTAGAACTAATTACACGTAGCTATGTTTCCAGACATGGGACGTGAACAACTATAGCTAACAAGATTGCTAAACTGCTAGATGAACTAGGTGTATACCGATCCTCCACCAAGTGATGAAAGGTACGTAAGCATCAGTCGGATCAGGTTTGACAAGGGTCTATAGCTTCGTCTATTTAGGGACTCAAGTAGAAGCAAATAATCGCGTGAGTTCGGAAATATAAAGGCGAATCGATGCTGTTTTGGCTTACCAAAGCAATTCAAGAGCAAACTCTCATCACGAACTACTATGTGCAGACTTTGTAAGTTGGTGATCAGGCCAGTGTTAATTATTCTTCTTAAAGTTGAACATCAACAGCCTTAATGAGTTGGCCTAACAAAGAATCAAGCGAACCATCCCTAGAAGAATCTTTGGTGTCGTGAGTTTCAGCCAATTTCGCCTTATCGTTGTTGTCCCAACCTATCTCAAAGGCTGTAGACGAGAGAGCTTTCTCACTTTATAACCCCACTAAAGATAAACTGAGAAACCGTTTATCTATTGAGGTGAGCCAGAGCATTTTGACAGTGAAGTACTTCCTCCTGGCTGAGGGATTGAATTGCACAAAATTTTCACTGTCAAAGTAAATTGTCTTATAATTCAACTCTCACATGTGAGGATGACCACGCAAACATGCAAAGTGAAGATGAGTTGAACGAGGTATTGAATGACTTCTGTCGAAGTGTTGTGAAGGGTAATTGTGGTTCGATTTGTAGTGTTTTTTTTTCTAGGGTAACAGTGGAAATATTTAGGAAAAAACTTAAGACTTGAAGGGTCCGCACTAGAAAGGCCGTGCAAGGTTTCACTCACTAAAAAGCCACTAACCCTTATCCTCTTGTCCTAATCCACCCAGAAATCACTTATTCAGCGTTATCGGAGTTGAGTCGATCACTGGGCGATGTCACGTGCCCTTCTGTGGGTAAAAAATTACCTTCTTATATTTTTTAGTGAATGTAAATTTCCTAGATTGATTGATTACCTTTGCCTTAATTTCTTATTGTCCTTTGAATTAATTGTAGATTGATACATACCTAGCAACTTAGAATCTATTTTTGCACAAGTTTTCGAAGTTTTTGCACAAGACTTCAGCCATTTTAAAAAAATTTATATGCGTATTGTTTGTGGCTTGGAAAAGTTCAACCTACCTAGATAAATCTTTTTGTGATAAAAAAGAAATCAAAGCCTGCCAAACAAAAGAAACATTCTTACGCAACTTTAATGACTGAAAAATGAATATTTCCGTGTGGAAAGCAAATAAAATTTGTTGTCATGTTTTCTAAGTATAACACCATTTCGTTTTGGCGTTTCTAACAGGTTATTTCCATATTTTTAACCCGATAATATCATTATATTATATTGACCTTCAAGTGAAGAATCATCAGCGGTCTGAATGACCGCTCCCTCCTCTTGGAGACAGGGGTCAATTTGACCGCTCCCTCCTCCTGAGAGCTCAAATCGTCCCTCCAAACTGAAGGTTAAGGCTTCGTGAGTGAGTTATAGCTGAATAATTCATTATAGCTGCACAAAACCGAGGCACCTGGCGTTCTAGTCGTAGAAGGCCATGATCGTGGATTGTAAAGCCAAACAGCAGCACTAGCAAGTTTAATTTTTCGTTGGATTTCGTTAGGGGTGCTGTCTCAACGGGAACGCGATGCAGACCGACTGACGAAGAGGCCGTCAAGGCGATGACAGATTGATACGACCCTATCAAAGCATCGGGTTCAGGGATCCTCTAGGGACATCCGAATACAAATCGACAGCTCGTGAAGCGGTAACAGCCACCGCGTATAAATACTCGTTCGATGAATTTGCGAGTCAAGAAAAAGAGGAGAAAAGTTGGGTAAAGTGATAAGCAATATGCTGCTCGGTGGAGGAAGAGGATCCGAAGGAGCTGTAGATTACAAAGAGAATACGTGACTGAACTCCTCCGGAAAACGTGTCTTCACGAAATCGCAGTTTCTCACAAACACTAATCTCCCACGAGCGACACCTGTGCTTACACACATCACCTTCATCTTTCCCCGATCAGAGCCAAGTCCGGGATTCTCCCCAGCTCACGGATTTATTCCCTCGCGTTTTCGCGGAAAGAGAAAAAAAAACACATATACGAACCACCAGCTCCGGCACCTACGGGAAATGTGTCAATATACCATGACGTAGATAACATTTCACAGTCTCAATCTACGTGATTTCCACCTTATGTTCGTGAATTGGATGCTATCGTAACTGGGGCAGAATGATCAATTTTCGGAGGATCAGTAGCAAATACGAGGGGGCTGCTGGAGAAAGTGAGATAGTGGCATGTTTTTGGACATTCACGTTTTGGCACACGCACAAGCAGAACTTATTATTAATTAACGAACATAAATTAATAATAAATTAATGAAACAGCAAGTACATTCCAACCTGAATGTATGATTTCCATGTTCTACATTGTGCAAAAAAAAAAAAAAATTCAAGTTCCCAACTCGGTAGGTTTGATATAACAGAATAAAATAACCAAGAATTCTTTCCTTTATTAATAAAGGAACATACAGTAAAACCAAAAGTAGGAAAATAACTCAATTATGCTTCTGGTACATTGAAATATAATTACAAAATCCACAGTCATGCAGCATGGCTATAAGAGCAAATTTTCGAAGAAATAATCTGTTTAATGTAAAAAATCTCTATTTTACTGGTTTGATAACAAATTTTGTCTCTATTTATTGCCGAGTTCCACCTCAGCTTATAGTTTTTCCAACGATGAACACGATCGTGAAGTCCGAATTGCGATATCCCATTCCGTTATGAGATTACAGCAGATGAAACGTGAAGAACATCAGATTCTCAAGAAACAACCACGGCTCTTCACCTTCAAATTGCTCCTGTTTGGGAACGGAATAAGATATCGCAATTCTGACTTCCCCATTAAAAATATATATTTTGGAAGGTCTTTCTGAGTCAAATATTCTACTAGGAGCTCCTTAAAGTAGTGGTAGTGAAATTTTTAGGCATCACTCTACATAACAATTCCAAATTCTTGATTCAGAAAAATCATCGTGGACTTATGGTGGATTTCACCACCTCGTGTTAAGGTTCGAGCTACCGCTAACGCTGAGTCAGCGGAAAAAAGGAGTTTCACCACTACGATTTAGTCGTAATCCTAGGATTACCGAGGACGCAAAGTCCCAGATTCTGATCCGTAGGTACTCATCCTCGTGTTAAGCGTTAACACCAAGTGTTACCGTGGCTTTATTGGACGTTTTTTGTTTTGTCTCGTTGTGTGAAGTCTGTTTTGTGTCGTCTGTTGTATTTTGTGTCTTTATGTTGTTCGTTCCGATTGAAATTTTTCGGAAATGGCATACCGTCGACTTCCATTCGAAGATGGTGAGGAGGAAAGGCGGGTAATCGTACTCCAATCCTGTCACTCAGGGAAATCTGCATCGATCATAAAACTCAACAGCTACACTCTTGCAGTCATCAAGAGTTTAATGTAATGAGATGAATCTTGGCCTTAGCTTGGCTCTTCACACTCGGTGAACGTATAGACAAGCGGATGATAACACCTACAAAGTTGTCCTCTGACAACGAAAACGAACCGGTGGTCAGGTGTCTGAGAGCCATGTACAGCTTGTGTATCAGGTATTGCTGTATTTTTGGAATAAAAAAATATCAATTCAGTTTTGTCGTCTCTATAGAATCTGTGTATAGATACGTACACAGACGTAGTTCAGACGTGCCACATTATGATGAACTACAATATTGATCGGTAAAAAACGAATTATGGACCTACCTGAGTTATATCACTTTCGATCATCCTCAACAAGGACGAGAAAGTTGATACAACTATTAATTAATTATTAATATGGCTTTACTGAACTTGCCAAAACTGTGAAAAAATCAATGCTGGTGTTTGTAATTTTGGAGCTATCCGCTTTTGATCATGAACGCCTCAAATATACACTATCACTCTTTTTATCAATTGTTATCTGAGTTTTGCGGAGGAAAACGAATCCAGGGCCACTTATCTTGAAGCTAACCGTGGACTAAGTAACGTTGGTGAAACCGTCCCTCATTCTCATGGCGAAATGGATTTTCTCGTAACTCGGAGATACCCTTAACACCGAGTGTTAGCTAACCCCACTTTAACACTCACTTGGTGAAATCCACAATTAGAGGATGAATCATAATCTTTGGTATGATGATAAATTACACAAGGCGGCAATATAAATAAGTAACAACATTAATAAGTATATGACGCAAAATATCGTACATATTTAAGGAGTGGCATTTAATTAATTTATTGAGTAGAGTTATCAACCAACACTATATGAAATCTTTATATACACGCGATTCGACGACTCAGTTTAACTGCTTGCTCTTGTATTCGTGGATTCCACAAAGCTAAAATTTATAACTGGGGATGACAGGTGGAGCAATCGTATGGAGACTGCATGCAGTTCTTGCTTCTAAATAAAGAACCGTCTTGCGGTAAAGAAATTAATTAGGTGAGAAATAGGTGGGCAGGTCAAGGAGGGAGAGATCCTTGAAATGAGGAAGAGGACATGGTTGTGCGAGTAATAGACAGCGACGAACTCTCGAGCCTGCAATGCGTAATGAGCCCTTCAATTATGAATACTCCTCGTGTCCGTTGCAGGAGGCACGTTGACACTAACTTGACCCAATTATTAAAAATCTCCACTCTCCGTGCTCGAACGTCTGTATGTTTATTAAAGAATGTGGTCGGTGTGAAAATGACAATTTCTCACTGTGATGATAGACGGCGCCTGCAGCAATTTCCTTCCTAGAGCGCGATCACAATAGGGTGATGTGAACGACGACCATCGGTACTGAATTGACTGGGTGTTGTGTTGACGGGACCGCGTATCTATACCACACACCTACCAAAAATGCCGTATCCCGTACACCAAAGTTGTCCTACCACGGCACAGGAATAGGGCTTTGAGGCCATTGAGGAATAGTATCATTAAGGCCTAATGACGAAAACCAGGACATTTCGCGTCCGGGTAGATCTTTGAGCTGGAACCAGGACATTTCTCCCAAAATAAGGACTGTCCTGGACAAACCAGGACGTTTGGCAACCCTGGGTGTAATGAACCCATAAAAAATTAGATCAGTTTGCGGCCTCTCGTGTTTTACTTTATTTGATAAGAAGAGACATATCAGGGTTTGCCATACGTTTTTTTCCGCGTTCCTATTCATTCTTGTGACTTGGAATAGTTTTATACAGAGGCAAATGTACAGCATGCGATCTAACGTGACTGTGTTCTAACCATTCTTTGTCACTTTCGGGTTGGTGTGCACATATTGCATGCCAGAAAAAGACAGGTTTACATTCCCCACACATCCCCATCAATCTCAGTGAACGAATAGGTACGAATATCCTTTACCATCTCACGATCAGGTCGGTCTGGTTGCAATAGGACCAAAACTAACTGCATTCTCGAAAACTGAATTGTTTGCTTCCTCAGAACTTCAAGAGGTTTTTCAAACGTCAATGAATGAAATGGATGATGATAATGAACGATCTACTCGATTTCTTGTAACAAATATAATGTAGTATTATGTGACATAGTATAGTCACATATGTCAATGAGAAAATATTTCGACTGAACTGCAATATATTTATATATATTTATATAACCCTACGATACAAACATACCTTGATAGGACATTATTACTAACATCTGGATCTGCCACACCCAATACTCCAATTGAGAGTTTGGGAATAAAAACAACGTAAGCAACCAAACCAATCTTTATTACAAATAAAGTAGAATTCCCAAGGTACATAATACATGCAAAAATTTGTATTTATTTTACCAGCAATCTGACAGGAGTAGTTAAAACCAATCACTCAACTTATTCAAAATCTCATCAGTGTTCAGTCTTAATAGAAAAAGACTCAGTGCAAAAAGTAAATAATGATGAAAAATAGATGACACATAAACTCTAAAGCAAACAATACCTACCTACTTTGAAAACAGGAAGCAAATCTCAACATTGAATCACTCCGTTTATGTCCAATCATTTCTTGCACATGAATTTCATGTGTTCTGGCGCATTCATCACAGGAATACTTCGTCTTCTGTCTTTTGCGCTCTTACAGAATACACATCTCCCCCAATATTAGTGGCCAAGAACTATCAGGTATTTTTTGGTATTTCAAGTAATTAACACCAATAAACACCTGGTAGCAACGGCCATTATTAACACTATGGCCCAACATCTACATGGTACACGTAGATCAGCTAAGGCAGGCATGCGAACGCCAAATTAGAGGGGGAAATGAATAACATGAATCTGTACTGCTTCGCAATCAATGAATTACGGAGACTAGATTTTGGCAGTCAACAACTTATTGAAATTGTTGAGTTTGTTCACGTTCAACTATTGGTCTCCAGTTCATCCGAATAGATGCTGATTATAATCAACAAATAATACAGATAATTATCTGTATTAATTGTTGACAAACCAAACAAGTTTAGCCCTGAGCTGCAGAGGTTGAACGTCTTAGGATATCGAAAATCCACATTCAGCATGGCTATAAGAGCGAATTTTCGAAGAAATAACTGGTTTTATGTAAAATGCCTCCATTGAAGGACTTGATTTCCGCGAAGAACATCTCAAAGATCAACCACGTTTCTTCATCTTCAAGTACTCGTGTTTGAGAACGGATTAGGAATTCACAATTCTGATTTCACCATCGTTCAGCGGTTCAGCGTAAAAAAAACCCTTATGATGAGAGGTCGCTTGTCAGATTGTTTCAATTTGGGGATTAATGAGTACCCCCCCCCCCCCTAAAACTTCCAAAACCTCTCAGCCTATAGATTTTTCAATGCTGAACACGATGGTGAAGTCAGAATGGCGACATCTCAATTCCGTTATCAGAAGACTAAACACGAAGAACATCTCAAGTAACAACCACGTTTCTTCATCTTCAATGTGCTCCAGTTTGAGAACGAGATAAGATATCACAATTTTGAAGTCACCATCTTGTTCAGCATAAACAAAACCTTTAAAATGACGGTTACATGTCAGAATGTTTCATTTTGATAATCTATGGGTAATATCCTCCCTAAAACTCCCCAACCCCCCACCCCTTAACGTGGCCCGATTCTGCCCATCTACGAATTTAGCCTTTAATTGCCAAGACGGATTTTTTGTGCAAATTTGAGCTTTTTATCTTAATTATTCCGAGAGAATTTTTATCGATTCATTTTTTCCTGTTTTATATCTTGATTTTTTTCATTGTGTATCAGCCATGATGGTTTTAGATGGTACGGATTGATGAAGAATCGAAGGCAGAAGTGTCTGGTTTCAATGGCTTCATACGCTCGAAAATTATCACGGTCATAAGTCAAGCACAGGAAAGGAAGTTTCCTTAGCGAGACGGACAATGTGACAATGGCAGCTGAGTCCAACGCCACGCGACCGGAGCTGCCGGTGCCAAAAGCTTCTCAATGCACATGACGAACGATCGTGTGCCGATTCGAACCCCCTTGAACTTGAAATGTTAATTGAAAGGGTGTCAGGCCAACTGGAAGAAATATTGCTACAGGATCGTTCAATTAAGATCTGCCTTCAAAGCCTTGTGAGTGGTTAAGTGTATGATGGCGCTCCCGATAAGAAGGTCGGTGCACGGGGGTAAAGATGGATTTTTTTTATTACTTTTCGTCCAACATATCCATTCTGTTCTATTGAATTTGAGTTACGCTTCAGTTGTTGAAGTATAGTACAAGGAACAAGGGTGGACGAAGTTGGGTGTGATGGATGAGATAAATGCTGAGGAATAAAAAGAACGGACACGCGTTGCGATCGTTGGCTCTGAGATGAAAATAATCCCAAATTCAGACCTGCACGGTCGGTTCTTCATTTCATGCAAAAAGTTCTTTAATTCACCAAGACAATAAGATTATAAAATTAATAATTTATATTTAATATATTATTAATATATTAAATATTACTGTCGGGACTTTGAAAAAATTATTGTCGAACATTACTCGCTAAGTGCATGACATCACTAGGAAAAAACTGAAAATTCTTTTATCTTCTTTGTGCAGATCATGAAATGGTAGATGAAACGTTTATGGAGATGATGAATAAATTACAAATAATTTGCACTTAACAGTATAAAGAGTTATCATTGATTATTATAAAATAATTGTTAATTATCATTAATTATTAATAATAATTATTATTTATTAACTCGATGTCTTAACACCAATGTGCTGCTCGAGTCAGCAGGGACAGTATGAACATGACCCGACAGGCTGCCACATGATTCACCCTCATGTTGAAAAACTTTTTTTTCATTGGTCGATTCATATTGTTCATCACCGAAGATAATAAAGCAAAAAAACACTGCAAATTCTTGAACAACTTGACACATTCGTGAAGTAAAGAGTTATTTCGCAAGTTAAAGTAGTAAATAATTCAAATGAGTGCGTCGTGTTCTGTTGAGAGGTTTCAACCACTTTCGTTTGCGTTTTCAATCTTTGACGTACAAACGCATAGCTGACGCCAAAAGGAGCAGCGAGTGGCGAGAATGGTGAGGAAAGGTGTGGTGAGGTGAGGTGAGGTGAGATGGGAGGAGCGGCGAGGTGTGGTGAGGTGAGGTGTGGTGAGGTGAGGTGAGGTGCGGTGAGGTGATGTGAGGAGGGGAGCGGAGTCGCCATGGATGATGTAAGTCGTCAATGACTCCACTTCTCCGTCTCCTAAAAACATAGCAATCCTCCTTCAACTGCTTGAGATCACGTGGTCCGCTTGAGATCACGTTGTCCGCTTGAGATCACGTTGGCCGCTTGAGATCACGTTATTCACTTGATATCTCAATATCCTATTGATATGTTGTTGAACTCCCTCCACGACCCACCCTCCTCCCATTACATCCTCCTCCCCTTCGCCCTCCTCCCCTTACATCCTCCTCCCCTTCGCCCTCCTCCCCCTACATCCTCCTCCCTCCACCCGTCCCCCTCCCCTCATCGCCCTTTCCTTCCTCCCACCACCCTCGGCCAGAAACCTAGTGAATATCATTGTATTGTCATCCATTCGCGACCCATGTTCAAAATTTGAAGTATCTACCTCATCATCCAAATTTAATTTGTTTAATCAAATAGGTACTTATTGTTCAAACAATTTCACAGACCAGAAACCGAATGAATATTGCATTTTCATCCAGTTCTTCGAAAACTCAATTTTTATAAACATTGGAGATGAGACGTTCTTCCATCATCGGGTAGGATCGTAGTACGGTCCATTATTAGTCCATCCCTATTACAACTGAATTACAATAATTGTTATTATTTAATCGAATTACAATTGATTTAATCTCAACTCACCGGGAACAGCTAGGAAAATTTAATTTGAATTAAAATACGAATGTGAGGGATGTTATTGTCACCGATTCAGTACATTCGATTGGAATCGCCTCCTGCCAGAACATCTTCGATCTCGTCGTCTTCGCCTGCTATTGCGACCTGCGGCCGTCTTCGCCTGTTCAACGGCTTCGGCGGTACTGGAGGCAGCTGAGGGCATATCCGTGGGTCAGGAAGCGGTGTATTGAACTTGTCTTTCATATCCGCTATTTTCTTCTTGAGGTCGTCGTATTCCCCCGTCGCTCGATTCATTCTTTTCCTCAAATGTCTCGTACGAGTTTGAAAATCCTTTTCTGTGTGGAGATTGAGATTTATCGATGTTATATGTGAAACACAACTAAGGACCTATTCATACACAGGTACTTGTAGATTCTAAAGTCGGTAGTGGTGTATTTTCAAAACCTTACCTTGTTGGTTCAAAAGTTTGATCTTGATGTGCGCAATTGAATAGTACAGGGTGAGCTCAAACGAAACAATGATATTCCGAAGATTTATAGGAAATTTCATGCTGAATAAAAAAGTTCGAGTGAACATTGGTCCGAAAACGAGGCTTTCTGTGAGAAAAATGTATAAAACATCGTGTTTTTTCCCTCTTTTCGTGAATTCCTCCCAAATGGCTTCATGTTTCAAAATACGTACAGAAGAGAACATTTTAGAGCATTAAACTTTGGTTGGAATGGGACTAAATGGGATTTTTTAAAAATATTAGTAAATCGTTGAAAAGGAGAAAGTTGAGTCAGTATGAATCCTACCTCAACACCTGGACTGTGTCTGGTTGATACGCAACGAAATGCAACGAGAACATTTATGTTGCTGGTATGAAGAATATGAGTATTCACAACTCGAGAAAATCACAGCAGGCGTACCGCAGGGAAGCGTTTTAGAACCCCTGCTCTATCTATTGTGCCAATAACAGGAGAAAAACCGGAGACACGTTCGCAGATGATACTGCAATTTCAGTTGTTGCAGATTCAGTAGAGAAATCGTTAGAAAAACTCCAAGAATAAAAAGAATAAAACTTCAAGAAAAAAATATATTACCAATCCCTCTGGTACTAATATGGCATATGGTATGGTATTCCGATTTAGTACCAGAGGGATTAGTAATATATTTTTATATGGCGTATGCGAAGTCCCTCGGCTTGACATTAGGTGCCAAATTAAAATGTAAAGAGCACGTAAAGAAAGAAGGAAGAACTATGTATGAAGTTCAGGAAACTGTATGAAGTGATCCTGTACATGACTGTGCTAATGCTCATTTGGACCTATGGCATTCAACAGTGGGGTTGCACAGACGAGTACATTGATCTATGGTCACTATTCATTTCAGGTCAGCGTGCCATCTGAATGCTTAGATGAGTGGTGAATTATTTTGAACAGCTGTATGTCATTGTGTAATTTTTTCAAGGCAAAGTTTTCCGCCTTCTTCGTACCTTCATGGGCCAACCGTAGCTCTTCTTCACGCTCTGCTTCTGTTTTTCCATCTTCAGGGAGCTCCGAAACTATGAAATATGACAGCCAAAATGTTTATTACACACTACATAATAATATTATGGAATATTATGAAAATCATAATATTATTATGAAATAACTGGTTACTCATACAATATAATATATTACTACCTACTACAAATATCTTATATTATAAGGTATTTGAAGTAGGTAGTAAGTCACACTTACAGCCTTCCGTATCTTCACCTTCTGTGTCCATAGTTGAAGGTGAAGTGAGTCGGTAATACTCGTAGATCAAGATTGAGAGAGTGGAATCACGTATTAGTGTAATCTCTAATGATAGGGATACATAATTACAATCATTATCGTAGAATCATAGCCGTCGATATGAAGTGTTTATAATAACATACTACGGTCAATAGATTCAAAGTATATTTTTGTGGCTCTAGTGAATGTCAAGTCCAAAATTTGCAAAAACGACTCAAGTCCACCAATACCTACTGCCTTGTTAATGAAAAATTCCAAAATTGTCGAAAATGGGGTTTTTACGTACCTTTCCTGAATTCAACCCCACCATTGGTGTCACGAGTGTACAACGGGTCAAGTCCCAAATGTTTGGTACGTTCTAACTTTATTCTTGAATATTGAAGAGTTGACCAATTTGAACGAGTAAGATAAGTAGTTGAGGAATACTATAAGCACCGAAACAATTTCTTGACACCATTAAAGGCTTTAGCAAAACATGTAAAACTTTTAATTGTGAATAGTCAAAATTCACCTTTTTGGACTTCACTCATTATTCATTGCAGCCACACATTTATAATACAACATATTTGTAATACAAAGTATTATGTTGTACCCAATGGGCAAAACATTCATTGACTGGAAAAAGTTATCAATCCCCGAAAAACTGTATCTGCCCACATTGAGGTAACTTGGGGTGCTCAATTCTTAGATTGTTCCAGTCAATTTACGTTGGTATTTCAGCTGTTTTCAATCCCATATCTTCAATCCCACCAATTAATTTTTTTTTACAGCCCATTATCTCGTACTTTGAACCTAGCAGAATTTCTTAAACGAACTGGTTGGTCAATTCAACACAGAAAGGAGACAAACCACCTGACAAAACGCAAAATGATCAAAGAAATTATGAAATGAAAATTATGTTGTCGGTTCAAGACATGAGTGCATCAAGATACAAAATATACCCACCACAATCCAAAATAACTTCCAAAAGTAGTGTTGCGAACACCCGAATGGGTGGGAGTTTCCCTTAAGACCCGTTGCTCATACAATAATTCATCGGATATGGCACAGTTTTTCATGCTTTTAGGATTAGGTGAGGAGTTGGGGCCCCATGAAAGAGGTTGAGAAGGGACT
This sequence comes from Stenodema calcarata, assembly GCA_963920205.1. NCBI lineage: Eukaryota > Metazoa > Arthropoda > Insecta > Hemiptera > Miridae > Stenodema > Stenodema calcarata. The sequence continues at coordinate 25,087,353 of OY986056.1, read as the reverse complement.
ATTTTATTGGTCTTTTCCGGAGCTGGTTCGCCTTTTCAGCTCGGCAAACACACCTGCTACTGCACTAAAGTGCTGTCTTAAGAGTGTCAAGTTTGTCGGAGACACTGATTTTACTACGGCTTCAACAATATCAAACAGGATGATGGTGTGCATTGAGACTTCTTCATCCGTACATGTACCATTAAAGATGTTATATATTGGATATATTATTAAATAATAAATCTTCCATTACCAATTCGGTGCAAGAAAAATGGAATCAAGCAAGAGCAAAAATACATAACGCAACGTATTATACTGAGCATTGGAGTGGAAGGACCTCAAGAACTAGGTAACTGCTAAATGGGAATAATTGAAATTTATTTCTCGTTTACATCAATTCATTCTCAACTAAGGGTAGGTTTTTTAATTTTTTCCTCGTCTATCTCAATAATAACAATTTTCACAACAAGCAAAAACAACAAATTTCAGTTTTTATATTTTAAAACTTAAAAAAACGTACAAAGAAACTTGTTCGTTGTGGGTAGTTCGTCCGTCACTTCAAAAATTCTGCCGTTAGGGATCCCTATCATCCAGCCAACTCATCCTTGGGTCAAGGAGAAAGTGGGGATGAGTTTATATATATATATATATATAAATCGAAGTCACTCCAGCCCCACGCAATGCTATGAAGCTCCTTTAGGCGCTACGCTCTAGGAATAAAAATGTATTGAGACCGTCTATATCTCAAGAGGGCGATAAGGATTGGGAAGGGATTGACAAGACGACGTGTTTAGAATGTTAGCCCGAGCTTTTCCCACCTGGCAGCCTCTGGGATGGGAAGAGAGGCCTCGTAACGACCTCATAGCCGAGGATAACAGGGCAATCCATGTCCTCGTAATGGGTGTAATCATTCAAAAGGAAAACTCATCCATCCCCCTCTCCACCGCCTTTTCAACGTTTTCACCGAGAATACCTATCCAAACTCTAGAAATTGTGGTTTAGGGGAAGAATGGAAGGGAGAGGAGGCATAAGAGGTTTTTGTCGGAGAAATGATAGAGGAAGAAAAGTTGTTTGGGCTTTCCGGTGTCGGAAAAGTCATCGAAAAAGTTTTACTTCCCTCGAAATGAATAGGAGGCAGAAGGGAATGAAAGAATGGGAATATTGCGGTCGTAAGAGATGAATAGCAGTATTTATTGTCAAATCTTTTTGAAGTAACATGAAATATAATTTGCCGTGTTTTAGCACAATACCCTGGTGCGTTTTTCTAGCTACAGACTGTCATGATGTTGTACCTAATGAATAGCCGACTGGTAATTCTGCTAAACCAGGGTCAAATTGGTAGTATCGTAGCAGCTGTCCATCATATAATCTTGATTCTGCCAGAGTCCAGATTTCATCAAGCCTTATTTTGTCGTTTCAGACCGTTCTATACGCATTATCCTATCAACATCAGGGAATTATCTGCAGTTTTCCTGAACTAAAAGTCATTCTCAGCACCTAAATATTCATGAATTCGAAAGTGAAAAGGACAATTTTTAGAATCTTTCTCTTTAAAATTTCATTGTGGCATATGTTTGACTGTGTCCAGAAATATGATGTGACTTTATTTTAATTGAAAATAATTTCTTGGGGCTTGTAAAGGATTCTAAAGGCTTGAGGACTTGTTTATAGAGCATAAGTTTACTCACCACCGACAAAACGGAGTGACGTCCCATAAGCCTGTATAATTTCCTGGATTTGAGACGTAATTCCTCGCGCTTTTTCTTGACATGTGCCTTCCACCGTAATTTGGCAACTAGCGTAATTGCCAAGTACTATGCCTTATTGGCATAATATCAAAACAGAGTTAAAAAAGGCCATTGAAAATCCAAAATAACCTCAATACTTTAGGGACAGTCGTTTTTTTCCTTCTGGATGAATAAGTATAGCTCGTTGTACGATAACTAGTTTTCACATAATATGCAGACGCAATATTAATAGCAAATATCGGTACTTTGAAGTTGCATACCGCAGCACTTGGTCAGACGATGACAGCACCAATATAATCGACTAAAGAGTTCCAGAATCAAAGTTCCTGAGTACAGGAGCTTTATAACGACGTTTGTCAAGATTCCACCCTCGAAATCTCCTCTTCTGAAGTGTACTAGGTTGGGAAAATGGTTCTATAATCCGTGTTCGACGCCAGCAAGCGGTGACTATGCCAATAAAATGGAGGCCCTTATTGAAGCAATTAAATGAAGAGGGCTTGGAAAATAAGGCAGGTAGGGATTGGATGGAGGTGACACGCTCTACGGCCCCCAGGATTGATGTTCTCCCCCTATCCGTAACATCTTCCAATCTTCTCTCTGTCAAGCACTAAGAGGATTCAATCAATGCAGAGAGCAAGACGAGCGGACCATCTTATCTAGGAAAGGTCTTTTTCCACATTTCAGCATTAGCATATTAAAGGAAAGCCTTTTTTTGGCGGGAAGGAGTGAGGAGTGATAAGGGGGTTCTGAAATTGGAAAGCTCCGGTACAGCTTGGAGAGAAATGAGTGACGAGATAAATTTCTGCTCCCGAACCAACAAAAAAAAAATTATTTTATGAATTATTACAATTGCCCTGACTTCGTCCATGGGCAGGATGAGGTATGGGGTATATGTATAATATATTATACTCGGTCACCTCATCTCCTACCTTCCTCACTACTACCGTCACCGATCGTACCTAACTCCCAACTTCATGTGGTCCCACCAGACCGCCTCTGCACCTCCATAGAGCTCATATGAACCGGATAGTCCGGCGATTTATGTCCGAAAAAGGAAGTTCGAGTGGACCGTCGGGAAGACGTATGGTCATTCGGAATTGGGTTACTTGAACGGTGGTTCAATCTGACAGGCTCGACTACGGTATCTACTGAAGAGGCCTGCGTATCTCCTCAAACGTAAAGTACTATGATATTGACGTCGAGGTCAATTACTGGGAATCACTACATAATCAGTGGTAATCACTAATTTTTTCTCATTAAATCATTAAACCGCCAATGATGCATTTCTGTGCGTCAAAGAATTATCAAACTTGAAAGATATTTGATATTTGAATGTAACTGTAATCACTAATGTTTGAAGTTTGAATTTTTGTTTGAATTAGCATGCTGGAATTATTGAAAATTTAATAATTGCAAGGACACTTTTGGGTGAAAATCCAACGTAGCTCTCTCATGTCTGATACCCATTCTCTGTTACTTAAAGTACCAAATTATATTCAACCAGAGAGAGTTTCTTCTGACTGCGGTTCCATTATTGGTCATCATTCAGTGGGTGGTGTGCGTGGATCGAAGTGGGATAACCGTTAGTCAGTAACCGAATTGTGGCCTTTTCAAACAAGGTGTTAACGGTTCTCTTCATCAAACTTTCATTTTCCCACACCCCATCTGTCTGAACTCGGTCTGATTTCCAATTAATCTTGTGATTGAACAACCCAAAAAACCTCACTGAATAGTTTTTCAAACCAGAAGCGTTTCACGTGTGATAGGTGGGGATGCTGAGCCTGGACGATCTATCCAGTCCGGGATTTAAATATACACTGAGGACTCGGCGTAGTAGGGAGGAGGTTGGGAGGAGATCGAGAGTTTTGTGTTGGTTCAATTAGAAGGGAAGTTCAAAGGGGAAGTTAATTCATTTAGCCCCCAGGGGAGAGGGCGAGTTGAAGCCGCTTCTCTGCCGTTCATTTGGCAGAGCTGGACTCTGCAGGGTTTTCGAGCGCCGTTCCCTCCTGCCCACAAAGGGGTTTCTTCTGAGGCGATATGGTGGTACAGGCTTCGGCCTATTCAATTTGGAAGTATTCCGTCTGCGATGTGAAAATCAACGTTAGAAAAAAACATTTTTTTCGAAGAAAAACAAAATAAATTGGAAGGAAAATACACAACCACCTGAAATAAACTACAGCTTTTTAATCTGGGTTCAAAAAGATGAAAAACTTGCGAACATTAAAAGAATCAAATATGCACTCTAAAAAAGACTGGCCGAAATGAGGTTCGCTTTGATGAGACACCACGGGTTGGGATGCTGTATCAGAAAAATAAGTGGAACATCGAGTTACCCAACAGAAATAAATCTGAACTGTAGGTAAATACATATACCCGTCGATACTGGATTCCTCTATATCTTTGCCATTCTATTTGTGGTATACCTACCTTACCGCATCTTCAGCGGCCACTGTTAGTTAAGGCCTCATCCCCTCCATTTACCAAAATATATTCACTGATTACCATTAGTGAACTAGGAAATATTTATTTGTATAGTTATTCATGTTTATTCTGAGTCTACCTCTCATTGTACAACGTACAAACGTTTATGACAAACTTGGTGGATTTGTTGAAATAGGAACAGAAGACCGATATTTCCAGAAAGGAGGTGAAAAATAAGTTGTTAGAGAGCAAACAAATAAACAGTCTCTCTAGGCATTGGTTGTACTTCTAGGTGCAATAATATTATAGGATATATTATATCCTATGAAAATACGGTCCACGAAATAAACTGTTCGTTTAGGATTGGCCTTATCTGCCCCTTGGGCGTAGCAAGAACCTTTGGAATCCATCGGTTTTGGTCCACAGTATCTGACAACTTTGTGATAATATGTGAAGACTGCAGGAGGAAAAACGAGATAAATCGATTTTTTCCGAAAATGAGTTAGCGATGGTTTTTGGTAGATTTTTGGATGGCGTAGAATCTATGGTACGATGGTTAAGTCAAAACAGGGGAAAATCAAGTTTAAAAAGCCTCAAATCGCTGTCTAAAGATTAGCGTACAGGGGAAAACTAGGTATTGATCTGGTGTAGGGTTCAACCAAACGGCTCAAGCTGAAACTCCAAACGATTGGATCAGGCTTTTCAAAATTGCCTTATGTAAGCCAAAGACCTTCATCATTGAAAAAGTAGTCAAGTACCTTATTAGAAACTGGTTCGAATTTTTAAATGCGATCTATGGAAACAAACCTCCATTGACGTCGAAGACTAGGCCAGTGAGAGAGGTGAAAATAGACAAAAACCATCCCCCGCCAGTATACCACAGAACCACATACGGCGGAAACTACTAGAGCATAGTCATGATTCCTAAAAACGGCAGTCGGACGGAAATTCAACCTTAAATGGTTGCTTACTTTACTTTACTTTACTACTAGTCATGATTCCTAATCCGAAAAAAACAAAGAATGAGCAACAACGTGAAGAATCAGGGTCAACAGCAGCAAGCGAATGAATTTATTTTTCCTGCTAAAGCCTATAAACGATGCCCCCCACTGTCAGAACCAAAATCCGACGACGTCCAATCCTTGAAGCGTTTCTGTAGTTCATCAGCTCAACTTATTTTGCCAATCTGAGCAAAATGCATTGATTTGAAAAAACGTTCATTTACATTATAAATTTTCAATATTTTGGTACACTATTTCAATTTTACAAATGATAATAAATAATAAACCGTCATTTTGATCTTTAAATTACGAGTACAATAGGGTGTAAGATACCTTGGTTCAGACCCGCATAGCACATAGATACCTCGTTTTTCCTGTGCTCAGCTGGACTTTTGGATGTTCAATGCAATATTGCCACCTTATTTAAAACTTTAACAAAAATCGATTAATTCGTCTCTTTTTACAGTGGAAAATGAATTTATTACAATTTTAAACGTCTTTAAAATTGGCAAAAGTTAAGAATACAGGCAATTTCCGAGGGAAAATTGACTCTTCCGAACATTTGGCAAAAGTGAGTTACCCCGTTTTTCCCCTGTAGTCCTAGTGTCCCTACAGACACACTACACCCTCCATCAGTAGTGTCGGTTACATTACAACGCAAGTTTACTAAATAGAATGTTGGTGTTTGGCACTTCATCGTGTCCTTTACTTTTGCTGAGTGGGAGATGAGCCTCTTAATAATTAACCTAATGGTCTACAATAAGGTCCACCGTTAGGTCCAGACGTTATTGTTCGAGAAAACACCTCTTCAATGTTTGTTTGTTGAATGCAAACATTGCAGCAGAAAAGTTATTAGTGAAAGGCCAAGTGACTGGAGTGGCAGAAGGCAAACACAATAAAGTCGGAGAGGTGTCTAACATGAGGAGACGTGGACCGCATCTACCAGAACCTACGTGGAGCCGCAATCACCACCACTTGAAAGCATCCATCAGGCCAGCTTCAATGGGGCCTTTGTGTGCTTAAACGTAATGTTAAGACTGTGTTTCCCAGTGTAAGCCTTAAACATCTCCACGGATCAAAAATTACTCATCGACAGCTGATACACAAATAACAATTTTTCAGGAGACGAAAAAAAATCCTATATCGTGTCCCTTCGACTCGAGGACTTCAAGTTTGATAATATCATTATCATCGACCACAGAGAATTTATAATAATTATTTCTTGGCAATGGTAATAGAACTTTTCACATCAATTCTACAATAGTAGATGAAATTCATTTACGTAAAATCTCTGCGTTATGTCTTTTTTCACATTATAATTTCTCAATTTAGAATCAATTTATAATAATAGACTGGTCAGTTGACTGTAATTTTGTAGTCAATCTAATTATTACATTGACAACAAAATTACAATCGACTGGCCACTCTTAGGGATAAAGGGGTCCCAATATACCCCCTGGCGGACAAGACTCCAGGAACGGATGTTCGTTATGTATTAAAATTTAATTTAATAGTATAGAAAATGAATTGCTCTTTGACTAATTGCTCTTATTAAGTACTACGAACTGTGGACTGTCAAAGACCGGAAATTATGAACAGATCGCTCTGTCGGTGAACTTTCTTACCTTTTGGCTTGCGGCCGAGCAATAATAGTGTTTCTCGTTAGAAAGATCGTATTGGGGTTCCTTTACCGTAGATTCAACATCGATTTCTACCCACTCGTCTACCTCAAATATAAATTGTATGATTGCAGATCATGCCGACTCCATTCCAATCAAAATGAACGTTTAAGCCAAGCTCATGCCGTCTGCCTCTGTGCTGCACAACTAGAGATCGTATTATAGAGTTCGGTATAACTTGAATTACCTACGAGGCTTTGTCAGTAAGACACACCCGAACGGTAACGTTGGCTTTAATTTAACCCTCGCCGCTTATACCAGAATTTATCCCCTCAGCATATCTTTACCTCTTCTCTTCGCGTAACCAATATTGAATATTATTCGGATATCGGAGATCTCATTCTCCATCCCTCTGTATACTTAAGTGCCGCTTCGGTAATTAAGCCAGGGCTTTAATCCGTGGTCATATAACCACCGATGGTTTAAATAGAATGGGCGAAAAGGGGATTCGGTTAATTTCCGGTATTACTCCACGGAACCCGATAACAGATACCGCAATCCAACTTATCCTCCCTCTTACTTTTCCTTACGAAGAGCGATCTATACTTGAAATCCCAATAATGAGTAATATTGAATCGGTTTCTTATTGCTTTCGTCACACTCAGGTTGGACGAGATATTTAATGCTTTGGATGTCACCACTTCTGACAATCTTAATATTACACTCATCTTAATGTCACACTCACATCGACTGACCAAAATACGGCACGAATTTCAAGATGCAAAACCTACGAGAAATTGTGTAATACATTTGGCGAATTTTCGGAAGCTATAGCTCCAATATTTTTAAAACTCGAATTTCCCAAAACGTTTCATGCCTACCAAAACCCGTTCCAGACCATATAATTCGAGTTTTAAAAATTTCATATACTAAACATGGTTTTCATATTATGAAAAACTAAATAATAATATGAAATTTTCCATATTATGAAACACCATATAGGTATGAAAAGTTAGCGGAAATTCGAGTTCATTATTTATCATTATTATTAAATATTATATATTTATTTATTAATGTATATGTCATTCCAGACGATAACTCTCGATATGATTGAGATAAAAGTTCAAATTTGCCCGAAAAAATCCGTCTTGGCAATCGAGAAGCTAAGTTCGTAGATTAGCAGAGTAGAGCCACTCTAAGGGGGGATTTTGGGGAGTTTAGGGGGAAAAATTACCCATTCCCGAAATGACACCTTATTTAAAGGGTTTTTTACGCTGAGCACGATGGTGAAATCAGAATTGCGATATTAATGATGAAGAAACGTTTTTGATACTTGAGATGATCTTTATGGTTAATCTGCTCTAATCTGATAACGGAATGTGATATCTCAATTCTGACTTCACCGTCGTCTTCGGCGTTGGAAAATCTACAAACTGAGGTGTTACTCAGCATAAAATATGTTATAAAACCAGTAAAATGGAAAGTTTTTATAGCCATGCTGAATGACTGTGGATTTTCAGATACAACCACAACCTCACGTGTTCGCACATTTTTTTCTTCTCATCCAAATTGGATACACTTGGTTTCGCTTCTCATACAGGAGTTTTTATACCGCCTAACATATCGAGATTAGTTTAGATTAACCTCATACATTATACACCTGGTACATACCTTGAAAATACAATTTGTATATCAGTGACACCGAGTTACCTACTATTCAGCCTCTTCATCACCATTGGTCTTTCAGATTAGGAGATATCGTTAAACTAGAATTAATCGTTGTCAATTTCGATAAATTCATGGGGATTACCTTACTTATATCCACCCATCAAGACATGCCGCTCGTGACACGCAGCCACAATCCTTTGAAGTCGGAAGTGCATCCGTGTAGGTACTACTCGTAGTTGGTTCGCGCAGGGCTCTCGCTGCGCTATTATCTGGGATTAGTTCACTAGGATGTCGAATCAGCGTGAATCCCCACTCTCCCTTTTAATCCTCCTCTGTACATGACCTACGACAATGAAGTGAAATATCATTATTGTTCGGCCGCTGCACCACTTGTGAGGCTAATCCGCCCCCGCACTGCCGTTATCTCCTTAATAGCTGTTACACGTGGCTCCATTATCCTTTGGATTATTCGGGGAAATATGTGCGGTCTTTTGGGCTACCGAAACGTGCACGACGGTAGGGTGAACAAAGATACACGCTCGCTGGAAAGATAATGAAAGAACATCTGATAATGATGTCGTCCACTTCCTGGTAAATAACAAGCCCAGTCAGCACGTTAGAAAATACTAAAATTTTCTTCAAAAGCAACCTCCTCAAAGGATGTTTTCAAAAGCAACAACCTGACTGGCTCATGGATGGTCTTATCAATCTAAAGTTTGGTCCAGACAAAGACTATTTGTTGAGCAACATTGTTGCGAAGCTGTTCCAAACTGTCCCGATACAAGTTCGCAGAATATTTTTGAGCTGCCCCGCGAAAATTGTTCGCGTCCACACTTTGGGAGCAGTTTCATTTGCAATGTCTAGGGATATAATTCTCGCGGCTGCTGCTGCAATGATTCTGTTTTGGTTTATTACCTTCGATAATAAACCATTGGAATCGCCCAAAGAAAAAAATTTTTTAACCCCCCTTCAAAATTTGTTGGTTTACGTTTCAAGATACGTAGATTCAGAAAATCGAATAAAAAAAACTCTGCAAATTCTTGACACAACGGTTCATTATCTTCTTTGTACAGATCACCCTTCTGTCTAGATCACTAGGTCTAAATGTCTAGATCCTAAATGTTAGATTAATTATTATTATCAATTATCACTAATTATTAACAATTTTATCAAGTAGGTACCTACCTAGTGAAAATTATTATAATTTATTGTTAGGTATTAATAATTCTCATTTATTATTAATAATAATTATTATTAATTATGATTAATTAATACGATATAATTCTGGGGTTTTTAATACTACGTCGGTAATAATTTTTCTATAAAAGAAGTACCTACCAACAAACATTCGAAATTACCTTCATTTCCGTAGCACGAAACGCACCTCAGAACAACAAACTCGACATCACTTAAGCCATATGATGTTCCAAAGAGCTTGTTAGTATGAAAATGGACCTGTATTTCAACAGTTTGATTCACGATCGTGTTGTGAGGCACAATCTTTGAGCCGTCATTGTGAACGAACGGCTGGTCGTACAAAGCTGCGGATGGTCTTAAAAAATTCTACGGAACAAACTCTATCTAAATATGAAATAAAAAAACATACCGTTCTATATGAATTTTTCGAGATATGAAATTTTCAAAATACGGCGGATATTTTCGGACGGCGTACGGCGGACGGACGGATTTTTTTTTTTATTCGATTTTCTGAATCTACGTATCTTGAAACGTAAACCAACAAATTTTGAGGGGGGGTTAAAAAAATTTTTTCTTTGGGCGATTCCAATGGTTCATTATCGAAGATAATAAACCAAAATCCGTCCGTCCGCCGTACGCCGTCCACCGTCCGCGCCACTTTGCCCAGTTAGCGTTGAGTTAAAATTACGAAATTTTTTTTATGGGTTTCGACCAACCCCACAATGGTCCTCGAAACTTTTCATAACCCTAGGTCAAGGGGAAGGGGTTCTAAACGAATTTTGAAAATTTGAAAATCTCATATCTCGAAAAAGGCATATGGAACGGTATGTTTTTTATTTCATATTTAGATAGAGTTTGTTCCGTAGAATGTTTTAAGACCATCCGCAGCTTTGTACGACCAGCCGTTCGTTCACAATGACGGCTCAAAGGTTGAGCCTGTCGACGCGATCTTGAATCGAACGGTTGAAATACAGGTCGATTAAATACAGGTCGACTCGATTTTCATACTAACTAGCTGTTTAGAACATCATATGGTTTTAGTGATGTCGAGTTTGTTGTTCTGAGGTACGTTTCGTGCTACGGAAATGAAGGTAATTTCGAATGTTTGTTGGTAGGTAGGTACTTCTTTTAAGTTAAAAATTAAAAAGTATTAAAAACCCTAGAATTAGGTATATCGTAATAATTAAATACAAATTATTAATATTTAACAATAAATTATAATAATTTTTACTAGGTATCTACTTGATAAACTTATTAATAATAATTATCAATAAGTTTATCAAGTAGATACCTAAATACTAATTATTAGTGATAATTCATAATAATAATTAATCTAACATTTAGGATCTAGACATTTAGACCTACTGATCTAGACAGAAGGGTGATCTGTGCAAAGAAGATAATGAACCGTTGTGTCAAGAATTTGAAATTTCTTGACACAACGGTTCATTATCTTCTTTGTACAGATCACCCTTCTGTCTAGATCACTAGGTCTAAATGTCTAGATCCTGAATGTTAGATTAATTATTATTATCAACTATTTCTCATTGCAAACCTGTTCATTGTGTACCCAAGATCATTCCCTAAAAGACCTGGCAGCGGGAAATATTATTCAACATGGTTTGAAAAGGGAAAAACAAGTTTTGTAAAAAATCCCAATGCTCTAGGACCTAGAGTCTAGGTAGTAGTCGATACCAGTGACCAACATTTTCTTCAGTAGTCGACATGGTTTTGCACTAGTAGTCGACCTACATGTGTTAGAAGTCGAAAGTATCACTTGAGTCAGTAGTCGACAGGTTTCGTCATTCCATCGTTTTCGAATTTTACGACATCTAAATAAAATACATTCAACTGTGAATTGGAACTTGAAAATAGATTAATAAGATGTAATAAAGTAGTTATCAGACTTTTTATTTGCAAACAGCTCATTATCAGTCTCAAATTGCAATAAGTACTTAAGTAAAAAGGTATGAAAACTATAGTCGAAAACTCATTGTCAGAAAATTGACATGACAGTTGGGCTTAGGTACCTATTTACATATTTTTTTGACATTTTCATGTCTTTGCTTTGGCACATAAACTGAAACGGGAAAAATTTGTTCCCTTGATGCACCCTTTCCCTCAGATCACGTCAGAACACAAGCGACCGGCGGGCCATTACGTCAGAGCCTATGACGCACGAGCGTATGACGTAAGACGGCTGGCAGGAGGCTAACTAGTACGTCAGAGCCTATGACGCACGAGCGTATGACGTAAGACGGCTGGCAGGAGGCCAACAAGTACGTCAGAGCCTATGACGCACGAGCGTATGACGTAAGACGGCTGGCAGGAGGCCAACAAGTACGTCAGAGCCTATGACGCACGAGCGTATGACGTAAGACGGCTGGCAGGAGGCCACTAGTGCGTCAGAGCCTATGACGCACGAGCGTATGACGTAAGACGGCTGGCAGGAGGCTAACTAGTGCGTCAGAGCCTATGACGCACGAGCGTATGACGTAAGACGGCTGGCATGTGGCCAACAAGTACGTCAGAGCCTATGACGCACGAGCGTATGACGTAAGACGGCTGGCAGGAGACCCACTAGTGCGACAGAGCCTATGAAGCACGAGCGTATGACGTAAGATGGCTGACAGGAGGCCAACAAGTACGTCAGAGCCTATGACGCACGAGCGTATGACATAATACGGCTGGCAGGAGGCCAACTGGTGCGTCATACGACGAGACCTTTTATGTCTCTGCGCCCCCTCCCAAACCCACACCGCGTACCTCGTACTTCAGTTTGGTTTATTATCTTCGATAATGAATGGGTTCAAAACGAATTTTGGTACGACATGGTATGACTATGGTATGGTATATTATTGTATGTATGATTTAGTATAGCACAGTACGGTATGATAGGAAAGAAATGGTATGAGTACGGTGAGAATATGGTATGGTGCCGATTTGCAACACAGTCTGGTATAGACAGAAGGGTGATCTGCACAAGGTAGATAATAAACCGTTGTGTCAAGAATTTGCAGAGTTTTTAATAATAAAGCGGCTGATGACGAAAATAGAACGAGATGAAAACCAAGACGTCTGTGGGTTCGTCAGCTTTCCAGGGAAAGTGAACAAGGCCACGATCTCCTGGACAATCTGAGATTAGAGGGTGGAGGTGGATTTGTCAAATACACCTAATTGCGACCCACCGATTTTGAGGAACTTTTGCCATTGGTGGGTCCTCGCATTTCGGAAGGGTGCACGACTACAGAGAAACATCCCACAAGCAACCGTTTAAGCCTAGTCCAGACACAGTCTCTGTCTGGACTAAAGCTAAGGATTTCACAGCGTTGTTCTATTTGATGTTCAGATTCTAATTGTCTTAGACCGTAACCACAATAGTTTGGTTTGATCCTAGAATAAACCAAAATTTGATGAATTAAAACTGGAGTTATTTAACTGTCATGCAGTTTGATTTTGATGAAATTCACTTGCAACACATCAAATTGCAGCTCATTCACACATTCATACTCGTACGTGTAAAAAAAGAGAACACGTGAGATTGATTGAGATCGGATTGTGATCGAATGGACCTTCAAGAAGTGCAATTGTCAACTCAAATACATCGAGAAAAACGAAAGAAGTTGACTTCATATCGACTCGAGGTGTTTGATTGAGATCGAATGGACCTTCGAGAAGAGCAATGTCAACTCAAATACATCGAGAAAAACGAAAGAAGTTGACTTCATATCGACTCGAGGTGTTTGATTGAGATCGAATGGACCTTCGAGAAGAGCAATTGTCGACTCAAATACATCGTGAAATTAAAGAACATGATGTCCATGAAGAACATCTCAAGTAACAACCACGTTTCTTCATCTTCAAAGTGCTCCGGAATAAGATACATTGGAATAAGATACATCTATATATAGCATATTAACTAGTTTAACTAATTAAATTTAACGTTAACTAAAAACATTACAAAACAGCCTTGAGAGTGTTGAGAACGGTGATCATGATTGTGTACATTCCCTGTATTGGTTTTCTTTTTGAATGCAGGTACATAAATATAATATATTTGATACAGTGTGGTATTCGAGTATATACCCCGTGCCGTATACGACGAAGAATTGTTGTAGATAACACAAACGTACGGGGTTTTTTTGTTTTTGTTTTGTATCGACAGTGACTGAATCAAATGTGTAATAACTGACCCCTCGAGAGAACAACCGGAGCAGATACCGTTCGATTCAATAAATCTGTTTGGGAATCTATCCATCATCAAGGTTTCCCTCACCATCTGTGGTCCACCCTGATGATAACATTCTTCGTCTTACGAGAATCATTCCTTAGCGGATGGGGATCTGTACACATTTTCTATTATCCACCAAGCCCTCCACTCTCAAGAGAGTTTTGATCTACGTGGGACGTAGGGAGGTAGAAAATGCAGTGACTCCGATTTCGCCACAACTTGCTTCATACTACCGTCCTCACATACCTACTCATTACATAGCACTCAATAGTTTAAATTATATTGAGAATACCCTCCCTTGCACTTACTCACCTTCCCTAGTTAGTTTAAAACCGAACATCTTAAGTTCACTCCCTTATCGCAGGGCAAGGTCATAAATTATAAGTTGCAAGTACGTAATTACTTTATTAGAGATAAAGGGTTCCGACTTACTTGGATCCTCCTTCAGTTGCTCAGACCCTAAATCCTGATATCTTCGTCGTACGTTCAGTCTGCCTTCCTTCGCCAGGTAAGCTGTTATCGTTAACTTCCTTTCAAATTAACCTTCCTATTAGGTCCCGCAACGTCCCAGGATCGAGCGTTCTCTGTTCTGAACTTCGAATCCGATCTAATTATAATAGTAGTTATCACACAAGAGCATTTGATATATTATAATCCGCGGATTCAGTATAGAATTTATATTAATAGAATGTGATATAAATTGTAGACATTCAAATAGAAAGTTGAGAAAGAAGATCTTGATGCATTCCATTTGACCTGGTATGAGTACAAACGGGCCAATATAATACAAAATTTGTAAATACAAAATATAAAACAATTTTTTTTTAAATTTCGTACATTATTATAGTTATTATAGTTTATAGTACCAATACTATTAAATAGTATTGGTACTATAAACTATAATTTAAAAAAAAAATCACTTTCTGGTTTCAAATGCATCATCAATCAATCCAAGCTTTTCCTCATTATCTATTCGGCAAAACTGTCAAGAGAGATAGTAGGAAAAAAGTTATTATTCGGATGCAAGGGTTGTTTGGCTCAAACCCTCTCTTAGTTATTGGTTGCTTGGCCAAATGCTCGAAATCTGTCTGAGAAAACCAGGAGTTTATAGGGTGGAAAAAGGCAGTTGTGACCTCCCCCTTTTCTCATCCATCTTTAGTCGACATGAGGGTGACAATCCTTCTGATTAGCTTCCATTGTCAACTTAATTAGCGATAGTAAACCCTCCAAGTCAGCTGTATTCGTATTACGCCTATCGTTTTGGTAGCTAGTACTTGAAATTCAGGATTGGTACTCGCGTCGGCAAAAATAAGTGCCCTGTTGGCTGATGTCTGATGTATTTACGAGCAGGGAAGGTCTTAACAAGCGCATATATTGACTAGGCACCATTCGCTCGTTCATTCACATAATATTGAAAATGCAACGAGTTACGAAAAGAAAGAAAAAAAAAATCCACCATCAAGTTCATCTGACAAATATTATGTACTCGTACATGCAGATGAAAGTCGATAATGACCCTATCTTCAATTACCTACTCTTCCATCGTCTGAACGTCAAAAACAGCAACAGGTTTATTACAATTTTCATGTTCGACTACTTGATAAAATGGGAATTTTCCCATGTAATTTTCAAACCAAAAAGCGAAGTGATCAAAGAAGAAATGGAGGCAAGACGAATATGGCAATATACCAGAGCTCCATGCGACAAAACAATACTGAATAGATTAAAAAACCACTTGGATAATTTATCGGCAGAATTGAAGTAAGAACTCTGGAAGATAATCAAAGCACTCAAGCAGCCGAAGGATCAGGCAACTCCTAATAAAAAATATAATGAGGAATGGGCAAAAAGCCCTATCGAAGAGGCTGAGATCTATGCTGAACACTTCGAGAACACCACTCCCTAGGAACAGGGATTAAGGAGACTTACCGATGGTATTAACTTAACTCCATACGACCAGTAACGCTCAGTGAGCTGAAAAATGAAAGTCGCAATTTCAAAACTAATAAAGCCCCTGGATATGACTTCATTACAGGCAATATAATTAAGCAACTACCAGTATCTCATGAACGCGACATCGAGGCTAAAATATGTACCCCGCTGCTGGAAAGTTGGATACTAAAACCTGGGAAAGAATCCAAGAACAAAAAGTCCTATCGTAAATAGAAAATAAAATAAATAAATGAATACATTGTAAATAAGAAAAGAAAGAGATCCTAATTTGCAACTCTGGTGTAATTCTAACGGGCCTATGCCTATTATTACACCAATTATTGTTGTTAGAGTTGCAAATTAGGATCTCTTTCTTTTCTTATTTACAATGTATTCATTTATTTATTTTATTTTCTATTTACGATATTTATTCTATTTTTATTTTCTATTTATAAAACTTATATGGTACATTACATTATTATTGCCTACATTATTATTAGCTACGAGAAATAATACCAATTATTGGTATTATTTCTCGTAGCTAATAATAATGTAGACAATAATAATGTAATGTACCATATAAGTTTTATAATGTAACATGTTGTCTAAGTAATCTGATCCAATAAAGCTCTTTCTCTCTCTCTCTCTCTCGTCCGATATCACTACTACCAGTTACATCTAAGCTCTTTGAAAAATTACTAAAACAAAGATTACAACCAATCGTTCATGAGAAAGAGCTAATCTCCGACCACCAGTTTGGGTTCAGTGAAAAACACTCTACCATAGAACAAGTGCACCGCATAACTGATGTAATGGAACATTGTCTGGGAAACAAACAGGTTTGTGCAGGTGTGTTCCTGGATGTTCCTGAAGCGTTTGACAAAGTCTGGCGACAAGGCCTGGAGTACAAAACTTGAGAGAGACCTACCGAAGCCATTTTCTCAAATTTTGAAATTTTACCATACTGAAAGGTATTTAAGAGTAAAATACGAAGGAGAGTACTCCAGTCTCAAGAAATTAAGAACAGATGTCCCCCAAGGAAGCGTGCTCAGGCCCTTACTATACCTTCTGTTTGCACGTGACGTACCAAACAACGAGAACTCGACTATTGCAACCTTTGTTGATGATACGGCCATACAGACACAGTAGAGGAAGCGACAAGGAAACTACTGCATTCTGTTGACGGTGTAAGCGCCTGGACCAAAAAATATTTAGGGATGACTCTTGATGCCAAATTAAGATGGAAGGAGTATGGTATCAAAAAAAGAACAACTAAATATAAAATTCAAACAATTGTACTGGTTGCTGGGGAGGTATTCTGAACTACCAGTGTACAACAAATTGCTCATCTACAAGCAAATCCTAAAACCTGGGTGGACTTAGGTATCCAGCTCTGGGGCTGCACCAAAAAAATTATTCAAACTTTGCAGAACAAGGTAAGTTACTTAGGAGTACCTTACTTAGGAGTATTGTCAATGCGACTTGGTACATCAGAAATGATGACCTCCACCTAGACCTCCAAATGGATTCTGTCAGCAAAGTAGCAGAGCAACATGCTGTAAAGCACGAACAGAGGCTCCATGATCACACGAATCCGGAAGTTCTTCGTCTCACAACAGCAACGTTAGACTACAGCAACGTCATCCGGCGGTTTGATAGAACAAAACTTCTTGATCTTGTGATGCGACAATGTGACAAGTGTAGTGATTGAGAGTTCTCCTGAGTTACAACTGGGCTAAAAACTCAACAAACAGTTTATAATATTATAGGAAATTAACTTGATGGGCTGCAGCTCAGTTGTTATGTTATTTACATGCCAAATAGGTAAATATCGATTATTAAAAGAGAAAGAAAGAAGAAAAAAACATGTAGTTTTGTGACCTCCTGATTTAGGTACATTTTATCAAGCAGTCGAACATGAGAATTGTGCTAAACCTGTTGATGTTATTTAGTGCACTCTTACATCAACATGGTTGATTAGTACTAGTAGATTACTAAGAGAGAGTCGTTGTTTAAAAACTGCAGCCACAATGTGCCCGTAGTTCTGCTTTGTTATTAACAACGCGACTATAAAAAAGATGACGAAGCGGAATTTGAATACGTAGAGAAAAAACTCATTGATTCGAAAACTACGGAATACAGTTTACATAACAAGCCTCGCTCTTTTGTCGTGGCAGATGGGGCAGGCTGGCTGTGACACACAAATCACATTTTCCCCTTTGACGCGAACCCCTTAATTATTGACTTCTCCCTCCCCCCGAAACGCGAGGACTAAACCCGCCTCTTCTCCGTTGTTAAATGTTTGTCTAAGGTTTTTTTTTTCCTTTATTTTTTTTTCTCTAAATAACTGTTACGAAACTCCGCGCCACATTAAAAGCTCGAATCCCCTAAAGCCCCTTCAATAACAAATGTTCTCTGGTCCACTTCAAAAGACGAAATGTTGGAAGAGCGGGGATGCGGATTGTAAAGTTTCATTAGCCGTGTTTGAACAATGTTGAATGTTCAATCAACCTTCAATCCTTCAAAACAACAAAATGTGGTCTTTACGTTAGCGTTTTAGACGGAGAAGGACTCGAAACTTACAACTCGTAAGGGTTGGTTGGGAATGCAATCCCAAGTTGGAACTCATGAGAAAGTAATATAGGGCTGATTGAACCACGAATCTGTTGTCACTATATCCACCCTCACGATAGCACAGTTTGCCGATGACCAGGCAATGACTTTCCTCAGGCACCGCTTGCAGAACTGCAAAGCTTTATGTACCGGCTGGGAATGTGGTGCCGTCACTGGCGAACAAAATTAAATCCTCAAAAGTCCACTCTCATACAATTCACATACAAAAGGAAAACAATATCAAATATTCTCCTTCCCTCCATCTAAATGAAATGTCGATACCGCACAAACAGGTGGTAAGATATCTTGGACTGCAGCTCGACTCGAAACTGACATGGGATGCTCCCATCACTAATTTACTCCAACGACTAAAGTAACGCTTTCGGCGAATTGCATTTGCTTCTTCACAGCAAGTCACATGTACCACTAAGACTCAAACGTATAATTGCCTTGGCGGTCCTTCGTCCTATTTGGTTGTACGGTTGCCAGGTATGGAGATCAGCATCCAACGTTTCCAGAACAGTGTGATTAGAGTTATTTCAGGTGCTCCATGGTACGTCAGGAACTCTCTTCTTCACAGAAACCTGAAAATTCCTGAAGTCAATAACGTCCTGAGTACCACCTACCAAACACTCCATTCCAATATTATGCAAAACCACCCAAACGAGCTCATCGCCAATATCCCAAAAAACCAACCACCTCCAAGACAGAACAGACGTCTGACCACAAAACCTACTCAGAGAACTTGTGAACCAATACTACTTATGAATTTTTGCCCATCCATGAACTGTTCTGAACCATTGTTACATACAAGTCACATAATTTATCAAATCTAGGTTACATAATTTATTACGTCTAAGTTACATTAAATGTAATAATATATATTATGTAACTAATAATATATATTACGTAACAAATTTTGTTACATAATTTATATTATTAGTGGGGGCTGTCAGTGGACAGTAACCCGCAACATGTTACATTAGGGGAATCATTTCTCCTTTGATGAATAGTTCCTCAAAACTATAATGTAAATGATATATTACAATAAAATTTTCTACTACCTACAAAAAAACTGTCAACAGTAAAATTTACTGCATCTAATACAAAAAACCTCGTAAATTCAAAATCACAAATTCTTTCCGAAACCCGAAAACGAAAACCTTCCGAAATCGCGTACCGTGGGCTCGAGAATTTCAGGTCTGATACCAACTAAAGAGGAGTTAATATAATAATATAGGAAAAAAATAAGAAAAAGTCATTAGGTCAAAATAGGGCATATGTGGTTTTATGTATTCCCTGTCGATATTTGACTCTCAAATGGTTGAATTACTTGGATGTTTGAACTTCGGTTATCCAAAAATCGGTAGTTCATATTCGATTATTTGATGAAACCAACTAATAATTTTGGTTTATTATCTTCGATAATGAACCATTGGAATCGCCCAAAGAAAAAAAATTTTTAACCCCCCCTCAAAATTTGTTGGTTTACGTTTCAAGATACGTAGATTCAGAAAATCGAATAAAAAAAAATCCGTCCGTCCGCCGTACGCCGTACGCCGTACGCCGTACGCCGTCCGCCGTCCGCCGTCCGCCGTCCGAGGCACTTTGCCCAGTTAGCGTTGAGTTAAAATTACGAAATTTGGTTTCTGGGTTTGGACCAGCCCCACAATGATCCACGAGACTTTTCATAACCCTAGGTCAAGGGGAAGGGGTTCAAAACGAATTTTGAAATTTTGAAAATTCCATATCTCGAAAAATTCCCATCAAACGGTATGTTTTTTATTTCATATTTAGATAGAGTTTGTTCCGTAGAATTTTTTAAGACCATCCGCAGCTTTGTACGACCAGCCGTTCGTTCACAATGACGGCTCAAAGATTGTGCCTCACAACCCGATCGTGAATCAAACTGTTGAAATACAGGTCCATTTTCATACTAACAAGCTCTTTGGAACATCATATGGCTTAAGTGATGTCGAGTTTGTTGTTCTGAGGTGCGTTTCGTGCTACGGAAATGAAGGTAATTTCGAATGTTTGTTGGTAGGTACTTCTTTTATAGAAAAATTATTACCGACGTAGTATTAAAAACCCCAGAATTATATCGTATTAATTAATCATAATTAATAATAATTATTATTAATAATAAATACGAATTATCAATACCTAACAATAAATTATAATAATTTTCAGTAGGTACTTGATAAAATTGTTAATAATTAGTGATAATTGATAATAATAATTGTTGGAGGACGAACAATCCGACACCTTGTTATAATTAGTATTATCATGTTGGCAGCCATGTTATCACTGCTCAACTAGAGAACTCTCAATGTTTCCTTCTTCTTCCCGTGTCTTGCGACCTTGTTATACTGTGTGCTCTTTTGCTAAAATATAATCGGTGCCTGCCTATTTAATTCTGCGGAGTTATATTCCTCACTACCAATTTACGGAGTCTTTGGATCATTCGGTGAGTGTATTTGTTAAGATTATTTCAGGGGATTAACCCCGTGAACCTTCATGCTAGCAATGGTTGGGTTCGCGAAATCGTCGGAGCCTAATGGCGGACGGAATGAATCGATTGGCTTTGTTACGGTGTTCGGGCTATCTGAATAAAAGATCGTAGTCGGGGTTATTTTTCTTCATCTATTGCGTTGTGTTGTACTGAGCACTTACTACATGGAATGAACCCTAGGAATTTTCCAACTAGAACAACGGTGTTTCAATACGGGCAGAGTTAATATTGCGAACTACGTTGACGAACGAAGTTGATTTAACCTGCCGAGTGGGTGGTTGGAAAATTTAGCGATCGGTGTTCGGTGGCGGAGTCTAGGGGCGCCCCAAAGTAAATCCCACGACATATCCACCCTGTATTTTTTTTGCGCTTGCGGCTGGGGTTCAGATGAAGAAATAACCAATTTACGGAGTTAATTGACAAAGATGCGGTGTCAATTATGGGTCAGTACGTGGGCCGCTAGTTTTCTGCTGTCGTCCTTGGCGTTGCGGGATGGGATGGTTTCTGCGATGCCGACGACGACGCGAAAACGGCAAAGGGCCAAATTGGGTGGATTTTATTGATGAAAAGGACCCAGCCACGGGGAAACGGTGTTCGGGGAAGTCAACGGGTTGCGCTGCCTGTGACTTCCGTAAATAGGCCAACCAAATGATTTTTTCCCCGGGCTTATTTGTTGGTTGGCGATTTTCCCGATATGCAAAAGATTCTGAGGCGGATGAATCAAGTTGTCGGCAAATAACGGAGCCTGACAAACGCCTTTTTGTGACTGGGTTACCCTATGTGGCGCGATTTTATGCGATTTGCGGCGAGTATAAAATTCGGCCTGAGGGTTTAGCTTGACCTAACTGAACGTACTCTTGCGGAGGTCGGAGTCAATGTTCATGAACCTTGTCACTGGAGGTAAGAACGACGGATAACGCTGCGAAAATGCGTGTTCGAAGTTTACTGTAATTTTAGTAACTGATTGCGGTGCGGTGATAATTTGAGTGATAACTGATGGCGATACAGTTATTCATTCTGTTTACAGTATCAGGCTCTGTGCTGATAACACTTTGCGTTTCTCTGTCAAAGGGAGCCGTGTGTATCTGCAGGAAGGCGGTGAAGACTAATCACCGGTATAGGACAGAGAGGAGATCTTCCATCCAGATCTCGCGGAGACTCGATCTTTCAGATAGCAAACAAAGCGTATAGTAAAAATCCATTGGTTTACGTTTCGGGGTACTGCCATCGTCTCGGGAATGTTTGTTGTTGCGGTGTAAACAAACATTACATGGTATCACAGTGCTACGGTGTTAAGCACTGTTTTATCAAACGGTGTTATGAAAACGGTGTCATGATAACGGTGTCATTAAACAGGGTCGTGTAAATGGTGTTTTGCGGCAAAAGACGGGAAGAAGCAAACCGAGGTTACGCTAAATATAGTACCTTACTGGCAATTTGGGAATAGCGAACCTTATGCGGCCTGAGACGATGACCTGCCCCGACTGGACTGCCTGATTTTCAGCATGTGCATTATTGTTTTAGTGCTGGATACATGCTGATTGCGGAGAGTGCTCATATAAATTATGCGGCGAATGTAAAACGTCAGTTCCGGACGATCAGGCGGTTCAGTATCAGTTTCTTTTTAAGTCTGGAACAGTACCGGAAGTAGACAGTACGGTATGACATTCCTGGTTAACGGCTACGGGGGAAATTTGCGCAATCCCGGCCGAGCGTTATCCATGGTTTTTCGCGTTTTTCCATGTTTGCGAATGGAAAATTCGTACACACAGAAACCCGATATGGAGATCGGAGGTTGGTTCTGTGCGAAAACGTTCTTTTGTACAATGCGGGGTAAAGTGGAGTGTACAAAATGGAGTAAAACGTTATGTACGATAACGGAGTAAGACGTTTTGTACAATGCGGGGTAAAGTGGAGTGTACAAAACGGATGAAAATGAACGATGTAGGTGGAGTACATGTAAACGGTTTGAAAAGTTAAAGGGGGGAAAGCGGGTGGAGATCGTATACCCCAGATACCCTTAAGTTCCTTTTCAACGTTACATACCTACAAATAAGTGAAATAACACAGAATTCAGTGATAATATGTGGAATGGTTATTATCAAACGGTGAAGTAATAATTTTCCGATCATGTTACAGAAAAAGAAAAACATGGATGCGGAAAGTCTGGCTCGTTTTGAGGAGAGGTTCATGGC
Source organism: Stenodema calcarata (assembly GCA_963920205.1). Lineage (NCBI taxonomy): Eukaryota > Metazoa > Arthropoda > Insecta > Hemiptera > Miridae > Stenodema > Stenodema calcarata. The sequence continues at coordinate 25,064,237 of OY986056.1, read as the reverse complement.
CAAGGTCACCGAGCTAAACAGCAGATTTCTTAAAGAGGCGATAGAGGAGTTGACTCAACGCGGTGACGAGTTACTGGCGAGGGCTGAGGCCTTGGTGTCGATGCGGAGACACACGCCAGAGCGTATGGACTTCGCGGAGACTGGAGCGGTTGGCGGTGATTGCGGTGGCTCGGGGAATGGCGCGTCGTTGGATGAGGGGAGGTCGGACGCTAAGCCCCAAAGTGTCACTCAGTCCCGAAGGCGTTTCGCGGACATCACTCTTCCTCGCGCGCAGAATAGGTTATCCTCGGATTCCTGTCCTGTGTGGAGGCGGAGGGTGACATTGGATCTGAAAGCATGCGGAGTCGACTTTCTGATAGATCCATCTCGGGCGCCCCCCTCTGATTGCGACGCGTCGGACCTTACCCGAATCAAGGCTGCGGTGATGGCCTACTTGATGTCCAATGTCGGAGGTGACTTGGAGAACGCGATCAAGAGTATCGATGAACCTTGCGAGGCTCTGGACATGATAGAGAACGTCATTGATCCACCGTCCTTAGCCAAGGAACATCGGCTCCAGATCGCGATTATTAACATCAAGTTTGATTCGCGGAGGGAATCTGTGATTGAATTCCAAAACCGCTTCAGATCTCTAGTGGAGAACATACGTAAATGTCCGGACGCTGATCTGTCAGAAAAAGCTGTTAGAAGGCACTTGGTGAACGCCATTGCGGAGGAGTGTCCCAAGATTTCAGCTGATGCGCTCGAGGATCCGTCTCTCACAGCGGAGAGGATTTTCGAGAAAATGCACGCCTGGCACGACTTGTCCTCTGAAAACTCGAGGAGAACCGAGGCAGCTCAGCCTGGCAAGGCCCTTGTCGGGGGCAGGCGAGCGGAGGGCAGGTCAAAGAAGCGAAAGGCTTCATGACGTCCGGACTTCGAACGGTCGAATAAAAAGGGTCCTGGACTGTGCTACAATTGCGGCCTGCTGGGACATCCTAGGAGTCTCTGTCCCAATCGTCCCGGGGAGAAGGTCTGCTACAACTGCGGAGACAGCGGACACTTGTCCCGGGAGTGCGGGAGACCCTGGACTAATGAGTCCACAAGGGTTAGAGGAGACAAGGGACAGTCCGACAGAAAGCGGGGTAGCGACAGTCGACCCAAGTCCAGCGGTGACAACAGGACACGACCAGCCTCTGAACCGAAAAGGCGCAATAAACGCGGTTCAAGAAAGTCTGCTCGCGGTGGTGCCGGTGGCCGTGGAAATGAACTGGGTACTCGACGACCAGACCAACCCTCCCAACGCAGGTTGACCGAGTTCCAGGCCAAATTGGCCCAAAGAGCTGCCGATCGAGGGGAAAACGAGAAGCGGACTGCGGCGCCTTCTCAACCAATGCGGTCCCCCAATCGGAGCGACGAAAGGGCTCTATTGTCGAGCTCACAAGAGTCTCTGCTTTTGGGAGGTAAGCAATTTCCACAACTGAAGTTTATTGCTGATTCTGGTGCAACCGATCACATGGTAAATGATCGTGCGGTGTTTGCTAAATTAACATGTCTCCCTAGCCCTGTAAGAATTGCATGTGCAAATGATGATCAAAATGCGGACTTGATCATACAGGAAGCGGGTGACATTGTTTATTACTGCGGAGAAACTAAACGTTATGGTGTACTTAAAGATGTGCTATATGCCCCCCAGTTGGGGGAAAACCTGTTTTCTCTCAGAAAGCAGACGGTGAAAGGTTTTCAAGCCATCTTTGATAGAGAACGTCTGAGAATTGTTGACTCTAATACGGGGCAGACTTTGAAAACTGGGCGTTTTGAAGGCAAGTTCTGGTGGTTGACGTTTCATCTCCCATTATTGAATGCGGACGCGCAGGTGGTAGAGAATTTCCTGGCTAAGATGAGTAGGAAAGCTTTGGTCACCCAGACTGATAACCAGTTAGAAAATTTGTCATTCGGTGCTAGACAAAATGTGGCGGGCCCTTCTCACATTGAAGAAGTGAGACCAGAGTCAACATGGCCTTTGCCAAATAATTCTCAAACGGAACCGGGGGAAATAACTCTTAATGCGGAGACAAATGAGTTAAGAAATAGCGGTGTAAAATCAATCTCTCTAAAAAGAACGCTCGCATTAAATGATACGGTGCCTCCCCCAAAAAATATCAAAAATTGCGACTAATTTGAGAGATGATAAAGGTTTACTGTGGCATTTGCGGTTGAACCATGCCTCGAAAACCTATTTGGAACATGCGGCGAGATCCCTTCCCGAATTAAAGGCGGTGAAATTTGGGTCGAATATTTTGGACTGTCCAGCCTGTTTGCAGTCGAAAGCCAGAAGCAAGCCATGCAACTCGGAAAGAACCCGTGCAGTGGAAGCTTTCTTAAGGCTTCATAGTGACTTGCTTGGACCCATCAAACCCTCAGCACTTAGGTCACAAGCGCGGTATATTGTGACGTTTACGGACGACATGAGTCGGTATGCTTTCGCCTATGAAATTAACAATAAAACACAAGTGCATTTGGCGTTGAAAATGTGTTTGGCGGAAATTAGGAGTCTTACTGGGAAACACACCAAAGTTGCGGAGATAAGGGTGATGGGGGGCTGGAGTTCAAAACTGAAGGGATGCGTCTAGTACTGGAAAGCGAACGAATTTCTCTCGCAGTCTGTGAGCCTTATACTCCTCAGTTAAATGGTACTGCGGAAAGGCTGAATCGTGAAATGCTTGAGAAAATTAGGGTCAATCTGTTGTCGTCTGGCATTCCTGCTCATTTTTGGGCCTATGCGATGAGACATGTGATCCATGTACACAATAGGACTCCTAACAAATCAATCGGCTTTAAGTCTCCTTTTGAAATGGCTACAGGTAGGCTACCCTCCTTAAAATTTCTGCGGCGTTTCGGTTGTGAAGCCTACATTCTAGACAAGAAACCTACTGCCAAATTGGATCCAAAAGCTGCGGTCGGATTCCTCTTGCAGTGCGGTGAATCAGGTTATCATGTCTTACACGCCAAAAATCAAGTAGTAATTCGGTCGAAAGACGTTGATTTTGTAGAGAGTAGAACATATGCGGACTCTCTTCCTTTGAATTCAAGAGACACTGCGGAGAAGCCGGACATTGATTTTGGGTTGGAGGAAGTACATGATGAAAATGTCACACATGCAATAGATAGCTCTTCACAGGCGGAGTCTATAAGGGAGCAATCTGAGAATGTTGAGATGAATGACGACATTGAGCGAGATTTGAACCCTAACACTTCGCAATCTAGGAACGACCATAAGCGAAATCTCATTCATGAGAATGATCGATTTCAATTTTTCGATGAATCAGCAGATAAAACACTCATTGATGAAAATGATGAGTGTAAATTTTATGAAACAAGCGAGGACAGCGGTCATGCATGTTTCTTTAGCGGAGACACGACGGGGGTATGCGGAGACCCTCAAACATATGCGGAGGCAATTAAATCTGCTGATTCAGAAAAATGGCATGAGGCCATTAAAACCGAATTTCAAGCTCTGGAACGCTGTGAAACCTGGAAACTCATATCCAGGAGCGCGGTGCCAGAGGGGGTCAAACTTCTAAAAACGCGGTGGGTACATAGGCGTAAGGTTGAGGCTGATGGGTCAATTAGGTACCGAAGTAGGTTGGTCGTTAGGGGTTTTGCTGACAACCATAATTATGAACTTGCGGAGATTTATGCACCGGTGGCACGTTTACCAGACGTCAAACTTCTCCTTGCTATGGCGGTGAAATTTGATCTGGATCTTGTTCAGTATGACGTTAAGACGGCTTTTCTGAACGGGCATCTGGAAAAATTTGTTTATTTAGAACTTCCGGATGGATATGCGGAGTACCTTGGTTGCGGTCCGGACTTGAAGCGGGGGAAAGTTTGTGAAGTCCACCGAGCGCTTTATGGTTTAAAAGTTTCTCCAAAGCGGTGGTTTGAACGATTCAGGGCTGCGGTGGATAAGATTGGCTTCAAGCCCTACCCTTTTCAACCCTGTTTGTTCATTTGGAGATCTGGGGGCACAGTGGCAATCATGCTACTCTATGTGGATGACATTCTGGTGGCCTCTAACAGCAAACCCATGATAGAGCAAATAACGACCATGCTGAAAAGTGAATTTTCGATAACGGTGCTAGGTGACCCACAAAAATATTTGGGTTTAGAAATTAATAGAAAACGGTCTGAAAGAATAATTGAAATTACCCAAAAGTCTCATATCTTGCATATGCTTAGGAAGTTCGACCCCAATTCGAATAAAACGGCGTCCACCCCTATGCTATCAGATGGGGAAAGCGGTGAAAATGACGCGGAAGAAGGAGATTTAAATAAAATTCCTTATAGGCAAGCTGTTGGGTCTCTCCTTTACCTACAGAGTGGGACTAGACCCGATATTTCATATGCGGTGAACGTTCTTAGTAGAAAGCAATCAAATTCTACGTGGGCGGATTGGAAGGCCATCATAAGGGTGTTGCGCTACTTGCGGGGGACAATCAATTTGGGGTTGGTATTTGCGGATAAGTCCGATTCCATTGATTGTTATGTAGATGCATCACTAGGAATGTCTGCGGAGGAAGGCCTTTCAACCACGGGCTTCGTGGTTCGGGTTTTTGGTAATCCAGTTACTTGGAAAACCAAGCGGCAGAACCACGTAGCACTTTCGTCGGCTGAAAGTGAATTTGTTGCAATGTCTCAAGCTTGCAGGGAATTAGCCTCAATCCGAACCTTATGTTACTGGTTCACCGGAGTAAGGCTGGTTCCCACCATTTATGAGGATTCTAGACCTGCTATAAGATTAGCGGAAGTGGATGATTCTTCAACCCTGAAACACCTAGTAAGGCTGAGTTATCTATATGTGCGGAGAGAATTTCAGCAAGGAAATATCAGGATTGAGTGGATCTCCACTGAGAATCAAATAGCAGACAGTCTCACGAAACCTCTAATACGTGCGAAATTTGTAAAATTTCGTGATTTTCTCCTAAAAGAATGCTGATACGTTTTATATGTTGATTTCAGAACCACTGTTCAGTGAAATCTCCTAAGAGACTCGAAAAGGAGAAAGACTGCGGAGAACATTTGCGGAGACTGCGGAGAACAACTGCGGAGAACAATTGCGGAGAATAACTGCGGAGAACAAATGCGGCGAACTACGATGGTGAACATGAAGATAATGTTGCGGTGAAATACATGCGGAGAAATTCAGAGCTACGTGGAAATCGAACGCTCAAGAAAAGAAGACTTCGCTAGAAATCTTCTGAGCGAACAACTTCCACGACATACATCGAATCTCAAGCCAACCTCTGAAGAAGCTCTGAAGAGATATCTACTAAGAACATGAAGACCCTAAGATGGAAGAATTCGTGCGGTATCGTCTTGAAGGGGGGTGTTGGAGGACGAACAATCCGACACCTTGTTATAATTAGTATTATCATGTTGGCAGCCATGTTATCACTGCTCAACTAGAGAACTCTCAATGTTTCCTTCTTCTTCCCGTGTCTTGCGACCTTGTTATACTGTGTGCTCTTTTGCTAAAATATAATCGGTGCCTGCCTATTTAATTCTGCGGAGTTATATTCCTCACTACCAATTTACGGAGTCTTTGGATCATTCGGTGAGTGTATTTGTTAAGATTATTTCAGGGGATTAACCCCGTGAACCTTCAATAATTAATCTAACATTTAGGATCTAGACATTTAGACCTAGTGATCTAGACAGAAGGGTGATCTGTACAAAGAAGATAATGAACCGTTGTGTCAAGAATTTGCAGAGTTTTCAGATTTGTACACGTCAATACAACACTTCGCCATTCAGTTGATTAAGATTTCTTTTTTTCCTAAACCTGAAATTGCAAAAAAAGAACGTCCGCCATTTTCACCATATTTGCCACAAGAGATGTCCACACTGAAAAATTGTAATGATGTGATTGTAATGATTTGTAGAGGGAAAATATCATACTCGTACCTATGGCGAACCGGCCGGAGTAGTATCGAACGATATTCCATCTCTTCATTTGTGAGTCACAATAAACATCTCCAGTATGCTGAACAATGAACCTATTTGGGATATTAGTCGGATTGTTTCGTTGAAGCTATCTCCTTGATTTACGATTCGTCGCAGCAACTATAAAGTCAATGCACTCATTTGAAAGTCTGCTGCTCACTGCAATGACGTTCTTGACAACGGCGCCATGGCAAACTGGAAACAGGATAACGACAATAATAATTATTGTTACTATGTTTGTGGGCTGAAAACGAAATTTTTCAAGTTCGAAATAGGGAATACAAAAAGTTCGAGACTGGTTCAAGTTCAGTGTACTAAGTAAGTAGTAATCGAATTTCCAAAAAAACCATAATAATTAGGTATATTAGAAAAATTATATTCTTTGGACTTCAAACTTGAACAAACCTTTGTAGTTTTAGGCCATCAAATAATGTCATTTTCGGTACTTTTCGATACTTTTTCCTATGTACCAATCAGATAATTGAGAAGTTTTGAGAAATTTTTTCGATATCACCTTTCTTTATCTCGCGATAATATTCTTATTATTATGACACAAACACCACTCCCCTACCTGGCAATATTGTGAATAAACTGACTGATTGAAAGAATTATCATTGCGAAGAATTATGATGATGAAGTAGATCGTTCAGTTGAAAATCCTATTTTTGTACAACGATTTGCTCATATCAAAACAAATCAAACAATACATGATCGAGTATGACCTGGAGATTTCACATTTTGCTCAAGCATCAAAACCAATGTAATCAGGTGAGCCGAAGTAAAACTGTACATTTTTGCAACATATTCTACTGAGGAATTTTTATTACGTTGCCACTTCTTCGACGTTGGTTGTCTTGGACAACGTGTGGCAAAGGACAGACGATATTGACAATGTAATTACACTATTCGAGGGGAGGGGAGAATGTTTGGTTGAAGGGGGTGCTGCACAGGTTAGGATGGCGCGAGTTCGGTGAAAGGCAATATAACCGAAAACTTTTGTCGGTTTCGGGAGAAGGAGGTAACGATGGTTTGGAGAAGAGAAACTTGAGACAGTTTGTATGGGTGGGGTAACGGGCCAACTTCACACATCACGTCCTTTTCTCTGCCTCCCCACCTTCAACAACTACTGTGATTAGCACTGGCAATGGCGTTACCCAATATGGGTTTCTTGTTGTACAACATCTATGACGCCTGTTGATGACAGTAAACTCCCAAAATCCTTTTGATACCTATCCGGAGCCATGGAATATCCAACATAGAGTTGACTAGTGATTCTAGTAATTCCAATTTTTCTAATTCGTAACCATTTCCGAGTGGTCCTTGAATTCAACTCATCAAAACCTCATAGGAACTTTGATGTGTTGATGTATTTGAGGAATTAACAGTTAGAGGGCCTGAAATTAAAGCTTGTAATAAGTGTTCCTGTAGGAGTTTAAATCGGATATCAACGTTTTTTTCTAGTTGACAACATGGTACAGTAGTCCCCGCCAATATCGGATCCGGTTATAACGATCACCCACTTACACCGATCAAAATGCCGAGATCGGAACGGATCGAAATTTTAACGTTGAAAATCACTCGCTTATGTCGATCAGGACCCCGGTTACATCGATCAGTGTTATTAAACCTGGGCGTTTGTTAGTGAACCTGTCTGACGTCAACAAGTTGATGAGTAAACATGAAAAGTAAACAAAACCTGTCTTTATCATAGTTGAATCGTGTCACAGAGAAAGGGATGGTTAGTCACAAAAACTCTGCAAATTCTTGACACAACGGTTTATTATCTTCCTTGTGCAGATCACCCTTCTGTCTATACCAGACTGTGTTGCAAATCGGCACCATATCATATTCTCACCGTACTCATACCATACCATACGAATTTCTTTCCTATCATACCATACTGCATTATACCAAATCATACATACAATAATATACCATACCATACTCATACCATGTCATACAAACCGAGTGAATATTGAAATGTCATCCATTTCTGACCTATATTTAAAATTTCAAGTATCTAGCTCATCATCAAAATTTAATTTGTATTATTACAAAAAGGTATTATTTAAACAATTTTACAGATGAGATACCGAGTGAATATTGCAATGTGGTCTATCCCCGACTCACGGTTAAAATCTCTAGACTGTAGTTTACCGGGAAGATGTAAAAAGGTAGTTTTATTCTGGGCGTCTGGGGGTTGGGTCACATAACGGCCGTTTTCGACGCGAAAGTTTAGTGTTTTTCCTAAAACTTTGCGCGGTCACTGTGAACGAACGGCTGGTCGCACAAAAATCCAATTGGTCTTAAAAGATTCGTCATTTTTCAGGTCATTCAAAGGTGAACTAAAATTTACACGGTTCAGTTAAATATTTGGAGATATGACATTGTCGAAATTTTAAATTTCGTTTTGAACCCCTTCCCCTTGACCTAGGGTTATGAAAAGTTTCGAGGATCATTGTGGGGCTGGTCCCAACCCAGAAACCAAATTTCGTAATTTTAACTCAACGCTAACTGGGCAAAGTGGCGCGGACGGCGTACGGCGTACGGGGGACGGCGGACAGCGTACGGGTGACGGACGGATTTTTCTTTATTCGATTTTCTGAATCTACGTGTCGTGAAACGTAAACCAACAAATTTTGAGGGGGGGTTAAAAAATTTTTTTCTTTGGGCGATTCCAATGGTTCATTATCGAAGATAATAAACCAAAATGGAAAAACTCTGCAAATTCTTGACACAACGGTTCATTATCTTCTTTGTACAGATCACCCTTCTGTCTAGATCACTAGGTCTAAATGTCTAGATCCTAAATGTTAGATTAATTATTATTATCAATTATCACTAATTATGAACAATTTTATCAAGTACCTAGTGAAAATTATTATAATTTATTGTTAGGTATTAATAATTCGTATTTATTAATAATAATTATTATTATTAATTATGATTAATTAATACGATATAATTCTGGGGTTTTTAATACTACGTCGGTAATAATTTTTCTATAAAAGAAGTACCTACCAACAAACATTCGAAATTACCTTCATTCCGCAGCACGAAACGCACCTCAGAACAACAAACTCGACATCACTTAAGCCATATGATGTTCCAAAGAGCTTGTTAGTATGAAAATGGACCTGTATTTCAACAGTTTGAGTCACGATCGTGTTGTGAGGCACAATCTTTGAGCCGTCATTGTGAACGAACGGCTGGTCGTACAAAGCTGCGGATGGTCTTAAAAAATTCTACGGAACAAACTCTATCTAAATATGAAATAAAAAAAAACATACCGTTTCATGTGAATTTTTCGAGATATGAAATTTTCAAAATTTCAAAATTCGTTTTGAACCCCTTCCCCTTGACCTAGGGTTATGAAAAGTTTCGAGGACCATTGTGGGGTTGGTCGAAACCCATAAAAAAAATTTCGTAATTTTAACTCAACGCTAACTGGGCAAAGTGGCGCGGACGGCGTACGGCGGACGGCGTACGGCGGACGGCGGACGGACGGATTTTTTTTTTATTCGTCGATGCGTCGACAGTAACGGACTCTCTCTGTGTTCTGTTGTCTCTCTGAAGGAGAGGGGACGCGGGAGTGTTGGTGAGGGGGGTAGTGGGCGGTAGCTCAAAAGATCCTCTGTGAGTGACATCCATGTCACAAATTCCAAATTTTTTCGTTCCATTAGATCTACTGACAAGTACGTAACGTACTCCGATTTGAGTAAAATAAAGAGTTTTTCGCCATTTCAAACCCCGAGTACAACGATCACCCGCTTACATCGATCAAACCCTGCTGGTCCCAAAGCGTTCGATATAAACGGGGACTACAGTATTTTGGAGTGCTATCCACAAATCTATTCTTTTTGGAGAGCGGGAGAGATTAGATGAGTCCGTCGCCATGGAGAGACCAGTTGTGACTAATACCCTTTCGCCGTTTTATTGAAGAAATGGCGTTTCATCCCAATATTACGATTCGAGCAGTCGGAAATCCAACAGAAGTCTTGATATTCTCGATAATTACGGAGAATACTAATTTAGTATAATCCGTTCAAGGCTTAGGATCCCACCTGAAAAGAGGGCGGGAGGAAGGAGTAAAAGGGAGAAGGGCTTTGTGCCTTTTCATCCTTCCCGTCTCTTCCCCCAATCCTTTGGAGGCGACGAGCGTGCATTAATTTTGTGAACCCGTGTGCGAGGCACGATAGTAGGATTCATCCTCAATGGAGACAATGGACATGCCAACAACAATACCTTCATTTCAACTCTCATCTTTGTCTTTAACCAACAACTTTACACTCTACTCAGTCAAAAGCTCCCGCAGCCCACTTTGGAAACGTTGGCATTCTTGAGGAGGCTTCATTTCAGAGCTTCATTCAGGTTGAAGTACACGAATTATAGGAAAGTAATCACTTACAATAAGCTTAACCTCAAGAAATATGTTACTTAACGTGATGAGCTGTAATGATATTCTTCATTCTTCGTCAGTAATAATCAAGAGAACCATTATGTCTCTCATTGACTAAGCCATCCTCGAACACGTCATTTGTAGTGCAGCATGACAATGACATAGTGATTGTTTAAGAGAGTGTTCGAATGCAATATCAAAAGGTTCGAGCGAACATTCTTCGAGTAATCGTAAGTTGAGTCGAGTAGTATACAAGTAATGATGTTTACAAGAATACTGGATCACTCCCGAAAGAGTACTGAATAATAGTCCAGGGGCCATGTGCATTCTATCTGGACTCATTTCCAATGTTAACGCAAATTTGAAGTACCTATTGTTTCGGAATGGTAGAGGGTATGTTTGCTGAGTTTTCGAGCACGAGGATCTGACCTCTTTACGGGGGAACCGAACACAATTTTTTCGGACTATTATTGATTTTCTGATCATATCTTTGACGATAATAATTATTCTCCCCTCTTCCGGCTAAGAGACTGTACAGTGATTTGTGAAAAGTTTATTTTAAATTCGTTGTGCACACCTTTTTTTAGTATATTTAAAATTAATTAATTTATTGCAGTAATTTTGTGTGCTAAGATTTTGTTAGAATTATAACTTAAATAAATAATATTTATTTAATTATTATTTATTTATTTAAATAATATTTATTTAAGTTATAATTCTAACAATTTTTAGAATTTGTTATCTATTATTTGTTATCTATAACAATAAATGTTTATGATATTATCATAAAATACTACCTGCCACTACGTTTTAGAGAGTTCGAATTCATATGAACTTATAATTAATTTTGATTATCACCAACGCATCTATTATGAAGAGAGGCTATTCAAATATTGGTTTTGGATATTACTCGTAGATATTAAAATGAATTAGTTTTAACTATACTTTTAAAAAAGTATATTTTTGGTTCAATAATAACCAAGATGGACGTAAAATTTCGTCTTGAATTCAAAGTTCAAGTATAGGTACCTGAAGTTTGAATTGAAGACGACATTTTACTGCCATCTTGGTTATTATTGGGGAAAAAATATACTTTTGACCAATCTATTTTAAAGGAAATTTAATGGGGTGTAGGGAAGAAAGGTATAGAAGAGGGAAGTGGGGGGTAGGGATCCAAATTAATAGGTAATCAATTACTACTGATTAATCGGTTTTCGAATACATCTAGATTTCATAAATTCTAATATGCTTAAAAAATGCTTTCAAAGCCAGATGTATTCGAAAACCGATTAATCAGCAATAATAATTGATTGATACAAATTAATACAAACCGTCGTTGTTATTGTTACTACATCCATGGATGAAGGAAAGAGGTAGCAAAGAAGATTTGTCAAATTTTGAGGGGTGTTAAAAAAATTTTCTCTGGTGATATCCTCTCAAAACCTTTATTTTTACAAGGTGTCCCAAAACACTAATTTTTTTATTATACACTTTTTATCGGTTCAATTTATAATTAAAAGACAAACTATTTCATGCAATTTTATTTGTTTTGGCATTCCTTCATCTTCATTATACTTGTAATTTAACTATAGGTCGTACCCTATAAACCAAGAAAACCATCGGGAAGCAAATTATTATGCGTTTGAAATAAGTACTTAAAAAATCGATTATCTGCTTTCAATTAATAGAACATCGATTATAATCGATGGTCTATTGATCAGAAGTAATTATTCACACCGATTAACCGGTCACATCGATTATTAGCTTACGATTAATCATTTGATGTTAAAATCGATTATTTGGTTAATCCGGTTATTAGTCACATTGATTATTAGCTTAGGTACTATTAATCATTTTATGTTATATTCGATTATTTGGTTCCGATGTTGCATCCCTAGTGGTGGTATGCATAATAAGTGTACTAATACATAGATATGTGTGTAAATATCATTTTACTATCTCAAAATCTGCATTTTTCTGCATTTTGTCGCATTTTGAACCCCAGTGTCTTGGTTATTGTTGAGCCCAAATTTCGTTGACAAGGATCCTGGAGTATAACGACTCAAACGCAGCGACGTACCAAGCGCAAATGGTCAATTTCATAGGACGATTGAAATGTCTAATGTTGAATAATAATTATTCACAACTGCTAAGAGAAGAAAAACTGTTAAAGAATTTCCTCTGTCATAATTCAACTGAGGTCGCTCTCAACTAATCTTAGCTTGTAACAGCATCATCTAATTAAACTGACTAAGACAAGCAGGCTGGGTGGATGTAGTAGACAGCTCAGACCCGGACGCGCCTCTCTTCATATTCCGCCATCTTTACTGAGGTCAACACGGTTTCCATGAGAATCCTGGAAAACTTCCAACGGCATAACTTTAATTAACAAAAAGTTTGCGTTTACCTTAATCATCATTACTCACACAACAAGTTGGCTGCAGCGAGAATGATTGTGGTGCTCGTGAAGACATTTCACATTGATCAATGGAGAACACAATCAATGTCTTCGTCGGTAACGTTTATATTCTGAAACAGCCGTATGGAATATAAAACATGAAACGCCAATAGAGGCACAAAACAAAAGTAAGAAATACCGGCAACAAGCTGAGTGCTTCAGGAATCAATATCACAATCTTCTACGGTCCTTTGATGTCTTGAGCGATAAGTATGCTGGCATGGATTCATCTTTGAGGTTAGGCCGCAGGGGTTGGTGATAGGGCGCCTTGATATGAGGTATGGATAATACGGACATCCCCTCCTTCAGATCGAAAACCCTCGATAGCTCTGCGCGTATACTCCATACATGAAGACATTAGACGTTTTGTAATGCCATGCGTAGTTCCGTTATACTTTGACGTGTTTGTCAGTTTTTACCAAAGAAGAAATGATATATTATATTAAAATTGGACGTTGAAAATTCTTGGTAATATGGGACCAGTTCTTAACTAACTCTGAAAGCGGATTTTCATGGCCCATAGCAATAAAGGCTCAACAAGTTACCTACTAACCTCGAAAGTCAACAGTTCTACTAGCTCTTGATTCATTGAAGATGAACCTGAAAATATTTCACACACTGACAACATTTGTTGAATAATAATAATGATTTATGGCAAACCTGATTATTGTTTGTTGACGTCTAGCAGCTAAAGGCGGCTAGAAATGTTCCACGCTCAATTCTGACGACATGATCTTTGTTTTTGCTCTGTTCAACGGATACGAAACGTTTGGCAACTCATATTGACAAAAACAAAAAATCAGAAATGCCAGTGTCTTGCAATGCACATATTAAGATATTCAGCTAACAACGTGATGTAAACATTCCTGTTACGTATAAGTTGGAGAAACTAGTAGGTGTTGGAACTTCTGGCGGGGGTTCCGATATTGCAAAAGGTCGGTAGTTTATCTTCATAGCTATTTAATTAAAGGAAGAGGGTCAGAGAGGGTGATAGGGCTTCCCGTTTCATTAGGGATGCAGCTTTCCCATGCATTACTTGAAGTCTTATTAGTTTGGGATTCTGGTGGTCAGGGGGCCCATCTACATTCAAACTCCAGTCGCGATCCGGTTACGGGCCAACCCAATACGTGTCTCATCGTACTGCATGCCCGAGGATACGGGGAATGGTTTAAAATCCTGCTCTTCGAATTCAAGTTGCATCTCAATTGTAAATAACTCCTTTCTACGGTTCTTGGTTGATGAGAATAGCACGTCGGATATAGAAACAGAATATTTACGGTGCAAAAGCAATTACTCGTACATGATATTCCACGAACCCTCTATGGTAGAAAAGTAAAGAAATTAACATTCGTGTTTCTTCAACTGTCTCACGGAATCTTGTTCCATTACCTAATACCAGGATAATTCCATTTGGGAATTAATAAAGCATACGTACCTACTGTCATTTTGGCAAATACATTTTGAAAAGACATATTTCTGCTTTTTTTCTCTTTTTTTTCGTGTAGGGATTTTTGCTGAATGGCCAGCGCCATATGTCATTAGGTTCTCGCCTGCACTTACAGTTGCAGTTGCTCTGGGTTGCATCCTGAATCTAGGTTTAAAACCATCCCTCCCGTCAAGCATTGTGGCAAACTGTGTACCTACAACCTGTCAATACCCTGACAAACAATGTATAGGAGGCAAATTAGGGTTAGTGAGTAGTTCCATCAGGTTTTTGAATTTGGAAAAGTCAACATTTCTTTTGCTATGCGGAGTGCTGTCTACCAACCTTTAGAACCACAGGAAGGTGATCTGATGATATGTTCAAATGATTTATTGAAGATACTGGGGCATTCCACGTGCAAATTGTGAGAGGATGATGGTTGGTGTATTTACTATTATTGGCTAGAAACGCAGGAATCATTTAAGGGAAGGTTTGTAAGAGAGGTTGAATAGGCTATCAGGCCCCATTAGAATCTGAATTTGTTTCTTATTCATTTGAGGTGATGTTTCTTTCGGTCGAACGACTGATGCATACCTACCTATGTGATATGTAGAGTAGCGGTTACGCTTTGTACATTAGCGGGCTTTACTCGCCGGTTTGCCCAAGCAGCACAATTGGTCGGATTTCACGACTTGCTACCTAATCTGTAGTATATACGACGTCGGAAATCTGTATGTCAAATATTAACGTCATCACGACGTCGGTACGACGAGAGATTCGTCGGAAATCTATAGTACAGATAGACGAGGTCGCTACGACGTCGGATATTTGTATTACAGGTTGACGAGGTGGCCACAACGTCGTATATCTGTACTATATAACGCTGAGGTCGCCGCGACGTCGGATATCTGTAGTAAAGATAGACGAGGTCGCCACAACGTCGGATATCTATAGTGAAATGGCGATGGCGATAACACGCAGGTGGGACGCTACAGGCGCTCATTCTGTTGTACCGTTTGGGAACTACGTTACTATATATTTCTGTACATGTTTTGTACATCAGCCGACGAGAGGTAGACCTCTACAGATTTGTTACACAATCGTGTAACAATATCGGAACATCCCTAGTTCGCCATCTTTTTCCATTTCCATTACAGGTTAGGTTGAGGTTAGATATTAATTTAAATAATTTTCCAATATATTTATTTCTGAAATTCAAATGTAATAATAACTCTGATAGTTACCAAGGAAATACAGCAGTTTAATAGTGAAACCAGCGAAATAATAAGTCGTCATAACATTTTCACAATAGTTACCAAATTGAAAAAAATATTTACAACGTCTCAAATTCGGAGGGCACTGGTTTTTGAGAGATAGAATCGAGCATTTCACGTTAAATTTTTCTCCGCGGATGATATGAAGAGACATGAACTTACATACGGGAGTTGGTAGGTACCGTGTAATATTCACACCAAGTATTTCACCATCCACCATCTTAATGATTTCCGTGGAAAGAGATAACCTTCCTTGTCGGAAGATGTCGGTTTTGTATTGAGTCAGTTGAGGTCGGGCGGCGACGTCGGTACAACCAAGAAATCATTCCCCACATTGGTCGGAATTTGGTCGTGGTGAGGTCGGCACGACGTCGTCGCCCGACCTGAGGTCGGGCGGCGACGTCGGTACAACCAAGAAATCATTCCCCACATTGGTCGGCATGTGGTCGTGGTGAGGTCGGTACGACGTCGTCGCCCGAAGTCAGGTCGGATTTCCCGACCTCTTACGACGTCGGACCGACGTCGTTGTGCTGCTTGGGTGGTCAACTCTGGCGTGCGTTTGTAGGATGGAGTGAACTTTAATTTTTGTAGAGACGAATGGGTTGGACAACCTTTATAATACCCCAATTTGTATGAACTGCGGTGGTGGTCACACAGCAAATTATTTGCTGTGTGACCACCACCGCAGTTCATACAAATTGGGGTTGCTGTTTCCCGGCGTTTTTCGGCAGTAATTTTTGTAATGCTCATAGGCTTCATAACGCCTCCATTGGATGGTTCAACTGTAACAACTGCTCCATAATCGGGTGAAGTGCATGTATCATTTGGCCCGGTTCAATGCCTATTTCAGTAAGCTCAGCGTTCATTAAATTTCGCGTCATCAGTTTATACGTTTTCCAGCGGGATAAATATCGACGAAGCCCAAGTCGTCTTTGTAGGGCATGTTAGATAGATTAGGCTATGCTATGAAGCGATAAACCTACCGGTCCGGGAAGCGGAAAAGTGACAATCGAATTCGAGAGTGTGAACAACGCACGCGATAAGAGATCCGACTTGTACGATCACCGGTAGGCAACTAGCTAATGTAGGTATATTACGACCATTCTTTTATGATACAAATGAAGTGGATTTCAAACGTAGTGTGTTACACAAATACACATAACAACCCAACGCCCTGAGCGGTTATAGTTGTCACTGTGCCTGATCAGGTATTGTCGCCGAGTTGAGAGTCATGAGAGATGAGGGAATACATATGTAGTTCATCGATCAAAATTGTGAACGTTACCGAGAAAAAATAAGAACCGGGCAGCTTCTGAGGGGACAAGCCTAAAATTGACAACTACGTTTACGTATAGTCGCCCATAATCGTTCCTCAATATCCTGGCGTTCCGCACAACAGTCCTCTTATATAAGAATATTACCATTCTTTCTTTGGTCCCGAAAGCTGCTCTGTTGAGCATCATCAATCATAAAGAGGGCCGTCGATTTTTAACTCGGCTACCCTTTTTGTGAATAGGCAAGCATCTAAAAACACTCTCATTTCCCGTCAACAGACCGATATGATTAATGGATTTCAGCTAGGTAACCGCAACCTCAAACCATTAGCGAGCTGTCACTACTTGGTAAGCTCTTCAACTAAGATGCGATCTATTTCGAGTCCCACGTCATTTCCGCCGTATTTATTTAGTTCCTGAAACATGCGAGAATGGTGGAACAAAAATATTTTTTGTTGTTTATTGTATTTTTTTACGGGCAACCCCAATTACATTCTTACAAATAATTACATGTCATGCTTCAAGTAACAAGCAAAAAGACAAATGAAATAAATTGAAAAGAATATGAATTTAAAACTTATACCGGAATCAAACTGAGGAAAATGAACAAAAAACTGAGGTTCAGGATCAAGTAAACGAAATAAGGGAGGAGGCAACTAAAGTCTTAAAACTTGCAAGGGAGGATTTGAAGAAAATCGATCTGAGGGTTCACCGACAAGAAGAGATTTTCACTGCGCGGGAGGCGGTGAAGAGGTCGATTCCCATCATATTTCGTTGAGGAGAAATGGACACTGGTAAGCGAGATGTAAAATGAGGAGCCGAAAGGCGAGTGTTGGAGAGCAACGATGGGCAGTAAGTCAGGCTGTAGACGATTTTGTAAAGCAGCACAAGGTAAGATGTCACTAAGTTGCACGTATGGAGGATGGAGTCGTAGTCAATGTTTCCTGAGAGGATTTCCTTCTTAAAGACCCCCAGGAAATAATTACCACCTTGCTCAACTGCAGTAAAAATGGCAAATTATTAAACACCATATCAAGATCAATAAACAAGAACACCATATCCCGTATTTACTGGCAGCTCAACGGGCTTCGTTTCCAAATCTTCCGATTGATCGCACTTGTGTGACTGGGGTTAAAAGATTTAGGCTCTATTAAGAAGGTTACCTGTAATATTTGCAGGCCCACAATGGGGAAGTGACATTTCCCTATCAACGATTAGTTGTACGTGAAAAGCATCAGAAATCCACCGGTGTCGATTCGTAACCTAAGTTGTATCGTTTTCGGGGCTGGGAGGTGGTAAAGCATGTTCCATGGTAACAAAAAAGGGTATAAACCGTTATGATCCTTAAAAAAGAAACATTTACACGACAACCGAAGAATTTGGCTTATCATTAATACAGCATGGCAGAATTTTATGGCAAAAATGTTGACATTTAATGTTGAAAACAACTGCAAGACTTCGTATACCTAATAGGTATTACCTATGCATACCTTACTAAAACTGATACAGTAGAACCTCGTTTAAGCTAATTTCTATGTTATTCACTCTATGAAGCTGGTATTTGGCATGTATCCTCCTTAGGACTTAGACTTTGAGCAGAACAGGCCCTGGATCAGCTGAGTGGCTCCTACAGCTAATTTCGATACCATTCAATCTATGAACCTGTAATTTGGTATGTAGCGTCCTTAGCACTCACACTTTAAATAGGCCCTGGTCTGCTGGGTAGCTCCTACGAATAATTACGTGTACGTATCCCTTAAGAGTTAGTAATGATTTCTGTTGAAGTATTCGTTTGAATTTTACGAAAGATGTTTGTAGGTCGTTCTGTTTCTGGCATAGTGTAAGAGCATGAGGTGTTCCTCGGTTTCAGTGTAAGCTCGTCCAAAGTTGATGGCTATTAGTCTTCCACTTTGGCCAACGTTATGGATTCGGAATGAGGAAGGTGCTCGAAATGACTGTAGAATTGGATTAAGAATTTAAGTGTTTATTAGTGACGTTGTCGTAAATTTCATCGCGCAAATTTTGTTAAGTGAATTTAAGTGGTTTACTTTGTGAACGGTCTGCAATCGTAACTTTTAGTTTGATACGATATTGGGGTCATTCTTTGTTGAGTCCATTCTTCTCGTTCGATAGTTTGGTTAATTTTGTCTTTCAAGTCACCTTGCAAGTATTGGAATATGGTTTCAAGTATTTGAGAGCCAAAGTAACCTAATGAGTCGTGTAGTTTATTGTTTTTTTGTTTGGGAGATTTGTAGTCTCCAGTGGGCGTTTTCGTGAATGGAAAACAATGTTAGGTCATTTTCCTTCATCAGCGGCTAAACCGTGATTGACCGTGGCCCTTCTCCCACCATTACTACGGTTAATCGAGGTTCTACTGTATTAGCACACAGCCCCAACATACCTACATCATGGTCTTGAAAAATTACCAAGCCAACTTTCCACAAAATACGCATGGTGATGATGAAAAGAAGGAACAGAAGTTTGTAGAGAAAAACGAAGAAGTAGAAAAAACCTCCGTAAGAGTTTCGTTCTTATTTTGAGCAATAACTGAATACTCAGATATTACGAGGTGGGCGAAGATGTGGGGAGAGAGAGAAGTGACGGAATTACAGAAACGGAAGTTTTCGGAGGTATCCTTTCAAGTTCCGGAGAAAAGGAAAAAAGTTTATCCCTGCAGCTTTAGGATCTGGGCATTTTGTTCTTTCTTCTTCAGCCACTTTGTTGAAGGGGAATTGTAATAAACGTAAAAAAAAGGAGAACGTGTTTCGAAATGCACAGAAACTCACCTTTGAAAATCTAGGGAGAACTTGGTTATTATGAAATCGGGAAGCCCGGTGTAGGTGAGCAGAAGTGGACCGCCACCTGGTAACAATTTCAAAGGGCGACTTTACCTCATAAAGTAAAATTCTCTACAGAGTCTCTAAGATTGTCAAAGTTGTTTAATATTATGCTGATACATGACCTGTCCTCAACGGGAGTTCCGATGAATTTGTCAAGTATTGAAGCTCTAGGAAATAAAAGAATCCACAATCATACAGTATGGCTATAAGAGCGAATTATCGAAGAAATAACTGGTTTTGTGTAAAATTTCTCCATTTTACTGGTTTTATAACCAATTTTGTGTCCTATTTATGCCGAGTATCACCTCAGTTTATAGATTTTCCAACGCTGAACACGATGGTGAAGTCGGAATTGCGATATCTCTTTCCATTATCAGATTAGAGCAGATGAACCGTGAAGAAAATCTCAAGTAACACCCACGTTCTTCATCTTCAAAGTGCTCCAGTTTGAGACCGTAATAGGATATCACAATTATGATTTCACCATCGTGTTCAGCGTAAAAAAAAAAAAACTTGGAAATGAGGTGTCTCTTATCAGACTGCTTCCTTTTTTGAATTTATGGGTTATCAATCCCCCCCCCCTTCCTACTACATTTCCCCCGAGACCCTTCTTATACATAATATGTATATTATATGTATAGGCCCCATTATGCCCATCTACGAACTTAGCCTTCGATTACCAATACAGATTTTTTGTGCAAATTATAACTTTTTATCTCAATTCTATTGATAGTCTATCAAATAATATTGTCCAGACTATGTATATCTATTTTATATATAATATAGGTAATATAGATATACATATGATGTTTGGTGTCGGTTGGCAGTGGATTCAGGATGGTCGAAACGGAAACGGCTGAAGACCCGTCAAAGTGGCCAAAATTAGCCTAATTTTCAGTTTTTTGTTCCATAAATTTTCTTGGGTTGAGATAATGCGTTAAACCTTTCAAATGGCTCTGGGTCAAGTTATAAAGAAGGCCTGTGCAAAATTTCAAGTCGATTGGTCCTGTTACCCAGGCTGTAGACTCGTCACAGTGGACACTATTAGCCTAAAATTGCTGTGTTTTTTTCTAAAGCTTAGTGGAGTAAATATTGAAAATTGACGTTTGATTATCTGAAAACCAATTTCGTAACCCGCATTTGAAACTCTCAAACCATTGTTGAACTATTCACAATTAGGTATGTCTTTGAATTCACCCAAATCGAATCTCAACGAATACATGGTGGCTTTGAGCTTGTTTGGTGGGTAGGGGTTAGATGGGGAGAGGATTTTATCGATGGTTGAGAGACGCGGGCCTCCCTGTGATTTACATAGCGGGGCCCGCGTGTAGCGCGCCATCTGGCGTGTCCCCGCTCTATGATTGATAGCGCTACGAACTTTAGTCACCGCCTATGATATGGCTCCGACCAAATGTTCGGTTCGTCACCGAAGCTGTTGAGGTTGGCTTGAGCCGTTTCTCTTGACCTCTCCCTATAACACTACGTAGTCGACATTAGGACTGTCGGGTACCAACCGGCGTTGAACGTAAGAACCTACTCGGCAAACTCAATTGGTTCGGTTCAAGTTCAGTACGGTACAAATTCTTATTTGTGTGACTGAGGAAAATGGAGAACTACGCAACTATGTTTTTCTGTTGCTTTGAGTGTGTTAAATAGCGAGTTTTTCATATCTGCATGGCTCCGAGAGACAGCAGTTCCATGGTACGCTCACATCACATTTAAATGAAAATTCGATATTTCTTGGTTCCATTCACGCTGTGTGGCCATCAAATCAGTGTTTCCGCATGCGCCAATAATCATCTCACAAACATCGATTCTAATGACAATAATGATGAAATTTTGAGAGGAGATGAGTTCGTCATATTTATGAATACTACCAAATTATAACTATCGATCCATTTATGAAGCTGTGTTTTCCTCTGCTCTTGTACACACATGAAATCTTATAAAGATGTTTCAGAGACGGCAGAGCTAACAAAAAATTATCATTTTCACAATGGTGGGCCTTTGAGTAGCGTAGGTACTTTGCTCTCAAATATCGAAGTATTGGTGATTATTCCATTAACCTTCGAGTACTCGCTGGCCACAGCAGGACGCCAGTACTCGCGCGTGAGGTTTTCTCTCACATGTGACTTCCGTGTAAACCCTACCTAGTTTTTGAACAGTCTTGTAGAAAATAATTGTTTGTTCATTCATCATTCTCTTCTTTTATCTTTTCTCTAAACTTTCACAATCCAACTTCTGAACTTTAGGGATTTGGAACACTTTTTTTTTTTTTCAATTGGTACCGGTAGGTACAGGTACCTAGTTAGAAAAGCAATAGTCGATTTTTGGATCCGTCGTATGGGAATAATAAAAACGACCGAGTCATGTAATAATTATCTATCAAAAATCTTCAAAAATAAACTGACCTTCGCATTGCACAGGTACTTGAATAAAGCAGACAATTGGGACTATGCATTGCGTCGTAGGTTAGAATGGGTAACACGAAGAGTCGTTGACTTGTAACTTGTTGAGCCCATTGCAATAGTAACATCCTTTTCTTTGAAAATTCGCGAGTGAAGCAAAGTAAAACGAAAAAGTGATGCAAAAAATACTAGCTGAACGCACGAAAACATACCAGTTGCTTCGTAAACAGCCTTCCCCATTTCAGCAAGCTACTTTCCCCTATACATTTTGATCTTTTCTGCAATAGGTAACCTAAATGAAGAGAAAATGAAAAAAAAAAGAAAAGATTTCACATACGGAAATAACTGCAACGAGACGATTTCATGAAATACTTACATCGGTGTTGCAGCACTCGCGTGTGAGAAAAAGTTCAACAGGCACGGGAAAAATTAAAACTGGAGTACTCGTGCGTGAGAGTTTTTCGCACAACCCAGCTCTAACCAAAACAAAATTTGTATTTTCGGAAGGCTAGCGGTCCCTGGACTTGACTGTCGTTTATCCTTTGACTAGAAATGCCCCTCTCACCCAGCTATACGAAAGGGCAACATTCCCGCCTTCATGTTCCATGGCAACACTATTTTATCCAGGCATGTGAGAGAAAATGTCACGCAGTACTGGCGGGTTGAGAATTCTGAATAAAAAATTGGTTCGAGTACAAAGTGTACCTACACGGGATACCAGATGTTACTTATGAGTAGGTAGACAGCAATAATGGTAGTGTTTAGTGGTAGTAGCTAGTGATTGTTGAGGCTTCTGGAGGAAACAGGAGGGTTGTACGGTGGCCGACTCATTGAAAAATGGCGCATTTCGGTCAAGGCCATTATCTCAGCTAACTATCAAAGAAAGAGAATAGAGGGCGCGGGCGATATGAATCTTTGATTTAATCTTCCTAAGTCCCTACACACTTTGATCGTATGTGACCCTTTTGTCATGTAACTATGATATCGATCCCAGAAAAAAAAGAGGCATGACGCATACGAGGTCATTGTGTCAGCATCTCACTGGCGACGTGAGTCAGTCCCAACGCACTACTGATCGAATGAGCGCTCCCTCAAGGGCGAGAAAGGGGAGAATCATATTCGACATACTTAATGGGCGTAACGCTTAACGGATTTCGTCTAAAGGTCTGTCCTCATTCCCCTAAGGCACTGCACAGCCTGTCGCAGCGTCCCGGAAGCTTAGAATGGCTTGCGGCTCGCGGAAGCGAGCGACTAGGCCGTGAAGAAATGGATGTTGGGGATGATTCAGAAAGGGATTCATGTCATTCCGTTTGAAATGATCCTTGAAACTTTTCAGAGCCCTCAGTCAACATGAAAGAGTGGTTGGTTGACATTATAAACAAATTTCGTAGCCCAAAGCTTGTTAGCTTCTCAGTCAAATGGTATAATATACACATATTTCGTAGCTCCTCAGTCAAAGGTATAATATACACATATTTCGTAGTTTAAGTAGAAGTAGGGAACTAATAAATCCTACTCACAGTCGGCTTTTGACGAAATTGACAATGGGACCTTCACGGGGTTTCCCTCAATTTTCTTGCTTACAGTCATAGATGTAAAAAGGATAAATAACAAATATTTACTTGAACAAAACAGTTATCTACACGCAAACTACCCCACAGATTTGTGGAGGTTGCAGATAATATCTACAACCTCCTGTTATAATAATACCTACAACCTACATATTATGTAGATAAAGGTTGAAAAAGGTCAGCAAAAATACATATGTTCTTTATACCTTCCTTTCTTTTCAAATTGTGTCTTTGTAAGATTTTAGATGAAAGCACGTCTAACAATTGTGTGTCTATCAAAAATAATACTGTAATCAAAATTGCATTATTGACACAGATTTGTACTCATAATCATAATACGTATATTACCTTTATATGATGGTGAGTACAAATCTGTGTGATCACTGAACTTGAAAACTATCTACTTCATTTGCAATATTCATTTGGAATTATTACCAACGATCAATCATGTATTTCAAATGTTACCGTCAATTATTTGTATTTACATACTCTTTGTGGCATCTCTCCTACTCGGTGCTGGCAGATAAACCGTGGGAGACCTTTATTTGGTATTCAATTAGCCCGGCAAACCGTAGGGACGGAGGAATTTCAAGGAAAACGCAAATATTTGAGGAGAGGGGGGAGAGCCTGGAATATTTCCCGAAAGATTATATTAGTCATCGTCACAAGATCAAAGTCGCCGTCGATCGATCGAGGGGCTTGAGCAAACAAGGATAGGTATGTCGAGTTTCTTTTCATCTCTCGGTCCAGCTACGAAATTCACTCTTTGACCGATGAAAAGATTTAAACGACGGACAGAATGTTCAAATTGAAATCGTTTAAGGTTCACTTGGAAATCAGTGTTGAGCATATTATGAACGGCGGGGAATCGTGCGGCTAAACTTACTTAAATGTGATGCAACGTCACACTATAATATCATTGGTCAGAATTGCAGTTCATCTGTTTCTCTGTGTTCGAATCTTCAACGTCATTGTTGAATCGACATACGATGTACATGCGTTCAAGGCTACGGCAATTTATTTTAAGCCCGAACGTGGGTGTTTTCATAGGAGGAAAGAAAATGCCAGAATCTTGAATATATTTGGATTGGTGGTATGCACTTCTAAGCTGTTATGCACTCATGCTCACTTTCGCCAAATCTAAGTAAAGGGTGTTTAACTTAAAGGTAATGGGACATTAGCCAAATCGTTAAAAACATTCTCTCACCATTAACTACTCACATTAACTTAACTGCCCTTCAACTTAAAGCCAGTTCGTTAAGGTAAAGACTGCGTAGGCTGATTTTTGACATAACGGTGTACATCGGAGCCATAGAAACAGTAACAACCCACTAACTTCCCGAGGAATCGCGGTGGGTGTGACGTCACGCGGGGTGACGTCACGCCACCTTGCCTCTTACCGATAAGTTTGACGAACTCGTTTTCAGTGATCAATAATTGATCACAATTACTGTCAATAATTGATGAATAATCAATAATTGATGAACAATTATTGTTCACATTTTATCTTGATTAACGCTTACTTACTGTGCATGAACAATCCTCCGGAGCAAGACCCGCACGAGCTGCAAGTCAACAAATTGAAGTTCGAAAATGAGCTCCTCCAGCCTCAAATTATAAAAACTAAACAAGAGTTGGGTTTGGTTGGAGAATTTGAAATACTGTAAAGCAGTACTTGAAGAAAACGCAAACTTTTTCTTTTATACCTACTCCTTGTTCTACCTTGTAAAGTATCAAATGTTCTTTATGTTTGATAGTTGTACTTGCTGTCTTGTTTCAAGAAAGATTTTATATTTGATTGAAGAAGATTGAATATTAAAGATATGGTTATGAGATGAACACTAAGATAGGTAGGTAGATGTCGAATGAAGCGATTTAGTGTAATAGACACAATAACATGTAATGTTGATTAACGAAAATTTCAGGTGAATAGTAACATTTAGTGCAATCTGGAAAAGTAGTGGTGAATTAGCCATGCTCTACGTGGTGCTCTTCCGTGACCTGCTATCGACGCGTCAACGTTTCCTCTGGATACGGCTATTTTGGCCGAAACTGCATATCGCCAAAGCCAAACTACATATCGGTTTTTTAGTGAGGTTAAAAGTACTTTAGCAGTTGATTCGTTGAGGACGGGCAATTAAGTTGAAGGGTGAGTTAAAGCGCCTTTGACCGGTTTCATTAACGCCAGGCTTTAGTTATGTGTTGGTGAAAGGAGAATCGGGCTAATGCTACTTAACCGCCATTTTTATTCCGGCATTAAAGTTAAAGCGGCATTAAGCTGTTGATGGCATAGGAGAGCTGGGATACATTATTTTAACGAATAAACATGCTAATTGGCTTATTGGTTTAATATAAATATTAGTTGGAAGCAAGTTTGGGTCAATTCCATTAGGGTTCTAGAATTGAACAATGGAAAACAATTAGACCTAACTCATTACAGAAGATAACAGTTGTCAATACACCTGCGCATCCTTCCTAGTAAGTACACAGTATGGACTGCAAAGTGTATTTGGTTTTGGGTTATAGAAGGAGCTGCACTGGAACCTCGGTAACGTTCCTTACGGCAAAGTTGACCAAAGAGCTTAGCGACAGCACCACCCTCCTCCTTTCGCCGTTTCCACGAACCCTCTCCAACATTTCCCATCTTTAGCAAATCCTCCGCCCTTCTAACGTCTGTGGTCACGGCCTTACTTCCCTGCATTAATTAATTAGGATCTCAACCCGCCGTCTCAAAGGGAAATTGCAGCGTTGGGACGGGGCTGGAGTGGATGAAGGAAGTAAAGAGGGGGATGATAAGACTTTCTTAGCCAAACTCAAGAGCAAGGTTAACCAAGCTCGTTTCGTTTTCAGGATTTCCCTCGAGTGAAAAGAACTGATTCTGCGACACGGAACCTGCTTACCGGGAATGGGTCGTTACTTTTAATATGTTGTGGTAGGTAAGTTGGCAGTTAGAGTCAAGGGAGAATGGAATATCAAATCAAATCAAAGCACTCTTTATTGTCATGGCTGGACGCCAATACAATGCATGGGCCAGGCCCACATTATAATAATATAAATATTATATATTATATTTATATATAAATATATTGCAATATATACAATTTGATGTACTTAAAAGAAACACCTCGAGTCGATATGCAGTCTACTTTTTTCGAGTTTTACGACGTATTTGAATTCACAATTACTCTTCTTGAATGTCTATTTGAATTCAAAATGAAAGTGGGCTCATAATGTCTAAACGTACGTCGTCGAACGCCAAAGTAAACGCTTGCATACGAGTCTGCAACACATTGAGACATTTTCATGTTGTGTGCAAACAAACTTCGTATCAAGTCATGCGCATATCTCAGCTTTTCGAAGGGCGACAACCGAGTGAGAGGAATGTATTCTAGTTCTATAAATCGAGAGGTTTCCAACAAATGGTGAACGGTTTTTGTCCGATGACGAATGACGAAGTACTATTCCCCTAGCAACGACTCGGTTGTACGCGGAAATCGTCAGAAACTCATTTCGGACAATTTTCGTAACGGTTTTTGAGTTATATAATATATAATATATATAATATTATGAAAGACATGAAAATGTAAAAAAAAAAAAAATGGAAATTTCCTTTGCACTGGGCGCCGCTGCCGAGGTACAAGTACAAAGTAGACCACATTAAATTATGGCTTTTATATTATAAAAACTTTTTTTGACATTTTTAAATTCTGAACATTCACAGAAAATGTGATACAGAGACTCTTCTCTGTTCTGATTACACAGTATACACGTTTCCCACTGATCGATTTAATACCCTTCACCTCTCACCCATCCTTTCAGTAGAAGCTGATTCGCCAGTCTCAGTTGCGCCAATATTCTTTTCTCGAGCTTGCTGGTATCGGCGTTTAGGTAGGTACTGTTCGACATGGGAGCGTCTAGACTTGAATCTACAATATAAGCTGCTATACGTCGAATTGTACACTCTTCCGAGGCCCTCGTACCGCATTTTTGTTTGGTAACAGCTTACCATATTTTTTCTCTCCTTCATTAACTCTTTACAGTCCATTCTCTCCCACGCACCACCAAAACCAATACTGCGCATGATCTCTTTGACTTGTGCGGCCCAATCGTATTTGCTCCTGCTCGTTCCTCTATTCAGCGTGGCTACAAGTTGGTTGAAGCAAACTTTTGGAAATCTATTGGGAGGCATTTTTAAAATTTCGATCAGCCAGCCCAGTATCCGGTAAAATACCTTGACGCACAATCTGTCTCTGCCCACCTCAATTTGGATCATGTACCCAGGGGTGCTCACTGGCAACATCAGGGCGCTTTTTATGCATTTGGTCTGGACTATTTCTATTTCACCAAAGTATCTGAGGCTCCAAATCTCTGCGTTGTACAATACAACAGAATCTACTCAATACGGCTTATGGGGTCCCATTTTTAACTTTTTCCTGCTTTGCCGCCCCGGGGGAGCGCTAGGCAAATAGTAGTAAAGGGAAAAAGTCAAAAATGGGACCCCATAAGCCGTATTGAGGACGCACTCGTAGATTCTGTTTTATTGTACAAGCAGAGATTTGGAGCCAGGGAGCGGGGTTGTCTCCCCCCCCTCTCCACCCACCGCCGCAACTGCTTGAATTTAAATTGAGAGAAAGAGGAAAGCGAGCAGATGTGGGTGGTTGATGAGGGGGAGGCGGGAGATGTCTCTTAATCATTACGCTATCTCCCCCCCCCTCTCCACCCACCGCCACTAATGATAAATTCAAATTGTGGGTGAATGTGAATGTGGAAGTGGGTGAGAAAGAGGAAAGCGAGCAGATGTGGGTGTTTGATGAGGGGGAGGCGGGAGATGTCTCTTAATCATTACGCTATCTCCCCCTCTCCACCCACCGCCACTAATGCTAAATTCAAATTGTGGGTGAATGTGGAAGTGGGCGAGAGAGAGGAAAGCGAGCAGATGTGGGTGGTTGATGAGGGGGAGGCGGGAGATGTCTCTTAATCATTACGCTATCTCCCCCCCTCCTCTCCACCCACCGCCACTAATGCTAAATTCAAATTGTGGGTGAATGTGAATGTGGAAGTGGGCGAGAGAGAGGAAAGCGGGCATTATGCTCTCTCTCTCCGAATTCGAAGGGATGAAATGTGTCTCCATTGTACAAGAAGCTGGAATTGTTGAAAATTGTGCAATGAAGGGATTACAGGATCGCAATAATGATGCTAGAATCGCACACATGAATACTAGATATAGCATTTTCCAGTTGAATTTTTCCTATCTACCCATTTTCCTATCGTTGAATCTATTCGAACGCAATGGGGCCTGATAACATTTCTTGTGTTCTAATTAAAATACTTGCTGAAAACATTGCAGAACTGCTTGGCTATATTTCAACTGCTCAATAGAGAAACATCTGTACCCAACCCAATGGGAAAAATCAGCTGAGTCAGTTTGAAAATTGCCCCGACAGGCTGCCTCACGATTCACACTCATGTTGACGATTTCTGATCTCCACCAACTTTGAGCCCTCATTGTGAACGAACGGCAGGTTGTACAAAGCTGAGAATGGTCTTGAAAAATTCTAAAAAATAAACTCTATCTAAATATGAAATAAAAATAAACCGTTACAACTGATTTTTTTGAGTTTTGGAATTTTCAAAATTTCAAAATTCGTTTTGAACTCCTTCCCCTTGACCTAGTGTTATGAAAAGTTTCAAGGATCATTGTGGGGTTGGTTTGAACCCGTAACAAAAATTTCGTAATTTTAGCTCAACGCTAACTGGGAAAAGTGCCACGTATTGTAGTGGCGTTATTTGAATCATGGGTTATTTATAATAGTTAAGTGTAATACATGTGATTTCAGGCTGGTAGGGCCATTGCCCTGTTCATGAATTACGAGTATATGGATGAATTCTGCGATGAGAAGGTTCAAACCAAATCCTTAGGTTTTCAAAAACAGGTTGTTATATACATGACCAAAATTTATTAGACGTCATAATTTTTAATGTTTTGTAATACGCACCACAATAAAATTTACTGTTTATTTTGATGATTAGGTAGTACCTACCATAAATGTTTGTACGTATAATAGTTTAATCGTGATTTTATGTTTATTTGCGAACTGCAACTATAACTACCGTTTGAAAGTACCTAGCTCTGAAGCCAGCAGCACAACATATCTCTCCATCACGTACATATTGCGGAATCCAACTTTGATAACACTGTGAGTAGCACCCCATCACGCTCCTTCCATTTGCACCGCTGTGTATTGGGCTACTCTCAGGTCGAACGATGCAGCGTCCGGTTATTTAGTGGTCCCTGATCCGCCCTACCCATCAATAACTATCAACATCAATTAGTACGCCGGCACCTGATTGTTGTATTAATGGGTGTCGGGTGGACTAACGTGAACAAACGAGTTTGGTTCTCTCAGGGGAAAGCTTTGGTTTTCCTCTCATACCACGCTGCGTTCTTGTTAAGGCTCGTATTTCATGGGGATGTATGACAATTGTGTCCTCAGTCCGCCGCTTGGTCTGCCGTAGGTTTGGAATGCTTTGTTCTTCAATTGGTACCTTTTGCGAGGATGTAGAGACGATTTGCTGACGAGAGTAGCCTGAATCCTTGGAGAATTGAAATCATGCGTAGCTGATGAAGGAGTCTATTAAACAACAATTCGAACATTTTGATCAAATGCAGATTCTCTCTTTCTACGTTGGTTCTCAAAATTATTATTCGTTTTTTGGGACTCAGTTCTCCTGAGGTAATGTAATAAAATCGTTGGGTAAATAATACCTAATTAATTATCGACTTATTTGACTCAATTTGTAACAGAATATATTTTGGATAAACAACATGTGGATGCCTGAGCTCAAATTAATTCCATCAGGAACAAATAACCCAATTGAGGGGCTTCTGGCAAAAACACGATTAGTCAAGAAAATCGAGTTTTGAGTTTGCGATGCCAAAAACATAACTTGTCAGCCACTGGGTACCTCTGAAAAACTGGCGTTTCATCGACAACTAGACAAGTCACGACTATTCAAAATAATGATGAAATGGAATGGATCACAATAATGATGGATGTGCTGATGATTGACCCATAGTCTTTTTGGTTTATTTTAAAATCTGCTTCTTGTTTTTTAGGCATTCTTTGAGTCATTACGTATGTTGAATAAAACAATAAAAAGGAGAAAAATCATTATTTATGTTCAATTGCCAGCATTCCATGAATGGAGCAATGTTTGGCTTGTCTTCTTCTTAGTTGAATCCTTCAAAAACATAACAAGTCAAATCGTTTTTCGCTAATCCCATCAAAAATATTGCATTAAGCTCATCCAAACTTATCTGGCATTCATCCTGACTCTACACATAAAGTGCAGAATGAAATTCAAATTTCTAATATAGTAAACAGTTTTTTTCTTTCATTTCTTAGGAAATCAGACCCCTAATATATACCCTGAGTACCTTAGTTAGCACGATCAAGGTTGATATTCAACGCGAAATGATAGAGATGAAAGATCCTAAGAAGGAAGTAAGCTCAACTCAGTAGGAGACACTAGTCCGAGAAATGATCATGAAAATCATGGATGATGATGGAAATTATCGTTGTACCTTCACAGACGTCTCGAAAAGCCAAAATGAAGTACGAATTGGAATTTATGACCAACATACGAAAGAAACGTTAGACAAAAGCCTACCTAATAGCTTCCAAATACTAAGCGCTGAATTGGTCGCAATACAGTGGGGAGTGGAGTGAGTGGAGGATACAAAAATATCAACACTCTATTGTCATTCTCAAAATTTGCCTGCGCCGCCCTACATCACCTAATAATTATCTGGTCTACAAAATGATAGATACGATGAAAAAAAAAAAAAGTTACGTTCCTATTTCATTCAGACTTTATTGGAATGTTCCTCATGAACCTAAGGACGAAGGGAGGTGTTTATGACTTCTTCAATGTATATATATATATCTATTCAAATTCAATATATTGTTACTTTTAGGTGTTGTCAAGATTTAAGACTGTTTATTAACGGGAAATAAGACGAAGTTGAATTAGATAGCTTACCGTTTCTCACAGCACTCCCAATATCAAGGGATCTCAAGATTCATTCAATGAGAGCTGGTAGTAGAGAGAAGAGCTCTCCCGGAGAGGAAATGGTAGTAATGAAATGTGGAGCTTTTTAAATTGAACATTTATCTTAGGGTAGCATAGCCAGAGGAAACTGCCAATATCCTTTCTTCTTTTCTTTGGACCCAATATAGGGCGGCAGTAGTTTCTCGCTCCGTTCCATTATTTGCATGGAAAAACAATTCAACGGCTCTCATGTAGGATTATAGGGCCCTAAATATTAGGGCGGTTACAAATCGTCCAAATTTTCGAAGTAATAAGTGATTATAAGGTTTGCAATATATCGGGTACTCCAGCGAATATTGGTGAGTGATTACGACCAACGTGTGTCTACTAATACAATTTTGTGTTTAGACAATTAAAATTAATTTGATAATAATTATTTCAGAAGAGTTTTTGATTGATATTATCAGAACCATCCAATGGACTCGCTGAAATATACTTGAAGTTTCACGCAAATGAACAGAAATAAATCTTGAACCGTCTTCAGCGTTAATGTAAAGCTTCCTTTTGCCTTCGTTCTAATTATTTTATCAGGCCCTAGCATTTTATTCAGCCGACTTCATAAAGTTTTGGGACCTCCGTTCATAATTATTCTTCATTAAAGGTTTCCAGGTGCTTTTGCAAAAATACTGTCTATAAAACCAAATTACTGGGGGAAAGGTCGGCTAGAAAGGGACGCTGCCTATTGGATCCACCTTAATTATCAGAACCCCCACCACCCATCCCTATTAATTACTTCCAAGCCCGCCCTCTATTTACGCAGAACGGAATCCTCTAAGAAGGCAAAGTCAATGATAAGGTCATTTGAAGAGCTTTGTTTTAATTCAATTAGCTTTCAGTGCGATTCGTCCCTTTAATCTGGCCCTCCTTGCATTCATGCACCTTATTGTATAAATTGGAAAAGGAGAGAGGGCTGGAGCTTCATTCATCAATGGGCGTTCTTCCTTCTGATCGAAGGGATCGGAAAAAAAAATTTCATGAGAGGGAGCGAAACCAGCACAGAATGTTGAGTACCTTCCAACTACAATCGAAACCCACAATTTTCGACTAGAAAAAAATGCAAATGACTACTTTTGATGTCATATTTTTGTTGCCACGATTTTCTCGAAATTGAAGCATTCTCACCTACAGGTTTTTGGTTGAAAATAGTATGTACAAAGGAAGATCATTATAACAATAAGATTATTATGTAAATATCTCCAAGATAGGTACCAATTGGCAGCTCTGTTGCATCTGAACATCTAAAATTCTATGTTAGGTACGTTGTCTAGATTCGTTGAAGAGGGAGAACAGAGCTCAATGTGAGGTAGTGATTCAATGATATATGCTTTGTCAGGGGGCCACCATTGACGCCGTTGTAGCGCCACAAATTAGATACAACTGTTCATTGATAACTGCTATTTACGAGTATATAAGTAAGTACCATAGATACAATCATTATTAGTTTTAGGTTCAAGTCCTACTGTACTACCCCGGCTTGGCCTGTGAGAAAGGGCCATTCAGAAAATTCTATTGATCCAGAACCAATCTCCGGTGACATTAATGTAGAACCCAATTCTACTCCGTCGTTGAACAGTTTCAAAGCTGGACATTAAAATGGTTGAAAGGGAAAGGGAACCTAATTCACTGAAGCTAATTACTAAGTCGTCCCTATAATTTGTAGAAAACGAAGAAGCTAGTGGGTGAACAGGAGGATCTGGAACGGTTCCAGAACTCCTTAATAACAGTCGCTGATTGGGTATCCTGGAAAGGGAAGGCTGGCTCGGAGTTGAATAACATTTACATGTCAGTGAGACCGTCCGTTTGTTTTAATGTAACTCTGGATACAATAGTGATGAAGTAAGGCGTCAATTAGTGAACCGTGAGTTGGACAGGTGAGTAAAGAATGAACGATATGCCTACATTTTCACCAATAATTGAAGGGGTTCATACTCGTACATCGAAGAATTATTCTTCGATGTACGAGTATGAACCCCTTCAATTATTTATTGGCTTAAACTGAATTTCACCAACCTACCGATTCCCTTGAAATGTTTTTGTTCATGAATGAGTGGTTATCAAGATCGAAAAGAACTAACCACAACATTAAACAATTTCTTGGGTGAGTTCATTCACAAATTATATCTGGAGCATTACAGGAATTTTATCTCTTCAATAAGCATTTCAAGAGATCATGACAATACCGAACACGGAACTAATCCATCTAAGAACCTCATAACATCTTCTATTCTGCAATGAAAACCTCTCATGTGGAGAAACCTCCCAAGTCCAAAAATCAAGTTTTTAGAAATTAGCTTCAAAGTTTTTCATATAAACCTCTGTGTAGCTCCCCTCCTATACGTCCTATCGATCTGATTCATTTTCAGGGACATCGGTAAAGATCCAATGCTCATGGCGATCCAAAGAAATCGAAAAACATGAATCGAAGTTAAGTCTTTTTTTTTCACGTATAATTTTCAGCCACATATAATGTCTGTGTGTGTTTGTCAAGGTGAAACGATTCAGCTCGCTTGGAGTTGTTTAAACTTAACATTATCTGCATTCGGTGGAGAGTTGTGTTTAGGAGAAATGTCTCCACTCTCCACTCAATCATTCAGACCTCCTCCGTCATTTTTTTAGGAGACTCACTCTTTTTCGATTTCGTTAAACATTTAATTAATTAAAAAATTAATTGTTCATTTAATAAACATTATTAGGTTGAGTGGTTTTTGAACAGAGGTTGAGTCGTTTTACCTGAAAATCACGTAGATGAGTCATTTCTCCTCAAAAATGACCGATTTTAGCATTTTGACGATCCATATTACCCCCACTTTCGATCCTAAATTTGAAATTTCGACTCCACCATCAGAAAGAGCAGGTTGAAAATAGGGAGGTTGTGTGAAAATCCCAATTTGCCAAAATTGGACTTAAGGGGTTTCTGCTTTTTACGTGTATAAAATTCATGTGTATAGATTTTGTCGGAAAGTATTATGATGTTGACAGAACTGTAAACTTATGAAGTACATACTATGACACCAACTGAACTGACTTATCACTCAGTCATAAGTCCAATGTTGAATCTCATCACGAGTTTTTGGTTTATATATCTCTTTTAGACCCACTAAAAAATGTTCGTCCTTTTGGGTGGAAAAAACGAGGAGGTTTTCCAACACCCAACAAATACTTCTAAGTTAGGAATCCATGTAGAATCTACCACTATACAAGTTGAGCGACTTCCTAGTTTCCGATTGGTTTTTGATGACTACACCATTATTTCCGCTTAGGCAGCTTTGAAATTTCCGGACAATACTGATGGAGCCCGTTCGTGCGAGCAAAAGACTTAATTACGTGGAGCATTAGCAAGTTTCGAGAAGGGCATCTAAGAATTACAGCCTTCACTTCGTCGTCTCACCCTCCAAGCTGCAAGCCCGACTCCACAACTACCTACCAGCCTCCTTCAGAACATCGCCCCGGTAACTCATTCGCGAAGACAACAATAAATTCTGGAACGCTTTACCTACCACCGCCTTCCTAACCCCTCCTCAACAACAAGTAACGTTTCTCCAAGTTTAATTAATCCTTGCACACTCTGCAACTTCATGTATACCTCACCGTGAACTGTTTTATGGTCTGCAAAATGTTGAAACGTGTATCCTTACTCCGGAATATTCCGAGATTGTCCGCTTCCCAACCGTGATGGTGTACGTACAAAATGAATTGAAACTCTGAACGTGGCAATAACAGTTTCATTTACGGTTATATGTAAGCTGCAAATGAAAATAGCCAACACTCTGGTGGGGGATACGACAAACCAAAGTACGACTGGGTACGACTGCGCCAAGTTTCAGGGAGGGTCCCTACCATGATTTGGCAACGCATATTCCAAATGATGTCTGGTAATAATTATCGAGTATTTACAGGCAGGTGGAACAATTTTTCTAGTGGAATGTAAGCGCAACCATAGAGACTCATTACTGCGCAAGTAAGGAAATGAGAGGGTGATTGAATTTTATTCTTGAGTTTCATTCAAGTATAGGTTTAAAAAAAACTGAGAAAAGATGGGAATTGTGAAACATTTTTACTTCAAAATTTTGATTAATCTAAGTTGGGATAATACATAATTCGTGATTAGGTTGGGGACATTATAAATATCTTCAATTTCTGAATATCGGCTACACATAAATCTTCTAAAACCATCTTTGCTGAGTCCGTTAGTAAGTACGAGGTATGTCCAACCAACATGGCAGAACCGATTTGAACGGTTTCCATTGGGAAAAAGATAGGATGTATGGACTACTAGAGGTGTTTTTTATTTTCACGAAGGTTCGAAATGTTGATCAGTTCAGTTGAAATTTCAGTTATAAAAACTAAGAAATCGGGAATTTTTTCGGATTTTTTGGACCACCGGAAGGGGTTCCACGACGTACTTTTAGTTACGCCCTTCGGACCTGACGGTACTCAATTACTTACGCGGTAAGTATCCACTTCAGAGACTTTTTGCATTGAACAAAAGTTGACGGGAATGGTCCATTTAGTCTATAAAAAAAAATTGGAGCAGGCAAAATATGAAATTTCGAAAAATGTTGCCTACCTCTCAAGGACGAAAACATGAGAATGGTAGGTAAAGTACCTACTTTTAGTCAATGTATGATTACATTTATTTAATAATCTGTTTTGTTGAAATTACAGGTTTTTCTTTTAAAATTACAGTGTTTTTCTTCAAATGACAGGTTTTTTTGTAAATTACAGGTTTGCTTTCAAATTACAAGTTTTTCTTTTAATTTTAATTGACATTTCTGTATTACAAGGAATTGATCTTGTTCAGAACTTACAAAATAAATGTAATCATACATTGACTAAAAGTACTGTACTTTTAGTATTCTCATGTTTTCTTCCCTGAGAGGACATTTTTCGAAATTTTAGATTTTGGCTGCTCCAGATTTTTTGTTTTTTTGTTTTTTTCCCCTTTTTTGTAAGACTAAATGGACCGAACATCTTTGGTTCAATGCAAAAAGTCTTTAAAGTGGATACCACTCTTTTCACCAAAACCAAAGGGCGTAATTACAACTGCGTTGCAGGACCCCTTCCGGTGGTCTACAAAATCCGAAAAAATTCCAGATATCTTAGTTTTTATTATTGAACCGATTAAGATGTCAGCGCATCAACATTTAAAACCTTCATGGAAAAAATAAAAATAATAATAAAATAAAATCCACAGTCATGCAGCATGGCTATAAGAGCGAATTTTCGAAGAAATAATTGGTTTTGTGTAAAATGTTTCTATTAAAGAACGTGATATTCATGAAGAACATCTCAAGCACAACCACGTTTCTTCATCTTCAAAGTGCTCCAGTTTGAGAGAGGAATAAGATATCGCCTGAACCATCTTATTCAGCGTGTAAATACCTTTAAAATGAGGTGTCACTTGACAGACCGTTTCATTTTTGGAATCTATGGGTGAACGTAACCCCCACCCAAAACTTCCCTCAGCTATTGGGCGTTCCAACGCCGAAAATGACGGTGAAGTCAGAATTGCGATATCTCATGCCGTCATCAGATTAGAGCAGACTAACCATGAAGCTTTTGTCGGTGTGTTCTTTTGTCTCGACACTATCCCCCCCCCCCCGCCTCTGTCTATTGGGAGCTTTTGTCGGTGAGTTCTCCTGTCTGGAGACTATCCCCCCATCTTTGTCAGTTTGGACCTTGTGTCGCTTTGTTCTTTTGTCTCGACACTATCCCCCCCCCCCCCCCGCCACAGATGTTGGGAGCTCTTGTCACTGTGTTCTTTTGTCTCGACACTAGAGAGTTCCAGGCTACCACGGTGGCTGTTAGCAAGGTACCGTGGTGGGCGTTCCAGTAGTGTCAACTGATCCAAAGTGGGCGTTCCCGTAGTGTCACCTGATCCGAAGTCGACCGTAAGTTCACGGATTTTAACGAAGATCATAAGTTTCCTCGGCCTCGCTTCTCACTACTATCCCCCCCATCACTGTCAGTTGGGAACTCTTGTCGCTGTGATCTTTTGTCGTGACACTATCCCCCCCCCCCCCCCCACAACCACTGATAGTTTGGAGGTTGTGTCGCTGGGACCTTTTGTCGCTTGTTTCTTTTGTTACACCATGAATTGGACCGAATCGGACGAGATTTACCCCATGTCGTCATTGGGACTCCATATGGATCATAAGATCAAAATGTTTGTCCAATTAGGTAGCCCACTTGAGGAGTAATCTACCAAAAGGGAACATACTCGTATTTACTTTTCGGAAAAAACTATTTCCGATGCTGATACGACTTTCAAGTTAATTATAGATGCCATAGTGAGAAATCCGCAGTCATGCAGCATGGCTATAAGAGCGAATTTTCGAAGAAATAATTGGTTTTATGTAAAATGTTTCTATCACGTATCAAAATGTAAAATCACGTGTCCGTGAAGAATATTTCAAGTAACAACCACGCTTCTTCATCTTCAAAGAACTCCAGTTTGAGAACGGAATGAGATATCGCAATTTTGATTTCACCATCGTGTTCAGCATTTAAAAAAACCTTTAAAATGAGGTGTCACTCGTCAGAATGTTCCATTTCGGGAATTTATGAAGAATCCCCCCCCCTTAAAGCTCCCCAAAACCCCCCCTTATAATAGCCCGATTATGCCCATCTACGGACTTAGCCTGTCGATTGCCAAGGCGGATTTTTTGTGCAAAAGATCATGCATTCCTTGTCAAACGTTACTGTGCCTTACGCGACCAAATGTGTACCATTCAGATAATTATCATGATGCATGATTAGGATCATGTTCCAAGATTGAAACGTCGCAGTAAACAAAATGTTGTTTTTTTGCGATAATCATCATTTAATGATAACAACAACTAGTCTACTGTTTTCTAGTAAAAAAAAACCGATTTTGATATGAAAATATTTCGAAAATTCGAGTTTCAACAATTTTGGACCGAGAACAATAGCTACATTTTCTACGAAAATTGGCTAAAAAAAACACCTCTAATGGACTACTTGGATGAGCGAGCGAAGATAGCAGTTGCTTTGGAGATGTGTCTTTGGAAGTTTGCAGAAGCAATGAGCGATTGAACATGGAAGACATTGATGAAGTAAAGGGTAGGTCTGATACGTCAAAGAGCAATAATGAAAGGATAGGAATAATTTAGAGGTATAGTGTACACTGTAGAGTACACTCTCTTTTGAATCATCGCGAGGAGGCACTTACCTACCTAAGTAAGTAAACTGCCTCAATGAATTGGAAGCTATGAATGTAAATTCATCAAATCCCAATAACACAGTCCCTGGGGGTTCTCGAGATTTGCGTCAAAAGGAAAAGTTGTCGAGACTTTGACAATAGTCCAAAAGTGATTGGAAGTGATTAATTGATGCACACCGCCCTACCGAGACAGGAATAACGGCCGTTGCGCACAATCACAGTGAAGCGGATTGTTTGAGTTCGGAAGGAGCGGCAAGTTAAAGAAAAGTGTTTACAAGTAGATTGCTTCAAACTCTCGGCAAAAGACGGAGGACATTCAATTTGAGGAAGTAGACAAGTGGGGTGGAGATGGGAAGTGTTCGTTGTAGTAGCGTAATAGCAGTTGCCTCTTTGCCCATTGTCAGGAGCGTCAGACCGATATGAATCAAGAGAGGCCGAGTTCCAATTACGCGATGGGCGCCCTGAACCCTTCGCACTGCATAACAATTCGGGAAGGAAGCACAAGGAAATTGGAGAAAAGACCTTCTTCGGTTGAGTGTTGTCCGGAAGCTAAGGGAGTTTTTCTAAAAGATTCCCCCCCACACTTTTTAACCATCAATCTCACTTTTTTCCCTGCTCGTTCCTCCCTCCATACTTTCAGTACCTGTTAATAATTAAGCACGCAAAGTCGAGAAGCTGTGTATGAAATACCAGGAAACATTGCAAGGGAACGCTGGTGAAGAGAAAATCAATGTCCTTTCCTCCCAGTCTAATACGATCTGCCAATCAATTGATAATTATACTCATAATTATAATTACAATTGAGGGGTTCCCCACAAGAACCAAATAAGTCCAAAATTGGCAAACGCAAAAAACAAGCATTTTGTAAAACGCTCAGAGGGAAATGCTCCCCGGGCTCCAAAATGTGACTTGTTTTGTTCTTCCTGGAATTTTTCTGAAGTTTAAGGACCTGCATGAATTTTCCATTGAAGCTCAATATTACATGTTTGTATATTTATTGCATTATTATTAGGTATAGTTTGTTAGGTATAGTTAGGTATTAGTTTATTAGGTATAACGTTGGACTTTTACTTTTAACTTCCGTTTTTATGTTATTGGGTAAGGTAAATTCGTTTTGATTTCTTATAACCACTTTATTGGTAAATACCTCAATCTAAACACATTTGTAGGTAAGTAGGGTTGTAGTCGTAGGTAAACTTAAGAAAATGAAAAGAAACTGGAAAGGACTGAAGTTCAATAAATGAGCAAACTATAAAGTAGGTACCTTAAAAAAAGTTTGACCCTCAGTATTTCCACGTGATGGACTTGTTTTGTTCTTGCAGGAATCGAATTGACATGTTTTTGGTTTATTTCCTTCCGCGGGCGGGAGGACCTTTTCGGTTTTTGCCAAGACAAACTTTCCACCACTTCAACAATATCATCCTGAGCAAAATGGCGCCTTTACCCGGTTTTTTCAAACTTTGGACTTATTCGGTTCTTGTGGGAAACTCCTCAATTATAATCGGAACCACTATTCACGACGATACTATAGGAAATGCACTAAACCCAAATTACACTAAACTACTGATCGCTGAATCACACCCTACTTGACTGAACCCTACATTAGGACAAACGGAAAGTCAACGTTATTTATCCACTCAAAAACTGTCCCGAAATGTTCGGAACAGAAAAAAAATTAAAAAATGATACCTAAACTTCTTATTAAACTGATATTTTATAAAATATATTTACGTTAGGCCATGAGGAGGCAAAATTGGCAAAATTATTTAATAATGGGCATAAACAATGAAGTACAATCTAAATGGAAGGATTCAACTGAAATTAAGGCCTTTTACTAACCATTTTGTCCAATAACTTGCTGATGGAGTGTATTATGGTATACCTATTCCCTACAAATCCAAATGGGCGATTGTAAGCTGAGCCCAAAGCCAATGTAAACTGAGCCCAATCCTTCTTACTTGCCCAACCCCTTGATGTGTAAACTCAACCCAGGATGCACTCATACTCGTATTCTCCTCAACTGGTTCACTGTAAACTGAGCCCAAGGAACCAGTTAAAAGTAGCCGTTCATTCCACCAAATTTTGTTTTTATTCCGCAACCCCGTCCACTTGATCTATATTTCCAACTAATCTATATGGCACTAATCAGTCGATCGGGGGATGTTTTTATTTCGCTCATAAGAAAAATTTCTCCCGTTCACTCGGAGAAACTGATAGACTCCTGGGGCTGGGCTGAGATTACAACTCGCTTCGATGAGCGATTAGAGGGCTGGGCTGAGTTTACATTTAGATAAGACAGTCTGACCCTCGGTCCATCGCGCTTGGGCCGAGATTACACCCGCTCATCCAAATATCGCTCTGATGGATGTCACTTTTCTTTTCAAGTTGAATTGTTCTCACTTAATCCTTCTAGAAGTAATAGTATAGTACTACCGTTGTTGAGCTAGAATTGAACGCCGGAGTTTCATATCATCGGCCCTCCTCTACATTGTAATTGATATACATTGCGTTTGTTAGTTAATGTCTGAACCACGACCAAAGTTTCCTAAGAAACCATTCAGGAACCGTAACTGAGTTTATTTTTAATCTCGAGAGTCTCACACTTTTTAATGTGACTCTGACCTATTCATTGAAGAACTTTGGTAACAGCGCTTTTGAGCTGTTTGGGCTCCTTCAACTCTTTCTCAGACCACCACACTAAACATTGCAAGGTTGAATATTTTTGCAAGGATATAAAATATTATGAAATCACGTCCCAGTGCAAACCACTTTATTGTCAAAATGAATATGAAAATATATTGAAAATAATTAAAATATTTGAGTTCCTAGAAGTTTAGGATGTTTTGCGATTTTTGCCTTTTGTGAATTTAACGTTATTTGGAGAACCGATTTTGTTAATTTGGCTGAACTATAAATATTTATAGCCAGGCGTATCCAAGCTCATTTTGTGCTCTAGTCGTTCAAAATTAATCTAGTTTTCGGATCTGGAAAAATCTTTCTGTTATTATTTGCGGTTTGTGAATTTAACGTTATTTGCAGAACTACGAGGTAATTCAGTTCTTTCTTGGAACTAGATTGGTTCTGCAAATTACGTTATAATTCACAGAACGCAAAAAAAGCTTTGCAGACCCTAAAACTAGATTAATTTTCGAACAACTAAAACCTAAATGGGGTTGGGGCATTTGGGGACAACTGAAAGTAGGTAAAAAATACGTTGCAGGCCAAACAGGAAACATTTGTAAAAATCTTCGAAATTTCTTTTGAAGTAGGTTAACTTAGTTGTGAAATAAGTCTACTGGTTTGGTTGATACCCATCCTCCGGTGAAATCACTGGACTAAATTAAGGACAGGCGCAAGACATGTTGTGTCGAAGAGGACACGACACGACTGTTCCTTTGGCGTTGTGCTTAAATTACGAAATTCTGTTTGGAGGTTTGGAACACACTCACGACGATCCTTAAAACCTTTCATAACCCTAGGTCATCGGGAAGGTGTTTAAAACGAATTTTGAAATTTCAGTTCAAGTTTGAACGAAGGCTTATCTTTTTAAACATAAGGGTAAATCATGCGACAGGATTTTTCGGATTATGTTCATTCTGCCCCGGCTGATTCAAATAGCACATTGGTATTGAGACATCGAGTTAATAAATAATAGTAGCTGATAATAATTAATAATAACTTTTAATAATTACTAATAAATAATAATACTTTTTACTAATTCTTAATAATTAATAATCAAATTATTGCCGAAGTAGGTAGGTGGAAATGAATACCCCAGAATCAAATTGGTACAAATTATTTGTAATTAATTCCTCATCCCTATAGACGTGTGGTCTGCACAAAGAAGGTAATAAACCGTAGTGTCATGAATTTGCAGATTTTGTTTTATAAGGAAGGAGTTTGTTTGTTGGATTTATGACCGACTTCTTTAGGCCACCTGCGATTCAGTAAAAACAAAGCAGTAATTAGGTACTAGAAACTGCGTAGGTTTGTAAATATTTTGTGTAGTACA
Organism: Stenodema calcarata; assembly: GCA_963920205.1. NCBI lineage: Eukaryota > Metazoa > Arthropoda > Insecta > Hemiptera > Miridae > Stenodema > Stenodema calcarata. Next base: position 25,021,298 of record OY986056.1, on the reverse strand, counting down.
GTAAAATTGTTTTCTAATGTAAAATCAAGTAGTTTTCTAACGAAAACCCATTCATGGATACTCATTTACAAGCAGGTAAAATGTACTTTACAGTTAAATTAGGCCTAGTCCACCTTTTAAAACGGAGTTTCTTCCACTAAATTATGCATTTCAGCCTCTTGTCTTTGTCAGTGGTTAAACGTGGTTTCCGATATCCGTAGCCATTTCCCCACCCCCGGTTAATCGATGTTCTGCCTACTTGTTATCAATTTTTTCGACGCATATGGAGTACCTACTACGTATTTCAGCAAAGTGTATCCGCGGTGCTCGTTTTCTCAACGAAAATTTTTTGCCTCCTCGAGATTGACTCAAGGGTCAGAAATGTAATATCCTTCCATTACTGGTCATTACGGGCCCTGGAGAGAGAATCATGTTCCAAGAGCTCATCCTAATTGCTCTCAAACATTACAGAATTAGAGAGAACGTTCGTTAAGGAAGAGCCGTATCACGTTCTCGTGAGGAAAAGAATCCTCGGGCTTTTCCTCCCCGAATCCCTCACCACGTGTTGGACGATTCCACAAAATTTATCAAGATGTCGATAATGATGTCAAGAACTGCCTGTGTGGTAATGATACGGACTGGGAACTTGACTTCCCCATTCCACCAATCGTTTGACATGAAAATCATCCTGTACAATTTAATTTTGTAGGATAGACTTCCATGCAGAATCATGAAAAAACAAAACAAAACCAAAATAAAGTTGGTAGGTAGGTACAAAGATTCATATCACTAAAATTTGATACCAACACATCTCTTCAAGCTATCATTTTGAAGCTCTCACCAGACGTTACTGTAAAAAGATCTATGGCCATAATATTATTAAATTAGAATCACCCCAGTTATTGCATTATTCTCATTGACCTTTAAAAAAATGCCCTCTGCCCGTACACAAGCGGAAACTTCCGCATGCGGTAGTTTTTTGGTGTTCTGTCGTGTGTTTTACGGTTGGAAGGGCAATCCCATTTTGTCCTTCTTCGGACACGGTAAGCTGCTGCTGACAGAAGTGTGTGAACCTTCGCAGTACACTCATCTGTCCGTCGAGAGGCAACTCCACCACACAGATACCACATCTATTTTTTTGTTTACAGTTTTTACAAGAATTAAATGTATATGTTGGTGAAGTTGTTCTGTCTCAAAAAACTTAGTTTATCATGAAATCTGGATTAGCTCATTATGTATCAAGATTATTTGGGAGAAGTGTGGTCTATTTCACATTTCCAGTGCAGTGCCAGCGAACGTAAGACCGTAAACATTAAAATACATTGACATAACATGACAACTAATACGATAACAGGTTGTGTGAGATGTTGTTGAATCATTTAATATAAAGCGGTACCATTTTCTCCATAAAATTGCAAAGCAGTTGCTCAGCACTCTGGGGAATACGGAATAGTTAACTGCGATCGTTGTTTAAATTATTCATCAATAAACACCAAAGTTTGAGTCTTCTGTAAACCTTAAATTTTCTACGCAAGTTCTGGAAAGATATTTATTCATTTGCGTAATGGAATTAGAAACAGTGGGAGCAGAAATCTTGACGTTTTCCGTTGCAACTCGTTTATACGGAGCACGTTTGGGGATTTCGTCCGTCTGGCAAACAGAAGTCACGTCGATTTGGAGCATCGGGGTCAATATTTGACTAGCTACCTTCCTCTCTCGACTCAAGTCACCGCAAAAGCGATCCTTTGGCATCCGAGGACGACATCATATCGAATCAAATATGTATTCCGTAGATTCCCTTGAACATCTGGAATACACCTAAGCTCAGCAGGGTTTTAGTATTAGGAAAGCTCACTAGTAACGCTTGACTAGTTTGATCACAAGAAATCTACCTGTTACGAATGTAGACTGTAGAATTCCTGAGGAGGCATCAAATTAGCCACAAGGAACAGTGAATGTCAGCAAAATATTCACTGTTCCTTGTGACTAGATATTATGGTAGATATATTACAGGTATATATTATGGTAAATATTCAACGTTCCTTGTGGCTAGATATTATGGTAGATATATTACAGGTATATATTATGGTAAATATTCAATGTTCCTTGTGGCTAATTCGATGCTTCCCTAAGAATTCTACATTCGTTACGGTAGATTAACTTTTGACTGAGATAAGCGCTGCTGCCTCAACATGCCGAGCTATTAGACTCGTATCTAAAAGCTAATTCTGAACCGAATCCGACTGCCAATGAGTGTGTCACAGGGCGGTGCACTTAGCCCAGCAACCATCACCTTTCCTTATTATCATCTGATACTGCTGTGATACTGCAGTCGGAGACATATGAGCGCGTTAACCAACGAGCTTAAACGTTTAATATACCAAATTAAAACATTGACAGCCATGTGGGGGGACAAAAACGAATAAGGCAAAAGCATTCATATAAATTAGTGGCATTTAATGTCTTCATCTAAACGCTTTTCTAAACGCTGTACGATGTGGTGAGGTATTTTCAATATCAAGATGATGTCTACCTGTAACCTCAAAACCGCAGTGATGCTCCGTAAATCCTACCCAATATCACGAGTGTACAGGAGTAGGTTAAGACAACAGCGTGTGAAGTGTGGTTCTATATTGAAAGCTGCAGGATTTAACAAAGGGGTCGAAACATGTTTGAAACAAAAGGAATCCAGAGAGGGTTGAAACCTAATTAATAGCGTAATTTTTGAAGAATGGTTAATATGACTGATATGTGAAACTGTCCGGCTGTACAAGTGACAGAAATGTCAGCACCTAGTTGACGCTACAATTGAACATGCGGGGTGAAACAATGATTAATTATGAAAGCTGTCTCTGTTCCGCACCCACCTCTCAAAACGGAAAGAGGTGGTGGGTTTCAATAAACAATAAGTTGAACGGAAGACTAATGATCGAAACATTAGAGCCATCAAACGTAGATTTGCCGCAGATGCTACAAATGTCTCCCAAAGTGTTGAGTTAGCCTTCAAATTAACGGATCAATATTATACCCTACCGCGGTACTCGACCACCCTTCCATGACGACTGAACATCACCTTCGAAATTATTCCTATCGTCCCATTGAATCGGAGGGGATACAGTTTTTACTCAATATTCCACCAAACATTCGGTGGTTCGGCCCACTACTTATGTTCTGTCCAGTGTTCTGTGCCCCCCAAAAACAACTCCGTTGTAAAAACTGGCCCGCCAAAAAACCTCAGCCGCAAAAAGGAATTATATCCAGTTTGCCCACCAGCCACATATATAGGATGCTCGGTGCTTCGCACCTCGCTGTTGAGTGTGCATATAGAAACCTGATCCTCCTACCCCTAACCTCCACCGTCAATGTTTTCCTGTTCCCTGTCTCCCTGTTCCCTGTCTCCCTGTTCCCTGTTCCCTGGAGTGTTGAGTGGCAGGAGGAGGAGGAGAGGGGGCAACCAGCTCTCTATAATGGTCCATTAGATTTGTCCTTATAATAACTGATAAAACCTAAAATTTATAGTTCATTAAATGAATTTTACATTGAATGTTTACAATTAGTTCATTGAATGAAAATACAAATTTTGTACTTTCATAATTCAGAGATTTTCGCTACTTAGGCAATAGGTAATTTATAACAAGAAGTCCAAAGATATATGACGTCCAGGAGCCTAAAAATATTCAAACATTTTTGAACATTTTTAGGTTCTTGGACGTCATATATCTTTATGTATCTTCATTTGGACTTTAATGTTGTCGAAATAAAAATTGTCCCAGAACAAAACACTCGATAGCAAAACCACTTGTTCCGATGTATGAAAATAAGCTTGAGCTTTTTGAAGTTCTACAGTTCAAGTTCATGTCGACGGATTTTCATTAGTTCTACATTTGATCCCTCATTGTGAACGATTGGCTGGTCGTACAAAGCTCTGGGTGGTATATAGTATCTCTATTGAACTATATTAAATGTCTTAAAAAAAAAAAACAATTTTTCGAGTTATGACGTTTTCAAAACTTGAGAAATTCATTTTCAACAGTTGAAAATTTACTGACCTAGGGTTATGAAACGTTTCGAGGATTATGATAATAATTGTGGGGCTGGTCCAAACCCGTTGCCCAAATTTCATCATTTAAGGACAACGTTAAGGGTGAACAAACGGATGTTTTTAACTCGAAATTCTGAATATAGGTTTCGTGAAACAAAGACCTTCAAATTTTTAGGGGGGATACAAATGATTTTCTTGGTCAATTCCAATAATTCATTATTGAAGATAATAAACCAAAAGGAGTACCTAATACCTAACAAATATTCGAAGTTACCTTCTTTCCGTATCACGCAAAGAGAAATTCGACATCACAAAACCATGTGATGTTAAAAGCCCAAATGATTTCAAAATTCTCTGAAGTGAACTCCATTCAAATTTGCAAAGAAAACTTTACCGCTCAGTTGACTTGAGCTTGTGAAAATTTCACAATTCATTTTGAACCCCTTCTTCCTATCGAACTTTTTTTTTCCAATAGAACACAGCTGATGAAAGATCTGCAAAAGGATGACATCGATCCCATGAGTGGGGAATTTCGGGATGATGGCAGCTTCAGAAATGTCGCCCAAATGCGTGGATCCGATTTTGAAATAACGCTGATGAACGTTGGACATCAAATCTCCAAGCAGGATATCAAAGTTCTAAGGAGCTCGCAGTGAGATTTCCACACTCATGGGATCGTTGCCATCCTTCTGCAGATCTTTCGTCAGCTATGTTTCGCTGAACTGATGTCGAGCTTCGATGGTCGCACCCGGTGTATCCGCCGCTTTTTCTTAAACAATTACGCAACCAGCTGCCACCAGCACCACAGCTTCCACAGACGAGGATATGATCACTACTGAACCGATGAATATTGGAGACTACTATTTTATAAAACATGTTATAAAAAATATATCTGCAGTTGGGTAGCGACCAGTTGTACAACATTAAATGTTGTACAAATTTTGTTACTAGTGGACACGCCTTTATACGCAAGCGGATGTAACTCCAGGGATTGCTTGACTTGTACCTGTCACCCTTGAGGGTATTCTTTGGGTCTGTTTTAAACACGCAAATGACAAGATTGGCCGCAACCCAGCACGAGGTCATAACTATTGGAGTCATCAATAGGTTTACAACAGTTTATGGTGACTGCAATATTATTGTTTTCAGTTATCACATGTTGAGCTTTTGTATCCACAAAGTCACATGAGAAATACAGTCTTGTTCGAGTTCTTGCTATAAAAAGTCCGATTAATTATTTCTGTAATATTAAAATTATTAAAAATATTAAAATGTAATAATATTATATTAAATTTGGCGATCCTTAAAAATTCATTAATAACAACCACCGTTGTCCACCGTTGTCTCCTAGAAAATCTGTTTCAGCTGAACAATTTTCCATGCCGTAAAATGGAAATGTATGCATAACGAAAGAGGAAAAACGCCATTGAATCCCTTCAATGAGGTGGTTCCTGGACCTATTACCCCAACGGAGAGGTGACACCAGGTCTCAAGGAGATGTCAGATAGCCGGGAATGATGGGGTGAGGGGCATCGCAACTCCTGTAGAAAAGGGTGGAACGCTCTAAAGGGAGGCGAACTCATCCCCACCGCTAGGGACGGCCCTTTTCCCCAGCTCTCGGCACACGCCTATCAGTTCACTACCGGCAGCCAGCCAAAGACGTATGCGAGACTTATTTCGTCCCAATCCGTGTACCGGTCGCGATGTATCAACTTGCCTCCGTGCGACCGTTAGGTTTCTAATAAAATCTCCGGAAATCTCCTCCTCTTCCGTACATGTGTCTCGAAATGATTGTCTGAGAGAATTAAGGACGAGAATAATAAAGGATGGCTGTCAATACCATGTTGTTTTATATCCTGCTCAGTACCGTCGGGACTATCCAAGGTAGGTTCAAGATATTTCTCATAGAATTACAACCAATCATTGATTCTATCAGGAACAAAGTATTCACCATAAACTGGAAGGGTTCGAGAAAGACAGTACAACCCTTGTCCACGTAGTCAAGATTTGACTAATTCATTTCAGATAGATGCATCATAATATAGGTACATTGAATTATGTTATAAAATTCTACATAAACAAGTAATCCTTCTGTTGGAGCCTACAACCAACAATTTTATCATTGAGTATAATTTACCTGTGTAATTAATTAATTTCCAAGAAAAACTCCACTTAATCCGGCAATAATTAATATCGCATACCATAGAATAATATACAGTGTAATTTATATAGCTTCGGTAGCTCACAGAATACTTTTATGAACTGTGGGTTATTGCTCATTATTACATTTTATTCATAAAGTTGTGCCGAGTATGAAGCCAAATATAAAGTACAAGCAACTTGTACATCTGCATATTACATACCGACATTTAATTAACATTTGATTACGAAGATCCAATATTCATTCCACTCTCAACTGTTATGGGTGGAATGAATATTGGATCTTCGTAATCACAAGTTAATTTAATGTAGTGGTATAATATACAGATATATACAGTTCAGTGACAGTACATTTTACATAATTCACGTTCTATATGACTTAATTATTAGGTATTAGAGCCTTTCCTTGGATTGTGCATTTTATGCATTGCCATTATGCTTTTTTTTTTAATACTATTTTAATAATAATAATTTTTTTAATACATTAATTTTTTTTAATAATATTTTTTTTTAAATAGTGGTAATACTAAAACCACTATTTCGAATAGAACGATTTCGTATAACTGAACTACATTTTTAATAGTTATTAGGTATTTTATATTGTAAAAGTTGTATTCTTAAAAGTGGCCTGGCACAAGCAGTAGAAGAGAAAATGAATAAGAAGACTTTGATAGTATTTTGACTATTGATAGTTTGTCAGAATCTATTTTTAAATCAAATTTCGTGGAACGTTTCAATCATATTCACACGTTCCTATTTGGTGAAAATGAATTTATTGAGCTTTTAAGGTAGATTTAAATATAGATTTCTTTCAATTTGTGTTATCGTATGCTCACAATTGTAACCTGAATTTAGTGAAGAATCTTTCATTAAATCTACAGTTGTGAAATATTGGAGCTGTAAAAATGAACGCACTCATCCTACTCACGAACAAGGTAGATAGTAGACCCGCGTCGAGTTTAATCATTTGTACAAATTTTAAAACCTACTTGATGCGAATGAGTTGTCCATCTCCACTCCCCAACATTCTTGGCAAGTTGTTCACCTAATAGCTATGACGTAAATAACCTTTTTATGGCCTAGTGTTTTGATACCAATCTCTAAATACTCTTTCCGAAACAGTTTTTACGAAGTTTCAAGGAGGGGGCTCACGGTAGTTAAGGCGGTGTGAAATTGAGTGTCGGTGAATGATGGGTACTTGGGGTGACCCTTATAGTCTTTCACAAGGAGGTTTTTCGATGACTATGCCACCTTCCCATAGTTCCTTTATGCTGGGGTCCGAAAATTGCATTTTCGTCGTAAAAGTTACTGGAGTGCAATCAGCTTATAACGGGGGACAAGACTTATAGCCGACTTGGAACAACATCAAGATGCATTACCTTTCAGTACCTAACGAACTTTGAATAATCTCATTGCTATTATGAGAGAAAATCAGGTGCCAATATATTTTTGTATTGATCGAATTACAATATTGCAAACCGAAGAAGAATTCCGATTTCGGGACTCAGTTTGTATGAACGAAAAAAGGCTTCCTAGGTGCAGTTCAAGGGCAGCATTTTACAAATATGATCAAAAGGTAATCGTTTCTTCAATAACGATCATGACAACTCAATTTTGGCTACTGTACAGTTGAGTGACAAAACCGTTTCCCCAGGAGGTTGAAATAAAAAATGTTTTCTGTTTTTAATATTTCGCTTTAATTCACAAAATCACCTAATCATAATTTCTATTTCTGGATTCTATATCTGATATGGAATTTTTAAGAAAAAACGTTGTTCATAATCTAAATTACTTTAGTTTTGTTGTAATACGACTTTATGAGTTTTCACGGTGTTACCTCACCGATATATTTACCAAATTAATATTAAATATGTATTAATTTTTGGTAACTACTTTGAATTTGACAGGTGCCTATTTCTGTTTCTCTTCCTGCACTTCAAAGTGATGTGACTGAAACTTCGGTAATAGTTCATGTTTCGTAATGCAGTACTTGTTTGCATTTATGTGTGAGATCTCAGTGAATTAGGAATTGGTGTACTTAGTATTGATCCCTGGTGGACGGTCAAGTATTGTATTACTAGTATTACTACTTCATAAATTAACAACAATTTATTATCATAGCATGAACTAATAAAAGAACAGGAATGATTGCGTATTGTCGAGCACGGAGGAACCGAAAAAGTCGAAACATAATTTGAATATCACATAATTCTGGAAATTTCATTATTATCACATTATTTTCTTACTGCCAAATTTTAAATGACCTACATTGAAAGTTACCTTATTTTTTCACAAATAGGGTTTCTACATAAGTTATGTAGAGAACCACAAAAATAGTTACTACTTATGAAAATCAACTACCATTTTCTGTGCTGTATCCGTACAAGCCTGTTTATCCAGCTAATCGTAATATATTAACATTCATATTATAAGTGAATAACTATATTGTTATGGTTGTTTCTCAAATTGATTTTTCATAGTTTTGGTGATTTACTAGGAGTCTTGACCCCTCCCATACCCCTCCACTGAGGGTTTCAGCTGAAAATCAACACACTGCCTATTCAAATCACACTGCACAAACATTAATGTAGGTAACTGAAAACTTCGTTTATACGACTCACGAATATTCCCCAGTAAAAATTAACCAGGAACCAGTAGTTGATATTCTCGAAGCTAAATTCTGCAATACGTTCCCACAATAGGGAAGTAGAGATAATCTCATTAGGTGTTGTAGAAGCGGTGTACTCGAGTGATGTTCTGAATTTATCGTACTTTTATGGACCCGTTTTTCTTCTGAGGTTGCTTGTAGAGTGGAGTAAGAAACGTAATATTTTTAAACCCACTCAGGAATCCTCGTTCATAGTGTCCTATGCTGTTTGAGAAGGTAGTATAAAACTGGATTAACCCGAGGGATATTTTGCCATCTCGAGTAAAATCTCTAGAGCGCCGTAGCACGTTGGTACGATGGACGATCCTACAGTCACATCTAATGCTCCCGCCCTTTCAGCATCGTTCCGTATTATTTAACCTCGGATCTTGGAAGAGTACGAAGTAATCCTGTGTAGCTTAGAATCAACTGGAGATTCCGATAAGACGAGGCTTTTCACCTAAGTGGAGTCCGAAAGAAAAATAAATACCGTCGGTGGAATGGCCGAACTAAAATTGTACAGTAAATGAGCCCAACGTTATCTTACATATAAAATATTTATACGGTCCTTAGTATTATCAACAATCTGAATAATATTCAATCTGAATATATTATATTCAGATATTATATAAGAGAACTATGGGTCTTGAATGAAATGTTGGAAATATAGTAAATTACTCGCTCGAATGCAGAAAACATGAAGGGGAATATGAAAGTTAGAATAAGATGCGAAGGAAAAAACCAGTCATGCAGCATGGCTCCAAGAGCGAATTTTCAAAGAAATAACTAATTTTATGTAAAAGATCTCCATTTTACTGGTTCCATTACAAATTTTGTCTCCATTTTTTGCCGAGTAACACCTCAGCTTACAGGTTTTTCAACGCTGACCACGACGGTGAAGTCGGAATTACGATATTTCATTCCATTATCAGATCAGAGCGGATGAACCGTGGAGAACATCTCAAGTAACAACCACGTATCTTCATCTTCAAAGTGCTTCAGTTTTGGAACGGAATAAGATATCCCAATTCTGACGATGGTGAATCGTGTGCAGCGTGAAACAATCTTTAAGGTTTTTACGAGGCGTCAACCGTCAGACTGTTTCATTTTTGGAATTTATGGGTAATATAACCCTTTAAGTGTGGCCCATTTCAGCCCATCTACGAGCTTATCCTATCGATTGCCGAGACAGATTTTTCTTGCAAATTTGAACTTTTTGTCTCAATTATATTGAGAGTCTGAAACGATACGTACTTAAATATATATATTTATATACATACGATTTTTGGTGTCTTTTGGTAGCAAATTCAGGATGGTCTGGAACGGATATTGGTATGAAAATATTCCGCTAATTCGAGTTTTAAACATTTTGGACCGAGAACAGCTTTTTTTTCTTCCAAAATTCGCTAATAAATGATGTATGAATGAGAACGATATAAATTGAAGATGCGAAGCAGTAGAGGTTCGAATACCATACGGTCTGCGTGCCATGTTTTTTTAAGGTAATTATGGTAGAATATAACTACCGTCTACTACATTATGTTATCTCGAACCTTCCACTTCGTAGACTCGAATTGTAAGCTAATCACTACAGAAAAGTTCGCAAGCTTGTAGGAACTCAACAATAATTGAAGAATAACTGACATGGCCGGTTCTACAGGGAATAAGTTTAAAATCATAACTGAGAACTTTCCGCGTTCGTTGTTTTCGTTTGTAGAAACGAAGTGACTCCAGAATTAACTACCTACTACTGGTGGTATTATTTTGAAGTGGTAGGTACTTCGATATTGAGTTTGATTCACTTTTCAAACTGCGTAAAATTACATGACGGTACAGTTCTTTTTTTTGCGAGAAGAAAGTTTCTGAATAGAAGTGGATTGCTCTTGAGGGCACTCATCTCGGAGTGAAGGCCTAAGCGGTCAACTTGGTTGCCAACTGCTCTCCTCTGAAGCTCATTCTGAACATTTCCATTCGCATCACGCGCTCATAGTTTCCTCCAACCAAGTTACTTCTGGAATAGCCCCTTCTTGGAAGTACTACATATAGAAATTCTTACTATAACCGCCAAAAACATGATGGATCTCATTTATGTGACGATTCATTCTTGAGTACCGGGAGACCACACACGATCATGAAACTCTACCAAGTTCTCTGGTCATGGAACAGGCTGAAAAGACATGAATAAAAGTTGTGCCTAATGAAAATCAATAAAGACGATGATCATTTGAATAATTATCTCCGAGATAAGTTTCATCGGATTATCAAAGAGAATAAGTAGGTACTTTTTTAAATTGAATTTACTTCACCGTGTCCCTTGACTTAATTAAAGAATAAATAGGAAGCCGAGGGCACAACTAACCGTAGCAACATGCACAGGCGCGTAAAATTCCATGTGTCAAGGAGCAAATTGACATCAAACCCGTTATCCGACCCAATTTTTGTCATAATGGTGAAAATAGTGGTTTGGATAATGAAAAAATACCCTACATCAAATCCCATACACACACACGTAGGTACATTTGGATATTTGAGAAAATATCTTACGGTGGTACCAGTGAAATGAGCTGACACATTATTTGATGTTGGTGAGAGTGACCAAGTAACATTGTACAAATTTTACAGGAGAGCCTCTCATAGTTTCTACGTCCTTCTGAATCGAGAAATGGACATTCTAAATCAGTATCTTCCTTCGTATTCCCTTTTATATGATTGAATGAAGCATTTAGTGTTAATATTAAAATTATAGTGATTTTGCTGCAGAATACAGACTTGGTCAGTTTTACCAGCAGAGCATTGAAACCAATGTTGCAGATAGTCTATCCGCAATATGTGTCCATCTGGCAAATGGTCAGTATGCTGTATCCCTTGTAATATTGAATTGAATAAAAACTGACCATTTGCCACTTGATCAATTTTACATGGAAACGAAATGAGCGCATTCCCTTCATGATCACTTTTTCCAGCGGAATGCTGTCCAACCAGTGGAATCGATTGTACGGGTTAATGATCACATTATGATCATGTGCCAGATGGTCATATGAAGGCCACAATATTAGGTATGCCTTTTTTCTCCAATTTGAAGTAAAATATCATTATAAACCCGTTCCCAGGTTATAAATCAACAAATTCTGCACCATATTCACTCAAAACATCATTTTCTCGAAAATAGTGATGTAAGACATTTAATGTCACTTGGTCACTTTTATCAATCACCCAACGATATATTTTCCAGCAAAAATTAAAAATCCACAGTAGGCAAAAATTAAAAATCCTATTCCAGCGTGGCTATAAGAGCGAAGAAACAGCTGGTTTTATGTAAAATAACTCCATTTTTGCCAACCGTGAAGAAAATCTCAAGTAACAACCAGGTTTCTTCATCTTCAAAGTGCTCCGGGTTGAGAACGGAATAAGATATCACAATTCTCAGTGACAAAATCCGAAAAAGTTTATTTTCAAGAAATCGTCATCCAAGTTTTTTTGGTTACTTTCTCAGCTGTCCAGGCTCTTCTAAAAGTCAGAAAAAATTGAAGTAACGTGATTTCAGCTCACCATGAGGCCTTCGAAAAACCTTCGTAGATTTGGGTAGGTACCTATTCTACTGACTGGGATTCTGGAAAAACAAAGCCGTTTTTTCCAAAGAAAATGTACCTATCAAATTTTTTAATGAAAAAAGACACTTTAATGAATACGGCGTTTTAGTATAAAATAAAACGGGTTTCTTTTGGAGAATAATGACACATCACACCAAAATATCGTGGAGATTTCGCATAGTTAACAAACGTTACCGTCCCATTGGACGGACAAGGCACAACTGTATGGAACAATGGCACAACTGAAGAAGTGGCTACTGCATCGACAATGTACCTACGTAAAATCGGGTCGGTGGAAAAGTGACACAAGTGCTCTCTAGCAAAAACTATCCGAACTATGGACATGGCGATCTTCTCCAGAGAAAGAACACATCTTTTTATGGTTGTCACTGTGTTTAACTCAACAATTTTTCGGATTGTGTCACTCTTTCCGAATGGACAATATGTGAATTTCGATTTTTTTCGGAAATTCGAGTTTTAAAAATATTGCTCTGTGAACAATAGCTTCAATTTCTTCAAGAATTCGCTGAAAGCCCAGACGTTTCTTGGTTTTGTGGCTAAAGAAAACTATTGATGAGGGGCTTCCTTGGTAGACTCGGAAGCAAAACTTCTGGCTCGAAACTTGGTTTCACCGAAAAGATTGAAAAAACCTCCCACCCGGCTAATAGTTTCTGAATCCCTTTTATATCATTACATAACTTTCGGTTCCAGGATGAAACTTATAATAGTACAAAGAGAAGATCACGTACTTTCCAAATCTAAAGTTGGAAAAATCAGGACTTTTCAAGAGACAAGACTTATTTTTCGAATTCAGGAGGGCTAGGAACCCCTTTTGAATGTTTGAGCAACCCCTTATGTTATGATTCGGGTGTAAGCGATCCCGTCACATGTGAGTTCTGCTCCTTCGAGTCAGCAATATTCTAATCCACCTCAACCAACCACCTGGGAGCATATGCCAAGATGGGACTGCCATTGAGGTAGGTAGATGATCCATACAATGGGCCTTAGGGTCTGGCTAACAATAGAACGGCCATCAACAATAGGCGAGGGTGTTTGGTGATTAGCAGTTGGAAGGGTAAGTTTGCGACAAAGGCTAATGTGACGGGGGGGGAGGAGGAAGTACGACGGGAAGGAGGAGCTCACTGACGAAGATGGATTCCTTCTACCCTTCGAGTCTTGATTATTAGCTAAAGACATTAGGCAACGAAGGAGTTGCGAATTAAAATCAAATCCGTTCCCTGACGGAGTGCAAGAATTTACGAGGCGTGAGTTGAGTATCCATTTGTAAAACAGCGGTTATTTGTATTCTAAATCTCTGTTCAGTTAGTGGAATTCGTTTCTTCAGATACATCCAGTCCAGCATCTGGCGTTGTTTTGTATGATGTAGGATGTAGGAGTGTTGGGATGATGAAGGGACTGTTGTAGTTTATCAAAATCGATAATGCAATTCGTCGGCATTAAGTCAATTTTAGGCAAAATTCGGATTAATATGCTAACTACATTAATTTTTCATACCCATAATGGCGTCGTCGGTTTTTTATCTCTGGAACAGCTGAGTGTCTCCATTTTATTAATTATTATTGAGTATTTATTATTTATTATTATTTAATGTTGTACCGATGAAACCCGCTGGTTTTCAAATAAAAATTTAATAAAAGTTTCTAATAAAAGCATTTTGATAAAAGTTTAATAATAGCACTGATATTTTTTCAACTTACAATACCGTACTTACTCAATTAATTTCAAAAACAGTTGCAAACTTGGAACTTTTCTACAGAAAATAAAAATTAATGCCTTTCATTGTAATTTAAAAAATAACTCAAATAATATTTAACAATTAATAATATTATTATTAATTGTTAAAATGAGCTATTCGAAGCTATCCCATATTCGATGGGAAAACATCCAAAAATGACAAAGAGAAAATAACTAAGTCGTACTATATCAAATTTTTATCCACGGTAAATTCAATAAGTCATCGTAGTCTGGATAAATAGATATATGGATATAGTAATTTTACTACATTTAGTAGGTCTTACATGATTCAGATAGGTCGTGGTATGAATTAAACATCATGTAGGACCACTGGCTCAAATTAGGTTTCTTTAGCTATTTTCGAACCAAAGCAATCCAATTTCTAAAATCAGAACTTCAAACTGAAATTTCTTGAAACTGCCTTGAAAAGCATTCAAGACTGCCCTGTTAAATAAAAACGCCTCAAGTTGAATCTTTACGAAAATGGGGTGTTTACGGAACCCCCCCTGTTTTGAACCTGGCCTCTTCGATGGTTAAGTTCAAAATTCAAAATTCGAAACGGAAGTGGGAAAAATTCTGATCATAAACATACGAAAATTGGTCAATATTAGGGTAACGCCTCAACTCCAGGATGAAAATGCCTCAAAACGTATTTATTTTCGGGCTAGTGTGAACATTTTCCTAACAAAACATCCGTTTAATTAGGTGTTTACGTTGAGGTGACTGCCTCACGAGCAAGTTGAGGCATTTTACCTGAACAAACAATCCCAAAACGGCCGCTGGCAATTTTAAAATCGCCCTAACTGCAATTAATCGATTATAAATCGATTAATTTGCAAGTTTCTTTTTGACATTTTATGTCTTTACATTGCTACATAAACTCGAAAATGAAACGTGGGAATGTAAAGCGGGACATGTAACGGAGTTTCTGATGATTTTCGCTTACAACTTATTCGTTGCTACGGAACTTTATCTTCGCCAGTTATCATCGTACAAAAATCGCTCACCACTCGTTGGATAGCTCTCGATTTACCTAACCATATTACGATAACCACTGCGGAGTGCGTGGCCGACAAGCTGCGGTATGAGCGTGATTGTTTAAATAATTGTTTACACACAGGTGATCATTCTCAATAATTTATATTGTCAACACGAATGCGAGCTTCATATAAGTTTCTGATGGGAGGGGGCGCAAAGACACAAAATGTCCCTCGCGGTTGCGTACTAGTACGAAAGCTGTACCCGCCGTTTGTGTTTCGTTTTCACGAAGTATTTGAGTCGACATTTGCTCTTCTTGAAGGTCCATGCGAACTCAAATAAACACCGCGAGTCGATATGAAGTCAACTTTTTTTCGTTTTCACGAAGTATTTGAGTCGACAATTGTTCTTCTTGAAGGTCCATTCGAACTCAAATAAACACCTCGAGTCGATATGAAGTCAACTTTCTTTCGTTTTCACGAAGTGTTTGAGTCGACAATTGCTCCTCTTGAAGGTCCATTCGAACTCAAATAAACATCTCGAGTCGATGTGAAGTCAACTTTTTTTCGTTTTCACGAAGTATTTGAGTCGACAATTGCTCTTCTTGAAGGTCCATTCGAACTCAAATAAACACCTCGAGTCGATATGAAGTCAACTTTTTTTCGTTTTCACGAAGTATTTGAGTCGACAATTGCTCTTCTTGAAGGTTCATTCGAACTCAAATAAACACCTCGAGTCGATATGAAGTCAACTTTTTTTCGTTTTCACGAAGTGTTTGAGTCGACAATTGCTCTTCTTGAAGGTCCATTCGAACTCAAATAAACACCTCGAGTCGATATGAAGTCAACTTTTTTTCGTTTTCACGAAGTATTTGAGTCGATAATTGCTCTTCTTGAAGGTCCATTCGAACTCAAATAAACACGTCGACTCGATATGAAGTCAACTTTTTTTTGTTTTCACGAAGTGTTTGAGTCGACAATTGTTCTTCTTGAAGGTCCATTCGAACTCAAATAAACACCTCGAGTCGATATGAAGTCAACTTTTTTTCGTTTTCACGAAGTGTTTGAGTCGACAATTGCTCTTCTTGAAGGTCCATTCGAACTCAAATAAACACCTCGAGTAGATATGAAGTCAACTTTTTTTCGTTTTCACGAAGTATTTGAGTCGACAATTGCTCTTCTTGAAGGTCCATTCGAACTCAAATAAACACCTCGAGTCGATATGAAGTCAACTTTTTTTCGTTTTCACGAAGTGTTTGAGTCGACAATTGCTCTTCTTGAAGGTCCATTCGAACTCAAATAAACACGTCGACTCGATATGAAGTCAACTTTTTTTCGTTTTCACGAAGTATTTGAGTCGACAATTGCTCTTCTTGAAGGGCATTCGAACTCAAATAAACACGTCGACTCGATATGAAGTCAACTTTTTTTCGTTTTCACGAAGTATTTGAGTCGACAATTGCTCTTCTTGAAGGGCCATTCGAACTCAAATAAACACGTCGAGTCGATATGAAGTCAACTTTTTTTCGTTTTCACGAAGTATTTGAGTCGACAATTGCTCTTCTTGAAGGTCCATTCGAACTCAAATAAACACGTCGACTCGATACGAAGTCAACTTTTTTTCGTTTTCACGAAGTATTTGAGTCGACAATTGCTCTTCTTGAAGGTCCATTCGAACTCAAATAAACAGTTCGAGTCGATATGAAGTCAACTTTTTTTCGTTTTCACGAAGTGTTTGAGTCGACAATTGTTCTTCTTGACGGTCCATTCGAACTCAAATAATAAGCACCTCGAGTCGATATGAAGTCAACTTTTTTTCGTTTTCACGAAGTGTTTGAGCCGACAATTGCTCTTCTTGAAGGTCCATTCGAACTCAAATAAACACCTCGAGTCGATATGAAGTCAACTTTTTTTCGTTTTCACGAAGTATTTGAGTCGACAATTGCTCTTCTTGAAGGTCCATTCGAACTCAAATAAACACCTCGAGTCGATATGAAGTCAACTTTTTTTCGTTTTCACGAAGTGTTTGAGTCGACAATTGCTCTTCTTGAAGGTCCATTCGAACTCAAATAAACACCTCGAGTCGATATGAAGTCAAATTTTTTTCGTTTTCACGAAGTATTTGAGTCGACAATTGCTCTTCTTGAAGGTCCATTCGAACTCAAATAAACACCTCGAGTCGATATGAAGTCAACTTTTTTTCGTTTTCACGAAGTGTTTGAGTCGACAATTGCTCTTCTTGAAGGTCCATTCGAACTCAAAAAAACACATCGAGTCGATATGAAGTCAACTTTTTTTCGTTTTCACGAAGTATTTGAGTCGACAATTGCTCTTCTTGAAGGTCCATTCGAACTCAAATAAACACCTCGAGTCGATATGAAGTCAACTTTTTTTCGTTTTCACGAAATGTTTGAGTCGACAATTGCTCTTCTTGAATCTCCATTCGAACTCAAATAAACACGTCGACTCGATACGAAGTCAACTTTTTTTCGTTTTCACGAAGTGTTTGAGTCGACAATTGCTCTTCTTGAAGGGCCATTCGAACTCAAATAAACACGTCGACTCGATATGAAGTCAACTTTTTTTCGTTTTCACGAAGTATTTGAGTCGACAATTGCTCTTCTTGAAGGGCCATTCGAACTCAAATAAACACGTAGAGTCGATATGAAGTCAACTTTTTTTGTTTTCACGAAGTATTTGAGTCGACAATTGCTCTTCTTGAAGGTCCATTCAAACTCAAATAAACACGTCGACTCGATATGATGTCAACTTTTTTTCGTTTTCACGAAGTATTTGAGTCGACAATTGCTCTTCTTGAAGGTCCATTCGAACTCAAATAAACACCTCGAGTCGATATGAAGTCAACTTTTTTTCGTTTTCACGAAGTGTTTGAGTCGACAATTGCTCTTCTTGAAGGTCCATTCGAACTCAAATAAACACCTCGAGTCGATGTGAAGTCAACTTTTTTTCGTTTTCACGAAGTATTTGAGTCGACAATTGCTCTTCTTGAAGGTCCATTCGAACTCAAATAAACACCTCGAGTCGATATGAAGTCAACTTTTTTTCGTTTTCACGAAGTGTTTGAGTCGACAATTGCTCTTCTTGAAGGGCCATTCGAACTCAAATAAACACGTCGACTCGATATGAATTCAACTTTTTTTCGTTTTCACGAAGTATTTGAGTCGACAATTGCTCTTCTTGAAGGTCCATTCGAACTCAAATAAACACGTCGAGTCGATCTGAAGTCAACTTTTTTTCGTTTTCACGAAGTATTTGAGTCGACAATTGCTCTTCTTGAAGGTCCATTCGAACTCAAATAAACACGTCGAGTCGATATGAAGTCAACTTTTTTTCCTTTTCACGAAGTGTTTGAGTCGACAATTGCTCTTCTTGAAGGGCCATTCGAACTCAAATAAACACGTCGAGTCGATATGAAGTCAACTTTTTTTCGTTTTCACGAAGTGTTTGAGTCGACAATTGCTCTTCTTGAAGGTCCATTCGAACTCAAATAAACACGTCGACTCGATATGAAGTCAACTTTTTTTCGTTTTCACGAAGTATTTGAGTCGACAATTGCTCTTCTTGAAGGTCCATTCGAACTCAAATAAACGCGTCGAGTCGATCTGAAGTCAACTTTTTTTCGTTTTCACGAAGTATTTGAGTCGACAATTGCTCTTCTTGAAGGTCCATTCGAACTCAAATAAACACGTCGAGTCGATATGAAGTCAACTTTTTTTCCTTTTCACGAAGTGTTTGAGTCGACAATTGCTCTTCTTGAAGGGCCATTAAACTCAAATAAACACGTCGAGTCGATATGAAGTCAACTTTTTTTCGTTTTCACGAAGTGTTTGAGTCGACAATTGCTCTTCTTGAAGGTCCATTCGAACTCAAATAAACACCTCGAGTCGATATGAAGTCAACTTTTTTTCGTTTTCACGAAGTATTTGAGTCGACAATTGCTCTTCTTGAAGGTCCATTCGAACTCAAATAAACGCGTCGAGTCGATCTGAAGTCAACTTTTTTTCGTTTTCACGAAGTATTTGAGTCGACAATTGCTCTTCTTGAAGGTCCATTCGAACTCAAATAAACACCTCGAGTCGATATGAAGTCAACTTTTTTTCGTTTTCACGAAGTGTTTGAGTCGACAATTGCTCTTCTTGAAGGTCCATTCGAACTCAAATAAACACGTCGACTCGACATGAAGTCAACTTTTTTTCGTTTTCACGAAGTATTTGAGTCGACAATTGCTCTTCTTGAAGGTCCATTCGAACTCAAATAAACACGTCGACTCGATATGAAGTCAATTTTTTTCGTTTTCACGAAGTATTTGAGTCGACAATTGCTCTTCTTGAAGGTCCATTCGAACTCAAATAAACACCTCGAGTCGATATGAAGTCAACTTTTTTTCGTTTTCACGAAGTATTTGAGTCGACAATTGCTCTTCTTGAAGGTCCATTCGAACTCAAATAAACACGTCGACTCGATATGAAGTAAACTTTTTTTCATTTTCACGAAGTATTTGAGTCGACAAATGCTCTTCTTGAAGGTCCATTCGAACTCAAATAAACACCTCGAGTCGATATGAAGTCAACTTTTTTTCGTTTTCACGAAGTGTTTGAGTCGACAATTGCTCTTCTTGAAGGTCCGTTCGAACTCAAATAAACACGTCGACTCGATATGAAGTCAACTTTTTTTTCGTTTTCACGAAGTATTTGAGTCGACAATTGCTCTTCTTGAAGGGCCATTCGAACTCAAATAAACACGTCGACTCGATATGAAGTCAACTTTTTTTCGTTTTCACGAAATATTTGAGTCGACAATTGCTCTTCTTGAAGGTCCATTCGAACTCAAATAAACACCTCGAGTCGATATGAAGTCAACTTTTTTTCGTTTTCACGAAGTGTTTGAGTCGACAATTGCTCTTCTTGAAGGGCCATTCGAACTCAAATAAACACGTCGACTCGATATGAAGTCAACTTTTTTTCGTTTTCACGAAGTATTTGAGTCGACAATTGCTCTTCTTGAAGGTCCATTCGAACTCAAATAAACGCGTCGAGTCGATCTGAAGTCAACGTTTTTTCGTTTTCACGAAGTATTTGAGTCGACAATTGCTCTTCTTGAAGGTCCATTCGAACTCAAATAAACACGTCGAGTCGATATGAAGTCAACTTTTTTTCCTTTTCACGAAGTGTTTGAGTCGACAATTGCTCTTCTTGAAGGGCCAATAAACTCAAATAAACACGTCGAGTCGATATGAAGTCAACTTTTTTTCGTTTTCACGAAGTGTTTGAGTCGACAATTGCTCTTCTTGAAGGTCCATTCGAACTCAAATAAACACCTCGAGTCGATATGAAGTCAACTTTTTTTCGTTTTCACGAAGTATTTGAGTCGACAATTGCTCTTCTTGAAGGTCCATTCGAACTCAAATAAACGCGTCGAGTCGATCTGAAGTCAACTTTTTTTCGTTTTCACGAAGTATTTGAGTCGACAATTGCTCTTCTTGAAGGTCCATTCGAACTCAAATAAACACCTCGAGTCGATATGAAGTCAACTTTTTTTCGTTTTCACGAAGTGTTTGAGTCGACAATTGCTCTTCTTGAAGGTCCATTCGAACTCAAATAAACACGTCGACTCGACATGAAGTCAACTTTTTTTCGTTTTCACGAAGTATTTGAGTCGACAATTGCTCTTCTTGAAGGTCCATTCGAACTCAAATAAACACGTCGACTCGATATGAAGTCAATTTTTTTTCGTTTTCACGAAGTATTTGAGTCGACAATTGCTCTTCTTGAAGGTCCATTCGAACTCAAATAAACACCTCGAGTCGATATGAAGTCAACTTTTTTTCGTTTTCACGAAGTATTTGAGTCGACAATTGCTCTTCTTGAAGGTCCATTCGAACTCAAATAAACACGTCGACTCGATATGAAGTAAACTTTTTTTCATTTTCACGAAGTATTTGAGTCGACAATTGCTCTTCTTGAAGGTCCATTCGAATTCAAATAAACACGTCGACTCGATATGAAGTCAACTTTTTTTCGTTTTCACGAAGTGTTTGAGTCGACAATTGCTCTTCTTGAAGGTCCGTTCGAACTCAAATAAACACGTCGACTCGATATGAAGTCAACTTTTTTTTCGTTTTCACGAAGTATTTGAGTCGACAATTGCTCTTCTTGAAGGGCCATTCGAACTCAAATAAACACGTCGACTCGATATGAAGTCAACTTTTTTTCGTTTTCACGAAATATTTGAGTCGACAATTGCTCTTCTTGAAGGTCCATTCGAACTCAAATAAACACCTCGAGTCGATATGAAGTCAACTTTTTTTCGTTTTCACGAAGTGTTTGAGTCGACAATTGCTCTTCTTCAAGGTCCATTCGAACTCAAATAAACACCTCGAGTCGATATGAAGTCAACTTTTTTTCGTTTTCACGAAGTATTTGAGTCGACAATTGCTCTTCTTGAAGGTCCATTCGAACTCAAATAAACACCTCGAGTCGATATGAAGTCAACTTTTTTTCGTTTTCACGAAGTGTTTGAGTCGACAATTGCTCTTCTTGAAGGTCCATTCGAACTCAAATAAACACGTCGAGTCGATATGAAGTCAACTTTTTTTCGTTTTCACGAAGTATTTGAGTTGACAATTGCTCTTCTTGAAGGTCCATTCGAACTCAAATAAACACCTCGAGTCGATATGAAGTCAACTTTTTTTCGTTTTCACGAAGTGTTTGAGTCGACAATTGCTCTTCTTGAAGGTCCATTCGAACTCAAAAAAACACATCGAGTCGATATGAAGTCAGCTTTTTTTCGTTTTCACGAAGTATTTGAGTCGACAATTGCTCTTCTTGAAGGTCCATTCGAACTCAAATAAACACCTCGAGTCGATATGAAGTCAACTTTTTTTCGTTTTCACGAAGTGTTTGAGTCGACAATTGCTCTTCTTGAAGGTCCATTCGAACTCAAATAAACACCTCGAGTCGATGTGAAGTCAACTTTTTTTCGTTTTCACGAAGTATTTGAGTCGACAATTGCTCTTCTTGAAGGTCCATTCGAACTCAAATAAACACCTCGAGTCGATATGAAGTCAACTTTTTTTCGTTTTCACGAAGTGTTTGAGTCGACAATTGCTCTTCTTGAAGGTCCATTCGAACTCAAATAAACACGTCGACTCGATATGAAGTCAACTTTTTTTCGTTTTCACGAAGTATTTGAGTCGACAATTGCTCTTCTTGAAGGGCATTCGAACTCAAATAAACACGTCGACTCGATATGAAGTCAACTTTTTTTCGTTTTCACGAAGTATTTGAGTCGACAATTGCTCTTCTTGAAGGGCCATTCGAACTCAAATAAACACGTCGAGTCGATATGAAGTCAACTTTTTTTCGTTTTCACGAAGTATTTGAGTCGACAATTGCTCTTCTTGAAGGTCCATTCGAACTCAAATAAACACGTCGACTCGATACGAAGTCAACTTTTTTTCGTTTTCACGAAGTATTTGAGTCGACAATTGCTCTTCTTGAAGGTCCATTCGAACTCAAATAAACAGTTCGAGTCGATATGAAGTCAACTTTTTTTCGTTTTCACGAAGTGTTTGAGTCGACAATTGTTCTTCTTGACGGTCCATTCGAACTCAAATAATAAGCACCTCGAGTCGATATGAAGTCAACTTTTTTTCGTTTTCACGAAGTGTTTGAGCCGACAATTGCTCTTCTTGAAGGTCCATTCGAACTCAAATAAACACCTCGAGTCGATATGAAGTCAACTTTTTTTCGTTTTCACGAAGTATTTGAGTCGACAATTGCTCTTCTTGAAGGTCCATTCGAACTCAAATAAACACCTCGAGTCGATATGAAGTCAACTTTTTTTCGTTTTCACGAAGTGTTTGAGTCGACAATTGCTCTTCTTGAAGGTCCATTCGAACTCAAATAAACACCTCGAGTCGATATGAAGTCAAATTTTTTTCGTTTTCACGAAGTATTTGAGTCGACAATTGCTCTTCTTGAAGGTCCATTCGAACTCAAATAAACACCTCGAGTCGATATGAAGTCAACTTTTTTTCGTTTTCACGAAGTGTTTGAGTCGACAATTGCTCTTCTTGAAGGTCCATTCGAACTCAAAAAAACACATCGAGTCGATATGAAGTCAACTTTTTTTCGTTTTCACGAAGTATTTGAGTCGACAATTGCTCTTCTTGAAGGTCCATTCGAACTCAAATAAACACCTCGAGTCGATATGAAGTCAACTTTTTTTCGTTTTCACGAAATGTTTGAGTCGACAATTGCTCTTCTTGAATCTCCATTCGAACTCAAATAAACACGTCGACTCGATACGAAGTCAACTTTTTTTCGTTTTCACGAAGTGTTTGAGTCGACAATTGCTCTTCTTGAAGGGCCATTCGAACTCAAATAAACACGTCGACTCGATATGAAGTCAACTTTTTTTCGTTTTCACGAAGTATTTGAGTCGACAATTGCTCTTCTTGAAGGGCCATTCGAACTCAAATAAACACGTAGAGTCGATATGAAGTCAACTTTTTTTGTTTTCACGAAGTATTTGAGTCGACAATTGCTCTTCTTGAAGGTCCATTCAAACTCAAATAAACACGTCGACTCGATATGATGTCAACTTTTTTTCGTTTTCACGAAGTATTTGAGTCGACAATTGCTCTTCTTGAAGGTCCATTCGAACTCAAATAAACACCTCGAGTCGATATGAAGTCAACTTTTTTTCGTTTTCACGAAGTGTTTGAGTCGACAATTGCTCTTCTTGAAGGTCCATTCGAACTCAAATAAACACCTCGAGTCGATGTGAAGTCAACTTTTTTTCGTTTTCACGAAGTATTTGAGTCGACAATTGCTCTTCTTGAAGGTCCATTCGAACTCAAATAAACACCTCGAGTCGATATGAAGTCAACTTTTTTTCGTTTTCACGAAGTGTTTGAGTCGACAATTGCTCTTCTTGAAGGGCCATTCGAACTCAAATAAACACGTCGACTCGATATGAATTCAACTTTTTTTCGTTTTCACGAAGTATTTGAGTCGACAATTGCTCTTCTTGAAGGTCCATTCGAACTCAAATAAACACGTCGAGTCGATCTGAAGTCAACTTTTTTTCGTTTTCACGAAGTATTTGAGTCGACAATTGCTCTTCTTGAAGGTCCATTCGAACTCAAATAAACACGTCGAGTCGATATGAAGTCAACTTTTTTTCCTTTTCACGAAGTGTTTGAGTCGACAATTGCTCTTCTTGAAGGGCCATTCGAACTCAAATAAACACGTCGAGTCGATATGAAGTCAACTTTTTTTCGTTTTCACGAAGTGTTTGAGTCGACAATTGCTCTTCTTGAAGGTCCATTCGAACTCAAATAAACACGTCGACTCGATATGAAGTCAACTTTTTTTCGTTTTCACGAAGTATTTGAGTCGACAATTGCTCTTCTTGAAGGTCCATTCGAACTCAAATAAACGCATCGAGTCGATCTGAAGTCAACTTTTTTTCGTTTTCACGAAGTATTTGAGTCGACAATTGCTCTTCTTGAAGGTCCATTCGAACTCAAATAAACACGTCGAGTCGATATGAAGTCAACTTTTTTTCCTTTTCACGAAGTGTTTGAGTCGACAATTGCTCTTCTTGAAGGGCCATTAAACTCAAATAAACACGTCGAGTCGATATGAAGTCAACTTTTTTTCGTTTTCACGAAGTGTTTGAGTCGACAATTGCTCTTCTTGAAGGTCCATTCGAACTCAAATAAACACCTCGAGTCGATATGAAGTCAACTTTTTTTCGTTTTCACGAAGTATTTGAGTCGACAATTGCTCTTCTTGAAGGTCCATTCGAACTCAAATAAACGCGTCGAGTCGATCTGAAGTCAACTTTTTTTCGTTTTCACGAAGTATTTGAGTCGACAATTGCTCTTCTTGAAGGTCCATTCGAACTCAAATAAACACCTCGAGTCGATATGAAGTCAACTTTTTTTCGTTTTCACGAAGTGTTTGAGTCGACAATTGCTCTTCTTGAAGGTCCATTCGAACTCAAATAAACACGTCGACTCGACATGAAGTCAACTTTTTTTCGTTTTCACGAAGTATTTGAGTCGACAATTGCTCTTCTTGAAGGTCCATTCGAACTCAAATAAACACGTCGACTCGATATGAAGTCAATTTTTTTCGTTTTCACGAAGTATTTGAGTCGACAATTGCTCTTCTTGAAGGTCCATTCGAACTCAAATAAACACCTCGAGTCGATATGAAGTCAACTTTTTTTCGTTTTCACGAAGTATTTGAGTCGACAATTGCTCTTCTTGAAGGTCCATTCGAACTCAAATAAACACGTCGACTCGATATGAAGTAAACTTTTTTTCATTTTCACGAAGTATTTGAGTCGACAAATGCTCTTCTTGAAGGTCCATTCGAATTCAAATAAACACGTCGACTCGATATGAAGTCAACTTTTTTTCGTTTTCACGAAGTGTTTGAGTCGACAATTGCTCTTCTTGAAGGTCCGTTCGAACTCAAATAAACACGTCGACTCGATATGAAGTCAACTTTTTTTTCGTTTTCACGAAGTATTTGAGTCGACAATTGCTCTTCTTGAAGGGCCATTCGAACTCAAATAAACACGTCGACTCGATATGAAGTCAACTTTTTTTCGTTTTCACGAAATATTTGAGTCGACAATTGCTCTTCTTGAAGGTCCATTCGAACTCAAATAAACACCTCGAGTCGATATGAAGTCAACTTTTTTTCGTTTTCACGAAGTGTTTGAGTCGACAATTGCTCTTCTTGAAGGGCCATTCGAACTCAAATAAACACGTCGACTCGATATGAAGTCAACTTTTTTTCGTTTTCACGAAGTATTTGAGTCGACAATTGCTCTTCTTGAAGGTCCATTCGAACTCAAATAAACGCGTCGAGTCGATCTGAAGTCAACGTTTTTTCGTTTTCACGAAGTATTTGAGTCGACAATTGCTCTTCTTGAAGGTCCATTCGAACTCAAATAAACACGTCGAGTCGATATGAAGTCAACTTTTTTTCCTTTTCACGAAGTGTTTGAGTCGACAATTGCTCTTCTTGAAGGGCCAATAAACTCAAATAAACACGTCGAGTCGATATGAAGTCAACTTTTTTTCGTTTTCACGAAGTGTTTGAGTCGACAATTGCTCTTCTTGAAGGTCCATTCGAACTCAAATAAACACCTCGAGTCGATATGAAGTCAACTTTTTTTCGTTTTCACGAAGTATTTGAGTCGACAATTGCTCTTCTTGAAGGTCCATTCGAACTCAAATAAACAGTTCGAGTCGATATGAAGTCAACTTTTTTTCGTTTTCACGAAGTGTTTGAGTCGACAATTGTTCTTCTTGACGGTCCATTCGAACTCAAATAATAAGCACCTCGAGTCGATATGAAGTCAACTTTTTTTCGTTTTCACGAAGTGTTTGAGCCGACAATTGCTCTTCTTGAAGGTCCATTCGAACTCAAATAAACACCTCGAGTCGATATGAAGTCAACTTTTTTTCGTTTTCACGAAGTATTTGAGTCGACAATTGCTCTTCTTGAAGGTCCATTCGAACTCAAATAAACACCTCGAGTCGATATGAAGTCAACTTTTTTTCGTTTTCACGAAGTGTTTGAGTCGACAATTGCTCTTCTTGAAGGTCCATTCGAACTCAAATAAACACCTCGAGTCGATATGAAGTCAAATTTTTTTCGTTTTCACGAAGTATTTGAGTCGACAATTGCTCTTCTTGAAGGTCCATTCGAACTCAAATAAACACCTCGAGTCGATATGAAGTCAACTTTTTTTCGTTTTCACGAAGTGTTTGAGTCGACAATTGCTCTTCTTGAAGGTCCATTCGAACTCAAAAAAACACATCGAGTCGATATGAAGTCAACTTTTTTTCGTTTTCACGAAGTATTTGAGTCGACAATTGCTCTTCTTGAAGGTCCATTCGAACTCAAATAAACACCTCGAGTCGATATGAAGTCAACTTTTTTTCGTTTTCACGAAATGTTTGAGTCGACAATTGCTCTTCTTGAATCTCCATTCGAACTCAAATAAACACGTCGACTCGATACGAAGTCAACTTTTTTTCGTTTTCACGAAGTGTTTGAGTCGACAATTGCTCTTCTTGAAGGGCCATTCGAACTCAAATAAACACGTCGACTCGATATGAAGTCAACTTTTTTTCGTTTTCACGAAGTATTTGAGTCGACAATTGCTCTTCTTGAAGGGCCATTCGAACTCAAATAAACACGTAGAGTCGATATGAAGTCAACTTTTTTTGTTTTCACGAAGTATTTGAGTCGACAATTGCTCTTCTTGAAGGTCCATTCAAACTCAAATAAACACGTCGACTCGATATGATGTCAACTTTTTTTCGTTTTCACGAAGTATTTGAGTCGACAATTGCTCTTCTTGAAGGTCCATTCGAACTCAAATAAACACCTCGAGTCGATATGAAGTCAACTTTTTTTCGTTTTCACGAAGTGTTTGAGTCGACAATTGCTCTTCTTGAAGGTCCATTCGAACTCAAATAAACACCTCGAGTCGATGTGAAGTCAACTTTTTTTCGTTTTCACGAAGTATTTGAGTCGACAATTGCTCTTCTTGAAGGTCCATTCGAACTCAAATAAACACCTCGAGTCGATATGAAGTCAACTTTTTTTCGTTTTCACGAAGTGTTTGAGTCGACAATTGCTCTTCTTGAAGGGCCATTCGAACTCAAATAAACACGTCGACTCGATATGAATTCAACTTTTTTTCGTTTTCACGAAGTATTTGAGTCGACAATTGCTCTTCTTGAAGGGCCATTCGAACTCAAATAAACACGTCGAGTCGATATGAAGTCAACTTTTTTTCGTTTTCACGAAGTGTTTGAGTCGACAATTGCTCTTCTTGAAGGTCCATTCGAACTCAAATAAACACGTCGACTCGATATGAAGTCAACTTTTTTTCGTTTTCACGAAGTATTTGAGTCGACAATTGCTCTTCTTGAAGGTCCATTCGAACTCAAATAAACGCATCGAGTCGATCTGAAGTCAACTTTTTTTCGTTTTCACGAAGTATTTGAGTCGACAATTGCTCTTCTTGAAGGTCCATTCGAACTCAAATAAACACGTCGAGTCGATATGAAGTCAACTTTTTTTCCTTTTCACGAAGTGTTTGAGTCGACAATTGCTCTTCTTGAAGGGCCATTAAACTCAAATAAACACGTCGAGTCGATATGAAGTCAACTTTTTTTCGTTTTCACGAAGTGTTTGAGTCGACAATTGCTCTTCTTGAAGGTCCATTCGAACTCAAATAAACACCTCGAGTCGATATGAAGTCAACTTTTTTTCGTTTTCACGAAGTATTTGAGTCGACAATTGCTCTTCTTGAAGG
Source organism: Stenodema calcarata (assembly GCA_963920205.1). NCBI lineage: Eukaryota > Metazoa > Arthropoda > Insecta > Hemiptera > Miridae > Stenodema > Stenodema calcarata. The sequence goes on along the minus strand of OY986056.1, from coordinate 24,992,768 downwards.
TCCATTCGAACTCAAATAAACGCGTCGAGTCGATCTGAAGTCAACTTTTTTTCGTTTTCACGAAGTATTTGAGTCGACAATTGCTCTTCTTGAAGGTCCATTCGAACTCAAATAAACACCTCGAGTCGATATGAAGTCAACTTTTTTTCGTTTTCACGAAGTGTTTGAGTCGACAATTGCTCTTCTTGAAGGTCCATTCGAACTCAAATAAACACGTCGACTCGACATGAAGTCAACTTTTTTTCGTTTTCACGAAGTATTTGAGTCGACAATTGCTCTTCTTGAAGGTCCATTCGAACTCAAATAAACACGTCGACTCGATATGAAGTCAATTTTTTTCGTTTTCACGAAGTATTTGAGTCGACAATTGCTCTTCTTGAAGGTCCATTCGAACTCAAATAAACACCTCGAGTCGATATGAAGTCAACTTTTTTTCGTTTTCACGAAGTATTTGAGTCGACAATTGCTCTTCTTGAAGGTCCATTCGAACTCAAATAAACACGTCGACTCGATATGAAGTAAACTTTTTTTCATTTTCACGAAGTATTTGAGTCGACAAATGCTCTTCTTGAAGGTCCATTCGAATTCAAATAAACACGTCGACTCGATATGAAGTCAACTTTTTTTCGTTTTCACGAAGTGTTTGAGTCGACAATTGCTCTTCTTGAAGGTCCGTTCGAACTCAAATAAACACGTCGACTCGATATGAAGTCAACTTTTTTTTCGTTTTCACGAAGTATTTGAGTCGACAATTGCTCTTCTTGAAGGGCCATTCGAACTCAAATAAACACGTCGACTCGATATGAAGTCAACTTTTTTTCGTTTTCACGAAATATTTGAGTCGACAATTGCTCTTCTTGAAGGTCCATTCGAACTCAAATAAACACCTCGAGTCGATATGAAGTCAACTTTTTTTCGTTTTCACGAAGTGTTTGAGTCGACAATTGCTCTTCTTGAAGGGCCATTCGAACTCAAATAAACACGTCGACTCGATATGAAGTCAACTTTTTTTCGTTTTCACGAAGTATTTGAGTCGACAATTGCTCTTCTTGAAGGTCCATTCGAACTCAAATAAACGCGTCGAGTCGATCTGAAGTCAACGTTTTTTCGTTTTCACGAAGTATTTGAGTCGACAATTGCTCTTCTTGAAGGTCCATTCGAACTCAAATAAACACGTCGAGTCGATATGAAGTCAACTTTTTTTCCTTTTCACGAAGTGTTTGAGTCGACAATTGCTCTTCTTGAAGGGCCAATAAACTCAAATAAACACGTCGAGTCGATATGAAGTCAACTTTTTTTCGTTTTCACGAAGTGTTTGAGTCGACAATTGCTCTTCTTGAAGGTCCATTCGAACTCAAATAAACACCTCGAGTCGATATGAAGTCAACTTTTTTTCGTTTTCACGAAGTATTTGAGTCGACAATTGCTCTTCTTGAAGGTCCATTCGAACTCAAATAAACGCGTCGAGTCGATCTGAAGTCAACTTTTTTTCGTTTTCACGAAGTATTTGAGTCGACAATTGCTCTTCTTGAAGGTCCATTCGAACTCAAATAAACACCTCGAGTCGATATGAAGTCAACTTTTTTTCGTTTTCACGAAGTGTTTGAGTCGACAATTGCTCTTCTTGAAGGTCCATTCGAACTCAAAAAAACACATCGAGTCGATATGAAGTCAGCTTTTTTTCGTTTTCACGAAGTATTTGAGTCGACAATTGCTCTTCTTGAAGGTCCATTCGAACTCAAATAAACACCTCGAGTCGATATGAAGTCAACTTTTTTTCGTTTTCACGAAGTGTTTGAGTCGACAATTGCTCTTCTTGAAGGTCCATTCGAACTCAAATAAACACCTCGAGTCGATGTGAAGTCAACTTTTTTTCGTTTTCACGAAGTATTTCAGTCGACAATTGCTCTTCTTGAAGGTCCATTCGAACTCAAATAAACACCTCGAGTCGATATGAAGTCAACTTTTTTTCGTTTTCACGAAGTGTTTGAGTCGACAATTGCTCTTCTTGAAGGGCCATTCGAACTCAAATAAACGCGTCGAGTCGATCTGAAGTCAACTTTTTTTTGTTTTCACGAAGTATTTGAGTCGACAATTGCTCTTCTTGAAGGTCCATTCGAACTCAAATAAACACGTCGAGTCGATATGAAGTCAACTTTTTTTCCTTTTCACGAAGTGTTTGAGTCGACAATTGCTCTTCTTGAAGGGCCATTAAACTCAAATAAACACGTCGAGTCGATATGAAGTCAACTTTTTTTCGTTTTCACGAAGTGTTTGAGTCGACAATTGCTCTTCTTGAAGGTCCATTCGAACTCAAATAAACACCTCGAGTCGATATGAAGTCAACTTTTTTTCGTTTTCACGAAGTATTTGAGTCGACAATTGCTCTTCTTGAAGGTCCATTCGAACTCAAATAAACGCGTCGAGTCGATCTGAAGTCAACTTTTTTTCGTTTTCACGAAGTATTTGAGTCGACAATTGCTCTTCTTGAAGGTCCATTCGAACTCAAATAAACACCTCGAGTCGATATGAAGTCAACTTTTTTTCGTTTTCACGAAGTGTTTGAGTCGACAATTGCTCTTCTTGAAGGTCCATTCGAACTCAAATAAACACGTCGACTCGACATGAAGTCAACTTTTTTTCGTTTTCACGAAGCATTTGAGTCGACAATTGCTCTTCTTGAAGGTCCATTCGAACTCAAATAAACACGTCGACTCGATATGAAGTCAATTTTTTTTCGTTTTCACGAAGTATTTGAGTCGACAATTGCTCTTCTTGAAGGTCCATTCGAACTCAAATAAACACCTCGAGTCGATATGAAGTCAACTTTTTTTCGTTTTCACGAAGTATTTGAGTCGACAATTGCTCTTCTTGAAGGTCCATTCGAACTCAAATAAACACGTCGACTCGATATGAAGTCAACTTTTTTTCGTTTTCACGAAGTATTTGAGTCGACAATTGCTCTTCTTGAAGGTCCATTCGAATTCAAATAAACACGTCGACTCGATATGAAGTCAACTTTTTTTCGTTTTCACGAAGTGTTTGAGTCGACAATTGCTCTTCTTGAAGGTCCGTTCGAACTCAAATAAACACGTCGACTCGATATGAAGTCAACTTTTTTTTCGTTTTCACGAAGTATTTGAGTCGACAATTGCTCTTCTTGAAGGGCCATTCGAACTCAAATAAACACGTCGACTCGATATGAAGTCAACTTTTTTTCGTTTTCACGAAATATTTGAGTCGACAATTGCTCTTCTTGAAGGTCCATTCGAACTCAAATAAACACCTCGAGTCGATATGAAAAATGAATTATTCAACGGTGAAAAAAAAAGTTGACTTCATATGGACTCGAGGTGTTTATTTGAGTTCGAATGGACCTTCAAGAAGAGCAATTGTCGACTCAAATACTTCGTGAAAACGAAAAAAAGTTGACTTCATATCGACTCGAGGTGTTTATTTGAGTTCGAATGGACCTTCAAGAAGAGCAATTGTCGACTCAAATACTTCGTGAAAACGAAAAAAAATTTGCACCATACCATATTCTCACCGTAGACATACCATACCATACGAATTTCTTTTCTATCTTACCATACTGTACTAAATCATACATACAATAATATACCTTACCATACTCATACCATGTCATACAAACCGAGTGAATATTGAAATGTCATCCATTTCTGACCTATATTTAAAATTTCAAGTATCTAGCTCATCATCAAAATTTAATTTGTTTAAACAAATAGGTATTATTTAAACAATTTTACAGACAAGAAACCGAGTGAATATTGCATTGTGATCCAGTTCTGACCTATTTTTAAAAGTTGACTTCATATCGACTCGAGGTGTTTATTTGAGTTCGAATGGACCTTCAAGAAGAGCAATTGTCGACTCAAATACTTCGTGAAAACGAAAAAAAGTTGACTTCATATCGACTCGAGGTGTTTATTTGAGTCAACCAATTATTGGTTGAAGTCATACTGATATCTCACCAAAAAATGGTGTTTTTATAATAAGTTGCGGTCATTTTACATCAAAGGATAAAGTGAAAAACTTTGAGGTGAATTTCTTCAATGTTTTGAATTTATAGTTGAGGCGTTTTACCTTAACAGAGCAGAAGTGCAGTCAAACCGTTTCAATTTTTAATAATGAAAAAGATGAATCCTTTTTTTTGTGAAACAATGAAAAGTTCTGATACGAAACTACATCATTATTTTGTACACTCAGCCCACTAACTAAATTTTTTTGTTGGTCCTTACTGTGCAATAGGACATTGAACATCTGGACAAAAATCTTTGAGGAAGTGAAATCTTCTTTCCCGATGGGGAGGAGGATTATGAGGATGTGTTCTACGTTCACGATCTAGAGAATGTTCCTACTAGAAGCAGAGTTGAATTCTGGACGTATGTCAGAATTTCATGTATCTATCACAAATCAGAAAATTCTTATCTTTCAAGACTGTTCACAGTGACTTTTATTATGAGGACAATCTGGTTCAGGACCGCAGGTACGTAACAACCGGCCTTTTGGCATCTGACTCCGCATCTTTCCAAGAATGTCTTTGATGGAGGAAAGTCTGGAAATTGGCACTCCCTTCGTCTGGGGTCCTTTCGAGCGTTTAACGAGTTTCTGGCAGTGTCAACTGTTCTTGAGTATTCTTAGAGGCGATTATTTCTGATAACGAGCCCCCCCTCCCCCCTGTCACAAGCGTTTGAATCGTTTGCGGTAACTACTACCCCATCTTTCACGAGTGATCCCGATCAACAGCCGTTCGTTACTGTATTTTCGAAGCCACGAACAATGTATTGAATGAGGTTAGAGAGCAGAATATGAGTTTTCTAAATTATTTGCAACATACCTACACTAAACTTATGTAGACTATCTCTTAGGGGAGCCACTGTTTCACACGTGGTCCCACATTTATGAACAAGGTCTTTGCTGATGAATCTGAAGGTTTGGGCATATAACAAAAGATACAATGTTGCCTGTTATTCGAGTATTCTTCTTGACCAGTGACTAATCACCTTTCGTTTCTAGGTAGCCCCAGGAATACTGATGTTCTCAACTGTCACACTTGTCACTTGCTCAGTGCATGTGATTTGAAATCAGGATGTGATGTTCTGAATCCTATCACAGATTTATGTTTAGCAGGTCTAAATCCATATGAATATAGGTTTGAATATCGTTTGAGGTTGGAAAAAAATCATCAGGACGCGATGGCTTAATTCTGGTCGCGGATTCGTGCTCAGCAGGCCAAAATACTACGGATATGACATATGGCATCAAAAGTATACCCCACTTCTCGTATTATGACTGTGTCCAATTGTCCAGTATGAATTATTAGAGGAGACAATTCCATGTTGAAAGTACCTATTTCAAAGAATGAGCAGCTGCGTAAGTGTGGTCCAATTCGCTACCTACTCTGGTAAGTATGAAAATCAATTTCGTGGATAAGGCTCATCATTTTAAAAGCCATCGAGACAAGATTTTATTCATGGTAAATGATCGTGGACCAGGTGGGTTTTAGGTACCCAGAAAGTCCGACCGTACTTTATGCGTAATGCGACCGCCTCATGACAATCGGTCGCTATTAGCGAGCGCTGAGTATGCGAAGCTATTTGAATTAATGTGTGACCTCTCCACCCCTCTTTCGCCCATTAACCCAATGAGCAATGGTCGCAATTACGGCCGGGTAACCGCATCTCTTGCTATTGAATAAGTGGCAAGCATTTGTCCCCAGGATTAAACGAGGTTGATAATGCGTTCTTCAAAGTTTCCAACCCCTTGATGGATTCGTGTTGACCAGTCCTTGATTCGAAAGGCTTTCTCTGACTAATCGATATTGTTCTTCCCAACGTCCCGTGAGATTCGCCCTTTCGGAACCGCTATCCAATTCACATTCTTGACTGATGACTGTTCTACAAGATTTACTGGCGACATGATGAGGCAGTGCAGGACTTTGAGAGAAGTTTGTTCATTCCGCTTCACGACGGTCGCAAAAATTATGAATCGGTACCACCCCAAAATAATCACAAGTTAATGTTTGTGAGCTGCAAGGATGTGCCAGATTTAGCAACATCAGCTTACAAGAACCAATTGATATGGACTAACCAGAAAGTCAGCTTAATTTGAATTCCCCACTCAGATACAAATGGAACCCAACGCTCTAACAACATGCGTACGACAAAGTTATGAGTTTCACAGAACAAACTAAAACTCACCTCTCAAACTTCCGGGTGAATACATGATTACCGTGACGATATAAAAATGAGTGGGTACCACAGTAATCACAACGGGTTCGTGCGATTCAGTGGTTTGCTCGAGCATATACTTCTGTTAATGGGATCCTCCCGCATTTTTAAGTGCCTCTTCCAACTGCTTCCGCTAACAAGAGAAATGAATATATTTATGCAGATATTAGCATAGGCCGTTCATGTTCATGATTAATGTACGAGTAGATTCGCGCTTCAAAGTCTTCTAGAAGAATTTCAAGAGCAGTATTATGCATATGCATCTACGTTTAAAGGACCAGAGGTAGTTGCTACGAGGTAACGACAAAAATGGATCAATAACCGTAGCATCCGTCGTAGTGATATCTCCGGGTTGTTATTTTTATCGCGATTCATCAGGCAGCAAAAATAAACATCCATTACCGTGGGTTACACAAACCACGATGGCAAATGCGATATTTCAAGTTGTTATGCAGGTTTTGAAGTGGTCGTTAAATTAAGCTTCCTTCATTCATTCAGTAGTACCTACCTACGGTCCAGGAAAATACTCCTTGAATTATATCCTTATCCTTCGTCAACAAAACTCGTAAATTACACTTTACTGCTCATAAAATTTATGTTAAAATTTAATGTTATTGTAAATTTAATTTTGATAGTAACTACCTACCTAATAGCTGTATTTATAATATAAATACAGCTTGTCTGATGTGTTGACCCCATCATTATAAATACAGCTATTAGCTAGTTACATAACATTATTATGTTATGCCTCAGATTTTGTCACTAATTTCTCGTTTCCCCAGTAGTGACTTCATTCTTAACTCATTTGTTATACCGCGCTGTTTCGATTATGAACCCCTGGCAGTGACGTGTATTGTGTTTACGTGCGTTACGCGAAAACACTCAAGTCCTCTACATTTCTTATTCTAAAAATTCTCCAAAATTCTCCATAATTCACTCATCATCAATTTAGACGCGTACTATTCGAAACATGTGGTGTGAGGGCGTGGTCCAATCGCGTTTACTTAGCATTGCGTTCGTTGTAATGTGTTTGAACGTACAGTTACTACCAGTTGTCGTTGGTCAATCTAACGAAAAAGTTGCCGATCAGGAAGAAAACACGGGTGAAAGAGAATATGAATCACAAGGGAATTCGAATGAAAAGGTAAGTTCACGCCCTCTGGAGGTGATGGTGAAGCTTAGGAATAATTTGCAAACGACTGATAATATATTAGGCAACATGTTTGAAAGCTCTCCAGTGATGTACTCTAATAGAGACAAACACGACAGTGCTATTGAGGACGTACACACCGCTGCTGTACATGTTCAGAATCGAGTGAAATCTCTAGACGAAAGTGCTTCAAACTTGATGTATGAAGATGCTCTTCAAGTTTTGAAATCCAATGTAAAAAATAAAATAACCAAAGCTTATGAGTTGTTGAAAAAAGCGAGCAAGATGGGTCATAGTTTATCTCGATTGAAGATTGCATGGGGTACGTTGCTCGGTGATTTCAAGTTGGATGTAGAAGATGCAAAAGAAACATTCATGGAGCTCGCTGAACACGGTGAACCGGAAGCTCATATGGCACTAGGCTTCTTGTACTCCATTGGTCTAACTGTTAAAAGTAACCAAGCCCGCGCCCTCGTTCACTATATGCTTAGTGCATTAGGAGGCAACATTTGGGCACAAACCATTTTGGGTTATCGGTACAAATCGGGAATCACAGTTGCCAGCAATTGTGAAAAGTCACTTCAGTTCTACGAGCTGGCAGCCAACGAAGTCGCCAAGGACATCACGTTTTCTGGAAGTACTCTTGTTCGTCGAGTTCGACTGATTGATGTGGAAGAAACCGGCGACCACAATTCCTACTGGCTGGAAGCAGAAGTGATACAGTACTACGAATATCTTGCTGTCAAAGGTGACGTTAATGCTCAAGTTAGCTTGGGGCAGCTGTATTACCACGGGTTGCGTGGGTGCCCTAAAGACGTAGGGAAGGCCGCATTTTATTTTGATATGGCGGTCAAGAAGAAGAATTCAGTTGCAATGGGGTATTTAGGGAGGATTTATCTAGAAGACGTAGAATCTATAAAAGCAAATAATTTCACTGCATTCAATTTATTCAAAGAAGCTGCTGAAAAAAATAGTCCAATTGGTTTTAACGGTCTTGGGTTGATGTATCTACAGGGGCGAGGGGTGGATGTAGATTTGACTAAAGCTAAATTCTACTTTTCAAAAGCAGCCGATTTGGGATGGGTGGAGGGGCAACTGCAGCTGGGTGTTATGTACATGAAGGGATTGGGAGTTGCGAAGGACTACCGATCTGCGTTCAAATATTTTCACCTTGCAGCCCAAAGTGGTAACGTCCTTGCTTACTATCACCTCGCACAAATGCACGCTGCAGGTTTTGGAATATTGAGGTCTTGCCCGACGGCTGTGGAATTGTATAAGAGTGTAGTGGAGCGAGGAAAGTGGAATGAATATCTCATGTCAGGAAGCAGTATGCACCGATCCGGGAGACGTTACCACGCATTTATCATCTACGCGTTATTGGCTGAGCTGGGATACGAAGTGGCTCAGAGCAACGCCGCCTTCATACTGGAGAAAGGATTGTCAGGATTGATTAACATGACTACAGAAGAAAGGTACTTCAGAGCTTTCAACTACTGGAGAAGAGCGGCACAGCAAGGGTATTCCCAAGCTTACGTTAAACTGGGTGACTACTATTATTACGGTCGCGGCGTGACCCACGACTATGAAGCGGCGGCTAATCAATACCGTTTGGCATCGAATGAGTTCAGCAACCCACAGGCCCTCTTCAATATCGGGTACATGCATGAGCGTGGGCTCGGAATGCCGCGGGATCTATCTCTTGCCAAGAGGTTTTACGATTTGGCAGCTGATGTCAGCCCTGATGCACTAGTTCCTGTCTACATAGCTCTCGTCAAATTAGCCTTCATCATGGCATTGGACTACTTGTGCTCACAAGCTCCTAGTTGGTACGTGGACTTTGTAGAAATATGGTACTCAGCCCCCTGGGACGTTTATGCTCTTATACTTTTATTTGTCGCTCTTTATCTACTGCTTTGTCAAAGAATTGCCTGAATAATTTGAAAATTTTCTGTTTCCCCACACATTCAGAATTTTTGTCATGTTGCCTTTGTATATCTATTCAAATACACCCTTGGTGTTTTCAGAACAACGCATATTATGATTACGTATAATTTGATTTATTTAATAATATATTAATCCAAACAAACATTACAGCTGATGAGGGAGGTTTCATCTCTATCAACAGGGACACCATTTTCTTCATCACAATCTCATAGTTTTCCCTTAGTAGATCTTTGGTCAGTAACATTATACTACCTGAATAAAAACTATGGTTAATTTACCGATTTGAGGTTATGTTCACCGCCTTCCACAATCTGTGTAAAATTCCAAGGCAGCTTGGTTGCCTACCAAATGGTTGGAAGGTAAGTGGTGTAATTGATGACCTGATGGATTTGATTGTCATCGTTAAATTGTACTTCATCTCTTCACATGTATTTGGTTTACATAAAACTCATTGCTCTACTAAAAACAACGATAGTAGGTAGGTACAACATTTTTGCCCAACCGTTATAGCGCGATGGTGGATACCGGTTTTTTTCGACCCTGGAACAATCACCTAGCTTCCGCTAACCCTGTTAGTAGAATTGGTGGAAACGATTCCTACCTTGGTGTATTATTCTATCACGAGGCCAAATGGGATTATCAGCTAACGAGCTCTCATCCAAGCCTCCGTTCCTCTATCCAGCTCTGGGAATTGCTACGCATGCTAACCGGTTCTTCGATTTCACACGGAAACAAGCTGATAAATGCTAAGCTCGCACCCACGGGATTATATTCCAATTAACCCAACGAATATTCTTCATTAGACTCAGCAATGATGATTCTTGAAAATGATATAGTTATGTAGGTAATACCTTTATTGAGGGTCAGGTTATAATGATTGGGATGTTATCAACGCTGCTCTTCCAAATTATTCTGTGTCTTTTGCTCTGTTCCGTAGATATCATTTCAAATTACTGTCTGAAAATTCGATAGCGTCGAAGGAATTTTATAACGAGTAGGTGAAATGAGTAGATAGATGAAACGGATTTAAAACCAGCTGTTTCAAAATCCATAAATCTCATTCATTATGATGTGCTTGCTATGATGACTGCATGTTCGTTTCTCTTACTATGATTTTCAAGACTGAAAGGGGTTTTTCATGCATTTCATTTGTGGGATTTATTTCTATCAGCTCAGAAACAGAATGTTTTTCATAACTTGATTACATTTTTGTTGAAGTTTTCACGTTTATTTGGGACGTCCGTATTTTTATCCGTATTTTATATTAAGGTTAACGTATTTAGAATGAGTTTGTATTATTATACTTCTGAGATACCTGGTACTGGTACCTATTGACGACTGCAATGTATAAGAAGTAGCTACCCACAAATATTCGAAATAGGTAACTTTCTTTCCTTGACACGAGAACTATCTCTACGTATCTTAAAACGTAAACCGACTAATTTTGTGGAAAGATGGTGACTACGGTGAACAGCCTCATCATGCACCCTATTTACTACCCTTTCCCTCGAACCGGTATCTAACTTCTATTCAAATGTCTGTTCAAACTAGTATTCAATGTTTGTGGTGGGACGCTATCAAAACGCATTTTACCAATCCAATCGTTGTGGTACAGGACGATAAATTATACACAGTGAATCAACAACTCTGTTTCATAAAGCTGGGAATGAATAGTAACCAAAGTTGGTCCCTGCAAAATTGAGAGCAAAACGAGAGGGAATGTTTGTGTTCCACTTTTCATTACTTAACGATAACTACTCTCAAATATTGTCATATGATCCGTCGAGTCGCTGTGTACAAATGTTGAGCGAGTTGAACGAGAGTTATCTTTCCATTCGTTTTTACGAAGTATTTTCCATTTGTTTCCATCTACATCCTCGTAAGCTAGAATGCAGGTTTTGGTAGCTATCAATCATTCGGGTCTATAAATCTCGGGTTTTGTTCAATTAAAACATCAACGTATCAGCGGCCGTTGCCGAGCGAAAGGAATACGGGAGAGGGGAGGGCTTCAAGCACAAAAACCTCCGGACTTCCATCTTCATTATGCGAGGAATAAAGGGGAAAACGTGGTTTTCCATGGCTCCCGGTCGGGAAAGCCGGTTCTTGTTGAATTTCGAATGGTTCACGGAGTGAAGGAAACAAAAGATACCTTCTCGCGCCTTTTCTCATGAATCCGGAATCCTCTTAATCACTTTAGTTAACCTTCTCAGTTCGCTAATTACCTCCAGAGCCTTTTCGGCCCATCTCCTGGGGAAAAACCTTTTAGGCTTTTTTCCTCAACGAAAAACAAGGGAACTTTCTTAAACTTTCGCCCTCCCTCATTTCTCCGCTGATACGTCCCATTGGATATATCCGTTCAGAATTTTACAAGAGTCGAAAAAGTCAAATTTTATCTTAACTACTGTTCAGATCAGTAGTAAAAATTACTTATCTGAATCGAATAAATAATTAGATTTATTACAGAATTTCAATAAGTGCTTCTAGCTCATCGTGAACTAAGCGAGAATTGGCAATAAGATATCATAGATGTCTTGGAAACGTGGGGTATGCGAGGGTTGCGAGGGAAACTAGTCATACATCCAAAGGATGACTTTGATGACGTTCTGTGGCATGAATAACCTTCTTTGACATTCTGGCCCATAACAGAATAATACGAGTATTATTGTCCATTAAGATCCCATAAGTCTAACTCAGTTATTTAGCGAAAATGAGGAAAGAATACTTATGCGAAATCTCTCATTCCGTCTTTCTTCAACGTAGAAAAGCCGCGATAACCATAGAAATGGCTACAGCACGTTGGAAAATCCGTTTTTTGTCACTCCTGAAAAGTTGAGAAAGCAGAGGGACAATATAAAAATATTGGGTATAGCTGACTATGTCGCGTAGCTATTGTAAGAGCTGTGTCTTTTATTGTAATTAAGATAGTTTAATCATGATGATTTATGGAACCTTTATTGTCTCTGATCCCAACGATATTTTCAACTAAATTGGTTTTAACGTAGCCACAGTTAGGAATTTTACCTTTGTTACTAACCAACGAGAAATAACTGCGACGCGAATTCGTTTTGGAAAGTAAGGTCTTGTTGTAAATGATCCGGTATATTTAACACGCATATATTTGTTCAGCATTTCAAGCTCAAATCCCATTCGCAATCCGTCATTTGAAGAAATACTTTTTCATCCCTTCATCACATGAGTGAAAAAGTTCCGCCGAAGAGCGCATTTTTCCCTTGCATCAATGGGCCGATCTTGATGGGAAGCTACCTATCTTCAAAGCTCTCATTTAATCAAGCTAAACAAAGAGCTTTTTACCTTTTTTTTCTCTTGGTGCTTTTCCTTCTTTTTCACGTCGGAATAAAATTACTCTTGAGAGTTGGATCACCCTCACGGGGTCCATGCTCACAAATCAACCTAACTGTTTCCGCTTGCTGTTTAGAGCCATTGGAACTTCATCTAATTTATTACATGTTTTCCGTTGGAGTGAAGGTATGTACTCGTAACTTTAAAAAGGAGAAAAAAGGGTTTTCCAGGTGTGGAGTTCTATTTGTGTTTTGTGGTGATCTGGCTGAGCGAATCCCAACGGTACTGCAATAATTCAAAGGCACTGGCTCTTACGTTGAAATTGGCCTGAGGGGGAGTCAGCTGAAAATGATTTTACTTGATGAATAGTAGCGCCTGGCTTAGGCAACTTCTTCTTTTTGTAATTGAAGATGAATAAATGAAATGCATAAATCTATGAAAACTAAAATTTTTTATATGAAATTCTATTTTTCGTGACTTGTGGAGGACAATAAGATACATTCAGTATGAAAATGGTGCTTTTAGGATACATGCGATCTTCCGTAATCCAGTTCTTTGGTGAGCAAGACATAAAGGAGTGAAGCGAATCTCCTACAATAATCGATTTGAGACCTAATTCCACATCCCCTAATCAGGAGAAGGTTCACTATTACACAAAAATTAAGCAAAATGTCTCGGAATTGTATACTGTTCGTTGACACAAGTTTCAAACTAGTTGTAGTAGAAATGATTCATTCCTAATTTGTTCTCCTGACAAAAAGTCAACATCGCATTGATATCAAATATGCAGCCCAGATTTTTATTTCATCACTCCCTAATAAAAATTTCGCCATGAAACGGAAAATCAGATGTCCACTCGTTATCAACCCGATGTTCAGTATCTATTTCATATATTATTCCATACCTAACAATAAATTACAATAATTTTCACTAGGTACTTGATAAAATTGTTAATAAAATTAATTTTATAAAACTAATTTTAGTGATAATTGATAATAATAATTAATCTAACATTTAGGATTTAGACATTTAGACCTAGTGATCTAGACAGAAGGGTGATCTGTACAAAGAAGATAATGAACCGTTGTGTCAAGAATTTGCAGAGTTTTTGTAATTGAAGATGAATAAAATTTATTTTAGATTTATGCATTTCATTTAATGAAATGCATAAATCTATGAAAACTAAAATTGTTTATATGAAATTCTATTTTTCGTGACTTGTGGAGGACAATAAGATACATTCAGTATGAAAATGGTGCTTTTAGGATACATGCGATCTTCCGTAATCCAGTTCTTTGGTGAGCAAGACATAAAGGAGTGAAGCGAATCTCCTACAATAATCGATTTGAGACCTAATTCCACATCCCCTAATCAGGAGAAGGTTCACTATTACACAAAAATTAAGCAAAATGTCTCGGAATTGTATACTGTTCGTTGACACAAGTTTCAAACTAGTTGTAGTAGAAATGATTCATTCCTAATTTGTTCTCCTGACAAAAAGTCAACATCGCATTGATATCAAATATGCAGCCCAGATTTTTTTTATTTCATCACTCCCTAATAAAAATTTCGCCATGAAACGGAAAATCAGATGTCCACTCGTTATCAACCCGATGTTCAGTATCTATTTCATATATTATTCCACTAGTAAGCGCTCTAAGCGAGGGAAAATGGCGTCTGTACATACAAGTAAATTTTAGTTAATTTGCAGCACCATAAAACTTTGTGATCAACAAATTGATGAATCAGAATGGATTAGTATCCGTATTTTCTCAAATATCATGTACCATCTTTCTACTGTTGATATTTTGTTTTTTGCTATTCTTATTCCGTTTAAGCTAAAGTTACAACTGTGCCCTTATATGTAAGGCATACTAATTATTATTATGTGAATAAACACGTTTTTTGTTCTTTCTTTCATTCATTCATTGCGCCTGTTCAAAAGTGATGATAATTATCGCGTGAAAAGTATCACTTACTATTAAATAGTAAGTGATACTTTTCAAATAAGTGATACTTTGATCCAATTTTGATCAAAAGTTGCATTTAAACTAGTAAATTGAATAAGTCACAGGATTTCATACAAGATCTTACACAGATAACCTTCATTCAAAGGCGATTTAGAGACATGAAAGAATTTATTCAAAACAGACGAAATGAGGGTCATGCGTGGTTTATTGATGAGCGATCAGGTGATTGAACCGAGGACCCCTTACTGCACGCGCAATCATCAGTAGGTTGTGGAGGAATTTCATGATTGATTAATATGATCAAAGAGCAGAATATTTGATTTTATGATAATTGTGACCCCCAAATCAACGTTGGCTCCTATCATTGACTAGAAGATTCTAAAACACCCAAAATGAACAAGTGTAATAAAACTCGCGGTAGTTATGGTAAGCCGGAGGAACCCCCAATACGCACTGGGTAGGTAGGTACACACCTGTTTTTCATATCAGGTCCCCAGGCTCGCTGCTCATTGATAAGATTTTCCCATTAGCATGTAGATTCTATGCAAACTGTTCTTATATGTTTACATTTTATCTTTTCCCCTCCTATTACGATCTACCCATTTGGTTTCGGTTCTCCCCGAGGCAGAGCCGTCGCCCCTCACCTAACAGCACTTGTCCGCAGGACACCATGTCAATATTTCCACTTCAAGGGTGACCGCCGCGTTCGCCCTCATTCAATCCAATTTAGGCGTCCTTCCCGGATAGGACTCTCTGATGGGATCCTCGGACCCTTCATTTTCCGCTGGCTCCAGGCACACACTTGTGCTGCACCGAAATCAGTAGATAATCCTCTTTTATTTGGGTACGAAGGCTGAGGAATCCCAAATTTCCTCAAAACAAAAGAAGAGAATTTATAAGGAAAGAATCGTGGCCTAACGAACGAGCACCGAAAGTTGTATTTATTTATTTATTTCAGTTTCATTGAATAAACCTTATTATTCATTCATTTCTAAAAAATCCAGGATCAACTGTTGGACTCATTAGCCTCCTGTCGGACATCGGCGTCGTTCACACGCAAACAAGTTCATACCAACGACTCCAACCAAATGTTAACCGTATGCGTTGTATTCTTGAAAAGAAATTCATGACGACGCAAAAGTCACCTGAACGCGGTCCCACTCTGCCTCTGGAACGGAATAATTGGGAAGCCGAGGAGTAGTCAGTTGTTAAATTGGGTTCCACCAGGAGCCCCCGCGGTCGAGCACACTCGTTTTTCTCCCGAACCGCACAACCACCGGAGTCCTCTGGCGGCGACCACCGTTTTTGGTTGTGACCCTTTCTGAAACCTAATTGAGCGTTGGGAATGCACCGGTCCGCTCTAATAACGAACCAAGAGCGAGAGCAACATGGCTAATTAATTAGAGTTTCATATTTAGCGACGCCGTCCGATTTCGCTGTACCGTTTGTGTGAATCCACAGCGTGAACGATGGTTTTTATTTATTTTTTTCATAATTCAATTATGACCGCAATTAGGGATGATTTAAGTGCTATTGTTGACTGAACTTTATATCGTGCAATATATTACTGGGCGTTCAACACCCCCAACGTCCCTTGTCCTGCAGCCAGTTCATAAATATGAATTATTCGGTGATGTTAATGTTGACCTTCTTCAAACATTTGGCTCTCACGTATCTCTCCTTCCTCTTCAACTTATCTTCTTCCAGAAACTCCGGGTTCTGGCGGCGCTTTTCTCTCCTCTTCTGCTCCGAGAGTCTTTTTCTTCTTAACCTCTCCTCTTCTGAAATTCGTGCACTCTGTTTTCTCATTTTCTCCCTGTAAAACCGTAAGGTGCGCCTGTCAATGAACAAGTACCTACATAGTACACCATAGTACTAATAATCTAGCAATTATTACTCAAAGTGCTGTCAGGTTGGTAAAAAAAACTTATTCATCTAATTTTAACATTGTCGTGGACTCTCACATTGTCGTGGGCTTTTGGTAATTTTGAATGTCCATGACAATGTTAAAAACTAAAGGCCATGGCAATGTTATTTTCAACTTCAATATCCCATTGTGCCCAAACTACTCATGTCTCAAGGTTCCTCCAATGCTCATTCATGAGAGCCTCTAGCGAAGTAGTGAAAACGTGCATTGGATTGAATCTTGATAATAAAAATGATAGAACTAGATGCAAACATGACAATTTTTTACGCGAGGTACTTTTTTAGAATCACAGAGATGTTTCAAACATGAACGAACTCAAGAGTCGATCAAAGCACAAATCAAAATAAACATGCGAATCATACCCCCATCCCATTCTAGGCACGTAACGATTTCTGTGAACCACTGGTGAACCACTAGTCTGTAGATTACATAATTGCTGCTTCTCGGAATCATCCTGGCAAATCTGTCGCTCTAAACTTTGATTTTTGAACTATAAATCAGGCCCCTCTCTCTTGTAATACAGCCTCAGATGAAAAATATTTACTGTAATGAATGGAATATGTTATTATGGGGAAAGTATTTAAGGATATGTAAAATAAAAGTGCGCTCACAAGTGCCTAAACGAGCAGTTCTTGTTAAAAACATCAAGATATTGCTTGGAAATGAATTTGTAATTACATAAGAATTCGACCCCCAGTCATCACTAATTAGGGCGGTGCCATTTCATTGAAGGCCAGTTTGTCTTTTATATTTGTTGGGGGGTTATGGATCAGGAAATGTTTACACCAACAAACGAATTATACATACACATGTCTAATAAATCAGCTTTGCATACAATTAAACTCGGAAGTAGATTTGTGATATGCGTGTCTCCATTCCGGTGTCATGTCTCCGTTATTATTATCATCATGGGAGTAGGAACAACAGGGTTGTGATTCCATGCCTCCTGCCTTAATTCTGTACGGTATAACGTTATCCTAATGAAGAGGAAGAGGCATGTCAAGTTGGCTGAACGTGCTTCGAGTCTCCCAACCCCTGAAGTCCTTCCCATGCCGCTGCACTTTGCAGTCGTTTGAATAATACAGCCACTCTCGACGTACATCCCTCCTCCCTTCCCGTTCACAACCCTCCAGTTTTCCCTCTTTATCCGGTTTCCAGCAGGACCCCGATGTCGGGGGTGGGCAGGGACGAGGCGCTGCTGGTAGGAATGCCGGTTCCCTAGGGAATACCGACTTTCCTTCGAGGTGTTTGGAACAGTTCGCTTATAACAACTGCCCACTCGTGTTGCTTCTCTACATACCACCCACCTGGGTCCTAGCCCATCTACTCTCATATTGAGAACATCTTTTGCCCCAACAACACAACAGAAACTGCAAGTGTACACAATTCTCACTATTTGGCCTTCTTTCTTACACTTGTTCTACAATTCATGAGAGATCCCTAAAAGGAATCCTTAGATTTCTGCCTCAGCCACTTCACAATCCGTGGTTAAGATTACGACTGAAAACCCCATCAGCATTGTGAATTATAGAGGTTGCTAGTTCTCATCGTAGCGAGCACTACGTAAGCCCCCATTACACTGCACCAAAAATGCATGAATAGTAATTGCAGATTTTGACACTTCTTTAACTTCTTGATAGGTACAAGTTGGTGAACGACAGAAAAGTACTGAAAAGAGGAAAAGGTCACCAATTGGATAGCATCAAACTACCAATTTAATTTCCGTTACTCGTATTCGGTTAACGTGGTGGATTCCACATCTTATCGAGTGGCTTTCAAAATTTTGCAATCAGATCAATGAATGGGTAACTTGCATAAGTTGCAATGTCTAATATCATTTTTTAACTGATTTTATTGTCATGAATTTCTTATACAGCCATTTGTAAAACATAATTGTAAAACATATTAAACGCTCAAATTACAATGTAACAAATAAAGGAAAACTGCTTTATAAATTAAAAAGTTTCACTCGAACATAATTGTCATATAATTGAATGGGTTTTCCGATTTGTCCACGATGCTGCAGAACATTTCTTGCCGGTGATCGCTGACGCTATCACATTCAATGACCAAATACTCCAGATTTCCGTTTGGATGTCCACATCTGCTGCAGGTTGAAGAATCCCTCTTCTTGATGCATCGCATACCCCATGGTCCGCTCTCAGTCGTGCAATGATTCTGCCAAAGTTCCTCGACACTTCGTTTCCACTAAATCACGGCCGTTCCGGTATCAAAGGCTGAACGTGTTTATAGAATCGGCCTTCTGGGGCTTCTGAGTAGCTTCTTTGCCAAGCCAACCGGTGATGTCGCGGAATCAATGGAAATAAATCCTCTACCTCCTCGTCTACGTCCATCAGCAGCCCCGTGTCAGCACCCTCTTTGGTCAGCCGGTCAACAATAACCTTACAAACCAGCATGCCCTTTAACCCAAAGCAGTTCTACTTGCCGTCCGCCGGAAGCGCATAGATGAAGCCGAGTTGAAAGCTTCCTTGATGCCCGATCAAAAGATTGTTCGTTTATATTATAATTATTTTTACATGGACATGTCTTACCACTGAGCGTCATGCAAAATTGTTGGTACACAGAAAAAAATGTAACCACAAACAGCAACAGGCAATGATATACTCCTGAGTGGCTCCTAATGCTAATTCCTATGCTATTCACTCTATGAAGCTGTAATTTGATATGTAGCCTCCTTATGACTTGCACTTTAAGCAGAATGGGCCTAGGATCAGCTGAGGGGCTCCTACACCGCCATTTCTGAGAAATTTGATAAACGAAAAAAAAAATCGTAACTCGATACCAATATTATCAGCACTCTTCGGTTGCGTTATAACGGCCCCATTTCTCTTACACAATGCTATGTAATTAGAAATATACCTAAATAATGACGCATTGGAGTTATTCAATTATTGCCATTATTTTGTTTCACTTGAGGCTTTTACCTCAAAATTTAATCGTAGTTAGTATTTAGTGCCCAGTATAGTATTGGAGGGAACTGTAGTAGAACAGTTCTACTACAGTTACTGTAGTGCGTGGTTAGATTTCCCTACTTTGGGAAACATACAGCAATGTGCTGAAACCGAAGTTGGTTAAAAGACTTATTCTTCGCTGAATATGGGTTCGGGTAGGGTACGGGACGTGAAAACTTAGCTTTCAACACATTTTTCCACTTTCCTTCGGAACAGATCAGACAGTTTCGGAAGATTTAGTTCAAGCCTGATGCTATTTATTCCTATTTTTGTATGTGCTACAGGCTCACAATTGTGGGTCCTTGGTAAACCGTGAGAGGATAAAGTATTCGAGTCCTGTGAACGTGAATGGAGGAAATGTGGAAATGTGGAAGTGGCATGTCTAGTCTCTTGCCACCCAATAACAAACGAAAAGATTTTGAAATTAGTCACCTATGAAACAACCGTACGTGGAAAATGTTGACTTTACCAGAATCCAACTCATCATGGATTTCACTTAAGGTTTCCACGCCAGGTCCCCCTGGCACTGTCATGGTTATAGTTTTCGGCCTATTGGGAGCTCACAGCATATTTACCAAAATTTATTAATACATAAGTATGTATTAAATTCATTTACATTAATCGCATTTATCAATACATCATAAAATGGAATTATATGGATATATTGATAAATGCGATTAATATAAATGAATTTCAGTACATATTTATGTATCAATACATAGTTACATAGTACATAGTTGGGGAGAGGCAATCTCTCTGGGTCATCTACGGGAGTGACCCATGGTTTAGAACCGGGCACTTATGCGTTTCTCCCCATTTCCACGATTATTGATTTGGTTGCTGGCAGAACTCAACGCGTTACACATATGTGTTACTGATGGCCCGATATGACTCGTCGAACCTGACCGAAATGGCAATAGGGAGTTTACTTCAGGCCCCATCGCTAGAAGTAAAATTGGGTTTATGCCGAAAACCCTCTATAAATTTATCCACTCGGTATCATTTACTTCGATAGAGGTTGAGGTGAATCCCCTCAGGCCTCCCTAGAAATTAGGAGGGAGAACCGATCATTCCGGGTGCCTCCCGGATCCACGGATCGGTTCGCATCAGTCAGCGGTTGTAGGTTTGGGTCAATGCAAGCGAGACCGCCCCCTTCATACATCTACCTGCGATCCCGTGAAAAGACCGAGCTTCCCGAGCTACCCGCCCCCAATCACCATTCTCCAACCCTATTCAACTCTATTCAAACCTAATTGAGACAAATGGGGGATAGACCCGACGATATCGATAGGATGCCCATTAGTGCTACTTTATTGTACGGTCTCTAATTAACAAAGCGGACGCCTCTGAGGTTTGCTGCGTATTGAAACGCTGCACGCGGTGGTTAGAATGAACTGATGGTCGATCCTGAGGCGGTTCTATGTGAAATTTGGCTTTACAACATCCTAGTGAAAGATTCCATTCATCGGCATCCTGCAATCATTTGCCCCGCAAGTTTCACTGTCCCGGATTAAATGGAGATTGCACCACCATCGTAGCACTAAGATAGATAGAAAACTGCACAGAAATCAATCCGATGATCCCACGCTTCAGCTGATGTTATAAATACTGTGGGGAACCATTATCAGGTGTTACAAAATGCATCCCTACGTTAATGCTGGTGCCTGTTGTGGCGCAATCTTGTCGTTTGTCTTGAAACAAATTTAGCATTCCAAAATTGTATATTGCTTGAAAATCAATTCGGGATTCCGAAATCCATGAAAATCAAACTCCAAAATCTATTCTGTCAACCGCCACATTGGCACCGCTTACGCTCCGAAAACTATTCAGTGATTTTCAAAGGACCATACCATAATACTGCCCTGTGATGGAGAACGCCTCATCTCCAAGGTTTAAAAACCGGGGTTTTCAAATGACTCCCATTTTTCCAACCGGCTCTTGAAGGATTAATGCCTCATGTACGCTTTTTGATGGAGAAACGCCTCATCTTCTGGTCTAAACGCCTTACATCATTGTTTATTTTGATGAAATTTGAAGGTGAAACGCCTCATCCTACTTAATATTGAACTAAGGCGATTCTCCTTCAAATGTTTTGATGCAAACTGCTTCAGATTTTCGTTGAGGTGATTTTGGTCGGGACTCGAAAGGCGTTTCTCGATCAAATATTTACTCAGCTCTTTGGGCTTGAGGTCTTTTAAAACAAAACAACTAGGAATTAGTTATTAATTATTATTAATTATTAGTTTCCAGGGGTTGAGGTGTTGCTCCTTCAAAAAACTATATTAATGAATTGTTGTTTTCGTGGAAGTTAAGTACCTTTAGGCGAAATGAGGCATTTCTCCTTATGTAATTTCTCCTTATATTTGTTATAACAAAAACCCTAAACAATCTAGCGTAAAATTTGACAAATTGCCTCAACTGCGAAGAATCGATTCTTTTAATGGGAAAAGCGATTTTGTAATTACACGTATTTAAATTTGGATAAATAAGTCAATATGAAGTACCTACGGGCCAAAAATGGGGTCACTGGAATGACTATGGAGGCCGTATTAGACGTTTCCATTGAGAAAAGTTTGAGGCAAATTTCCGCAATGTTATGATTTACAGATAAGGCGTTTCTGTTTCACAGGGCAGAATAGTATGCTCAAAACTCAAATTTGACCTTCCTACCAAAAACTTCAACGAAGATCGAACAGCAAAACTGTCGAAGGTAAATCGGGTATCGCTTTCGGGTGTTGGTGCTGCACCAACATTCCATTTCGAATTTTCGTGAGTTACTTCGGACAGTTATTGTTTAGAGGTTTCAGACTCCTCTAATATGAATATGTTCCCAATTCTAAAAAATATGTTTATGAATACCTAACTTCAAGATTTGGTTACTAGCAAATTTAGTAACTACACTAAATAATTATGCGTTTCGGTTCCTAAAATTTATTTTATTGTTTAATGATTTTAATAGTGTTGAGTATAATTTAAAGGAGAGATACCTATTTGTGGTCAAATGTGCCTTATAGAAGAATTTCTTCTAACGTCTTCCAAAATGCATATTGACCACAAATAGGTCTCCTTGAAATTATACTCAACACTATTAAGAAACATTAAACGCTAAAATCAATTTTAGAAATAGTGAAAAGCACAATTATTAAATAAATTTTGTCGTGATTACTAAATTTGCTAGATCCAGAAACGCTACAGCCGGTTTCACTCCAGATTTCAATGAATGGGTTATTAATCGGGTTGTCAAAAGAGCGATGGCATTTCGAGTCCTTTTCCACGAGAACCACGAAACTGTATGTTGAGTTCAATGCATGTAACTGGGAAGATAAAGAACGTCTTCCGATTGTGATACATTTTGGGACGATCAGTCTTGAAGTAGTAATACGATAACGATTCCATCGCTTTTACAATTTGGCGGTGAGCGCTGATCCATCAGGAACATTGAGTTAAGTGAGCGTGAATGGGCGAGTTTGCAAGCGTCCTTCTCCATTCGGGATGGTCTGAGGGTCCGTGGGAAGAAGAGGAAAATCGGAAACCTCCTTTGTGAATCAGGTCGCTGACGGAGCATCCCCCGCTGTGAATCACCTCCTAATTGTGAATAGTCGGGTAACTTCATTGCGAGGGTGACTGTAATTAACCGTTTAATGTTGTAATTCTCACTGATAAATTATAAAGCCAGATCGAATTTCGTGTTGAATCACATAATTATAATCAATTATTCCGTCATTAACGATTACATTTGATGTGTCTACAACGTTGGAACTAATGTTCACGTGACGTAAGGTCAAAGGGGACTGATTTATTTTCACACGACTGGATGAGTAGGTATCCTTTTTAAAAGCTTCACAGTAATAACAATAATTATTAGGATGCGAACAAAAAATGTCCTGACAGGTGAGCGAAATAAATACCCTTTTGTGAACCACTCTACGGAGTGATGCAATTTAAGCTTTCCCGGGCTTAACTTCTAAGCATCCATTTTACTAACACACGCCGCCGGTAAAGTAGGGGGTTCCCGAGTCTTGATGAAGAGCCCGAAGGGGAGAGAAACGTTGGTTTTAATATAAGAAGCATTCATAAATAATGTATGAACAACGAGGAAGACCTCATTGTTTTCGGGCAGAATCCTCTTTTAAACGTTATCCAAGCAATCCCTGGATGTTCAATTCGCTAAATGAAACACAGGCTCGGTAATACGGAAATGTCCTTACAGAACCATCAAGTGAATTAATCACTAACACAAACTGTTCTCCATAAGCTGGTGTCGACCGATTCTGTTCGTCGACCGTTTTATTACCCATCGTTCAAATCATCAAAAGCTGTTAAGACAGTTCCTGAAAGAGTTTTACAACGATTGAGCCTCAGCATAATAATTTTTGTGTCTGTTCGAATTACCTACCAACCTTCGATATAATTAAATGTAGTCGATTACTTTTGTAATCGATTACACGAAAGTAGTCGATTAACGCCCCAGTCTGTTGTTGATAAAATATCGTTTTTTAAAATTATTAACCTCGTGATAAGGGCCATTTCGATGCGCATCAGAGGGCCTCGTAGACGGATCCGCGGCTTAGGGGATGCAGATGGGCAGGGGATGGAAGATGGGGCCCCACTACCAATCCTCGAGGATTAAAAAAGCGCACAAGCTTCATTCCTACTCCTTCAAGTTCCCTTCTTAGGTCCCTTCTATTAATAACATGAATTAAATATTAAAACCGTAAAAAATAACTGAAGTAATGCGCTTGTTACCGAAGTTATCATAGAAAAAAGGTGAACCTTATTTGTACAGAGTGAATGCGGGGTTTTGGAGATATAACTTGGCAGCACAAAGTGAGCTCACAGCTTTAACAAGACAGTTTGGACCAGAGCTTGAATTTTTCTAGCCTCAACCCCCTAATGCGTAAGTGCAACAAGCCTGATGGAGCAAACCGTCTCCCAATGAAAACAAGAGGTTGTAAAGCGAAAGGGCAATATTGGGATTAGCATTATGAACCGTAAGGTTCACCACTTAACCTCATTACTGGAAGAAGCTCAGGAGGTCTAGCTGAGAAAAGAAGGCGAGTGGCGGAGGGGAGTTTAGCTGGGCGGAACACCCTCTTGACAAATAGCTCCGAAGAGGAAGGTTGAGGGTGTGAAATGGAAAGAACCTTAGAGGAAAAGAGGGCGAACAGGAAGGAAACTTAAGAGAAAAGCTACACCTTACCGCTACAAGATTAATAGCCAGTCAGTGTGCGGTGAGCGCGAGAGGGGACGGTGGTGGTTGAGAAAATGCGGTATCTTCCAGAAGGTAGGGTTCTTTTCCTTGAAATGAAAGGTGAAATTAGAACCTGTGAGAACGCCGAAGAAAAAAATATCCCCAAAATATGGTCAATTGCTTTGCGATTAAAAGTCCCCAATATTTGGAAACCCTTCACACTTGAACAACTGGACGAGAACCACATACTCTGAGTTAACAATGTTGTGACAAGAAAAAATATTCAGAATATTTTTCGTATTGATTGCTGTAGTAGTAATTTGGGATTAAATTAGACAAGTTACGTTTTCTTGCACTCATCCTCAGATAGTCTGCTCCTTCTTTCACATAGATTATCATTGTACCTATAGTTACTATTTGCAAAAACCCTTATTGTACGTACAGAGCTTTCTTACCGTTTGCAATGACCCAGATGAAACATCTAATAAACTGAAGTTTTAGAATATATTGGGTAGAATACCTCATCCAAGCAAGGTGACTTTCGCTATTAGTGGCAATCAGTTGCAATGACTTCACACATATTTCAGTGCAAAAATGACTGGTATGAACAGTAAACGTCAAGTGTTTTCCAATCGCATGAACGCATGAATTTATACCGCATGATTTATACCTACGTTACAATAATAATTATTAGGATCAGACCTGCAGAATAGGCAACTGAGATGAGCTCAACCCTTAGGACCCCTCGCCCCTTTATCACCCTATTTGTACCACGTTTTTCACGTTTCAACATCTTCCGATTACTTTTAGATGCAATATAAATATGTAACCAAATTTTTCCCGCGTCTACAGTAAATAAATATGCAACTCAGGACCTTTTTGTAATTTTAATTGATAAACTCTGAACCCAAGAACAATTTTTAAATGCACAACTTGGAAAAAAATCACTCTTGAGGGAAAAAATGCAGACAAATCGCTTGCACTCCGAAGAAATCACGGCTGTTTTATTATTTTTATGTTTTTCATATTCATGGCAATTTTGTACTTCAGTGTTCTGTAGTAGTGAGCCCATTCTGGAGCAGATACTCTGCCAAAGGAATGCTGGTGTAGTAATTGTCAGCAGTGACAATTGGAGTGTTTTATAGGCTCAATTAGCCTTTTCATCACATCCGTTCGCTTGTTGGATGTAGCAAAAGGACCATCTTTCTGCTTGCCACAGTATACATATTTCGAAATTACTTTTTACTTCCAGCCAACGTTGAAAGGAGGGCGAATTGAGTTGTTTCCCGCGCGCGGCCCGGAGTACCGCGAATTGACACCTGTCACTTTGCACTGTCGCAACATACTGACCTTATGTTCGCGATATATGTTAAGGGGTTCATTAGCCCCCGGATACAGCAGAAGAGGGATAGCGGAAGCCTTAACCCTCGGCATCTTGCCATTGCAAGTGTGCGTCGAAATAACAGAAAATGCGGTCCTCAGGACCACCGCGCGGAGTCCTAAGGGTTAAAACCACTCATGTACTCACATTAAAGTTCACAGATGAGACCTCGGAAAAAAAATTGATTAACGTTGTCCAATTCTGCATCAGAAATGCTTCCAATGGGTCTTGTGTCGATACTGACAGCTCTTTGTCGGGTTTCAATCTTAATTCATTAAGTTGTTTACAGGATTTGGCTCTTGGAGCAGCGACGGCCGCGTTGTAAAAGATTTCATTCCGATCCCCAAGACCCGTAACTTTGACGAACGATTGAAATAACAGCTTTGAAATATGAGAGTCACCCCACTTATCCATATTCCCACTATCTTGATCCGAAAATGGAGGGACGCCTATTCGGACGGGTTTACTCTCTTCGTGGAGTTTGTAGCTCTAAATCTACCGACGAGAAGGGCTCCCTCTAGAACCCATGCATCGCCTCTCGAGCCCTCTCTCAGACGATTCTAAAGCTCATAATGGGACCGCTAAGTGTGTCACAATGGTCAGTTACATCTGTGTGATTCATGCCGACACTCGAACATCTAACCCGTTCCGACGCTCCGATTCCATCACTTATCCCCGGATCTAAATCACGCCGTGTTTAGCTGTGTCCGCATTAACTGCCCCTCTCCGCGTTCCATTTGATTCACCTAGCTCTCCATCAACCCGGCAATTCACTGTCAGTCTGTGCATGTTATCACACCGTCTACTTCATGACAGGCTTGATTTATTTATATTATCTTCTGGGTAAAACTCCACTGGTGACCCCGGAGCACAACACATCACCACAGACTAGAACACCAACGTTCCGTAAAATACTCGTACCTAGTGGACGAGTAAGGAATCGTATTATCAAACCTACAAATGTGCCGGGAACTATCATTTCGTCCTAAGTACTCCATGTTATTCTGGTACCAAGTTTTGCCCATCCTTGAGTAAATCCAAGTAAATCCAAAGTCTACATAAGACGAACAAGTGTTTCCTTCGTTTGATCTAACGATTCCTTTGGTTCGGGGGAGCGAGAAGAGATTGCAAAGCAGTCGTTTCCTCCCCCACTCCCACTTTTATTCATTATCGACGGTGTAAGCCCACGGTTTTGTTCACCGGAAGGTTTTAAACCCATTACTTACCGTTGCTAGGCATTTCATGGTCGCATTATTACAATCCTGCTCACCCCTTCCGAGGTGATTTTCCCATCAGAACACTCAACGTGCCCTGTCTCTCCCTGACGCTTAGACGCTTCGGTTACTCATGTCTCTAGTCATTGGGTAACTTTCGATGATGATGTTTTCTCCTCGTCGCCCATCACTATACCGGTACGATTTTACATTCAAATAAAGAGCAAACACAAACGAACCAATGGATTCTTTGAAAAAAAGAAAAAGAAAGAATCTGTGATTTATTTATTGCATCTGAATATTTGATACATTTTTCATCTAGCAAGATTTCAATTCATAATAATTCATCTCTGCATAGGGTAGGATCACCATTCCATTCAGCGTCAAAAAATCCCTAAATTGCGATAACGAACTCATTTCCATGATGCGAGATGGCTTTTGGTGAAAATGTTGATTCCCACTTTTTCAGGACTAAAACGTCATTTTCTCCACCACATTTCTCAATGAAAAACATTTTTTTTTTTTTTTTTTTATACATTTGGGAAGCTGAGATTCTGGGCAAGTTTTTCCTGAGGAGTGCACGCCGAAACAATCCCGTACTGATTTACAAAATACCAAAGAAAAAATGGTAATGTTTAAGAAATCTTCAAATTTTGGACTTTGGCAATTTTTCTCATCAATTAAATAAATTTCTGCCTCCAATGATTGCCTTCCTTCTCATTCAGAGACTTCTCCGGTTTAGAAATCATTATGACCTACGCAACTTTCATTGGAAATGGATGAATGAAATGGAATCAACACAATCCACTGCTCTTGGTCCATAATTAAATCACAATATATTGTATATATACATAGTCGTATGTATATTACTTTTTCGCAACACTATAATGAGGAATCGTACTAATTGGTCCGTTTTTAATTCCTTCCGAAAGCATCAACAATAATAACTCTAAATCTTGGTAGGTCACAGAATTCATATTTTTACACCGGACATTTATTTCTTCAATTAATTTTTATCCAACCTCATCATAATATGACTTGAACTCTGTGAGAAAGAAATAAAATATTAATGTTGGACGTGAGTCTTGCAGTTCAGTTAAGAGTCTGAAGATCCGAGAGTCTTGAGGAGAGCTCTTGGAAAGAGAAGATCCACTCTGCCGAGTTGTTCTCCCACGTTCATAAGTAAACCCAAGTCACGGGCAAACTTGGAAGCCTCCAAGCTTCCCATCCCAGAGTCGCAAATGGAACTTTCTCCAATTAATTAGTCGATGTAGTAACTACAGTAGCAACAACAACAACTAACTACTCGATTAACATAATTAACCTTGCCACACCTCTTGGGGGCAGCAGCCGTGCGCCTCGCAACTGTAGTTCAAGTGTTGTGGGAACGGTGTGTTTAGAATAGGTAGAGGTTTAAGTGTAAAAGGTAGGTGAGTAGTATGAGAAAACTACTCATTTCAAACGTGGAGGTGAATCTAGAGAATCAGCTAAATGAATTCGTCAACGTAAGAACTTGAGGTCGACAGCGTACTAAAGCCGAAAATGTAAAATTAAGTATAAAACTTCTCTATCCTAGTTAGTTTACCAGCTTGCACAAAATCTTAGTGTACATTTATTCGATGGGAATTCGAATGCTACAGTGGTTGATAATTATCGAAGTAAGGTTTATATGGTACAGCCGTACGTAAAGTATTGATCATCTCTGTTTAAGAATTCTTCAGAATTTTTTCTCAATAATCACCTCTTCTGTTTCTTCGCCGATTTCAGGTAAAGTGAACTACTTAGCCACAATTTTTTCACGTTTTGTACGCTCCAGAACGGGCCAGAATATCAATCGCATAAGTCGGTATAACAGTGTGATGGGTTAGGAAGGAGGTACCAGGTGGATGTATCACTCCGGTTCCCTCTGTCCATCACCAAACCACCCTACCGTGTACTAGTAGGAAAGGAGCGGAAGATTAGTAAACCACTTCAGAATCGAAAAGATACGAGTACAAGTACACCCAGTTTTCAAGGATTGAAGGACGGCTTTCCACACCTTCGACCCTGTCAGCACCAGGCACTTCAACTAATCGGGAAAATGAATTTCTGTCACCGTCTCAATGGTCATTCAAAACTTGCCATTTCCTTCTCTTATCGTTGTAGTATGTACTTGAACGCGTTACTCAAAATATTCTAGTTCTTGAAACATTCCTTTTCCACTCATCATCTCTTTTCATAATGTCCAACCGTTTCGTACTCCGAACCCGCAAATAGAACAGGAGAAGATGTTGCGAACATTCTTATTCTTATTCTGTTTTCTGCAGTTCTAAGTGCTCTTGTTGAATTTCTATACCGCATCCCGGAAATCATATGCACAGCACAACAAATCGTCATCCAGAATATTTCATTCGAAATTAATTTTTGTGTGAATTTTTCCAGGTATAAGATGAGATACTGCCTCTCTAAGGAAAAGTGTATTGGTCTCATTTTCATTCGTAGCATCAAAGCACCCTTGAAGCGATCTACTTGATGAATCAAAACCACCTCAGACTAATCTATAAAGAAATGAACATCGCTAATTATCTCGGGAAAATCTCCTTGTTTGAAAAGGGAGACGAGGAAAAACATTGACTGCGGGGGAGGAGGAGTTTAACTTTCTGTCAGCCTGACTGCTGAAGGAACTGCTTAATGGATGGTTGTGACGAAGAGTGGGGGTAATGGAAGAGCGGGGGTGAGGTTGGTCGGAAGTCGCAAAGAGAAACATCGAGGAGGGCTGCTGGCACGGTAATGAAAGCACAAAGGCCAACTCAATGCTCTCCTAATTGGGAGGAGCTTCATTCTTTAATATTCTTTCCAGACCTGGATTCACCTGGAATATTCCACCTAATCTTTACTAAAGTGAATTAAATGATCGGAGAAAACTTGAGGAGTTTTTTCTATTCAGTTTTCCTTTGATTAACCGAAAAATGGAAAACGAACGACTACCCTCTTCCATTAGGTTTTGTCGTCGTGTTGTTCTCGTTCACAAACAACTTTACATAAATCGTTTTTTCCTCGTCGAATTGCAAATTTTGAAGAGTTATCCTCCCAAACCTCTCCACTTCGTATAATATCCTCGATATTCCCTCATAAATATGAGGGCGATATTTGAAACGATATCTGAAATTCGGTGGTTTGATTGTTTCCTTCCACTGCTTTGGTATTCCTCAACTTAACAAGTCATACAAAATTAATAATTGTATTTGTTTCTTGGAATATTTGTATTTCTGTTAAAAAACTGAAGTAAATCAATTATTGTCAATGGCAGCTCAAACCAAACTGTCATCAAAACCACACCCCTTCACTGGATCGACCTGTAAAGTCAATTCTTAGTCGATTCTTCAAAAGCTTAACGTTCCCCAATTTTGAATTGTTTCACCCTAGCAAATGTACAATGTATTACAATTTTTCATGCAGACTGAGAAATATTTAAATATAAGGTAGTATATAGAGATGATTTTATTAACACTGAAATAAAAACCTGGGACGTCATTTATAGAGGCAACCTTTGCCATCCGACGAAGAGAAAATCTAATTTTGCCCCTGTAGCGAAATGCCCCAGCAGCGTCTCTCCAGTAGGTCCTGGACAGTATAATTAATTTAATCGTATAGGGAGATTATTTAATTATAATATGATCGATGCCCGTAGCGAAAAACCTGATACTAATCCAATTTCAATAATTGCAGTATCTACCCCATGAGGTATCAAATTTTAATTGGATTTTTTTTGGAATTTAATTGTGAAATGAATACTCGATTGAATATTCCATAATAGTATATTTGCTTTATTTATCACTAGATTTGGATTATGATTAAACATAAAAAATATTGATTTGACTTCAACGAGTTATGAATATCAATTAATTCTCTAATTATTTTCTTCACGAGTAAGTACCCCAGGGACTATATGCGGCAGCATTTTTCTTCCTTTTAATTCAAATGCCTTTTGGATGCACAATTGCTTCTCATTCAAAATATAATGATATTACAGAAACACCGTAAGTCTCGTGGTATGGAAATAGGAGAAACCGTGAAACGTAACGGAAATAATCTTCAATAAAAGTGCATTGTCCTCACAGCTTTAGATGGCCACTTTTACCTCATCTAAAATATTGAAAGTATTATACATTAAAATTTAATCTATAATACTTTCAATATTTTAGATTTCAATTAAATATTATATATTTTAATATTTCACTAAAATATTTAAATTTTTTTTTATGTATTTAAATTAAATATCTCACATTTAAAGTGAAAGTATTATACATTAGCTGTGACATTCACCAACTTGAGTGAATATAAGTTGGCTCAAACTTGCTATTATACTTTCCTTGAAAAATAGTTATGAATCGAGGCCGCAGTATTTCCTCAACGACACATAGTCATGATTCCACATTATCCCCTACCACCTGAGGCAGTTGCCTCTCAAACGCTCGATGTGTGATTATCCACGGGAAAATGAGTTGTACTTTGTTTTCTACTTACCAGTTAACGCGTAGGCTTAGGTACCAATTAAGTATTCCCTTAGTCGTGTGTTTTTAGATATAAACGGAGGACATAGGGAAGTTCATAACTTCAAAATTTACTTTCATCATTGATCATTTATTGTGTTTATATAGGTGATCCAATTATTCGTGCAACTGTTCTGGGTGTATCGACGGAATTACAGGCACCAGATCTTGTGATTCTTCAACAACAAAAAAGGCAATGACGTGAACCTCAAACCCTCCAGTTCCCTTGTGTTTCCCCCTTTGAGAGTTCGGTTGTATTATTCATGTTGCATTCTAAGCCTCCCGTGGTATCGCTTCTCTACGCCACCTTGACCCCTTGAATACCAAAACTTCGTGAATTTGTGAATAAATATGGAATGATATGATGCAGCTTCTTTTGCATTGCTTGGGCGACGTATCTCCTTTGAAGACTTAAATCCTTGATACTGTTCCTGTAAGTTCTACCCATCTTCAATTTATGGTAACATCGAAACTTTTTTGCTCTTTATCCAACATGAGGAAATACAATTTGGACTTGTGAAAGGAGAACTTTTGTACATTACCTTGTGGCTGGAGTTTTAAATCCACTGAAACGCCTTGGTCCTTATTGGATCTTTTTCAATTTTGATGCTATTATTAAGTCACTCTCTTTATTTTCAGGTGAGTCGTCAATCTGATATCATTGCCAATCAGAATATCTGAATGAATAACGGTACGTGTTTCTCACCTGCTCTCCTAAGCCCCGTAAAGGTAGGTTGTATTCCTCTCAATATTTCATTGCTATTCGATTGACCGTTGCCTTCCCATACTCATGTAATGTATGAGTGTAATATAATATAATATATATTATATAGACCCAGTAACATTCATCTAACTACTACACAGTTGTGTCCAGTATCTATCACTCGACCTACCTGCTACAATTACACGTCCGTCCAATATGTTCCAACCACAACTATTCAACCACTAAATAATATAGTTTACTATGTTTGCGATACGAGCGTGTAGTAATTAACTTTTACCTACTTTCCCTCTACAATTTTTATTACGTTCCCCCCCATAATTTCCTGGATGCTAACCCTGAACACTGAATAGGTACTACCTGATGTTTGAATCTTATTTAATTTAGGAATTAGTCAATTCTTCTACTTCCATACTGGAGGTTTCAAAAACCCTGGGTAACGAAACGAGCTATTGGGATTAACTTGGACAGTAAGCTAATATTTGGGGGGGGGGGGGAGTACATAAAATATCTATTCACAAAAGTCCGGTAACGAATAAAGCAATACCAAAGTAAAACCATTACTAGGAGATTGTTCACATATTTCGCTCAGCACTAAAAGACTTATTTACCTCTCGCTCATCAAACCAATTTGGCCACACTTGCAGTCTGTGGGGAGCACTTCTAGCTTAAACCCTCGTAGGTACTGTGTATTGTACCAAAGACTGGTACAGGACAGCCATTGGGCTGTACCTGTTATACATGTTTCATGCTATTCAGATACATAATCTACTATATTCAACTGTTATCATAACTGTAATGTTGATTTTTCAAATGAAAAAGTTAACTTTAAAGAACAAAAAATTTGGGATTAACACAATGGTTACATAGGAACGTTCAACTGAGCGTGAAGCTTCAAACGTACCATTGAATTAGATTGTTAAGCTTTATTCGGCATTCATATTCCGTGAACAAACTAATCGTTGGGGCATGAATACCTCTTCTTAGAGAACATCTTCAAAAGTGGCTTTAAGTGGTGTATGACGTGTATGTGCTTGGCCAGTGAAAAGTGGTAGAAGCCTGGTGAACCAAAGGGCACTCTTGTGTCTACTGTGCCTTTGAAATTACAAACTAAGGAGGAAAAGTGGAGACAAACAAAGCTGTGAGAACAAAACTAAACAGCTCGATATCTCTCACCACTTGATTTAAATATAAAAACAAAAGGGGTAGGAGAGAGTACAATTGTACTGCGGGTTAAGGGTTGCTGGGGTAGAGGCGTCTCTTTGGCTGAGTTAATATTCATAAGTGCTGGAGTAGGGGTGAAACCGTTGGACGGTTTTCGCGCACCATTAAAGGAAAAATCGCTGGGAAATGTAAATTTAAACCACCAACAACAAGAGTGGAGAAGGGAATGTGCAAGGGGTGAAGGCCGAAACCCGGAACCCTCGGGAATGGTAATTGTGCTGTAAATTGCGAGTTAACGCAATTACCATCACAGGCGGAAAGGGTGATGTTAATAATGACGAGGATTATGAACCCTGGGCACCAGAATCGAAACCGATATTGACTATTGTTCCTCATTTTTTTCCCCCGCGGGATGAGATATACAGGAGAAGAGTCTGAATGAAGGGCTTCCATCAGAACTGTATAAGAGCTTTTTGGGAACGGGGAGGACCGGTGGATCTGTTATTGTTCTGAACGAATGCTTTCCCTGTTTTCTATTCCCCGGCCACATCACACTCAACCCCTGGAAAACCAACTCATTTCCACAATATGAACTGAACAAATATTCGGTCGAATCAAAGCAAAATATTCCCCTCGACGTTCATTGACTCATGCATTGACTCAATTTTCCTATATTATCATTTTGAGTAAAGTAAACCTACAGAACACACACACCATTGGCCATATGAATCCCCAGTAATTGTACCTATCCTCTCTTTGTTTAATTCGTGACACAGTTCACAGACCGTTGAATAATACCAAGTTATCAATGAAACCAACAAAATTATTCAGCACCACTATTAGTAAGATTTGTGTAAACTTATAATAATTTAACTTGTCCATTGGAACACATTCAATTATTTGTTGTATTTTATATATGAAAAAAAAAAAAAGCTACAGGATGCCCGTCTGCCAGAGGATGCACCATAAATAATTAGTTTTGACAATTTCCACCTCTAGTAAATTTTATTGATAATTATTATCAATCAAATTTAACCAGAGGTGGAAATTGTGAAAACTAATAATAACAATAACAATAAAGCATAACATGTTAAAGAAGCCGGGTATACTGGCTGAGTCCCAATGGAACTGAGCTACCAGGTTGGCTCGATATGGCCATGGAGCTTGGCAAAATCTTGCGAGTGGGAGCCAGTATGTGCAATTGAGCATACGAAGGACGGAGTTATATGACAATCTGGCAGTCCCGAATTGTGCCACCCGGAACTCGGCAAGAGCGGGGCAGCGCCATGTCCCGGTGCCATGTCCTCTGGCTCTCCAAGGTTGCAGGGGGAACACAACGTCCTGTTAGGCCCATCGGCAACTTGAGGCATATGAGGTCGAGAATTGAGCGTCGGGAAGTCAGCAAAATAAACGTGGAAGCCGATAGCTCGCCAACTGTCAGATCAATGCTCCGGAGTCCCATATCCAGGTGCCGATATATTCTGTCTAGAGACGTCAAGGCCCTCGCCACAGTCTGCTCTCTCCATTGAGGTTCCAACCTCTCCTGCATGGCTCCAAGTTGGGTTCTCCACAATGCTGAATCATCAAAGCTGGCACCAAACCCTTCACAACCCCTCAAGATTCCTGTACCAGAACAGTCGTCGTTGAACAATCTGGTATGCGAGTAGTCGAGGATACCGGCTCCCTGGCATCGCCATCACCCTGAACAGGTATTTGCAGTGGAGAGACAGCGTGAAAGCCGCTTACAAGTGAGCTATAGAAATAAGAACCCCACCGCAAACATTGAAAATGTCCTATAATTTGTCACTGGAAAGACCCAAAAGTGAATGAAATGTAATACGAAGAACGAAAACAAGTTCCATATTACCCGGTAACCTCTTGGAAGAAAACTATTTATTACAAATAACATCAAGACCCGTGAAATCGAATTATATTCGTATAATGAATAAAGAATTGTGGAAATTTGGTGTATATTGCAGCCTGGGCAGTTCAAACTGCGGTTATCATATCCGCCCTCTCCTCATCATGAAAAGCCAATATCTGGTGGCCAAAAACAAGAAGAAATGTAGGTATCTGGTGTTATCATGTAAATCGAACAATTTTTGTATTTCCCACTCTTGTCGCACATTCCAAAACATCTAAATCAAACTCCCTGTTCCTGAAGTTGTGCATGTGGCGTAGTTCCATCCAAATATGAGGATAATCACCATTAAACTAAGGAAAGAAGACACAAAAACCAATGTGGAATTCTCGGAAATTTTATAACTTTTCGAAATATATTTGAGCCCTAATTCAAATCAATCCACAGTTTTGTAATATGGTAGAACTGCTTTAGAACAGCTCTTAGTACTCGTGATGATGCAAAACTAGAGTTTCCAACCATGTATATAAATCTATTAATGTAAATCGGTATGTACGCCCCATTCAAATGGATATTGGTTGGCATACAATTTATATAATGTGATGCTCAACGTCAGCAATTGTCTGCCAACCCCATCTTAGAAACCTCCGTCAAGCTGTTGATAGCGTGTAGACGTCGTGGAGCTGGCTAGATCGCCCCGACCAGGGCATGAGAGTTGAATATACCGGGAGGCACTATGGGCTTGAAATGGCTGGTGAAACAGCAACCAAAGTACAGTATTGAAGGAACGTTTGATCCCGTAAGTATCGAACAACAGCTTGCATCCCCTTCGGATCCATTAAAGCCATCCTCCGTTCTGCAATGGCATCCCCTTTTCCTAGAGAGATCAAGTCTGGGGAAGCGGGCGGTGCATAGGGCTGAAACCCAAATCATTTCCCCTCGTACTTCGTTGGAAGCGTTTCGATTCCATAAAAATGCGAAACTTTTTCCCCAGTTCTCAACGACTCTCCCTTGAAATATTATAATTAGTTTGTATAATGAAAGGTCATGAATATGCAGCTGCAGGCTGTAGTCCCCCTCCGGAAAATGTTTCGGTGTTTTAAATTGGGTAATGAAATACGATGTGTCGGTATAACCAAACACTACAACCCTACATCATCCTCCCGTGTTATGAAAGTTCCACAAGACTCATCATAACACAAAATATGGGCTGTCTTTAGTAGACAAAGATTAGTCGGCCAGTAACGGTTTATTATCACTCATCCCTCACAGCAGTTAAACTAAGGTTTCGGAATAAGTGACCAGTAAATAATATTTACCAAATAACACTACATAATATTATATGTAAATATTATATGTAAATATTATGTTTGGCCGAGCTGAGATGCCCGCCCAAGTAGTAGGTCAGATAATTACCACTACGATCGTGGTAATCGCCAGTAGAAGCCAATGACGAATTAAATTAGTTTTATAATTATGTAGTTATATTGTTCTGATATGTAGTTTAATCAATCAATAGTTCTTTAGACGTTTGGGTTTTTGCTCATCTACATGATAATTGTCCGATGATAAGGATGGTGGCACTGAAGTGTGTGTGTGGTGCTTCACTTTTCCGCGTTACTGTGTCGTTGTTGTTCGGAAATCTATGAAAGCATTGTGCTGTTACATAGGATCTATTTTCCATCTTAACATTCCATGAAAATCCATGACAATGGTATATGCCATCATATCGTTGTCACTTTTTTGAATTGAGTGGAGTCCATCTCTGTATTGTTTCACCGTTCTCTCGTTAACGTAAGAAGGGGACCAGCAGAGTTTCGGCTTATCTGATTGTGGACAACATGTTTTCAAACTTGATTGTGCTCAGGTCCCCCTCTAAAACCGGTGATTGCCTTCCCAGGCCTAGGCTGCAGTATTGAAGGGGACGTCACTTGCGGAATTGAAAATGCAGAAAAGTTTTGTTATTGATTTACGTGAATCTGCTCACCCTCTGTCAGAAAAGAAGTTGAAAAAAAAGAGCGCCCGCATACCTATTTCGGTTGCATTCGCGTTATTGGATTTCCAGACCAGTCTTGTCCCTCAGTGATTGGGCAGGTAGGTGGCTTGTGGAGGTACTAACAGAGGTAGACGTAGAGGGAGGAACGCACGAGTTCACTTGTATCATGTTAGGAGTCTTAATGAAGAGCCAACAGGGTGCCCTTTGGCTCATCCCAAGGGATCTTTTCCCTCTCTCCTCGACTTGCTACGAAACTGAAAATTTTCAATTAAGAAGCAGTAGAGAGGCGACTAACCCTTGTGTAGGCAGTAAATGTTGTCACATCATTCTCCTACAAAGAGATCTCCGTGGTCGGAAAACAACCACTTTGTTGGAGACGGAGAATTGAATCTTCAAGTCAATTGATGAACGATAGAAGTACTTATATAGTGACCACCCAATGTAAACGTTTACGGCCTCCTTATGTCCCAACAGCTGATGATATCCCATTTCATTGAAAGAAACTATATCATGAATCTTGAAGTAAGTACCATATAACATTAAAACTTTTCTTCTTCAGATAACATCGACGGCCACTTTTGTTCCAAGTGAACTTTTCATTTGCACCTAACTCTTTCCGCCCAAGTGTCACTTGTTGAATTCGAACAACTCAACAAGTACGTCAGGACTTTATTATTCATTGGTGACTCAGATTATTTCACGGTTCCGGTGTTCTAATGGCCGCGAAGCTCTAATATTAAAGCGTTTTGTCTGCTCGTGGAAGTCCATTTTACTAGACTCGATGTACGTTTCGAGAGGGAAAAGAGAATGAAAGTTTAACCATGTCCTTTTACTCCACTCTACGTTTGGCCCTCGCCAGAAGAAGGCTATCCATTCTCCAGCCCTATGATTCCGAGGGGTTACCACTCTGATTTGAGTGCTCTCAGTATTTACCTTTTATTGATTACATTTAATATGTCCCCTACGGTTTATTCCCCGAATGAGATTCCTGTCCCCTGCTCCACTCCCTTGCACTATTGTTCAAGTCCACTCAGGTCGTATCTTGGGACTTCCCTCCTGAAGTCAAGTAATTCTCCTTTCCGAAGCTCCTACCCCCCTCTCGTTCCGTCACTCCAAAAGTTCTTTATTTTTCTTAAGTCACGTTCCCAGATAGTTTTAATGCTCCTATAAACCCTTAGATATTGCCGACTAGGCCCCCTATTTCTCCCCACAGCTTCACGAATCAGGGATTTACTGTCTGTAGCTTTATTCGGGAGGAAATAAACTGACAATGGAAAGAGTCCGATGTACGAACAATGATAAAAGTAAAACAACTTGAAAACTCTTAGTTTTATGGACAGGTGGAATGAACGACTTTCGCTTGGAAGAAAGCCACCAAGGGACCAAGAGAAAACATCTCCGGTTAAATACTCGTTGAAAGTGGGGACATTCAATTTTCTTGCTAAATAAAATCTTACAAAGGCTTTGAGATAACACAATCAAAATTTATATAACTCTACAAGTGAGACATTGGGGAGGATTCTTATAGGGAATGTATGCTGTACCCAGGGGCGTGGCGTCAGGGGAAGCGCAGGAAGCGGCCTCAGAAGAATTGAAGAATGTAGGTAAAAGTTGAATGATGAAAAAATTTATTAGGAATAAAAAAATATTTAATCGACAGTACGTAAAACATTCAATTGAAAATCGCCCGCTAATTATGCCACAGTTACCTACCTTTGATGGTTGCTTTGAATCACGAATCCCATGACTATGACCAGCATGGCCAAAGCCTAAGAAAAAAAAGAAGCAGGATTACAGATTTCTTATTGCAGTGAGGCCACCTTCCAGCTGAAACCTCAGGGAACCGCAAGATTCTAGTGAGTGCCCATGACGTCATCCTTCATCCTGTGTGTATGTCTGTGTGCATTGTGGCGCGCGCGTGTTTGTATGTTTCCTTACTGTGTTTAAGTAGGACGGGGCAGAGCAGGCGGATAGCGCTTCCCAGATGTATTGCGCAGGCGTCGCTTTCGCTGGAACGCGGAGGTAGGAGGATTGATAATATCCATCGATTGGTAGTATCAATGCTGTTGTTTGATCGTCCAGAGTTTTTAGTTGTTCGTGTATTGCTTATAGTTTCTAGTTTCGTTTATAGTTTTAGCCGTTCGTTTTTATCTTACAATGGATAGTTGCTGCATAAATGGATTGTTCACAGTCGTTAACTACGCTCCTGGCTGTACTAGTTTTATTGTGACGATTTTCCCCTCAAATGAACGAGTATGGATCTAGAAGACAAAAATATCTGAAAAACATGAATGAGAAATTATTTTGAAAATTACCACCTTTCCGGAGCCAATAGCACGAAAACGTTCAAGTGTAAAATGTATTTTATCAAACTTGTAGCAAATTGAGTAAGCTTTCATTCAGTACTGAGGTACTTTTTCAGTTCAACGCAGGTTTTTCGAGTTATAAGCAGAAAACTGAAAAATTACACCTTTAAAACTCCCCCTGCCACCCCGCGCCATCAAGATTTCGAGAGACTTTATTTTTTCTTGTTCAGGGGACCCCTCTTACACATTCTTGAAAAAATTGGAACT
This sequence comes from Stenodema calcarata, assembly GCA_963920205.1. Classification (NCBI taxonomy): domain Eukaryota; kingdom Metazoa; phylum Arthropoda; class Insecta; order Hemiptera; family Miridae; genus Stenodema; species Stenodema calcarata. The sequence continues at coordinate 24,952,621 of OY986056.1, read as the reverse complement.
AGTATTTTTAGTTCCTCTATGTGCCCAGTTTTTGCCTAGATTGACTGGAATCTCGCTTACGACTTGTCATACAAATTCTCAAAATTTGATACCACGCGTAACTCAAAGAATGTTTTGAGGGACTTGCAGCCGAATTACTTCTGACGTTTGGTGGACAAATCTCCGAGAGGGAAATTGACAATCAGTTGGATTATAATCAGTTGAGGACGATTGTAGAGAGATGTTCCATTCGTGCTTGGACTGCGATGAATCCCACCTCAGCTATGCAAATCAGTCGTGACATGGAAACCACGGTCTCTTGTTTTTGTGCGGCTAAGTCACTGACAAATTTGCTATTTTGCAATTTAATGAGGAATCCGTGACGAAAATTATACCCAACTTGTCATGTTCCTCCTCGGAGGTGAACACATTACTCGGTAAATCCCTTTCCGACCATAAGAAAACGCTTAGTTGGAAGGGAGGAACGGCAGAGCAAAAAACGCAGAGATACAAACGGTTTACCTGTCTACCATTAACATCGGGAAAGCCCTTCTAGCGTCTGGGTTTTTGCGGAGTTGACTAGGTGTTGTAAATATGTTTCTTCACTCTCTAGACGCGAATAAGAGAGAAAGTCTGTTAATACTTCACCCGCACCCTGTAGAGAAGGATCCATAATAAGGGGAGGTCTCATGATGAGGGGACGTGGAGACAACGGAGCGTTGAGAATACTAAATACTGACGGGTTGCGTGGTAACCATCTCTTGAACCAAACAATTACTCCTGAGTGCAATGAACGAGTTCAGCTTATTTTCGTCTACTTCCCCTTTCTTATCTTCCCCAAAGCACTTTTTTTGCGAGGAAAAAAGGCGACTATTTAAGTCAAAAATCAATCATAATCTAATGAGAGAGTAACGGGGAGCTTTAAGTTTATTGATCTTTCTTAGTTACTTGGAATGGTGTCGTGGACCTCAAAACAAGTAGAGAGGTCCCAGTCCATTAAATTATTTTAAATACCTAACGCAACATGATTGGAAAAATATTTTGTTCATAAGACTGCAAGCCTAAATTTTAAAAAGTACCATTAAACATAATATGTTTATATTATTGGGTAATGAAGCTAAGATCAAGTAATGTATATAGGTATATTGTATATTATAATCCATGGGTTTTTCTCTGCTTTATAATTATTATCAAAGAGAACAACAAACACCATCCCATCCAAAAATCAATCATAATCTAATGAGAAAGTAACGGGGTCCCTTCAGTTTATTGATCTTTCTTAGTTACTTGGAATGGTGTCGTGGAATCCAAGGAGTGGTTAATACTTGTAGGGTGGTCCTAGCCCATTAAATTACTTTAAATAACGCAACATAATTGGAAAAGTATTTTGTTCATTAGACCAAATACCATTAATAATAATTCATTGGGTTATGAAGTCCAATTATGCAGATATGATGCTTGTTTATGGCTATACAAACCGGATCGCTAAGGAAGCTGCGAGGGAATATCAACAGTATTCAAACAATATTATCATTTCGAACATGGATCATGGAACTGGCCGTTGTGTACAATTCGCAACGTACCTACTCTGTCGAGACATAGTAAAACTTGTGAAAACATGTTCGAAATGATGACATTGTTTGAATTCACCGTTGGTATTGTTTTTCATTAGAGGGATAGGAAATTTTATGTTCTTTCTAACGGCGTAATTAGATTTGAATTTTCATGTGAATTAGGGGAGTTATGGCCATTTTAGTGTAATAAAGTCAAAAACACGAAAAAATCTTAAAATAAAATAAAACTCAATTTTTTAACTGAGTGAAAAAAATTGCTACAGGACATTGTCGACCTGAAATTACTCGTAGCTATACAATCGATTCCTAGCCTGTGACCGTCACGAAATGAAATACCCTGTATATTATAATCTATGGGGTGTGTGCTTTATAACAATTATAGAGAAATATCACAAAACCGTGTGTGGTTCCCCAGTATGGAAATTATAAATTTTTTGTCAATTTTAATGTGACTAACAAACCAATTTGTTTTATTCGATATTCAGGTTGTGCTCCGTTAATTTTCAAACGTACGTAACCCACCAACTTTTGAGGTTATGAAAAGTGCTCAAATTCAAGTGTTCATTCTTCAAAAATCGTGAGCATTATATTTTTACTAGCACAAACACTCGTCGTTTGATTTTCTGATGACCAGAGTTGCAAGAATCTTCCCTCGTACATGTGGTTCTCGGTGGGAAATAAGGTCATGTGTGAAACATCGTAGTAAGATTGAGCGATCCCATGAGGTCTATTCATATCGTGGGGTTCAGCACAGAGGTTTCACGGTTTGACGACTTTTTGGCTCTTGAAGAGGGAAGTGGAGTTGACCGATCCTCTTTTCTATGGATATGTGCACTTTTACCTGAGCTCGACAACAAAGAGGACAGTGGCAACTGTCCGTTCTCCAAAGATATTTCTGCCTGTATACATTTTGACAAAAGGCCACTCTCGAACCGCAGCAGCTGTCCCTGGGGAATCTACACGGAACGCCACTCTCGACACTGGCTGAATGAGATTGCATATGACGTACGAGAGAAGTTGACGTTTGAGAAATAATCGTTGATAAGTAAATCCCGTCAACATCACACCCAACCTACAAGACTTGTCATAATTCAAATTTTCGACAGAAACTGTTTCTGAATCATGGAACTCAAATGCGAACTATTATCAGTCCACAAACGTTTTTAAAATCCTCACAACTTCTCTTACAATTCCTCATTTCATAAACACACCTTCATCTGAATTATTTGATTTTAGTGTAGTTATTGTAATTTGAAGCAACTCTAACGCATAATGACCAACGGATAGTAACTGATATCTACATGTAAAATGATGCTAAATAATCCAAAACACGATATGATATAAAACGTAAATGGTTATAATACTAGCGTAAAACACGGACCAATTTTCCATATATTGTTCAACATTGTTCGACTGGAGTGGTTAAAAAAAACTCTCGCTTAACGTTCCTGTAAAGCGATTTGCTTCGTCCAGAACAACCAGGTTGGTTTTAAGTCACCATTATTTATACTGTTACGGATTTCTCTTCATCCTCTGCCCCGCCCTGTTTTTTTTCACGGTTTTCACTCCAGCGATCGTAAGGGCTAACTTGAATTAGACTACAGGAAGCGACCCCTCTGCGTAATTCGTTTAGTCCAATACTTCATACAAAGAGCGTTCGGTTTTTCACAAAACACAAAGTTTTTTATTTAATTTTCACATTCCTACTTGTTTTTAGCCTCCCGTGGGGGAAGAAGTCTGTTTGCTGTAGTAAGTAATTTGATGTACACATGGTGTCGTATGAAAGCTGTACACATTGTTTTCCATTACTTTTATTGGGCTCCGAGCAACAAAATTAGATTTAGAAAGGCGCTTTGAAACATTCTTTAGCTCGAAGTTGTGGTTTATGGTATATTAAGTGGTTATTTACCTTCTTGGAAAAGTTCATTTTGGTACGGTTAGTGGTACATTTCGGGAGGGTTAATTACCCCACACTTGGTTAACCCCTCAGCACGAGCTCTTCCCGCTACAATACCTCAATGAGAAAATATTCGTACATTAACTTTTTCTTCACCTCACCCTGAGCACTTTTATCGAGTGCTTTTACGCTACGAACCCACTCATCATTATAACCAATCTCCCCATTCACTCCTGTGAAGTGATTCAATCAAAACTGGATTGCCTACCACAGGCGATATGGATGTTAATATACGTTTTTCGATAACAATATTTTGCAGTTTGAACATTTTGCGGTTTCAACATTTCACGAATCGTCGCTGCCCCTTGAGCAATAGATTGCATAGTGCACTTGACGAAAAATTAGGGTATTTCTACTCAAACAAATTGCGGTAGTTTGACAATACTCGATCTAAGTTCAATCACCTGCTATTCATTCGATGATATTGAATTCTACCTTCGATATTATTTCCTTCATCTCTGTGAGAAATCACTTCTCTGCAAGCCAATATGAAATTACGAGTCAAAATCAATAGTCAAGATTGAGGTACATACGTTAGGGAACAGCTTTACGATTTATTTCACTCGGTCCTAAGGCCGATTTTATGGAATATTATCAATTTTGCCGGTTGGACAAATCAGCCAGTCAAAGAAAGAAAAAAAAAGAAAAAATAATCCAACGAAATCACTGGAAAGGCGCCGCGTGAACGTGACATCCTCAGATGGCTTTCCCCTGCCTCCTATTTCATTTCACATTTTTCAAACTCTTTTTCCCGCCCGTGATTCACACCTGACTCCCAATGGGTGTGACTTTATATTGAAAAGTTTTCTCTTTTCTCCTCTTACGAAGGGAAAATGGTATTTATTTGATCACAGCTTGGGCACGGAGGGCAAAAAGTCTGGAGCTATTTAAAACATTTCCATGCCTATATTCCCGTCATTCTACTCTCCAATATATTTTCCAGCCTTTGTTCACATTACGATTCGACATTTGCTTGTGACATCGAAGAAGGGTCGGGTTTAAAATGTTAAGTATGTAACGGTAAGTGGGAAGTGAGTGATATATACGGGCGAAGTACATGCAAGCTACATGTAGAAGGCTCAATAATTGAAAGCTCCCTAGAGTAATATTATGTGATGAGATATCGATACCCTCATTCGAATACTTTCAGGAGAGCAAAAAAAGTTAAGTCCGGGTTAATGTTGTCTTTCTGAATGTTTTGACATCGATTTGTGCCTTGACAACCCTCTGCATTAGTGGACATAGAAAAAGAATCCCTTACGACAACCCTCATACGTGGTATTGGAAACCAAAACTAACTCTGATACGTGGTATTGTCAGCACAAAAGTGGTGCTGTTAGTAGCTCATTCGAGATTATTGCGAAGAAATTCAAATGAAAAGAATTTATTTTGAAATTAATTTATTAGTGAAGTAATTAATTTGTTACCGAATCACCTTAAAATAAAATGAAAAATTTCAATGAAACTGAAACTGAAAAGTCTGAGTAAATTGAAATCAAATTTGAGGACAGTGTGCCCTTGTGATACACTTCATTCTCCATTAATTTCTCCCCTTTCTCTTTTTCTGAGTCTTCGTCTTAGACTTCGTCTCATCTGTTGTAGTGCAGCTATAGAAACTGATACGTGTTATTCGAACGCCAAAATTATCTCAATTCTGATAGGCGGTATTGGATCCCTTGACGAGAAGTCTGATACGAGGTATTATAGCAGTAAACAAACTGAAATTAGAAAACTGGCTATTTCTCCCATGAGCAATTTTTCTAGAGACTTGGCGACAGCACCATTCGAGCGGGCGTTAGGAAATGTAGGTTCCGTTGAAAACAGAATTTGGCCAAAATTGATGAAACGTAGTATTACAAAGAAGGTGTCGATATGTGATATTGAATATTTTGTATAATAGGTTTGTCTATTCATTAGTCTCAACCACTCAACGTGAACAAGAAACGAGCTTCATTGGAGGAACTTCGATTTAAGTTCACGTGTTTGAGGCAAACTCAATACTAAATTGAGAGGGTTAAGAGTTATTCATGACGGATTAACGAGAACATCCAGTCAAAATCTTGGCTCTTTCCCAGTCGCTTTTCTCACGAGCGAGTTGTATGGCCACAGAATATTAATAAAAGCTCAGTGTTTCTCTTTAAGCTACGTTAAGCCTCAGTAGAATCTGGAGGAGCGTCGCAGAGCAAATTCCATTCATTTCAGAGTTTCCTAATCTATCGAAATTGATGAGCCTCCTAAAGCCCCAGACATGATTTATTGGAAAATACGTCAAGATCCACTTTGATTCGTCCAGGATTTAAACTGAAATGTGATCTTGTTCCCGTTCCACGTTCTTCGAAAAATTCCAACTAAGAATGATTTTTTTTCAATATACTTAGATGGTAGCTGATTTGGAGTCAGTTCCTACAGCATGTTTTATTATTGTAAATACATTTCGTAGTATACATGTAGTTCATTACTCGAAGTTGATTGCTTATTCGCACTTCTCCATTGCTGAATAGTTGGCAGGATGAGCACGAAACGGAAAACCTCTGCCAATTCTTGACACAACGGTTTATTATCTTCATTGTACAGATCACCCTTCTGCCTAGATTACTGAATAATAGATTAATTATTATTATGAAGTATTATTAATTATCAATAATTATTATCAAATAGTGTAAATTATTAAAATTATTGTTGCTAGTTATTATTATTTTTATCAATCATTATTAATTATGGGGGTCTTCATGGTCCACCGAATCGGACGTCGAATCGTCGAATGTTGAGTTTCAAAGGGTGCCAATGCGCATGCGCTCCGTCTAATTCGACGATTCGATTTAAGACGGCTAAAGGCGTCAAAACTCATGTCGAATAATCGAAATTGTCTGCGGTTCACTTCAACATTCAAATTCTTTCATTCTTTTTATCATTCATTCGTTACTCATTCATTAGGTACTTAATTACATCAAGTTTGAAATGTCAAGTGTCGATAGTCGAGAGGCTGATTCTGTGGTTAATCCTCAACACACGTTTGAAGAATTTCTTCTTCCGCGTCCGAATTCTCCGCTAATACTTAATCGAAGAATTGACGATCCAGTCGATACATTTTGCATTCTGGCTTTTTTTTTTCGTAATGACTAGAAGAGTTTATATGTACATGTCGTAAACAACCGCGGATTGATAACGGTGGGCGCTAGGGATGGCCATCGATAGTCGATTTTCCATCGATATATCGATATTTTTATATCGATAGTGCATAGTCTGATAGTATCAGGTATCAATACTTGAGTCAAATGAAAATATCCGGGTTGTAGTGTTGTGGGTGAACCAGTAGAGCTTCCTACTAGTTCCATGGACGTTCTAAGTTCATGAGTAAATTTCACTAAATAGGTCCATCATGGCGTCGGCCTGGACAAGAAAATGGTGTTGATTTTGATAAGGCTGAGTGTGTCTGTGTCGTAATTTATGTTTATTTTGTCTGTGTCGTAAAAAAGTACTTATCTTTAAATAGGCATGAAAACCATAGTCAAAAACTCATTGCCAGAAAATTGACATTACAGTTGGGCTTAGGTACCTATTTACATAGTTTTTTTAATTGAATCTGTTTTTCAACCGATATAATATCGATATTTTTGATTGATACTATCGGTTGCAAAAAGTATCGATACTGAGCTATGCGATAAATTTCGCCATCGATACTTCACATTCGATACTATCGAATATAGAAATATCGATATGTTGGCTACCGATGACCATCCCTATTGGACACCGATAAGGATAAGAACTGATTAGTAACTGGTTTAGCAAGAAGCGCTAGCGCATTTCGATTTTCGACGATCCGACGTGGAAACGGTTGGGAGCCTCATGAACGCGACGTTTTCGCTTTATGGAGAGAGGAGTGAGATGGGAGGAAAGAAGAGGGAGGAGGAAGGAGTAAAGGGGAGGAGGAGGAAGGAGTATGGAGGAGGGAGGCAGGAGGACGGAGGAAGGAGGAACGAGGAAGCAAGGAGGAGGGAGGAACGAGGAAGGAAGGAGGAGGAGGAAGGAGTAAGGAGGAGGGAGGCGGAAGGAGGGAGGAAGGAGGAGGGAGGAACGAGGAAGGAAGGAGGAGGAGGAAGGAGTAAGGAGGAGGGAGGCGGAAGGAGGGAGGAGGAAGCAGGGAGCAGGACAACGCCATGCCAAGGGAATGAAGAGATTTTAACCGAATAACGACATCTCAAGAGAATGATCACTGATCAGTCCGTCAGAGCAGTGAATATTGGCGGAATAGAGTAGAGTCCTGGCGGCCAATGAATAGTCGGATGAAGTTAGAAATAATAATTATTTCATTATATTATTCATTGTCCGTCTTATTCTTAATGTTTTGTAACACATCTCGTGTGGTTTTTTATCCAAGGTTTTGAGCCAAATACTTTTTTTTCACCTTCTTAGTCCTTAGTTCAAGTTTTTCGTTCCCTCGAAATAGTTACCTTCTTGCGTTACGAGTTTTTCTGAAACTTGAGTTCCATTGCTACCATTATCACGGGGTCTGTGATATTTCATCCAACTAAGTCTTTGATATTACTTTCGAGTAAACTAATTTTAATAAGTTTCATTGTGTAGATTTAATCAAAGACTAATGAGGGAAAGAATTTAAATAAATAGGTAACTAACCGTTTCACCTAAGTCAGTTCGTTCCAATTCGCTTTATTGTTTTGTTTAAAATAAAGACTGTTGAAGAAAATAATTCTAAAAACTCTGCAAATTCTTGACACTACGGTTTATTATCATCTTTATGCAGATCACCCTTCTGTCTAGATCACTAAATGATATTATTTATTATTACGAATTATTATTAATTATTATTATCAAGTAGGTAGTGTAAATTATTAATATTTATTGTTGGTTAATAATAATTTTTATGCTTCATTATTAATAAATAAGATGGGGGGTTAAAAAAATTTTTTCTTTGGTCGATTCCAATGGTTCAGTATCGAATATAAGCCAAACTGGAAATTTGCCCATTTCAGGTAGACGAATAAACATTCGAACTATGGGGCTGCCATTTCCAATTCCAACAATACGTACCTCTGAAGATACGGTCCCTACAAGCAACCAGTTTTGTGACCAGGGAAAAACCGTTCAAGGTTTATTCGAATGTCGATAACCGTAACAGTTTGTGTTATACGAATCGGAGGATAGCTGGGTTTGGATGGTCCTGCGTAAGGAAGAAATATCGGGGGAAAGAGCAAAGGGCCATCTCCAGTGATCAAAGTAACGAACTCTGGCGTATTGGTTTTTTTTCACGTGCAGTTAGATGGAAAAGATCTTTGTACTTATTGGTAGACCAACTCGTACGCAATCCATGAAATTGGTTTGCTGTCGGCCAAAATACGTAGACTAAAATGGCGAAACGCTAAAGAAAATCTTTGCGTTTCCTCAAGAACATCTGTTGGGAAATTGTTAGTTTTGAAATGAAAATGTTTTCTCGCCATTAAGTGGTCCTATCTAGGTTGATATTGAAAAAATATTCCATCTATTAAAACTCACCCTTCTTCTCATGGTATACGCCTTGATAGTGCTGGAGAATAACTCATCATCATGGGTTCATCAACTCATGATGATTGATGAGTCTATTTGGTGGTTCTTAGTATTTAGTCTAGAGTGGTTCTACATGTACACGAGCAGATTTTTACTGAACAAGGCGAGTTGAACATTAAAATTGAGTTGATTACAGTAATATGGGGCCTTCAAAGCTTATTTTGAAAAACCCAGCTGATAACTCAGGCGTTCTAAACTCGCCCATTCTCTTCTATCATCGTGAACAACTACGTGTGTTCATCATTCGATAAAGTAACCAGCTGGACCATCCCCGCATATCTGATCATTTTTCAATAGACGTATAACACTGTTAATCTGGCTTCCATCTGGCTCAAAAATAAATCCATTGTTAACACAATTACAGCAGCCGTAGGAGTTCGAGGCTTCAAAACCTCCTGGCACCCACACGGTTAACAACAATAATTCCTCCATAGAGTCCATCCCACACCTTCAATGACACTGGTGGGCGCCGCAAGTTAATATCCATTCTTACGCCCCTAACAATCTAGTCGATCCGATGGGTTTCAAATAAAAGTTCGTCTCCCAGTTAGGAGGATTGAGAAGTTCGGATACGGTTTTCAAGCTTAGAGATCCGAGGGATGGAACTTCTCGCGAAAGTTGAAATCCGGATTCCCAAGTGTTTCTGGCGTTGCCTGGCTAAGAATTTTCCAATTTATACCTTCTATCTGAACTGAGATGACTTACTAATAGAATCACGATAATTTATGAGTTTCAAATGAGTTTTTCAAAAAACATAAGAACAATAGGCTGGTACTTTGCCTAAAACGCTTTTACCACATTGTTCGAATAATGTATGAACTATGTTGAAGTAGTTTATAATGAATGTAAACCCTATCCTGAGTTGTATACAATGTGTACCTACGTACATATAGCGCTAACGGACAACTAAAAAGACTGCTAATGACTTCAAAAACGACTATGAAGAACCAGAATTATGCTTGTGGCATGACTAAGGATAGAGTTGTCTAATTGTACACTAACACCAAGATAGTATAAACCTGTTATGAAACCATATAATATCACTTCTTTAAAATTTGGTTGTTACTACGCTAATTTCTTTGCTAATCACACTATGAAGCTGTAAGTTGCTATGTAGCCTCCTTAGTACTTACCCTTTAAGCAGCATGCAGAGATCAGCTAAGTAGCTCCTAAAGCTAATTTGTATGTTAGGTATATACTCTATGAAGCTGTAATTTGGCATATAGCCACCTTAGTAGTTAATCTTCAAGCAGCATAGGGCCGCAGCTGAGTGTCTCCAGAATCAAATTTCCTATGCTTATAACACTATGAAGCTGTAATTATGTTTGGAGAATCCTTAGGATTTACACTTTAAGCAGCATTGGGGCTGGATCAGATATGGCTCCTAAAGCTAATCCTATGCTATTTACACGATGAAGCTGTAATGCGGCATGTCGTCTCCTTAGGACTTTAACATGACACTCCAGGCCCAGGATTAGCTGAGTGGTTAAAACATGTTCCATGCATATACTGGTCGGCTCCTATCTACCAACTGCAGACTCCTTCCTTCTTCCTCCTCTATGCTCAGGGTGCTCCGCTAGACGATCATGTATACGATAATCCTGTGAACTCCAACATGTATAATATATTATATTCTATAGAAATTTAGCCGTAAGGCTCAAATCGAAGGGGAAGGGGGTGGGGGAGTTTGGACTGCAATTACGTTTGTGCTAATTAGTCAATGCTGAGACTTGAATCGAAAATGATGATCATGGTGTTCGTTTTATGGTTGTCTTGTGATGACTTCGCTACAGTGGATGGAAAGGATTCTACAAACCTCAAACGGACTTTCGCCTGACCGTGTAACGTCATTAGCGGAATCGCAATAACGCCAACAGTATTAATAACTATAGACCATCTCGCGACCTAAATTAATATTTCATTGCTCTCTTTGAGACGCTCAGGACTAATCATTGATGCACTAAGCGGAGTATCAGAAAGGGGGCTAGTGAGGGAGTAAACGGAGCTTTAATTGATATGGGAGGAACGTTAACACTAATGTTGTTTTGACCCAAGGGGATTACGCGAGCCGGAACGCACGCAGGCCCTTGGAGCACCTTTGATCTTCTATTAGCCCCTCCTCAAACTTAGCTAATGATTTTAAATGACAAGGTCTCGTCTGACATCGAAGTACGCCACCCCACAGCGTCAATCTTCAATATCAAGGGATACACATTTTCTTGTAAGTCATTTTCTCATTTCTTCTTGATTTCGTTGGGAGCGAGCGTGGGTAGTGGAAGGGAGTTTTAACGAATTATGATAAGTGGTGAGATCCTTAACCGTTAGTGACTCAGCCTGTTATTTGTTTTAGCTGTAAGCGATCGAGTTCTAGATTACTAACTAGCTAATTTCATAGTTAGTCATAGTTACGATCAATATTCACAAGTACATCAATATGTTTGCAATCTTATTATTTGGATTTACTCATCATGTGTGCCAGAAGGTTGGACGGTGTAGTTTAACACGGTAAAAACTATTTGCACTGTCTCAAAACTCTCTTGTACGGTTTCAAATCAACAGCTGGATGGGTCAAAAGTGACGATCCGAGCTCCCCAGTGATACGTGCACTCACCGTTTTGGAGTTGGAAACCCCGTTTTTTCTGTGTCTGGTGAATTTCCCGGTACCGAGACTGGTTCAAGTTATTCTTCTGAGCAAAGAAGTTGTGTAGGATTTTGTCCGAAGAAAAGTTTCCAGGGAAATTCGGAAGTATGGAGTGCGATCACGTCTCCACGCCGAGGATCCCAAGATGCGAGGATCCACCCCTTTTCGTATGATTGATATTGGTTCTGTTATGACAGAACTTGCCACTCGATAAATCATCGGCCTTTTATATATACGGATATAAGAAGCCTTCGGGCCAGCTAGAGAAGGGGACCCCACGCACGCACGCGGTGAAAAGCGACTCTGAGCAACGCATCAGGGCAGGAGAAATAAGGGGTCCTCCCCGTAACAACATGTTACCGGCTACGGGCTTAGTATAGTTTTTGTTCGGTTTGGAGAGCACCAGTTTCGTACCCCAGACCCTTCGTCCATTCTTCCCTTGCCCCTTACGTGAAAAAAACCTCTTTTTCACAATAAGAGAAGTTCATTACTGCCATAAATCCAGTCCTAGGTATGACAAAAGGGCCAGAGTCAAAGGAGGCATATGGTGTGATGGTTTGGTGAAGTGGGACAAGAAACATGCCCCCATCCCCTCCCATGCACCTTTGGAGTAAACAGAATCGACTCTATTGTTCAGTTTGATAGGTAAAGCTCTTGATTTGTGTCATCATATACCCTACGTTCTATCGCAATATTTCACGCTTCTTGAAAAAGAAAGACCAGACCGGGCCTTAGCCGACAGAAAAACCCAAACTCTGATAGTCAATGGATGGAAATCTTTTTTAAAAAAATGTCAAAGTAGAAAAAATGGACTACGATGCAGAACCATTCACAATAACAGACAAACACCCTCCCCTTCTTCTGTGGACAGAATATAAATAAGTACACAAAAAACCCTGATATTTCTCGTCATCTATGGCTAGTTTGGTATATTGTAAGGGTCGATTACACGAAGCGAGTTCACTAGCTACTTGCCGGCTAGTTTGCTAGTAGTGAAAAATCTCCGAGTAATCCTGTACTAGTAAATTAGCCGGCTAGTAAAGAAGCTGGGGAAAACGTTGAAGACTTAACTCGCTACTCGTCGGCGTTTGAACGAGCAAGCTAGTGAACTAGCCGTGCCTAAAGGGAGTTGCTAGTTAAGAAGCAGCAAGTCGGGAGCCATTGGTGGAGAAAATGTCTGAATAGTTGGTTATAACTGGATTTGTTGTATTGTCATGAAAAACAAGTTAATACGTAGGGAAAATAAGAAAACGAAACGTCGTCTATGAAATGTGAGCGTGAAACTGTGGATCCGAAGACAGGCACGGTATGGTACATCAAGGACATTATTAAAAGAGCTTAAAAAAGAAGACAGTACGGCATATCGAAATATTTTAAGAATCACCGGTGCACAGATCGATAATTTACTGGGTATGGAGGGTGGAATGCTGACGAAAAAGGACACGGCAATGAGGATGGCAATCCCAGTAGCCACGAAACTGGAAATAACATTACGTTATTTAGCAACTGGAGATTCAGCTAAATCTCTGGAGTATGTGCCTGTTCCAAGTGATCAGCTACGTGTAATCGTCAACGTGTAATCGCTCACCAGCTTCTAACTAGCCGGCTAGTAGCTAGTAAACTCTCCTCGTGTAATATACCCTTTACATTAGGGCATTTTGCTAATAAGGCGTTTGTGAAACAATTGGGTAGTGGGTATTAAAGGACAGCCAGCAGTGTTAGCTGAACAGTGGAAAGGGAAATTTACGGTTGAACGAGTTCTAACTTATATTAAGTGAAAAATTTGAACCCGGTAACTTTTGAAGTTGTTGGCTAGAAGAAGATTTCACACTTACCATGTCGATATCAATCACAATCTCCCAATACGTAATCATTTATGAAGTTTTGGTTTCTACCCTCTCAGCAAGTGACGCTCAGCAAGCATCAATCAATATCATATAATTAAATTGTTATAGGAAACTATGTTTCCTGGTCTTTTCATCCGAATCTGAAGATTGGTGAAAAATTGGACGACCCAAGCTGGACAAACGGAAACAGGCAATTACATACCAACGCGTGATCTGAAAGCCCTTCTAAAAGTCTATGGGGGGAAAACTTATGAAAGAGGATGACTCTGAAGAGCCATCTCATAAAAGTAAGATTTACCCCCACCCTCTTTTCTCCCCGACCACTTTTCTCGGACTGGCCATTCTTCTACGCATTCCCTCAATACAACTGGAAAAGAAGTGGACCGTCTGTGTGCTATCAAGGAGTTTATATAGCTTTCATTTATCCCGAAGTACGACCGGGGGACTCCGTACCGCAGTCATCAGAACAGAAATGGGACTTTCCTTTTCTGCAAGTAATCCAACGAGAAACCTACGTCATATGTTAAGAGTTGGTTCACTTCTAAGCTACTTACCCCATGCTAGGTACTGAGCTTTCATGTTTTTGTTTTGTTTTTTAATTTCTTTGGAGGTTTATATCCATTAAGAATGTAACATTTTGAGTACCGAGTGATTCATATGTTTGTACTGCGAAATGTTTATACAGCATCGGAGGCGTAGGTGGTCGTTTGTAACGGAATATGTAGGTTGTGCTCATATGATAGTTTCCTTGCCGCAAGAAAGTGCCGTGAGATGATTCATATGCGACGCATGGGTCGTGTCTCTTGCCAGCAGCTTACGGTTTCTTGAAAGGTCATTTGTCACCCGGTCACCGCCAACATCTAATGATCCTTTGAATCCTTTATCCCAACACTGTGGGAGTTGGTCTTATCGCTATATGAGTGCCTAACCGAGTAAATAGGGTGAAAAATGTAAAAAAGAGTTCATAGCGTATAGATAATTGTAATGGAAATGAATAAACAATGAATGAACAATTATTGTAGAAAGGAGTAGTGAACTCATGGATCTAACCGTAACATTGTGCGTAAGACCTTGTTGCAGTGTAGCGGTTACTTCCAAAATTCTTCCCCTTAGAGAAATTCCATGAGATTTCACCCTGATATCCTTGAAATTGTCAATTGGAATCATATCACTACAACGGCAAACTGATAATTCGTTAGTTAATTTTCAGGTGCCTACTGTTTTTCCGCAAACAAACTTGAATTTCTCCATGAAATCGATAAGGAATCGCAAAGTTGATCATACCATTAGAAAGCTGATTAAATCTTCAAGTTTTCCTGAAATTTTACACCTTCCAGGACGTTTACTGGAAATGCAGTTGACGTACAAGACATGTACAATACTTAGTATTTTCCACAATTTAATTTTTTTAGAGTTGTCAATGCTTGAACTGCAATAATTGCAATATTTATTGCGGGCCTCAGGAGTTCGTTTTCGAGTACGAATGAGCATTAGGCGTATGTAGAAATAATGTTGAATCCGTAAATGTGGACGAAAGTAGAGAAAAGTGGTTTCAAAGTGAAGAAACGTGGGTCTTTTATGGCTAAAAAAGAGTTTATCTGGAAAAAACCCTTAAAAAGTCATATCTTGAGAACGGAGTGAGATAAGAAGGTGCGATTGGCGGCGTTCTACTCCATTTTCAGTCTGGTTTTACTCAATTTTTTATTTCACACCAAGTGGCGAACACCCTGTATAAATATAAAATAGGTATATATTTTGTGTGTATGTATGTGTCGTTTCAGACTGTAACTCTGGATAGAATTGAAATAAAAAAGTTCAAATTGGCACAGAACATCTTTTTTGGCAATCGAAGGGCTATGTTCGTAGATGGGCGGAATCGGGCCATTCTAAGCGGGGGGTTTTAGGCAGTTTTGATGGGGGAAAAACTAAACAAAAAATCATAAATTCCAAAAACGAAAAAAAAAAATTTAAAGGTTTTTTTTAACGCTGAACACGATGGTGAAGTCATTTCTTATTCCTTTTCAAACTGAAGCACTTTGAAGATGAAGAAACGTGGTTGTTACTTGAGAAGTTCTTCACGGTTCATCTGCTCTAATCTGATAACGGAATGAGATATCGCCATTCCGTGTGTTCAGCGTTGAAAAATCCGTAAACTGAGGCGTTACTCGGCAGACAATGGACAATTCGTTTGAAAAATAGAGATATTTTACATAAAACCAGTTATTTCTTCGAAAATTCTCCTTTAAGCCATACTGCGTGACTGTGGATTTTTTTCATTACAGCATTTTTATGGTGAGTTACTTGTGAAAATGATCCACTTCTCCAGTGTTAATAATATCTGAATGGAATCAATCAGATTATTGCAATTAGCTGCATAATAACAGCGATAAGCTGCATTTCTAACAACCCTTCAACTGCCCTTCACTACTCACCACAAAACGTCAAGAGGATCCATCAGCCGATATTCTGAGTGTTCGGTGCATCCCTAAACTAGGCAGCTCGCTTCCAATTATTATGTTATTATCATCTCAATGCATGAAACCATGTTACAGAAACACACGAATCAGTGATTTTGAATTCAAACACGCTCAGATTTTTTCGTTGAAGCTTCCGAGGGAAAACCAAAAAACGGCCCTTCTTTCGAGATATCCTCCCCTCACGGACACATATATTGGGTATCCAACTGAACCCTCTTTTCTTATCTCCAACCACTAAATTTCTTACACTTATGTAGTCACGGAAATTTGACTAGACTATACTTGCGGTCTTATCTGCAAGAACACTCACACGTCTTTGGAAATGGAGTGGAGGGATTTGAGTTACTATCCATCCAATCAACGTCCCCCCCCCCCTTACACGAAACCACTGTTTTCATGCTGATATTTGCATCCACATTGGAATAATTTCTCGTGAAGCTAAGTGTTATTGTGGTCTAGTTGGTACACATTCTTGAGTTGAACAGAAGGAGACGTTTGGGTTGTAAGGATCTTCAAACTAACCTATTCAAATCATCGAGTTAACTTGCCTTTACACTCTCCAAGGTTGTATGTTTTTATGTGATTCCCTACAATGACGCACAAAATAAACGAGAGAGTGATAGTAAACGACAATGACAGATAAGAACCTCCCAGAACAGTGCACGCCATTTGCTCCACATGTTTCTTGAACGATAGCCACTAAGCTCCCCTACTTCACCAGCTGCTGTAACGACCAATTTATGACTCTCCGGCAACATCGAAAGAACATCATCTTCGGCATGATACGCCACATATTATATCCCTACTGAATGGACCTAAGCAACCGTATTGGGATAATACGGTTTCAGTTCCAACGGTTTTATCAGGTAGCGGAATTACAATTCGGTAATTTATGTATATTTATCAATCAGGTGGGCGATCGAACTATTCCATCTCAACAGTTATATTATGCAAACATAATCAGCGTTGCATCTGACGTAAACTAACTACTACTTGACAACCATTTCAGTTAGAATTGGTAATCCTGCGAATGGAAATTTCCATAGATTAAGTCCATCAAACTATCATATGAATATTATGTATGCGAATTCATGCAAGTGTCCAACTGTTGATTGTTATTAAGTAGATATTTAGTTCAAGTCAGCCTGTACCGAATGACGGAAAGTTTTAAGAACAAATAGTTGTCACACGTAGGGTTGTTCCGATATCGAGGATCTTCCGATATTTGATGTCGATAACGATATTCAACGTCGATATCGATACAGCGATATTATTGCCACAAAATATCGATATCGGCAATATCTAATGATATATTGCGAAATTGGCATGATTACTCATAATTTTATGACAATGCGTTTTTTAATGAATTCACTTGATATTACTACAATCTAAGACTGTTTTCATTTTTATATAGCAGATAATTGATATTAATGTTCTTGACTTGGAATAAAATTGGGTGGAAAAATACACATTTGAGGTTAGCTAATTGAAAGAAATTTTAGGGTCAGCCAATTGAGATCTCTATTTTTAGCTACCTAAAACAATCAATGGATTTTCAGTACCAAAACAGTATGGTTCTTGTTCATTTTTTAAAACTGCAATTCCTATAAGTGTGTGATTTTTGGAAAAATTTAAACTCAAACATTTTCCTTCAAAGAAAAAATATATTGGAATACAGGTAGATTAGTCATTTTCATTTGACTGAAAAATTACAATAAAAACAAACTATATTTTTAATAGGAAATATGATGTACCTATAGATTCATTATATTTCCTATTAAATATTTCATATATTTCCCATATATAGGGCCTAATAAAATAGGATATCATAAAAATATCATAAACATATCGTGATTATCGGAATAAAAAACCGTATTTAAAAAAAAATACAATAATATTGTATTTTTTTAAAAATACTGTTGTTCCGATATCAATGAATATTGATATTTTTGTTTCGATATTTCCAATATTATATCGGTATCGGAAGTGCGATATTATCGTGATATCGAAAGGTTATGGTGAATATCGGCTTTCGATAATATCGCATTTCCGATACCGATATAATATTGGAAATATCGAAACCAAAATATCGATATTCATTGATATCGGAACATCCCTAGTCACACGTTCTAATGGGTGGTAGGTACACTCAAATCCACGGAAAGTTTGGTGGTGACACGTGTTTAATAGTTTCGTTTTCCTCTTTTTCTCTCATCTTTTTTTCCACTTTATTTTCACCATTTTAATCACTGTAGTAATTTCGTTTTCCTTTTTTCTCATCTGCATGCTGTTCATTTTTATGTTCCTATGTACTTTCAAAATAAATAAATAAATAGTTTGAAAAAAAAATGCAATCATTCCGTGACGAGCAGGAAAATCGAAGTAAAGACGTATTAGTTGACACGTTGAGCTTACAATCCGATTTACAGGTAGAAAATTCAAAATGTCGACGAATCCCCCAGTATTGGGACTTCATAATCTTGTATTTATGAGTTGTATTTCTGATGATGGATATATTTAATACTGGCCTTTCTCCAGTCGTAACGGGATTGAGGTTTAATGAGTAGTGCAGTTTCCATGTCGGGAGCTACGAAGACTCAGATAGTTGCCATAGTCCGGTAGTGTAAAACCTGGCTCGCCTCGTGCTGTATCAGATACCAGCACTACTCACGGCCTCCAATCAACCATGCTAATCTCTCCCTTCACCACCCGGACGACCCCATGGACTCACAACCAGAACATCCCCGACCTTTAATTGTCCAATGATAGTGACTTGTGATCGCGTGGCGGAGTTGAAGACCCGGTCGAGATAAGAAGTGCCCACTTCCTGCCATCCAGCTCGACTTCGAGCCTTCAGAAGGATACGATCTCCCACCCGCCACCCTGAGCCGACCAACAGGCATAATGAGATGACCCTTTATTAGGCATCTGCCTTCTTTTTATCAGCATTCTTCCAAAGAGAGCAGAATCAGAAAGAATTCTTATTGGTTCTCCAGATCAGTCAATAGCAGTAAGATCCTGCAAGCCCGCGGGGGTCGCTTTTTCCTCCCTTTGCAACGGTTACCAACTCGCCTGGATAAATTAGATTCTCCCTTTCATCTTGTTTCGGGAATAAAATAGAGTGAGAAATGAATCTGCTTGAAATCTGCATCAAAAGCTCTTTTCCGTTAACAATATTCACGACTTACTCTCAAAAAGTGGGAACCCTGCTGAACCTTTTCGATGTGATGTAACTTTACCGGTATCAACAATAATAAATTATTTATACGGCTAACTTGATTGCGTGATAGGTTTTTTTCCTTTACTCAAATTTGACGATATCGGGTTTGTTTTTAAAATTTCGGAAGGAAGCAACTCACTACTGGTATGTACAGTACATACTGAGAAAAGAGATTTTGAAGGACGTATTGGATATCGAGTAACCTGTGCTCATCTTCCCAGGGAAATTGATTCACCCTTGAAGGTTCTCTATTTATCATCGTATGACAAACCTATCCAAAAGTTTGCGGTAACTGACAGATGCACGAGTTCGGCTGTCGGCCTGACATTGATCAAGAGCGAAGGTAACACGGATTGAAAACCCGTTCCTGCAATAACACTCTCGCAGAAAGAAAAAAACTGGGGTTTCAATGTCACTCCTACTATCACACACACACCACGCATGATTCAGGATGAAGAGTGAATCTTTCAAACACATGACATATGAGATTGAAAAGTCTCGAAATACATTAACTCGGGAAACACGTGAAATGGTAGGAAGTACTCATTGTGGTACTGTGAATAATCGTATTGTGATTTCAAACAGGAGCCCAAGATGTGCATCCTCCCACCGCTATAATTTTCCGTATATCAGCAAGGGCTGGGAGTAGAGGTCAGCCCTTTGCGTTGATGAAATAGGCTTGAGTTAATGGATGTATTAACCAGTACATCTGGTTATTACTACACGGCTCGCATCGGTGAGCACTTGGTGGCGTTATGTTGACTGCTGAGAGGGGTAGTGGGTAGCCTAATGCACTCCTAAATCTCTTGTTTAAGGATAAAGGGCCGGAAGAGAAGTCTCCACTTGGGAGTTGGAGACAGTGACTGAGGCTCAGATTAGCCTAGGAAGGGTTGGATTCCAGTGGATGGTGACTGATGCCAGGCCGTGTGAAGAGGGGGAGGTAAACTGCAATTAGGGACAGGCTTAACTGTTAGCATTAGTCAAAGCGGTTGGTAGGAGACGAGAAAGTGAAGGGGAGCGAATCTTTGCATAATACACGTTTGAAGCATTAAACTGGCTTTACGCGCTTTTGGCTTCTTGTTATTGAATGCCAAGAATCTACGCTGGGGAATAGGTACCAAAAAAAGTACTCTAAATTGTGACTGAAATAATTAATCTGATCACTGGACCCTGAATAACTTAATCTCGAGTGTTCGCCCATTCAAGTAATACGTTGGTCTTCGATACAGGAATGAAATTCTAAACATAATTCACCCAATAATCAAATTCTGAGCCCGCATCATCATTTTGAATAGAGGGTCTTCATTCTTTGATCCTTTGATAAGGAAAGCCCAGCATTTATAATGGAGCTCTCTGGTTCGCGTATTGCATTTCAAAACCCGGCATATCACTATTAATATGTCTCCTTAATGTGTGAATATGTCTCCCTGCAACGCTTGAGCGAAATTTATAATTATTCCGTGATACGGATTATCTCGATTTCTTCATGTAGGGTAAAGTCGTGTACCTTGGGCCATTTTTTTCAATGATGATTTATGGGGTAAAAACAATCTCAATACGGCAGAACCACTTCAAATTCTAATGAAAGAATAAGGTGAGACCAAAACGCCACAAGATTGTTTATTTTAGTAAGTACGAAAATTCACGCGTAGCATTTGATCTGAGCAATGGGCTCGTTGAATATGTAATTCCCTGGAGTATATTATAATTCCACTGTTCACATGTGCGAATGGAGGTCAGTAAGGACGAACCGGGCAATGAAAAGGAACTTCATTTGCAGGAACGTTTAAATCGAGTCTGTTTCGAGACCGCCTTCAAATCTCACCAGAACCCGCTCAGATATCAGGACTTTGAAAAGGGTCGCACGGACAGACTCAAGTTTGATCCACGGCGGAGGTGGAGCGAGGGCGGTACCTATTAATATGAGAGGGCCCCTAGGGCTCTATTTGTCAACCCCGGTATCTACAATTACACGGCTCCTTTGTGATTGTGATCATCGTTCCTCTTATGAGTGGAGTTATCTGATGAACGGTGGGTGAATTATTGTTTCTCCCCTGCAGAGTGGAGACTCACCTTCTCGGTTCAATCGCATTGTTTATAGAGATCCGGTCTTCAAAGAACATGCTAACACATTTTTAGAAATCTTCGGTAGCGTACAAATTAGGCTAAATTTAAAGTTCCTGATAGGTACTGAGGTTCGTAGGAATGATCACGTGTCTTGTGAGCTCCTGACAGTCACCATTCATACCGTTTCCATGTACGATAATAATCCATATTTTTCACACCAGGTTGGATCTCGGAAGCCATGACCATGTCATATATATTATATTATAGTCAAGATATATTATATATTCGCTTAAGAACTCGCATGGCACATCTGACAATTGCCTACTTTTAAGCAGGACAAAAAACTGATTTGTAGGAGTTTTTCTCAATTTCTCTTTCCTCGCCATTTCAATTGGTGTAGTTAGAATAATATATCCAACAGTAGTTTAAATAATCAGAATAATTTGAAAAATTGCGTTGTTGTGATATGCTGTCGTAATTTTTCTCCTCACTTGTGCTATACTGCACGTCTCATTCTCTGTAGTTGTGCTATGCTGAACTTACTGAAACATCAATAATCTAGACTCTGGATTGATCGGGATAGGTAAGTGTAGAGAATAACTTGAAACACATAGGGTAAAACCACCAATTGTTGACACTATTAGAGAGAAAAATCGTTCGATTCTGCGCTCTACCCAAGTATTCAAGAAATTGAAACTTTTGGGTAGTTATCATGAATTGTGAGTTCCTTGGGAACAATTTGCACTTATTGGACTTGATTAAATAATGTTTTTTCTGCATAAAAAACAAGTTTTTCAAAAATAGAATTTTCCCCCTAATGTTGACACTTCTGCCTTCGGAAATTCCTATTGTTGACATTTGCAGTTCCTAATGTTGACACCAGTCTAAATTTTTGAGAAAGTATTTCAATATGCTTTCCCTCTAGATATTTCTCAAAGTAAATGAACAAACGAGATTAGGAACGCGTTAAAATATATTTAATGTTAGACTAGACATTAGAAAATAGATGTTGAACAGCATAATCAGAAAAATGAGTAATTAAATTTGTAGCATAGGTGCTCAATCACAGTGGAACAGAAACAGAAGTAGGGAACACAAATTTTCTAGGGTTTCCCCCGTAATATGTAGGCTTAGGCAGTTTGTATTTGACGTTACTGACTGAAAGAAGGCGATTCCCCTCGCTCGAAGGCCTGAAAACAGTCCTCAGTCTGTTGCAGGGATGGAGCGGTGTTACTTCGGCAGCATCTTCACTTTCAATTTTGACAACCAGACAAACACATCCAGTGGACCAAAATCTCCTCTTCATCTTTTGACAGCACCGATTGACGCCCTATTCTTCTTTCGAGAGGAGTTTTCCCTCGCACCTTGTACAACCAAGTGATACGAGGTACTCCATGGCGCTTTGCAGCTTTATAAACCGCTGTGCCGAGCTTCACATCTTTTATAGCGTCTTCCATTTGCTGGACAGTGTACTTCCACATTCCGTTCTTGTCGGGAGGCATGGTAGTAGTCGACCTGTTAAAATGATGAGACACTGTATCAGAATCATACTGTTATTTTAAAATTCTGATAGGTACCTGATATTGTTGAAAAGGTCATAGGTAGGGGTCTAACAACAAAAAGATCAAGTTACCTATACGTAGAAATGTAAAAAAAAAAGTTATAATATGTCAACTTAAGGAACCAAAATATGTCAACATTGGGATCCCGATGTCAACTTAAGGTTCCAGTACGGTGATTTGAAAAATTCAATAGTCTCAATATACTACGAAATTATTTAAACCCAAATATCACATTGGCAACCTGATCAACATTTTCCCCTAATATTGACACAGGTGTCAACATTAGGACACACGCCCATTTCATGAAACCCTAATGATGACACCCCAACTTAACCATCTATTTCAACGAAATTCTGGGGTTTAATGGTTACAAATTCTTCCTTACGCTATTATTAGGGCAGGCAATATGATAGGTATATAATATTTGACTCATAATATTTGACTGATTCCTCATAATATTTGACTTGAAAAGTCTAATTTTGTTGACTTACCTCACTAACCTGCGGGATAGCGATGGCGTCGCTGGGTTGACTGATCCAGCTGTCACCGGCTTCAATAGTAGCCAGACGTTCGATATGGGTAATAACAACTAGTGGAGCCGGCCTACCTCAAATCTCACATCCTTATCAACAGAATGACGCCAATTCCGAGTACCTACAGTGTCCCAATACCTTATTTTTACGTTTTGAAATTGAAGTGTCAACATTAGGATAAGTGTCAACATTTGGTGGTTTTACCCTAATTGATTAAGAAAAAATTAAGAAAAAATATAATTTTTTTGCGAAAAACTGTAAGAGGGAGTGAAAATTTTCAAGAAAAAAAATTTTTGGTTTTCAATCAAGAGAATAATATACATGCTTTCGCTGTCACTTCAATCCGATCCAGAATCCTGCTGAAAAAATAATAGGAAACGATTAAAATCTGTTGATCGTCTTCAAAAATTACAATGTTTGTCAATAAATAAGAAGCGTGGACGCTGGAGAAACATTTGACAGCATAGCACATCAGCAGGCAAATCAGCACAGCACAGGTACAACTCAAACTTTACACGTCAATTTTTTTTTTAAATTCAAGTTTCCCAGCATTTTCATTGTTTAAAGTGAACATCGTTATAGGATGTAATTGATAAATAGATTTAAAGCAAAACACTTACCTACCTCACTTCCTCAAGCCATTGAATTCTCTATGACATAGAGTCTATGTTAACGGTCACAGATGTGTCATGCTGCCAGATGATTTTAGTTGTGCAATGATGACTAAATTGCAAATTGCAGCGCCCCGAACGGTCGGATCGAAAAACGAAGTTCACCAATCGTTCAGGCGCGAAAATTCAAATAAGGAAACACCAAAACCTCATTTTCGTCAAAATGTTAGATGTGTCATGCGGGTTCTTAAGCGACGATAAGTAAAATTCTGAGTAAGCAATGGTTGAATTAGCTACCCGAATTGTTTTCTGATTGAATAAATATATTGAATATATACTAACGTAATATACATAAAATAGGTATACTCAGATAACTTGGGGTTTTATTTTCGTTCGGAGTCAGCAGCTCAAGTTGTGGGGGCTACAAGAATGTTTGGCTCACCATTTATCGTGAGAAATTCTGATTTCCGATCAGTGACTATGGTCCCCCACTGTGTATATATACGGTTGAAGGACGCTTTTGGATTGACCCTTAGTTGGTCACTTAGACCGTAACTGCCCATTCTTAGGGACTTCGACAGCCTGAGAATCGGGTGATGTAAAGGGGTTAGAGTCAAGTTAGATGCAGAAGGTTCAGGCGGTTAGACGGTGGGATGAGAGAACGGGCCTTGAAACCCTAGAGGACTGCGTTTCCTTACCCAAGCCAAGTTCTTGAGAGTTCACGCCGAGTGGGCCCAAGGGGGTGACTAATTCAACAAGCTCAAGTTAGGACCACAGATAAACAGGGAAGCTGGAGCATCTTGCCTTTTGGTGCTAGGAGTACCGCGCTGGAAGAGAAGGCCGAGAGGTTTGTCGACGTTTTCAAGTAGTATTATCTGACTCGGAAACAACGAGTTGAGAAAACTTTTTCTTTTCTTTTTCCCCATTTTTCGCCTGAAGCAAAGAGATGTTTATCTCAGGCGCAACGTTAACACCAACTGAAGGAAAAAAGTAAGCAAAACATAGTTTGGTGGCCAACTGGAACGTTGTAAAGTTGAAAAGTAAAACCCACCTACACCGAATAACCTAATTTGAAGTAAGTAGTGATTCGTTCTACCGAGTAAATGAAATCAACTTGAAGTCCTATGAAGTCTCCCATCTTCTCGTATTCAAGAATTTTGAAACTTCACGGTTATTTTCAGAATAGTTCGGGGCACGTTCCAACCGATTTACAAGTTTCTTCAAACGGGGTTGTCTTATTCCAACTAGGTACAATTGAATTTTCACATCCACGAACTACTCCACGAACTCTTGTCAATATCCATTAGTTCATAATTCATCGTCTGGAGCGAAGATATTACCCGATTCGCCCATTTCCTTTGAGCGCACTCCAGCATCTCAAGGGAAGGGTACGAATCCGATTTACGGATTAATGGCTTCCGTCATGCAGCCATACGCGCCCGCCAGGAACATAACACTGTCTTCTCTTGTACCACTCAGATTGGGTTAGTCGCTGCCTACGTGGTAAACTGTTGGAAACTTATTCAGAATGACATTAAGGCGATAGGGTGAAATCCTCGGTGAGGTCTATACCGTGTGCTGGGGTTCTTCCCCCTTTGCTGCACACATTAGCATAACTGCATTTGTTCAGGTTTGGTGATCCGCTCCTTGTTAGACTCTAACCCGCAACTTAATATGCTAACTGTGTTTTGGGCTCTTTCTAATACTCCTCGTTAACTGCTCTCCGCACTATTTGCCGCAGTTTGAAAAAAGTTGTAATTACGTAGAGTGCTCATCTAATTCAAAATACTTGAACCAGTCTTTCCTTTGTGAGAATGAACTTTCTCCCTCTCATCTGTATTCGTGTATCGTTCTTCTCATTTGAAAATCACACAGCCTAGATGCAACTCATCGTAATATTCAATATTTTATATTCAACGTGAACGACTTGAAGTATTGACTTCTCTGCACCGCTCAACTAAATTAATCGTGTTTTGAGGAATTCAGAGCGTATAAATAGTCAGGGCAAATGGAAGCTCTTAAGACCAATGCTCGGAGACACCAGTAGGAAGGCGACAAACCAAACAATAGCTCTAGCGGAGGAAGAAGCGCTATATTTAGTCCCATTCCCCTGCTCGTGGGTTTGGGGTAGGTTCTTGAGTGTCTCCGGACGGATGAGACGTATGAGAGAAGGGCTGGGTTTTAGAGTTAGAATTAGAGACCAAGATATACGGTCACAGATATGTTGTTGTCCACAGAGCTTAGC
Source organism: Stenodema calcarata (assembly GCA_963920205.1). Classification (NCBI taxonomy): domain Eukaryota; kingdom Metazoa; phylum Arthropoda; class Insecta; order Hemiptera; family Miridae; genus Stenodema; species Stenodema calcarata. Next base: position 24,926,346 of record OY986056.1, on the reverse strand, counting down.
GCAGCAATGCCGCTATTTGTCAGGCGGCTCATCAAGGTCCTTACCCACCTAGGCCGATCGTGTAAACAAGACACAACTCCCATACAGTTACCCTGATGATATCAATTACCAACTGTGGTATGGTTGGATCTGATTCCTCCGAGATTGAAAGTGCACAAGTACCAATTAGAACCACCTCAGTAATCAAGTCATTGTGTGAAAATGTTATTGATATATTGTGAACAATATTGGGAATATTTTCAGGCATTTCTTAATTTTATGACATATCGTTTAATCAAAAGTGGAATAAACGAGGTAGCGTAAAAATAATATTTCCATATTATGAATTAAGAAAATCTGAATGATGAATTAAGAAAATCTGAATGATCCTCGTCTCTGTTTTTACGCTTATGATTCTCCTTATTTCACATGAATAAGCAGTGTGAATAGAAAATATAAAACTCCCAAGTAGCAAACACCATGTCACTTTACAACGTAGCACTTCTAGAAAAACACATAAAGTTCGTAGTGTCAATTGAGCAAGTGGGTAATGATATTCGTCCAGGCTGTCAACTTCGACAATACCTTACAACCCTCAACTTCAGTAAAGCTTACCATACATGATATTATAATACCGATAGGCCACACGAAAGTTATACAAAAATCATACCACAAAATCAATATTGTACAGTACTATATTAGGAAACCATGCGTTAAATTGCATCCTTATGAATTGCATTAAATGAATTCCTTTATTGAAATCGTACTTCGTAAAGGACGTCTACACAGTTTTATTATCACTGTTGAGCCCACAACGTAATTTGTACATAATACTCGTACATTACAATATATAAAATGCTGAGAAAAAATCTGAGTTACAACTCACTGAACACCAACTAGGAATAATATTGGATTCCCCGTCGCCGAGCTTTAGCAATGTGAGACTAATTGGTTTTCTGTATTTCTGCAGTCCATCGAGATATACGGGGCATGGGTTTTCAATATTTATAATGAATTTTTCCCGCTCCATGACATACTTCACTGAAACATATATATAAAATCACGAGTTTCCTTCATGAAATCCATTTCATCCAACCGGGGAATTGGGAGAAATTCGATATCAAACGCATCGTTACTAACAAATGTTATGGAGTTTTCCTCTAGCGATTCCTCTAACTACGGCGTAAATCGTAGTTTCCAGTGATTTTCTATAATTTGTAAACCAAATCAAAAATTATTTATTGCTAAGAACGTTAGTTGAGCTCGTGGGAAATTCCGTGCTCATGAAGTTTGGAATGATTGGGTTAATGAAACCTGCCAATCACTGATGAAGGTTATGATAACAAAGTAACACTCCAAAGTTATTTTCTGTGAAATATATTTTGTTTTTTAGGTAGGTACATTATTTTCCAAACACTCAGGAATAACAAGTCAGAAAAATTTGTTTTCTACAACGTTGATTCAAGTTAGAAATAACTTTTTATCGGCTTTTTTTCGGCATCGGATCTTCGTTGAATTCCTTGGGGAAATTGCTACTAATAAGTCAATGATAAAAATTCAACTGTAAGCGCGAGTGTATAACAAAAAATCTTTGTCAAGTCATTTTTTTTAAATATTTTTATCTGGGGTATCTTATGATTTTTGTGATTCACAGATTTTACAATCAGTTACATTAATTTACATTTTTCATAACCTATGTTTCTCATTTGCACAGCTGCCAATTTCCTCTTAGTCCGTGGTTTTATCAAATATTTGTTATATTCAAATATATTTTATAAATATATATATATCAAAAATATATTTCATTCTTTTCCGTTTTAGATAACATAAATTATTGAAACTGGCATAAATTTGACTGTTAATTCTGTGTAACTTCCAATTCCTTCCGGCCTTGAGCGTCATAGTGACATACAACTGCACAACCGGGCAGGTTTGATATATTATGTATACTATATATTATGTAAGGGAGAATACCATACCTAGGTCTAGTATATTACGTCTTAGTTAGAAGTCCCATTCATTGGAGCAGACGACGCGTGAAAACCAGCAACCGGCGGTCAACGCGTGACAAAATGATGCCCGCTCTACACTAAATCACTTAGGGATTCACTCGTGGCTTAGCGGATCCCACTGTATTCAGGGAAACAAAAGATGTGGGATTGATGGGGGTTAGATCCTTTCCCCAACGCTCCCTAACCTTTCTATGGAAAATAAGGGAGTTTTGCGGTTTGAGTGAGGCAGTTATTCAACGTTTACCCCCACAAGAAACATTAGAGATGATATTTATCTGATAAGGGTGTCGAGCCGTTTTCATATCCTTTGGGCTTTTCACTGACATCTATCACCCGCATCCCGTTGGCAACCATCACCTATCCCTTATCCTACGAGCTTGAATAACGATCTGAACCTTCATCCTTCGAACCTGGATCCCCTTCGAAATGCCACATTAACCACTGATGCGTTTACTTTTCTCGATCGACACGAAATCTCATAAAATGTTTTCTTACCTAATATATATTCAATTCCCTCGATGGAGGATTGCATTATGTACTTCATATGAAAATGCAACACATTGTCAACACTTCCATCTTCGTATCATCATATTCGTCATCGATCATCGCCCGGAACGTGAATGACATAGAACTCCGTTCATGGACACAATAACATATCGCTCATCGGCTGCAATAGTGTCATATCTCCAAATTTGGTGCTTAGGGGTAATCGAACTTTGAAAACCATTTCAACTTTGAAATATTCCGCTAAGAATTTCACGAAGCCAGTTTTTAAAGCTCAGAAATTAGAGCTTTAAAAACTCGCTTCGTGAAAGTTCGATTACCCCGAAGCTCAAATTTGGAGATATGACACTATTGCAGCCAATGAGCGATATGTTGATCATTTACAAACTCAATAAACATAATCTCTGCTAAAGGCAGCGATGTTTTGTAAACTATTAATTATTAGCAGCAAATGATAGTGATCAATTTAGTTGATTTAATTACCTAGTTGAATACTCAACTACATACATTTGAAGCGGAAAATTAGAGGCAATATTGGCAGCGGTAAACGTCAGATTCTCATCATTGTATCATGACTCCATTCAGCACAATTGGAATGATTGAAATTCAGACCGGTAACCGATTAATAGTTATAGCTGGAATATCGCTGTATGATGTTTCATTGCTTTCAACATAAATAAACTATAGATATGAAACTATACGAGGTATTTAAAAGGTGTAAAAAATAAAACGAGTAGCACCAAATGCCAATTTAAAATAACGAACGAAAAGAAGGTTCTCCAATCTTTTCCAATTTATTCACTTTGTAGGGCTTAACAAAGAGGATTCCTTGAGGCGATCGTACGAGGGCCCAACCATACAACCCTAACACCTCACTTCTGACGAAACTAAGTAGTTTTGACAGATGTGTAATTAGATGAAGAAATTGAAGATCCCTCAGGGGTACCTTGTTAGCGTCGAAATGAACATACCGTTACCTGTTATTAAGCTAGTAACCAACACCTGGATTCCATAGGACCATTATTCACTCACAAGCTCCTAATCAAAGGCTCAGGCGTTACTGTCTTCACTTTATATGCCCCTTATAATCTGTATAATTGTCAAGACCTCGTATCGAAGTGGATAGTTTATACAGACAGATAAGTCAAGCGGAAACTTGAAACAAGGGAACTGTAAGTAGGTATAAATAGTGAGTTTACAGGAGAGTTTATCGCGTGAGAGAGTTCTTAATTGTTACCAAGGTGTCTGGGGTCTTGTTGGTTTGAAATTAGCTCACGAACAAGTCCTACTGACCAACATCGTTTATCAATTCAATGGAAATGAGTGAGATCATTGAAAAAAAAGGTCCTGACAAACAATTTTTCTTTTGTTAGGTATTTGAAATCGCCTATGACAGAGATTTTACTGAAGCATGCTGTAGAAAAGCTCGGAACTCTAAGTTTACTTAATTTTGGCAGATAATTTTGATTATTTAAACAAAACTATGTTATTCAAATAATCGGAATTCATAATTTTGCACTTCGAGACCTCTGCAGTACACATTATTACATGAATACGGCATACGGACAAATTCGATATCTGAAGTGCATAATACCTAATATAATATATAATTATAATGTATAATGACTATAAGTATTTTATCATCAGTACATAAGGGTAACTATAGACGTACACGTCAATATATAAAAATACCTTTTGACGTATACGTCAAAATGTCCGGCGGACGAACATAACTAGGATCTCATCGAGAATGATCATATTCGTGAATTTGAAGTGTAAATACATTTGAATATTTTCATCGCGTTTTGTTGAACTCGGAATAATTTGATTTGAAAACTTAATTAAATTAGCGGCCAACGTTCAACCCTTTACAGGGAATATTGGACTCTCCAAATTATTAACACTGGAAAATCCCCAGTAACGGCGTTTCCGTGTTATTTGTTACTGAGGCTCGCAAATTTAATAACTAATGGTTTTTTTGAGTTGGTGTGTTGGGTTCTACGGTAGATAGAGTAATTCTCAACCGGAATAATATTTGGTGGTAAAAGTGATCAAATGAACTTTTTTTCGCAAAATTAGGTTTTTGTTTATTAAGACACTAGAGTAGGTAGGTATAGCTGGAAATAATAAAATAATTTTATAAATAATAAAATCATTTAATAAAGTTTTTTTAATGCAATTCCATCAACTTCGTGAAAAGCATTAACTGTAGGGTTTTGAATAGGGTGTTTCAGGTAAACATGATCAAATGTTTCAGCGGAGATTGTGAAACTACCCAGTAGATGTTTATTGAAATTTTGGTAACTGTTCCTTGGGGAACACCATAAAACGGTTTTAGACCTAAAAATTATTATTTATTAGCTCTAATTCAGTGAAAAAAATGAGTTTTTACGTAATGATCATGTTCCAATCACCATTAAGGTAAAAGTAGTCAAATTACCATCTTCATTGAAAACCTGAAAAGTATCAGTTACGTGGCAATTTTTCCACTGTATATTCCACGTATTATTCAGGTAATGTATTTCAGAGTTCAATACATTTAGAAGGGTAATATATCATATTACCCTACTAAATTATCGTATCATAGGAATACAAACTTACAATATGAACAGAAGGGGTGGGTGGCTTCAATAGTTCATTCATTTCATCAACATTAGTTCATGGGATAGATAGAAGTAGATGCAGCAAGCCAAAAGCGTGGTGGATAGATAAGCTCAGCAGAAAAACTCAACTGGAAATTCAATCTGGAAATTAGAAAGCAATGGCTGATTTCCCCCCACTAGTTTTTTGTTGAGTCGGTGCTACAGTCGTTGGCCGCCTGCCAAACAACATTCGGCCGGTCCGTCTGCCGAAGTCGGGGAACATGGTCTTAGCAAACTGTGGAAATGTTTTGGCCGAAGATTAAACGGGTCGTATCCCGTGGGAGATCCCTCTACGCGAGGTGGACGATTTATGTCGTGCAAACGCGAGAATCAGAAACCGACCAGGAGCAGGAAGGTGAATACTCGTATGTTCGCTCTTTTTATTTCACACTACTGAGGAAAAACGTCTGCCAAATGAGTGGAGAGTTTCCTCGTCGCCAACTCATATCGTTACATCGATCCATATATAGATACGACGGGCTTATATAAATAGAGTGCTTCCCGAAGTACCAAACAAACTTGTGAGCAATTTGACGAGGTAAGTTGGGGTTGAAATAGCATTTCAAGTAAAATTTAGATTTTCACTCTGTCGACGGAATCACTCTTGATCGGTTTGTAGATAACAGAAGTCGTGAAACAACCCTAAGCTGCCGTTAAAACCCCTTCAGGAATACTGAAAAATGGTACCTTGAAACCGAAAAATCATTTGTCAAGGTGTAGCATGACGGTCCGTTGTACAAATTGAGGTCACATTTAACAGGCGTAATAACTCAATCGTACCTGAAGTCGTGAACGTTCTTTGTCAGATAGAGGTTTGTTGTCAAGTCTCTTCGCATAATAAGCCCACCTCCGCTGGTGTACCCCAAGGAAGCGTTCTTGGTTCACTCATTCAACCTAATTTATGTGAAGGACATACCTGTATACATACATGTATACCTTCGAACGACTTTTTTGTGATTTGTTTATTCTACTGAATATTTTGATACACTTTTCATCTAACAATATTTCATCTCATAATAATTAATCTCTGTATAGAGTAGGATTTTCAGCAAAACCTAACCCGTGTTTGCAGCATGATCACTATAGACACTGGGGTTCACTACCACTACACAAAACTATTCCCGCAGTACAATCAAACCAGTGGTTTCTTACGATTAAAACGCCGGAGTTCCAAATCGTTGTTTAGTACGTTGAGCATCTCCGGGTTCTCATAGTTGTGGAGGCGATGTTCGAACATACGCACGTACTTGGCAATAGTTTCATTTTCCGACTCTATCCTCAGATCTCGGTGTAAATCATCATTTCGCATGTACCATGGGGGGGGGGGGGGGTACTATACCCATCCGTATTTTGTCCTGCGAGGTTTGGATCTTTTCAATATTTGACTACTCTGCACACCCCCAGAGTATCCCGTAGGTAAAGGTAGGGCGAAGAACCTGCTTGTAGTACGAGTATATTAGCAGTTTGGTGTGAAGTGAAAGAACGGAATACCTTCCCATTAGCCAATATATGCTTCTGAACTTGATCAACTGAGTTCAGATACCTGCTTCTTCTTCTTCTCGATGTGCTTATTTCAATCTCATAAGTGGACTTTTGTAATTTGTGGGTGGTGGTTTCAACATCTTTTCGAACAGATAGGATTGCCGTGTCATCTGCAAAAGTTGCAACAGTTGGGTCTTCTAGTCAGGGTAGTTCGCGTGTGTACAAAAGTTAAAGTAAATGACCAAGAACACTTCCTTGCGGGACCCCAGCTTTTATGGGCTTCAAGGTAGAGTAATGAACATATTGCTTCTAATGAACTTGAAAGAGAAATTTTGGAGTTCAAAGTGGAAGATTTCGAGAAACACTCAAAAGTCATAACATCTGGTAAGATACACCTCAACTCAAGTACCAAGTTACTTACCAATATTATTATTTCACAATCAGCTACATTATATTGTTCGTGGAGCAGAAAAATTGTTAATGAAGGTTTGAAAAAATTTAATTAAATAAAAAAAAGCAATACTGCAAGTAGGACAAATATTAACACAGGAATCCTCACGTGTGAGAGGAATCCTCACGTCCTCACGGACGATAGAAGGCTGGTGGAGTTTGCACACGTAAGTGAGCTACCTAGACCAACTATCAGATGAAAAGCTATCATGAACAGATCAAATGCAAAATCTCGTCCGTAAGGTTTGAAAGGTTCCACATCCTCGAAGCCCACTTGAAAGCCCGAAGCCCCTCTCTACGAACCGGTATTCTGGTGAATTATCGCGGCTAATCACATACGAAGAGTGCAAACTCTGAAAAATAAGCCCTATTACGCACTCTCTGTGGTTTGTGAGGGGTTCCATCTCACCGTTGGAAATCCATCTCTTCTGTTGTACAAGTCAATAACGAGTTCTACTCGTAATTCAATACTTCGATGACCTTTCACTCCAATACACTCTTCAGAAACATCGTAGGAAATCCACCGGGTCCTCGTACAATGCGACTTTTGTAGGAATAAAAGCTCCCAGGCTGGAACAAAGAACGCTATTGCCATGTGATCAAATGGTTGTGAGTAACATGACATATGACAACTGTTGTTGATTGCATTAACCCTCCTCTCACAAGGCTCCCTTTCTGGACATGAATTGCAAGGTTGTGTCTTATACGACACAGTACCATTATTGTACCCTGAGTGTTATTTTTCGACGCTTTATAGAGGAAAATGAGTTGGGACCCTTTCTCTGAACCTCATGAAGTTTTATTGGTTCTCTAAATCATCAAAATTAGTTCAATAAGCAATAACAATCGCACAATATATTGAGAAATTTATCGAACGAACACGAGCGTACGAGATATGTTGCCATTTACTGGGTAGTTCAGGCACATAAATGTTCAGGCACATACATTTTACTCTAGCATCACATCACTTCATTTTTCGCTTTCTTGAATTGACGGTAGTAATAGGCTGGTCACTCCAAATCGTTGCACCATCTTTACCCAGCACAAAATCCCTGTAATCAATTCCACTAGATTGTAGAATCCAATGTAGAGAAAATTAATTACATTATGAGTTACAGTAAAATAATTAATGTGTCGAAGAAACTGTGAATCCAATACCCTCCCTAACAAACCTATTATCGTTACAGGCTCTACCATTGTTCATAATCTCTTTAAACTTGCATACCGATCTGTGGTCACATTAAAAGCTCTCCATGTGGTCCGATCCGAGATGGGGTACTTCTTATTATAGTGGGGTACTTCTACCGTAAATAGCAAAGGGAATACACCGACCTGATTATTTATTGATTATAAACTCAAAAGTGGCCTTACCGTCGAATCTCCCATAGCCCACGGAGGGAAAGTTGGGATGACGGGACCCCTATAATCTCGTAATAGGAGGTGGACAGGAAGGGAAGGGAGAGGGCGGAAAAGTTGAGACTTAGCAATTCTCCGCTTCGCCGAGCGTGTGATTACCTCATTTAGGAAATTTATTTAAGCCTTTTTACCTGAAAGTTGAAGGTTTTTCCCTATTCTTTGTCGCCTTTGTGGTGAATCTTTTACGGGCTTGTAAACTGATGCTAGTTATGAACTTATAATCTTTTAACCGCCCCAACTTAATGATGCATACGTGATATTCGTCGCGCCTCCAAGAAGACAGAAGTGATCGACCTCAACAGAATAAATGATTATTTGAACAGGCGGATCACAATGTATTTGACTTTCATGTCCCAACCTTTAATAAGTCAGTCTTATACGGTAAATCTATTGATATCGTTAAAAAGTTGCATCAAATCAGGAAAAGGTTGTAAAAATTCGACTTGATGTTCACTCGACGAAGAGTTCAGAATCTGTTCTCACTCAGAAAACGTGGCAACAATAATTTAGATGGCCTATTATTTATTTATACTAATTATGAATTAAATAATTCTATGAAATTATAAATGAGGTATGTATTGAGAAGTCATTTGTATTCGTATGAGAGGTTTTTACTTTCACCTCCCTTGGTCGACATTAATTTATAACAAAAAGTACCGACCAACAAAATTTTGTAATTTTGTACAGACCAAAAAGGAGGTAATTTCGAATATTTACTATTCGAAATTACTTCCTTTTTATGTTTTCCACGAAAATTATCTCAGAACAGAAACTCGATTTCACAAAGCCATGTGTTGCAGTAGATAAGAGAATTCTGCAAAATTTAATTCTTAAAAAAGAATTAAATTTAATTATTGACACAACGGTTTATTATCTTCTTAGTGTATATCAATCACTCTTCTGTCCAGATCACTAAATGGTAGATTCATTATTAGTCATTTTTAGTGATTAATAATAATTACTATGATTTATTAGGTATTAAATATTATCAATTATTTTTAATAATTAATTAATAACAATAATTGATAATATGTAATACCTAATAAATCATAGTAAATTAACTCGATATAACTAGAGTTAATTAACTCGAAATCTCAAAATCATTCTGTTATAGATTCACTCAAAGTCATTCTGCTGTTCTAGATAGCTTGAGATAGCTTGTTTGACCGGAGCTTGGTACGGAGCTTTGAACGAACGGCTGTTCGTCAATAATAAGGGCTCAAAGGTGGAGCAGATCGAAAGTCGTCAACACGAGGTCTAATCAAGCGGCAGCCTGAGTACCCAACAGGCTGCCGCATGATTGCACTTTACATTGACGACTTTCGATCTGCTCCACCTTTGAAAATTATAAATGGACCAAAAAAGAACTACCTACACCGTTCAATATGCATTTTTCGAGGTATGGCGTGGGATTCGTGGTCCGAACCCGTAAACCAAAGTTCGTAATTTCATCACAACGCTAACTGGGCAAAGGGCCGCGGACGGACGGATTTGCTGAATCTACGTATCTTGAAACGCAAACCGACAAATTTTGAGGTTTTTTGGAGTTAAATTTAGGTTTTTTCCTTGGTCGATTCCAAATGGTTCATTATTGTAGATAATAAACCAAAATAGGCCAGAAGTTCCACCAAATGATTTGCGTTCATGTTGACGAATTTTCAGCCCTCATTGTGAGCTTGTACGAGTTGTCTTGAAAATTCTATTGAAATGTGAATATGAAGCTGTACCATTTCATCTGAAATTTCCGAGATATGACGTTATGAACTTTTCAACCCCTGTTTTTCTCCCCTCCCTATTGACTGAGGGCTATGAAAAGTTTCAAGAATCATCCTTGGCTTGGTCCGAGTTTGCATCCCGAATATTTAGGACAACGTGCGTGAGCAAAATATAACCGAGTCTTAAAACCGCACTTCAGTGTCTCAATCGTAACAACTGAGCAAAAAACTTTCTTCAGATCATTCTACCATTTCATATCTCAACCGATTATTCAACATCGTGCTCCAGGTGAAGATAGTTCAAACAACCCAACTCAAAGGGGGAAAGTCAACACACGGAAAGGTATTAAAAATGAACGCCTTTCCGAACATACATAAAAGAAGGAAAAGCATCGACGGTCTAACTTGGTTTCACTCCATGACACCACTACGTTTCTTCTTCGTAGAAGGTTAAATTTAGGTTTTTTTCTTGGTCGATTCCAAATGGTTCATTATTGTAGGTAATAAACCAAAATAGGCCGGAAGTTCCACTAAATGATTTGCGTTCATGTTGACGAATTTTCAGCCCTCATTGTGAGCTTGTACGAGTTGTCTAGAAAATTCTATTGAAATGTGGATATGAAGCTGTACCATTTCATCTGAAATTTCCGAGACATGACGTTATGAACTTTTCAACCCCTGTTTTTCTCCCCTCCCTATTGACCGAGGGCTATGGAAAGTTTCAAGAATCATCCTTGGCCTGGTATGAGCCTGTATCCCGAATATTTAGGACAACGTGCGTGAGCAAAATATAACCGAGTCTTAAAACCGCACTTCAGTGTCTCAATCGTAACAACTGAGCAAAAAACTTTCTTCAGATCATTCTACCATTTCATATCTCAACCGATTATTCAACATCGTGCTCCAGGTGAAGATAGTTCAAACAACCCAACTCAAAGGGGGAAAGTCAACACACGGAAAGGTATTAAAAATGAACGCCTTTCCGAACATACATAAAAGAAGGAAAAGCATCGACGGTCTAACTTGGTTTCACTCCATGACACCACTACGTTTCTTCTTCGTAGAAGGTTAGTCTATCGCATTCACGATTCGCCGCTCCGTTGCCTTTGGGTTTCTGAAAAAATATTCCTTTATAACAAATTCCAAACAAAGAAGACTCGAGTAATATTTTTGTAATTCTTTTGTCAAGTTGGCTGACTTATGGCTGTTGCTCTCCCTGGAGATCAATTTCAATGACGATTCTCAAGAAAAATATACGAAATACATTGAATTCTCATGAACAATAACTAAGTTAGGTCTGATTCAACTACAACGTTCTCATGATTGTTACATACACTTATGACTGCGGTGAGTATCAACGTTTATAAAATTATGATAGATTCTGAATTACACAAGGATTTTTACATGGTTCGTTTATCATTCGGAGATGATGAGTTCCATTTGACTATAGTCAGCTTTATTGCCGTTATCTAAGAGCGGAGTTGTACTAAAAAAAACTCACTGAAGGGTACAAGTAAATGGAGCTTCAGTTCGGGATGAAGAACCGTTTAGAAGTTTTAGGCGAAGGAATTTGGGCGGAAAATCCTTTGTAAAATACGAGAACCCACCATTATTTTAGAACCCACCGGACCAATAAACCGTCCCCTCTCCACAGTTTAAGATGAGAATCGAGATGAACAGGGAAAACGGAAAAGGACTCAACAGTAATCATTGTCATGTTGATAAGTTTGTTTGTTTCCACGGTTAGCCATTTGATCTCAATGAACTACGTTATGGGACCAACTCAATTGTCCAACTTGATGTCGAATACGCGACAAAAGGAATTACCGCTCTCATCTCCGGAGTTTGTCGCAGGGGAATGAGGGAGAGGCGGGAGAGAGGGATAGGAACTATTGGATTAGCCATCCTCGTGCTAATTGTCATGTCAGCGATGGAATGAACCTCTAAGATCTCTTCTTCGTTCCCTTCTACCCCAAAGCCGTATCCAAATTCTAATCGAGTCCCCTCAGTGAATACAGGATTTCGCTTATATTCAAATTGTCGAGAGAGCGTGTTATAGATTGAGAGGAAACTGAGTGGGGAGATTGTTTTGGAAGGAATCAATTTTCGTTCCGTTTTGACTTAATTCGATTGCAGTGGCTCTTTGGGCGTTGGAAACTCTGACTAGCTTTGTCGCGAAGTTTGGCTGTTATCCATCGGACAAATATTAACTATTATAAACTGTGTGTGCCGTACAGCTCTCAATAATGCACGCAAGTTCCATCGAATGGCATCATTATTTATAATTATTTAAGAATGACCCTATGATGAAATTCATATTCGTCATGGGGTGGGGTGTGGGGTATCCCCCCTGCTTTTTCGATTTGGAAAATTTCGGGCCGTGAAGATAGAAACAAATAATAGTTAAAAAATAAAAAAATAAATAAAAAAAAAGAGATGAGAGAGGGAGAGAGAATAAGAAAGGTTGAAGGTTGGGATGTCAGACATTTTTGACAATACACGATTGGAAACACACAACCCTATTCGTCCTGCTGTGCTCGTAATATATAAGAGATCAAAATTTAATAATACTAAACTGTATGGCATTGTAATATTATACCATAAAAGTACAATGTACTCTTATTTGTTTTCGTTTAAAAACGTCCACTCGTTTTACCAACATTCCTTCATCTCTTTCTCTTTTTCACAACATTCATTATTCCCTGACTTAATTTTAACCATATTACTCTTCCGTTGAGGAGGGAAAAGGTCTACTCTGGAATCCCCTACAGTCGCTGTCTGGAGGTTGTTTCACAATTTACTGAGCATGCTCTCAGTTTCCAGGACCTTTCCCTCTAATTAATAATTCACTGTATACCTGCCCTCATTTTACTCGACGCCTACAATTTTTCTCTTCCATCTTATTATAATACATCTCAAAAAAAGTTTCGGTTTTACTTTGGACAAGCTTTTATTTATTAATGAAATACGAATTATTGAAGTGATTCCTTCATATTTTATTTATGCCGTTCCAAGACGAAAAGAAAAAATATTACCGCCGTGTACAGATCTTCTAGATGATTAAAGAATGATCTCATAACTCATTATTTCGTATAGCAGTGGAAAATACAATAATATTGTTCACAAAACAGTGATCTATAAAGAAGTTTGATGTATATGAAGCTTTTACAGCATTTACCTCAGCAAAAGAGGCAGATCTAAGAAAAGGCTCAAGTGCACGAAAAATATCCATGAGTTATTTTAGAATTATTATTATTATTATTATTTTTTTAGAATTATTATTTAGAATGATTATTTAGAATTATTAACTTGTATACCTCATTTCAATTTGCTGTATTTTTTCGTTTGAGTTCGACAAATCATGTTATTTTGAACTTTGGAAAACAGAAACTACTTAGCAAAAGTACGTCTTCTGTTCATCTAGATCAGCGCCTTAACTGAGGATCATAGTGATTAAATTTACGAGAAAATGATACGAGCGTAATACTAGCATAATAGATCAAAAGCGAATTTAGCTTTATTCGAGTATTGTTGGTTTGAAAAACCAGCATATGAACAAGCAGCCGTTATGGTAAACAGAAATTGATGAGTACGTATGCTCGCTGATACCTACTCGTGTATGCGCTCCATTCGTTTTTTTATTTATTTATTTTATTTATTTATTTATTTTTTTTTTTTGAAGATGAAATGTCAGGATTTTCTGAATTTACCTTTCCTCCATACTGCCCTGTTAAATAAAAACGCCTCAAGTCCAATGTTTGCGATAATGGGGTTTTTACGGAACCCCCCTATTTTTAACCTGGCCTTTTCGAAAGGTGAAATCCAAATTTGAAAATTCGAGCTAGAAGTGGGAGAAATTCTGACCATAAACATACGAAAATTGGTCAATGCTAGGGTAAAACGCCACAACGACACGCTGTTAAGGTAAAACGCCTCAAATCTTGGATGAGAGTGTAGGAAAGTTGTCAATGACCTGCTCCTTGTTTTCACACATTTTGTCTTGATAAGTCCACACCTCATGTGTTTGATAGCACTTTGCGCATTCTGTCGAATCACACTTGAACTTGATGGTACGTAATATCAGTTATATCGAAAAGTAAAGATGCAGAGAAAAAATAATCGCTTCAAGAGTGGGATGCCGCCTTTGAAGTTTTGGGTAAGCGAGCAACAAGTGGTTCCTCCTAGCCAACCTTTGAAAAGTTAATTTCGGGCTCCGGCGTTTTCCCAAAAGGAAGAGATCCGCTGGAAACGAATAATCTTTCTTGCTCTTATTACCTCTTCCCTTATCCGATCCGGTTCAAGCGGAAAGGGTAAATATTTCATGTCGAAGCTTTCACGCGAGATTAATTTCCAGTGAACCCAGTGTCGCTCGCCCTACAACAAGGAGCTCAACCGACCATTAATGTTATTTTCTAGTCACTTGGTTCGAAATACTTGTTTGCTACAGAACGGCCGAGACAAAAATGCGTATCTTGAATAGATTTTCTAGTTTGGGAAGTCTTAACTCGTATACACCTATTCATAAACACACTTAAAGGGTTACTGTTCATAGATGTCTCCACAGACGCGTTACCAATCTTCGTTATACAAGAATAGTGGGAAATGGAGTTTCGTTTTGGGAACAATCATTCAAACAATTCAAACAACCCCAACCAATTCAGACTCCCTCTTGCTGGCAATTCCTTCTGCTATTAAAATTTAATATTTAATATTGTAAAAAAGAAAAAAAAACAAAAGGAATAGGTAAGTATTTTAATGTTTTCTCCAATCTAGTTTTTTCTCTATGGAAATGGACTGTATTTCGAACTCACAGTAGTTTTTATCGACCTTAACATGTAGTAGTCACCTATTAATAATAGAGAACCGTTTTTAACGGGTGACTTACATTATAGAATTTAGTTAGATCTAACTCCAATCTCTGACCTGAGTTGTTTCTTATAAGCTGCCCCAAGTTGAGCCTAATTGCCGCCTCAGCCAGCCACTAATCAGCATCTCCAATCTCGATAACAACACCTTCCCTGAGTTTTTTCTTCACGTTACTCTTACAACAGGCTTGGGATGGCCATCGGTAGCCAACACATCGATATTTCAATATTCGATAGTATCGGGGGTAAGGTACCGATGACGATATTTATCGTATAGCTCAGTATCGATAATTTTTGCAACCAATATATCCATCAAAAATATCGATATTTACTAAAATAGTGGTTGGAAGAAACATTCAATTATAAAACTATGTAAATAGGTAAATAAGCCCAACTGTAATGTCACTTTTTGGACGTTGAGTTTTCGGCTATAGTTTCCATAGGCTATAGTTTCCTACCTGTTTAACATAAGTATGTTTATGACACAGACACCTACGCTCACCCTTATCAACACACAATGGGTTCCCCTTCTTCTTCTTCATTGCATTTTCCTGTCCAGGCCTGTCCATGATGGAATTGTGACATTTAGTGAAATTTACTCACGGAGGTTAGAACGTCCATGGAACTAGTAGAAAGCTCTACTAGTTCACCCACAACACTAAAACTCAGATTTTTTCATTCGACTCAAGAATTTTGGAAATGTTTAATAAACCTATCGGATTAAAAAAACAAAATATATATCGTCAGAATCTATCGATGGAAACTATAATATAGTTTCCATATTATTTCGATACTATCGACTATCGATGGCCATTCCCACAACATGCGTCACTTCACTTTAGGATGCCATAAGATCAATAATTGATTAATAAATTATTAATCAATTAATAAATTATTATTATCATTAAATAATAAATTATAAATAAATAATAAATTGTTATTATTATTAAATTATTATTATTTGATTAATAAATTAATAAACTATTTGCATCATAGTGAAAATCTAAAAGATCGGGTAAGTAATGAACACACTCAACTCCCCACTTCAGGCCTTGTAATAACCACAATTTCAATTTGATTTTTCACATTTTCAGATTTTCACATTCTATTATGTATTTCAACATTTTTCTCCCACCATATCAATATTTTTGGAGACTCATGTTCCATATTGAATAGTTAGAGGTTGTACACATTAAATTCTATGTCACCTCGTGAAGCTCAAAAGCGAGCACCTCATGTATAAAGGCTTCAATGATAATTATCAATTTAAGCCTTTGATACATGAGGTGCTTGAGATACTCACATTGCTCTTCCCCAACATCATGTAGTATGAGAAATCAACTACTTTGAACATTATTTTCATATCACCTGCAATGTGTCTATTCGTGTAGTACATCTAACATCTGTATCCAAATCACTTTGTATCCACCTCATTAATTTTGCTGCAATGACACAGAAATACAAATGAAAGTTCCTCAGAATGAAAAGAGATCTTTATCCCACAACGGGCAGAGGCATTCGTTTGAAAATTCGCAAAATGATGACAACTGCGGGCTTAGGTGGGCAGGTTGTAAAAAGAGGCGGCCCGCGTAAGGGAAGCCCGATTTAAGCCCTAAACCCCGGAGGCATTTCTTTTATTTCAACTGAAAAACTGGAGGATAAAAACACAACACAGCAGCGAAAAAGGGCGTTAGTAGGCGTGGTAGGGCTCCAGGGCACGCTCAATACCCCTTTCAGATGGCTTGTCTTGAAAGGGATAATGTATTATGCACGAGAGAAACAAAACAGCCTGATGTTTTTATTCAAATGGCAAAAGAAAATAAATACGCGCTCCATTACGATATCGGGATGACGTGATTTCTGTCTCCTAATTCCATAATCAAGCTTTGTACTTACCAGGGAATTTCTGCCTGCCCGCCAAAATCTTCAGATTTTACGTACGTTTCAAGGAACCCAACAATATAAGCAATCATACATCATTAATGAACGAATTTCTTATGTAACAGAATCTCCCTGTTACGCTCCCTTAATTATTCACAGTTTTATACCATACGAATTCAAAACTTTACTATTTAATTGCACTCTGAACATCTTCATTCCCTCCTTGGCCTTTTATTATTGATTGACGGAATTATTTCTTATGTTGTATTTAGTGTGTAGCCAACCATGTATAAACACCTAAGTAATTTAATATTATTATGGTTGTGGCAAGTTGGTAAAATCTAGTGTGAGATTCACAATGGTCTAAAATGGATTTTATTGAGAACATTTTAAAAATTCGATTTTTGAGATTTTATAAGCTATTGATCATATTATGATTCGAGGCGTGTTCATCGAATTGAATTGAATGAAATTCGATACGCGAGAATGAGGTTGAAAAACGGTAATTAAGTGATTGCCACTGGTAAATAATTAAATTTATCCAATATAAGATTTTATGAGGTTCAACAAACTCAAACAATTTCAAGCAGTGTCGAACCCATGACCAGTCGATTGGCGACGGCATGGTTGAGCGCTCTCTACGCTTGTATGTATGTATACTACTCGTACATTGTAGGTATACCGCTTACCTTCCTGCCTTCCCCAGGTGGATAAACTACTAAGGGGATAACCCATAACAGGTTCTTCGCTTCCTCACTG
Organism: Stenodema calcarata; assembly: GCA_963920205.1. Classification (NCBI taxonomy): domain Eukaryota; kingdom Metazoa; phylum Arthropoda; class Insecta; order Hemiptera; family Miridae; genus Stenodema; species Stenodema calcarata. Next base: position 24,908,641 of record OY986056.1, on the reverse strand, counting down.
TGTCGGTAAATTTTATTGACTAGATCTTGCGGAGGTTGGAAACTCTAGAGCCATTTCATTGGAAACTCAGTGGCTGTGTCGAAAGACGCTTGAAGCACTCCCCGACATTCCAGTGGGTGTCACATCTCACAAGGGCTTGAAGAGGGTTAGGTAATTATTAAGGGAAGAGGAGCCACTAGAGTGGGGAACCTTAGATAACCGAGTTAGTTAAACTTGAACCATTCTGGATTGTAGTATCGTGTTGTCGTTGACAAAAACAGGTTTGTTTGAGACCGCGTTGGCGGTTTGAGGAGGGTCTTCAGACGGGATCATCGTTGAATCAATGTATCAGAGACCTCGAAGCTTGGAATGTTAGACGAATGTAGCTTCCAGGATGGCAAATTCACTCAATGGAAACCTTGAATTACAATCTGAAACGGTAATCATTGAATTTAGGGCAATGAAAGAAAACCAGAAAATGTAAACCTCTCTTCATTCATTAGGATAATGTTACTTGATATGTGTGTGAAGAAGGAAACTCTGTTTGAGAATTCTGGGTGAAAATAGCACCAATGAATATGCACAACTATATATTTCTGAATCTCTGATAGGTTCCTCTTGTTCATACCCACTCCTATATTGCTGCCATGCATGTCTCCAAACCCGTTTGAGTCATTGCAATAATTTTGTTTGTCAATATACCACTCAGTGAGAGTTCCAAGTAGTCCTTGATTACTCAACGTTGTATTCCAAACCTCTCATAAACATTTCATAATTTATAGAATGACGGTGGCACAATGACAGTGTTCCCCAGCCACAGTCAACAAACCAATGTGTGAACTAAATTACCGTATCACGTTGTTTGCTAATTAGGAAGAATAGGGGGGATGTTTCAGTAGTCAAGGAATGGCCTTATATGGCAGATTGTTTATCGAGAAGATTCAATAGGTTGTGGTGAGGGCGGAAGGTGAACTAACAAAGGTCCCTGTCAACATGAAGACCTCTCTGGAGACGACCCCCCTCATACTGACTGTAGGCTGAAGGGCACAATTACCTATGGACAAAGGGCACCTGCTATCTATCTTTAATAAGGACCAAGCCGTGCTTCTGTATTGGCGGGTCCTAACTTGCCTTTAGCTTCCACAGTCGGGGAGTCCAGTTGCACAGGGGTTGTCATCCGACGTTGTGCTGGCCAATTCAACCCGTTTCCTGGATTTCCGGCAACGTTAAAGCGTCCCTTCGGATGACATTCGCATGGAATCCTCTTTGAATGACAGGAATCGCTAATGAGGGTATCAGGGTATCTGGAAAATGTTTTTGATGTCCAAAGTACATTTCAATCCAGGAATTCCGAATTGTAGTGATTGACAATAAGAACGTTCTTTACAGGCCGTATCAATTGAACATTGACAAGGAAGTAACGCTATAGTAAAGTAGGTACCTACCACTAGATTCAGGACGTGTGAGTAAAAATTGGAAAAACTCCCCTCACTCAAAATTTGAGTGTTCACGTTTCAAGAGACGTAGATTCAGAATAAGATAACAATGAATATCAATAATTTACACTACTTGATAATAATTATCAATAATAAATGATAATTCATAATAAGAATTAATCTATCAAAATGTAATCTAAACAGAAGGGTGATCTGTACAAAGAAGATATTAAACCGTTGTGTCAAGAATTTGCAGAGTTTTTAGATTTTCTTCTTTCTTGAGATTCTAAAAGGAAGACCTCGCTTGTGTATGCGTCTTTTGTATGCTTTTGAATACCTACCTATGGATTTTAAATCAATTTTTTTAGGACCTCCAAGTTCATTTATATCTACCACTGAGTTGCCATTCTTGAAAATTATATTCTTATATTCTTGGACGCCTATAATAATTCATTACAAGGACGCGGAGTATTTGGACGATGTACCTACCTAATTCTGTATCTGGACTCTAACAAATCAATGCTTGCTTTTCGTCCATAATATCTCTAACATTTTTCGGTGTCAATCAGGGACTCCACCGATCAACCGCTCCGAAATCCGAACAGGAACGAATCGATACGGTAATTACTGTCGGGGACTACAACGGGAGTCATCTCCCGAATAATTGCTACGGGAAGGGCGGTCGGGGAGATGGTCGGATTAGCAGGGCTAATCATCAGAGCAGAGATGCGTTGGTTGGGCAGTCGTAGTCACTGAAGTAGCCATGTAGCGACAAATCCCACTATGACGCTACACGCGTCCTTAACATGAGCCCCCCCCGTCTCGGTGCGACTCATTTGCCCCTAATCCCATGGCCGTATCCACTGATTCGAAAACCAGGAGGCAAATCCAGCCACCACTAAATTACTGGCAGATACCCTCGTGAGTCGTGTGCGCAGTTTGTGTAGCTGTCAACACGAGAGAAAAAAAACCTGTTAGAATTTTGGTCCAATCAACAGTGAAAAGCTTGAGTGCCCTATAGTATTTCCATGGGTAGAGGATAATATCCTCTATCCATGAGAAGCCGTATGTTATGATGCCTTGAATATGAATGTAACCTTGGTTCACCTTAATGCCATTTGATGACAACCAGGTTTGGGTATGGTACTTTCCGTTTCCGAACAATGCAAAAACTGAATTATTTCTCATTTTACACAAATTCCGCTACATGGGATGCAACACAAAATTCAACTCACAATATGAATGTATTCAATGCAGTAAGTATATGCATTTATTATTGATCGGCCATATGTGTCGTACGTCGTACGGCTTAACAAAAAAAACTTCCTATGTCGCAAAAGCCAATTCTTCCAACAGAAATAACTCAAGCGGAAATAACATTCTGACGCGGATGAAAAATATTAGTTGAGAAACGTTCCTCCCAGGTACAGTACATCTTGAGTTGTGCAGTAAAAGAAGAATGGCGGTGAATGAGATATGAGCTTCGTCGGAAGAGGGAGACGATGGAGAAGGGAATGGCGTGACGCCTCATACGGGGAAAACGGAACAAATCACTCCGTGTTCTGATTTATTCCATTGGATCTATCAAATTCGACGGAAAGGTGATGATAAATTATTTTTGTGAGGGTGAAGATCGAAAATTTGACGCGACGTTCAGGCAGGTGGATTATGGTAGCTATTGATCCAGTTCGTGGAAAGTTTCGTTCTGTATTTATTTAGGGTTTGAAGTGATATATTTTAAAATCTATTAAGTACCATCGGACCTATGTACTGGACCCATCTTAAGAACCATCGGACCATGCCAAAATGGGATGAATTATACTGTAATCACTAATTTAAGATAATATATTAGGCACCAATAGAATTCTGGGCAGAGCCATGTAAATCGTGGAGTAACGCGTATCTGGGTTTTGTTTCCCTCTTCTCTTCCATTTTTTAAAATTTGATTCGGCAGCTTCCTACAAACCACCAATTAATCATTTTTTTGTGTTTCCTGAAGCTAAAACGTCTAAACCTGAGAGAAACATTAAAATATTCAACAAATAATGAACGTGGGTAGGCGGAACCATGTTCTTTGTCTATGGGGAGAAAATTAACACCGTGCACTCATACGAATATACTAACGATGTAATTCCCACCTATCCGTCCATTACTGTATGTAGTCACCATAACTTCGATACCGTCGGCTAATGGAGTATCACTGTACAAGCCGGTAAATCCACCCCGCTCCGCCATCAACGCGACAGATATCCGTTCGCAAATCCGCTCGTTCTCGGGAGGGCTGGTGGTTCGGCCCCGAGCGAACTCTTGGGTCACGTGAATGGATCATAACAGTTCCTATTTGAACCTAATATTATCCATCATCAAGGCACTGTTCAAACATTATAATATAATGTTTGAGCAGTGTCTTGATGATGGATAATATTAGGTTCAAATTGGAACTGTTATGATATTACAATATTTGATTCAACACGTACTTCGTGGATATTGGACATAGTCCCCACATAATATTATAATAACATTATAATATAATGTTTGAGCAGTGTCTTGATGATGGATAATATTAGGTTCAAATTGGAACTGTTATGATATTACAATATTTGATTCAACACGTACTTCGTGGATATTGGACATAGTCCCCTTTGCTCGGCTTCATTAACGAACCTAATCACTGAGGAAAATTCAGTGAATCAGTCATTCAGCTGTCCACTGCTTCAACTTCTAGCAGTGTACTCTTTTTCTTCTGTTTACTACCAGGATACAACTTTCGCTTGGGTGGATGGAATTCGATTCATTAACCCAAGATGATACCTAAATTTGACAAAAGGTAGCAAGACATGTGGGTTTCTACGTCAGGTTGATTATCAGCCCGGTGGAAACCAAAGCCGCAACAATGTTTCACTCTTTTGACTACTCACAATTTTCTTTTAGTTCGATCTTGGAAACTCTCCCTTGTATTGCTGTATCAACCCCATTTCCTAGATTTATCGACACGATTCAAAAAATCCCTCCACTGCTCGAAACTCTCAATTTCTAGTTGTGTATTCATGGCAGGGGGTCCCTGGGGTTTCAAAGCAGTTTCAACAGCTTACATCCCTCCTGTGGAACTGAAGTCAACCTGTTCTCTGCCTAGTCCCTCTTTCCCTCCTGCAATCCTCGTCACCTCTCTTCTTTTGAATTATGCAAAACCTCCCTTCTTTTGTCCGACCATCAGATCTCTCTGGCTAGACTTGATCCTATCCACCACTGAAGTATTCATGGTATTTTACTCGCGGAGAATCCCTAATATTCTGGAGTTTGTTGTAAAGAAACCCCACGCTGCCAGGCATCATACAAGATGCGTATCCTGAACGTATTAAGACTACACCATCAAGATGATAAGGATCTACTTGGATTGAATAGGAACTCAAAGTCCAAATTAAATCATGTATGCTAGGTAGTTGCTTTGAATGGATAGTACCTAGGTACTCAGGGAAAATTCATCGATTGAAAGTTCAAAAAGGATCTTTCATAAATGTGCTATACTCGTATAGTATGAGTGATATTCGTGGAAAAAAGGAAAAATCACCCTAGTGAAGCTGATCCGCGGCTTGCTCTTGTTGAATTGTGAAGGCTGAAGTTTTCCATCAGACCTAGTCCGATCTCCAATACTAACCAGTTTGTTTGACCGGAGTTCAGTGGAGCGGAAGCGCTCAAGTCAAGAGCTCGAGGGGTCTATGTGGTCTGCGATGAGAGTACTTGGACCTTCGCAGTTTAAAAAACATTGATCTTGTGGAATCTCTGGTGATGCACCACTCGGAATATTTTACCAACTCGATAGCGAGGATCATTACCCAGATGTGCAGAATATCCCTCAAGCAATTCAAAATGCGCAATTACAATTGGGTTGTTTCCACCCAAAATCGACAGTTTGTTGAAAATTAGCGCATTTGAGTCCCATTGTCCGTTTATCTGTACCATATGGCTGTAATATCATAGTAGGTATCAAATATTCGAATTGATTTCAAAGTGTACTTTTGATTCTTATTGGAAACCTCATTCTACCAAATAGTCCTTATTGTGGCGCCCTGGTTTGGTTCACTCGAAGAAGGCGATCGAGGAAGGAAGGCATAAGATTGAACAACTAAAGCCGAGCCCAGACGTTAAGCAAACAAACTGCCGCCCCCAGCCTGCACCTAGAACAAATATCACGATCTAATGAAAACTACTAACTCTTCAATTCTAAAGAGAAACTTATCCATCCCTCCCAAACTTACAACGTCTTGTACAAATAAGCCAACAATTTAGTAATTGGACGGGATTTCCTTCTTTATCCTTTCACCCAATCACCCGCCCAGTGAAGCTCCACTGCCTTGTTTCCTCGGCGGTCGTGTCTACTCATTCATAATTTATTTAACCACTTGGATGCCATAGCCGCCCTTCAATGAGTTCTACGGCCTTTTACGAGTTGATGTTGTTTCTTGAGACTACTTAAGAATATTAAGCTGTTAGGAAATTGTAGCATATCGACGGTGTCAGAGCAACACACCCTATCATCATTTTGGCCACTTGTCAGCAGAGCCAAAACTCTGGTTGACAATGATTTTCTCGTACACGTGGAGTCTTTCTGAACATTCGCATAGCGTTTTTGTTATGAATGATCGATATTCACGACCAGATACACAAGCTGTTCCTGCCGGAAAATCTGTATTCTCGTTGTGGATAGGGAATATTGCCCTCATCGTGGTGATAGGGTGTGTTATTTGAAATGCCACTTGCACACCACCTGTTAAGGTTTTGCTGGAACCGCGAATTTCATTGAATCCGCCGCGCGTAGACTTTCCAACAATTTGCAAAACTCTTTTTCGACCAAAATGACGATAGGGTGTGTTGCTCTGACACCGTCGATGTGGCTATATCAAGTTGGATGACCACATTGTGAGTATTGCATTTGTTAGGTAAGATACAGGAAAAAAATGTTTGTTTCCTAGATTTTTGTAATTTGGAGGAGTAAATAACTTCAGAATAACGTTTAGGGGTGGCGCATGTAGTAGGTAACGACTGGGTGAATAATGTAGCTTGCCGAAATTGCTGAAGAGGCGAACATGAGAGGGGATGGGCGGAACATAGAACTAAGAAACTGTACCTAATTGGGTGGAAATCAATAGTTGAGGGAGAACGGCAAGGTGCATGTCGCGCACTGGGAAACTTCGTAGTTGCAGGAAAGACAGGGAGTAGGGGAGGTTAGACAAGGTGAGCAGTCCTACCACTGGAGAGAAAGAGCATTAATGAAACCGTTCACGGAATCTGGAGAAAAGGCCCGGCAGGATTAAAGTAAATCAAGACTTATTGGTTTCCAAGTAAAAAGTTAAGTTTGGAGGGGTATTGTTTGGTGAGAGGGTTGTTGGGGGTCGGAGCTACGCGGAAGTACAGGAGAAGGGAGAATCTAATGGGTTTAATATCATTGTAAGTTGATCCTATGAACGTGGTGTGACTTCTGAACACGGCTGGTAGGCCTTCAGCCACACCCTCCCCTGCCTTCAAGGACCGAATTTAAATGATCCATTAACTAGGGTGCAAGAGGTGGGTATGACTGGGGGCGAGGTGCTTCGGAGATGCCGCAAGGTATTAATCCAGCATCTTGAAGCAATTAAGGGATGCTCTCCGTCCTCCCTCTCCCAAGTCATCATCTTGGAAGTAAATGTGCGCATCGTACATCTTCGAAATTACCAACACTCCAAGTTTATCAAGCCTGTTTAGGACAAGTAAAAACAGTGTAGTAGTCCCATTTAAACAAGCACGAGGATCATAAATTCCGCGTTACACAGCTCAAGAATGACGGGAAATAAACAACTGCAAACACTATCAAAGCATGTTACATCTCATATTTTAGTCATTCAATTCCCCAAAACTTTTATTCTATAAGAATTGAACTGATTCACCTATTAACCTTCCGGTAGCCACATGGCAGCAATGAGTGCTGCCCAAACAGTGTTTCTGTGATAAATGGGAGTAGTATTTTTGAAACGGCTAGGGAGGTTTAATACCTGCAGTTTGCCATACTGATAACACAATCTACGTGCCCTATATCGTTTTCCTCCTTTGTAGCAGTCACCACTCAAGGTCGAATTTGTAGACACCGGTTTGGCAGTACGCAGTGCTGCAAGCGCCCGCTCATGTAAGTATTTTTGCTGTTTGCATATCGGTGTGGGTTATTGTAAAATACGTTACTACGGGTATCTTTGGAGCTATATAAGTATAGTTCGGCTTATATGTTCATCATAAATTATTAAGTCGAAGTAGATTACACGTTTTTACACATGCAATTAACAGAATTCTATAAGTATGTGATTTTAGTTACCTACGTATTCAATTCTATCATTTTCAAATTAGCAGTGTAAAGCTAATAATATTATTAGGTATAATAATAATTACATAATTATAATATTATTATTCCTAGGTATCTAGCTGTGTTATCACACTCGTAATTGTTATCGTTAGCTATTACTATTGTTCCTCAATATTGCATGTTAAGGGCAGAGCTGTATTATCCTGAAGAGAAGATATATCTATATAGTTTATAAAGTGTTCGAAATATAAATATATCATTCAGGTTGATAAAGAGGTTTGTCCCTAATGATTTTACCTCCATTCACTGGAAAACTGTGCTGATTTAGAGGCAAAAAATTGTCAGGAGGCAGCACCCAGTGGTGCTACGCGCCTGCTTGTGTGAGTTTCAAAGACGCGTTCGCCTTTACTTTTTCTTTTGTTAAGTAGAATACATTAATTGTAATAAGGATTACATTATAGTTTTGAGTTATATTTCAAGGTATTACAATTTTAAGAAAAAGCTTTCCAGAAATGTTTAGGGTGGTATAATAAATTACAAGATCGATAATTAATATTTCGGTAACAAGCGTATAACTTAGCGTATCTGATCATAGCAAGCGTAAAATTAAGGTTTAATTAATTCGTGTCATGGAGTACATGGACGATACAGTATGCGAACGACATCAGTTGCAATAAATCTTCGGTTCCCTGAAAATGATACGTCGTAATATGACGGGATCCTCTTTCCACATTTTCTCTCAGTCTCCTCACCACGTGGTCCCCATGATTTTTCTCCTGATCATGTGACGCTAAGAAAATTCTAATCACTACACGGCAGCCACACGTGCTCAATTGGGATTCAGGATAGGAAGTAAACTTAATTACCGGCACGGGGGCCCTTCATTGATCCAAGTGGAATTTATTAATTATACACCATGTGGGGACCTCAGGGGGCCAGGCACTGCGGCTCGCATAGCAATGTCTTTCTACCCCTCTCCCGGTTATCGGGTTCATCTGCCCCCTAGAAAAACCGTAGCATTTCCTTGGAATGATACCAACAGGTGACAAGTTCTGAAAAAATCGGAAGGGCGATGTTCATTCGACCACACAGCAACTCCCCTTTATGATCCCCTCTATTACAATCTCTATTTTGATTTTTCCCTATTAACCCGCCAGTGAACTTACCTACTCACCAAATCTCAAAAAAAAAAATCACAAAAAAGTTTCAAAATACCTGTAATTACCCAAAAAGTAGTTGATGATATAGGTACTACCTTGTTCAACAAATTGAACAAAATAGGTATTCAAGAGTTAGGGAGCACACTCACGAATGATGTCAAGTCATTAGGCCCTAAATATTGAAACACAAGGAGCATTACAAAGTGCAAAATAAGTAAATATATTTAACACTCCTGCCTCTGTGAATTTGTGTACAGAATCAGCAGTCATTCAGGAGACAAATTAACAGAGACAGGAGATCCCATTCCATTACGATATTTCGTGGCCATTCCATCATTTGTCGCTAAAATCAATTCCATTTGTCAAACGTTAAAAAATCGGAATGTCGCTAATTACAACTGTACCGACCCGTATTGCGGATCAACCTGCCGAGAGGATAAGGATGGCAGCACTGCGCGGATCCGCCGGGCCAGCTGACGTTATCGAGGTTTGATATCAGATACCAACACGATGAAATTCCGGTGGCCGACGGTACATTTGCGTGTCATGATTGCAACACTTGTGACCTATTTCCGGGACTCGACGGCGATTTTACTTGGTGCTGGGGTCATTCCGATTGAGATTACCTAACGAGACGTGTGCTTGGCGAGTTAGGTTCTTTACATTATAATATATTCCTGTGGAATTCAATCGGTTTCATTCCTTCTACACACTTGCCCGTTTTACTTGATAGTGTAGTAGGTATTGTGCTTTCTCCCTGTGGGTAGTTAGTACACAACGTTTGAGAGTTCCGGTTGGTCTCATTTGACGCAGGCGAGTGTAAACTTTTGAATGGTTGCCCTCGATTATTTTTGTTAGGTCCGTTGGAGTAAAAAGAAAAACGAAAATGTGAGTGAAAAATAGGCGAAAAACTCTATTTTTGCAGTTTTTCAGTAGGTTTTGGGGGGGTTTGGAGGGTTTGGATTAATGTGAAAAAGAAATTAGGGTCATGTGTGGATTCAGCATGAAATTTTCAACCAAGCCCCATTATAATTTGTTTGGAAGAAGTTCGTGATGACCAGAAAAATAGACCGAAAAGTTATAGTAAAAATCATAAAAACGTCGAAAAATCGGAAAAATCGCCCAACCGAAAAAACCGGATTCGTATTCGAATTCAGCACCCTCGAAAACACCCATTCATGATAAAATGAGGCCGGTAACTTTTACGTCACTTTTTTTTGTACACCAGTGTTCTTATTTGAACGATACTTCAATTCACAATTTTATTATTATTAAATTACTCTAATTTTATCTTTATTTTTTCCACTTTGTACGTACCTATTTCATTGTAATTCTTAAGTCCTGGTAGAATCTTGACGTGAAGGACCATAAAATTTATTCACTCGACGAAACTGAACATTTGAGTGCCGAAAGATTTCGATTTCAGTTGACTTCGTAATTTAATTTACCGGCCTTGTCAGTTTCAAAGTCTTATCTCTTTGGAGAAGGAAAGCAAAGTAAAAGGGAGTGTCGACTTCTGTGCTGAATGAATTTCGATCGGAAGGTGAAGCATACAAGGCTGCAATAGGGAAAGTTACCTTTTAAAGGCCCCTTCGATTCCCTCCGTCCGCCCCTTTCCCCCACTCCCCTTTTCTCCAAACAAAGATTTATGAGTAGCAATCAGCATTAAAGTAAATCAGACTCTGGTGATAGAACTTTTCCGTATCGCAGGAAGGGCTGCAAAAAGGAGGGAGCTGCCGTGGGAAGTCCACGAAGGTCTTTTCCCTTAGTATTTCGAAACTTACTACGACTCGGTAATTACGTGGACGAGGGCAACAGGATGAAGGGAGACCTATTGAGAGGGTTGCTGTACTTTCTTGGTGATGAGAGACTCGCCCTCTGTGCATCCTTTTTGTTCCCGAAGGCCCCTTCCCCAGTTTCGCCTTTCCCCGTTAAATGGGATAATGAGGAAAGAGTTGGACTTTGGCCGAAACCCGAAGGAGAGTTTGCTCCATTAAAAGTTAGGAGGGGGAAAAAAATGGAAGTCGATAGTAACGATGAGGACTGTCCAGTCTGTTGGGGGTTGGAGAGAGAAACGGCAATTCCGTCATTAGAATCTGAATAGAAATGTGAAGATGAAACCACAAAAGAAACTTTTGTTTACGGATCATCCAAAAACATTTCAAATGATTAATCTACCGAACGCACAATTTTCGACTTGATGTTCCACGTTTAGATTTACGAAGAGTATCACTCATAATTACTCCAGCTTGGATTATGCATAAATTTGGCATTTACATAAATTGTTTCCCTGTGCTCCGATTTGAAAATTATGGTGTTTTAAAAGCAGCAGGTCACTTCTATGGCCAAATATCGAATTTAAAAAGTATTTTGTGTACAAGGGAGTTTTGTAGGTTTCAATCCAAAATTACTCTTGGTATCCTTAAGGATTCAAAAATTCAGAAATGGGTTTTTATTTCAAATAATTTAGGGGTGAGGAAACAATATCCGACGTTCATCGTGCGAACCAATTTCAATCAGAGCAAAAATGTGAAGTTTTCGAAAGGCTGCGTCTCTTATAACATCTCATTGCAAATATTTTGGTATTGGTATTTCATGTACATTGAAATTATTGTGATGTGGAACACCATTATAAACTCAAGGTACGTGTCTCAATTTCAATCATACAATGCAAACGAGATATTCTTGTCATATTTCAATGAAAGTAGTATATGTACTCAAATTCCCTTCACGTTTATTGCACTATAGAGTTATACCGTTAAAAAAATGCATCGTAATCCCTCACGTGTTCTTTACGCTGATGGTTTCATCTTTCTCAAAGTTGATCTCATCGAAAGGATAATGTGAAAAAAGGGAAGTGGGGGCAGGCAGTTTCTTCAAGACGTAAACTCCGGTGGATGTTGTGCGCTCGAAGCCGCGAAGTAATAAACCAAGCTCAAGAACCCTGGTGGAAAGTACGAGGGGGAACGAGGCAGGAGGCACCTACTCCGTTAGGATATCGTACTTCAACCCGTCGGGAAGAGGATATTTCCTTTTATATTTAGAACGTGCTGTTTAACTCGAGACGAACCTTCGCAAATACGTCGGTGGTGAGTGATAGGGGATGAACTCGTGCCAAACTGGAGGGCCGCCGAGGATACGTTCAAGTGACTATAGTTAGCCTGGTGTCACGTCAAAGGTACGCCACACGCCATTGCATAGGCAGCTCGTCGATGTATTGGTCCGTTTGAAGAAGGTTTATTTATCCCACTTACGTGTTCGGATGCTATTTTCTTGGTATTTTAGTTCCGAACTGACGTGGAAGCAAAACACTTGGGTACACATGAACGAATAGTAGAGGACCAATCATTGATTATTAATTACAATAATTAATTACTAATGAAATAGCTTTCCTACGTGGAAATAGACAATAAGCAACTGGAATAGAAGGTATTTTTCCGAAATACATCACCCAAACAACAATAATAATAATAATCACTCATATCCAAAATATGAACAAGGTACTCCCCTAAAAAAGTTCCAGTTGTGCAACATGACTATGAGAGCGATTGTTCCAAGAAATAACTGGTTTTATGTACCTTTGAACAGCTCATTCAAATATAGGCAATCTTAAACTTATTGGCTGATTATAGGTATTTAAGTATGAAGCTGTGCGATTAATTCGGTATACATCAGGTGTGGTGCTCTCTAGAGAGTCAGCTGACTAAAGATTGGTAGGTGCTTAAGAGTACAATTACCTACTTGTCATTTTTAAAAGAACGGGTTCTTTTCGTTCCCTCAATGTCGTTTGTGTTAATTATAAAATCTTATTACTACTATAATCATAAAAAATATGACAATTTCATGTTGAGATTCATTATGACATATAAATGTGTGGAAAATTCGAGTTTTAAAAATTCTAGATCGAGAACAGTAGGCTACCTTTTCCACGAACATTCGCTGACACAAAATGAGGTTTAGAGTAATCTTTTTCTAACAATATAGTAAGTAGGTTGGTTGAGAATGGCTGAATTTAGAAAGTTGTGGCTGGTACCATTTGACGCAGAATTTATCTGGGAAGGTTTATGAAAAATCCGCGTTTAAATCTGTCTATCCGCTGAAACGCTATGAATGAAATACTACTAAAAAACGTGTTATAATCTGTCTGTCTGTTTGTTTGACTCAGACATATATACAAAAAATATACAAATAACATTATTAGGCCCACTGCAGGAATCAGACGGAAACGTTATAGTCTTATTCCAAACCCAGTTCAAAAAGACTGTAATTGCGAAAAGTTTTAAAACCTCTTACTAATTTTTGGTAAGATAAATAAATTTGATAGAATAAATGAATTCACAACGCATATATTATTTTCTGTATATATCACTGTTCTGTACAAAATATTTTTGTAAATATACGAAATTGAATGAATGAGGTAAATATTGTGAGTTTTTGTAGGTGACCCGACAACCAGTCAGTGAGTACCTCAGCGATGATCTCTATTCATGAGATCATCTGCTTGACGGCGGTCATTTATAATATCCGCAAGTATTTGTAATATACGCCGAGCTAACTCGGATCTAAACACGATCAGTTCAATCACTGCTTTCAATTTACTCGGAATAGGCTCCAACAACCTAGTGGTTTACAGTTGCTCCTTTAATAACAATCCTCACTCTACTTTCAGCAGAAAATATAAACCATCAGCAGCTCTATTCAATCATGCTTATTGGCTCATACATAACTGTGATCGATCTTGATGGACTTACCAGTGTTATTTGAAACGAAGTGGGTAAACCGTCTTACCCCGCAATAACACGAGCAAGTCTCCTGATAAAAAGGTTCTTATCTTTCATCCGATTGTGCCCCTACGTGTAATTGGTTCCTCCTTAATATTTCATCTCTATCAGCAGAGCTTCGGAGAACGAGATAGGGGACGTCCATCAAACATACACGAGAGGGAGACCGTATTCACCCTTGAGTCGCTCTTTGCTCATCGTAGAGGACGATCTGAGCTTATACTCCCTAAATCCTCTTCCGTCTTTTTTAATACACATAACGATCGTGACACGAACTCAGAAGAACGCCATGTTTGCTGGATTTCGTACACGTTGTACGTAAATAATGGACGGTTTCAACTCAAAACACTCAGCCTAAAAAAAATTTCAGACGATTTGGGACTACAAATGTAATCATGTTTCTATCCGTTTGACACTATTCGAAGATTAATCACACAATCACCTCCAGTTTTCCTCGCCTGTCTGTATGTTTGTTTACTAATCATACGATTGAGATGATATAAGGAGATTGTTTCGATGTGCTCTTAATTTGAGAATAGAGAGTTATATTTATTCTCTCAATATATCTTGTTGATATATTGCGAAATTAGTATGATTAGTCACAATTTTATGACAATGCGTTTTTTAATCAAGTTTTTTAATCATATTACCCACATGATTATATTACTACAATTCAGGACTGATTTCATCTTTATATTGCAGATAATTGATATGAATTTTCATGACATACAGTAATATTTGGTTGAAAAATACACTTTTGAGGTTAGCTCATTGAAAAAAACTTGTTTGTCAACTAATTTTTGAGATCGCTATTTTAAGCTACCAAAAACAGTCACACAGTGGATTTTCAGTACCGAAACAGAAATAATCATTTGTGCAGTATGGTTCTAGTTAATATTTTTTAAACTGTCTAAAAGTGATTTTTGCAATAATTAAAACACAAACCTTTTCAATCAAAGATAAAATATATTGGAATACAGATAGATTATTAGTTACCATTTGACTGAATAATTACAATAAAAACAAACGATATTTTTGATAGGAAATATAATACTTATGTTCCAATATTATCGATATCAATGAATACCGATATAATTTATGGCCTAATAACATATAAATATCGATAGGTTATTTGGCCTAGGTGACCCACACCATCCTAATAAGATGGGAGATCATAAGAATACCACAAACATAATATTATCATGATTATCTTATCGGGATCAAAAACCAAATATACAATATCGAAACCGAAAATACAATATCGAAAGCTGATATTCACCATAATCTTTCGATATCACGATAATATCGCATTTACGATATCGATATAATATCGGAAATGTCGAAACAAAAATATCGATATTCAGTGATATCGATAATATCGGAACATCCCTACGCACACACCTAACACTTAGTCGTCACTTGTTCGTCCGTCAGACGAATGCAATTGTAACTTTGGCTGCAAGAACTCTCCAATATGTACCGATCAATACTGCAACTCTAAGTAATCCAACATATCCCGTGTAATGTACGGGTTATCCAGATAGTCGGTATAAATCGATGGGAGGGCTATTCGTTAGGGAGGATAGAGGGAGACCCCTATCAGCCGGAATTCAGACAGTAAGTTTTAGTACAGGGCCGGTTGTAAACCTGGCGGATCGGCAAACCCCCACGAGGCTGGTAATAGCTAAACCAGGAGACGGGGACGGTGGTAACAATTAGGAGAGTTATTACTGGCGGTGTGTGAGTTTTATTACCATAGCGCTGGTTATTCAGACTACTGTTGTATTTTAGTTACACCAGACCAGTAACATCTTACTAGTATTGTCGGTTTAGTTTTATCTGGTACGTGCGAAGTGAACTCCTTGCGTTTCTTGAAGCACTTACACCATTCGAAGTTTATGACGCTTCAGAGATGCGCCCAATGATTAGGAAGGAATTACCTGCCGAATTCACCTCAGAAATTTTGTACTCATTTATTGGAGTAT
The DNA here is from genome assembly GCA_963920205.1 of Stenodema calcarata. Lineage (NCBI taxonomy): Eukaryota > Metazoa > Arthropoda > Insecta > Hemiptera > Miridae > Stenodema > Stenodema calcarata. The sequence continues at coordinate 24,892,972 of OY986056.1, read as the reverse complement.
TACAAAATAAATTTCCCGTTATTGGTTTCATGATTTTCTAAATGCCAGTTAGTGCATAGAATTTTGGCTAGTCATAACAAGTTCATATTATAAATGAAGACCGGATTTCAATTCAGCATAGAGGCCCCGAATATGCAGTAAAAACTAATAAATATGCGACAAATATGTTTAAAAACAATTGTAAAATTCGAGAAATTAAGCTTCAGAACTTGGAAAAACCACCCCACCAGTAACTTTAAGTAAGGAAATTCTCATTTCGTAAAAATATTTTGTAATTGCTGCTTTCACAGAACATTATTCGTTTACTAGTTACAACTGTTTGTAACGTTCACACTATTCGTACGTAACAAAATCTCACAATCGGTGACAATGACTACTCATGTTACTTTCCACCATATTATCATTTCGATGTAACACGAGTAGGAATATCCACAGTTGGAAATGAGTCCAACTATTGGGATGAATCCAAATGTTGGAAATAATCAAACTTATCTCAAATTCTACTATTGTCGTGGAATAGAACTAAAAGTACAACTTACAAATGGAACAGAACCATTTTAAAATAATTTTCTAACTTTTTCAACATTTTTTCAGATTTGCGAATTTTTCGTAATTAATATTTACGAAAATACACATTTCAAGGTTGTCTTTAATGAAGTTGTGACGACGGGCCGAGAGAATGTGTTTGCAGACGGAAAAAGATCGCTCCGCATCAACTGAAGTGACTGGAGCAAATTTAAAATTGCTTACAATAACCGGGCAAGAATGTTCCGTCTGTTTACTGGGTACATCCTCTCCCATTAAAATCTTGCTTAACGTTCTGTAATGTTTCTTGAATTGTACCTAATTTTCATTTTTTTTTACTTATAAAAAAAGAAAAAAAATCACTTAATACGAACCTAGGTAGGTAGTACGTACCTATTTTCATTTATTTTTATTTTTTTACATTTTTTATTAGACTTGAGAATTTTTATTTTTATGTTTCCTTGTGATTTTGTTCCACTTGTACCAGGGATTGCCTGCATTTTTATCCGAATATGCAAAAACCAGAGCATCTACAGAAGGCAACTAGGATAAAGGAAGAATTTGCGCTCGCCTTACATGAAGCGAAATGGATATGCAATTGCATAGAGATCTGGAATGAAACCACCGAGAATGGAGTGTTCAGATGAATGTGCGTCAACAATGAAAATGTCACGGTATGCTCCCCTTGTATCGGTCGTTAGCAATCAACGTCCAATCTCACCCACAATAATCTGGCCTACATTCGAAATTGTCATATTAGGGGAGGAGGTCGATAAGTTTCGCTTTCTTTGCCCCATCATCTGCAAATGTGCCTAATGGACGATTATAGTACTCGTACAATTGCTTCTACGATCTTTCGTTCCGATTCCGTACGTTTCCAGTGCTTTCGTGTCGCGATTTATCGCTGCGACCATCGCGCACATACGCATTCAAGTTATCACCTATAAAACCGTGCGAAGAAACGTCTAGTAAGGCCATCTCTCCCCGCTAAGCCTGACCAAGTGGGGGTTTGATAGCTGGACGGCGCGGGAACCTGGTCCCGGTTTTAAATTAAACGTTGTGTGGCTCTCTGTGGTCGAAGCAGGATTACTCTTGGCTGGGATTACCCTTGGAAACCGTGGAGGGGATGGTCAACCTGATTTATGGTTCATTATCACCCCTGCACAGCACGTGATCCATTGCAACCGCACGACCGCTCCACTGGCCTCGGCAGTCGGACGTAGCTTCCTTTAACCCCAAACCCCTTTTAGTCCGTTTCTGCTATCGACTCCTGCGTCCACCAGAAATCTGCTTTTTCGAGTAACGACTACCTTCATTACGCTCAAATTGAACCGACAACAATTCGAGATAAACCATGGAATTGAATGGGGAGTTGGATTGAAACGTTGAGCCCAAATGTCAGTTTAATAATCAGGGATTGTCGTAGGGAATATCGTGTACAAAACATCGATGTTTCAAAACATCGTATGAAAATATCGACGTTTTTTTCCCGAAAATACCTTTCTTTCTGTGACCTACCTAAGTACCTACCAAGCTGTGTTGTTTGGTAACTTTAGTTCATATTTAAAGAAATAATACATGAAAAATCTACTAATTTACGTTAAAAAAAATACCAAAAAAATGGATTGAGCGACAACATAAGAAACAATTTACAATTTGGGAGAAATGAATAAACATCGATGTTAATAGACATCGGAAGAAAAACTTCGAATGTTTTAAAACAACGGGTATTCGATACCCATCCCAGCAAAATATTGAATCAAAACTTGAACAATGGAACATGGAATGTGACAACAAAAATTCCATTTTACATATTATTATATATACCTACTGATATATATACTGATAGAGTAGACATAGTCGGAATCAAGCCAAAATAAGGTGTATAATACGAGTAATTAAATTCCAATTGAACTCGCAAAATACCCGCCGAAACTTTATAAATGTGAAATATCTTGAGCTTCTTTGCATCTTTATTTGCCTCCTTAAAATGTCGGTATTTCGAGGTAAAGTCTGATTTAGTGATCGAAGACTTGGTATTCCAACATCTACGAGTACGGGCATCCTAATTGTTCAGAGAACGTGAGTGGTTCCACGAATGAAAGAGAGATCTTTTACAACAGGTTATGAACTCTACAGTATTATTCATTGTTGTGTCGCATTTGTTTAGAGAAACATGGGAAAAAGCTGGGGAGTAATATAATTAAAACGCTGGGAAGTAATAAAGTATAAAGTGAAATATCTTCACCAGTAGGACCAAATGAGACTTGAACGGATTACAGTATCTAAATTATTTTTCTCGGAATTGCTGTTGATTGAATCAGTAGTAAACTTCAATTTATCTATTCGATATGGTCTATCTAGGAATGCGGTAGTGTTCCGCCCCGTCAAGCAAACAAGTTGAGAACCGAACGAAGTTGAGAACCAGTGTATGTTCTAGGGGTATGGAATATTTAACGTAACTGCTTCAAATTACCTAATACCATCCAGTAACCTAATACCTGATAACCAATTAGTAGAAAATCCCTATTACTGGAATAACTGTTTTGAACTTTTGGGAAAGGCATTTGAGGGCCTCTTTGTCGCCGGACATTCGGGATTCCGTGATAACAGGTTGGCTGACACTATTCCAGGTAATACCAGGTAATAGGTCACGGAAAACAAGTGCGTGAAAAGTGTGCGATCATAACTGTCGACAAGTTATTAGAGTGAGTATTGAGATAGTGTCGAGTAACAGCGACCGTCTGGTAATAGCTTGTGATATTAGGTTATTTTGGTAATAGGTTACCGGCGATTCAGGAACCTATCTAGCGCCCGAATCGCCGGTAACTTATTACCAAGAAATAACCGTATTAGCCAGTAGGTATGTTCACCGGATGTCACATAACGCGTTTTCCAAGTATCCATATCTCGGCTGTTTTTTGACTGATCAACATGAAAACTGGTGTGGATATTAGAAACCCCTGAATGTTTAAACTGGCTAGGTCTAAAGGGAGCAGTGAACTGATTGCAACGGTTAAGGCTCTGGATTACATTGAGCAGATTGAGGTACTACCTCGAACCGTCCTAATCATCTCTGACTCAAAGAGTGTGATGGAGAATCTTCAGAATCCAAAGACTCTATCAACAACTTCATATTTGCTGGTTCTGCTGAGGAAGCGCGTCTACGAGCTCCGCAACTTGGGAGTTGCAGTAAAATTTGTATGGGTAAAGGCACACATTGGTGTACAAAATAATGAAGTTGTGGATAAGGCGGTGAAGCTTGCCTGCTACTGTGACGAAGAAAGCAACCTTTTGGTCCCATACAAAGATTTGTACTCCCAGTTTAGGACAACGATGATGAAGAAATGGCAGGAGTACCACAGTAGCTATCCTGCGGGGAATAGTTATAAATTCCTTTTCCCAACTATAGCAGCTAAACCATGGCGTTGTGAAGTCGAGGGGAAGGATAAGAGATTCTACTCAATCATGGCACGATTAAGGACTGGACACGGTATATGCAAAGCTTATCTCCACAAAATTAACCAAGAGCAGTCAGATCTTTGTGATGAGTGTGGTGAACTAGGCAATTTGGAGCATGTGCTTCTTTCATGTAGGAAATTAGAAAGACAGCGGAAATTGATGTTAGATGAGATCACTGAACCTTACCCAATCAATTTTACATCTATCTTAGTTAGACCGGAACTCTATGTGAGTGTAGTGAAGTATTTTAGCGACATTGGCCACGACATTTACCTAGTACCATTCACGATAATAATTATTAATGTAATCATGCTTACATGTTAAATAGCTGAAATCATAATACTGTAATATAATATATATTATATTTTGTATATTGTATTATATTATATGTAACATGGCTGTATGGATAAGTCTGATGCCAAAAAAAACAGTGTTATAGAACTTCAAAACCGTGTTTTTCGCCTTTACCGTGGTCTCTCGTGCTCCTTCTTCTTATTCAGATAGGCAAGGCTAACCTGATGTGTAGTAATGAAAACGTCTCGCCATGGCGCCAAGGGGAGATTTTGAAACGGGTACGGTGCTTGTGAAGTGGTTAGGACATCTCATTAGGTGGAAGGAAAAGAAGAGCGGGAAAAGTGGATGTCATCATGTTTTCCGGCTGCTGTAGAATGATATTTGCGAGGCGGGATGATTTTTACACGGAGTGTTTGGGGGGGGGGGGGGGGATAATCCTATGTCTAAGGGACCTTCAATACTCGGTAAGACGTGAAAATGCATTGGTTCCTACAATGCTGTAAATTATGTTTAATAGCAATTTGACGCTTACGAGTGAAGCAAAAAAGATCAACAACAAAATTATTCTCGATTCCCGCTATCATCTCCTTTTCTTCTTCAACGTTAACTTATGCTCTCCAAACCCCTATGCCTGCTTATTCGTAGACTTGACCGTCTACATCACCACGTGCGTGCACCACCGGTTTTCGACACCTCGCTTAACGAACCTGTTGAAATCCCCATTCAAACGCCAACATTTATCATGAGAAGAAAAACGTCTCGTAGCAGGTAGATATTTTATTTCAAATAGAAAAAACGTAAAAATAGTTCTACCCTGCTTTCACCACTTTATTGCTTGATGTACGATCGCCTTCGAGTGACGACGTTATGAGGAGTATTGTTTACCTAATGTAACTTGTGGGACCCAGTCACGCAAGCCTCCTTCATTACCGTTGGTTCGGGCGAGACGTTTAGAATCAATTTCTTGTCAACGAGCTGCGATTTAGGTTGGATATTTTTCGAGTCAACATCGGGTCCTTTGCTTTGAATCATGCTGATTTCACTCCTCCAAAGTCGGTACCGACGATATCAGGCGTAAAATAAATGTCTAGATCCTAAATGTTAGATTAATTATTATTATCAATTATCACTAATTATTAACAATTTTATCAAGTACCTACTGAAAATTATTATAATTTATTGTTAGGTATTGATAATTCGTATTTATTATTAATAATAATTATTATTAATTATGATTAATTAATACGATATAATTTCGGGGTTTTTAATACTACTTCGGTAATAATTTTTCTATAAAAGAAGTACCTACCAACAAACATTCGAAATTACCTTCATTTCCGTAGCACGAAACGCACCTCAGAACAACAAACTCGACATCAATTAAGCCATATGATGTTCGAAAGAGCTTGTTAGTATGAAAATGGACCTGTATTTCAACAGTTTGATTCACGATCGTGTTGTGAGGCACAATCTTTGAGCCGTCATTGTGAACGAACGGCTGGTCGTACAAAGCTGCGGATGGTCTTAAAAAATTCTACGGAACAAACTCGATCTAAATATGAAATAAAAAACATACCGTTCTATATGAATTTTTCGAGATATGAAATTTTCAAAATTTCAAAATTCGTTTTGAACCCCTTCCCCTTGACCTAGGGTTATGAAAAGTTTCGTGGATCATTGTGGGGCTGGTCCAAACCCAGAAACCAAATTTCGTAATTTTAACTCAACGCTAACTGGGCAAAGTGCCGCGGACGGCGTACGGCGTACGGACGGATTTTTTTTTATTCGATTTTCTGAATCTACGTATCTTGAAACGTAAACCAACAAATTTTGAGGGGGGGTTAAATTTTTTTTTTCTTTGGGCGATTCCAATGGTTCATTATCGAAGATAATAAACCAAAAATTAAAGCTTTATATCGATACAAACCGTTTTACAGATTTGTGGCAAACGTTGCGTTAGTTTATTGGTGGGAAAAATATCTTCGGTCACTTCAATCAGTTTAAATACGTCATATACTAGTACTGAGATATTCCAGTTCGTTCCATACGTTTGACATAATGATGCCAGTACTCACCAATTCCAACGAGGTTCCCATTTAAAAAGCCCTGGGAATCAATTAGAGATCAGTACTTTTCTGAATTTTATATCAAGATTTTTGTCTTCATAATTGTAAACGCGAATTGTGCAGTCTCGTACGTACTCGTATTTGTACAGACCGGTACGGATATGTATAACAGTTCGTTTTCATCGTTGTTATTTGCTGTCATAAAAAACTGTTTGTTTGTCTTACTCCAAGAATCATGTAATCTCAGTTCGCAAACTAAATTACAGTACAACTTTCCCATACACATAATATCGAATTTCAAACGTTTTTCCCGGTACGTACTCGTACGACATTTTCTGCGTCGTCCCACCGCCGGCTGTGGGTTTGGCCTTCTAACTTATTTAATAACAACTTGCCAACTAAGTTTAATGTTTATTCAGCTTCCTTCCAGAGTTTTTTTCTTCTTTTTTTTGCGTTTTTTTCTTTAAGAGACGCCGAAGTTTCTTTCCTCCCGGCGAGAAGGAATAGCGACGAGCTGTCAAGGGGGTGATTCTCTCAAAGTGAGGGAGGAATTTTAATTCCAAATTTGAATTTATAAATGAAGTGGTCTTTTTGTTGTGCAACGGGGTAACAAGATTGCTCATCCGGGAAAGAAAAGTTACCCGCTGAGGTTAAAGAACGTGAAGTTACGTAGGTGTCAATACAAATTTTGAATTTGGTATTATGTGGTATACATAATATATTATTCAAATTAATTGTACATAATAATATATACTGTATTGAGCAACATACAGATATTTCTGTGTCAGCAAATGACGCCGATACCGAACTATTCCTCCACAATATGAATTATTTGCGCATTCTAATCCTATGTTTTCCATCACTTTTCCATCCCTTGTAATTACTAATCCGATGACGTATACTATCAAGCTTTTCAACACTAATACAGTAGAATCTCGATTAACCGGGGTAATGGTCGGGTGAAGGACCTTGGATAAGAAAAACCCGGTTAAGCCGCTGAAATTCATAATTTAGTGAGAAAAAAACATGTTTTAATAGGTTGACTAGGCCTAATTTAATTCATATTATAGGCCTAGTACATTTTACCTGCTTGTAAAAGAGTATCCATCAATGTCTTTTCGCGAATACTGTTACGTTACTGTAACCAAAACATAAATCCAACCAAAAAACTCCAGTCTTATAATAAAAAAATCAACCGGATCAATCCACGGTTAATTCGCTCCCCGTTTAATCATCCCTCGGTTAATCGAGGTTCTACGGTACATCAATACATACCAATAGAGAATACTTGGGGTTGTTCCATGTTTTTGTAAATTCCATAAATTTGTAAAGTCCCACTCCAAGTGAGAATTTTTCTAGATTATACAGCTGTTGAGACGGAATCTCCGTGTACTCGTATATTCCTGTCACACTCTTTATCTTCATTTTGGTGTTTTTTATACGGAAAACTTGTTAATAACTCTCAGGAAATTGAATCATAATGAGGGGATTCGCATAAAGGATGAAATATAATATCTAACGCTCGAGAGCTCTTCCCTGACAGCAGAGCTGCCTAATATCATATCTTTCAAAGTAAGGGATGAAAGGAAGTACTTGTTGTTCTACAAAAAGATCGGTATTTTCGATAACGTCATAAACTCCCTAGACATTGTTGCTAAGAGAACGGTTATTCATTGCTGAAGCTTGAATAGAGCGAGGTTTACTTCCTGGGACAATGGTATAATTTCCAGCAATAACTCGTGGAAGAGAAGGGCCAGAGACAAGTATGAGTTTGGGGAAATAGTGAGAAGGGAGAGAAGTGCAATAGCCGCAAATCCTTAGCCTTTTAAAGGGAAGGGTTTCGGGGCTGATCCTTTTAAGGGACAAATGTTTATAGGACAAAAGGCAATCCCTCCTTACGCTCAACAATGCGGACAGAATCCGAAGAGGTTAGACGGATTTTCCTGTATTGTGCGGCGTTTTGGGTGAGATAGGGAAAAAAGTGGCTGGGGGGAAAAGCTGTGGTTTTCCCTCCTCCGGCCACATTTCCCGTCATATACGAGTGTGGAGGATGTTTCGTAATAAGTCGTAAGTTATAAGGAGAGAGAAGAGGGAAACTCCCTCGTGCACACCCCACGTACGGTCTTGAGTCCTTCGCTTATTGACGGCTCTCGAGCGGGCTGCAGCCCTAGGACCCTTCATCTGACCACCTGCTACCACTGAGTTACGATCCGAATCAACTCTCCCCCGACTTCTCCTGTTGGTCGAATACCGATAAATTGACAAAGTTGTTAGAAACGTTATTAGCCCCTTCGTAATATTATTAGGCATAACACCACCTGCTTTTTGTCATTCAGTCAAATGTACCTAATTACGTCCCCTTTTAATGATGTGGCGGTTGAATTATGTGACAATAAAGAGAAGAGACGATCAAACCCTCAAGAAATGGATGCCTGGGCATGTGAAAAAGCCCTCAGATATTCGTGCAAAATCTATTTAAAATCGTGTGTCTAGAAGTTGAAAGTCTGCTCATATTTTCAGTGCATCAAAAATTTCAAACGAAACCGTAGTATTTATAAAATGCATTAAGATTAATTAAAAATGCATTACGAATTCATTACAATTCATCAAAAATTCATACTTGACATATAAATATACCTGTATAAAAGTTGGAGTTGGCTAGTCTTGTGCAAGTATTCATTTTTAATGAAACCTTCCAAACCCATGCGATCATACATACATTAGCTCCAATCTAATCGATCTGTGAGCTGTTAATGAAGAACTGATATGAGTACATGTTGCTCTCCAGTTATGCCCAAGAAGCACTCAGGCGCCCTTAGGCGTTAACATGTAATATCTGGCTCTGACAAAGTTGAGATGTAGTCATTCATTTCCAGTCGCTGAGTGGTGAGATTTAATGCACCTAAGTATTACTTAGTTATATCGGACTATTCATTGTAACACTCTGCATCATTCTCGACATCCCATTTTCCACTTGTCAAATTTTCATGCTTTACCGCACCACGATTTGTTAGGTATTGAGGAAACCAACGCGACAAAATTCCGAAAGAAAGAAGATGAACATTCTGTAATACACTATCGTTACGGTATTATAAGAGGAGGCGATAATGCAAGAAAGGGGGTTAAGTAAGTGCTCAGTATTCATGCCTTGGAAACCGTCGAAGGAAGAGGGTGACCCGAATCCTTCAATCAGGCACTAACCTCATAGTAACCTTCCTCGTAGTAACCACAAGACTTGGAGGTTGGACTGGTGGAAGTGGAGCGAGGAACGAAAAGACGGTGGAACGGAGTGGGTAGTAATAACCCTCAACCCGGGCTTAGCATCTTCCCTACTTTAATAGAACCGTAGGCTTCTTCGGATGGCTCATAATGAAAAACTTTGAAAGTGGCTTCAACTTCATTGGGCGGGTTGGAGAAAAATAAAAATAAAAAAATACGGATCGCGGCGGCGAAGAAGAGGTTACTGCGGGGAGGTTTTCATTTGTCGCAGAACTCAATAATTAACTTGGCTCGTTGGTAACTGTGATAGAGAAAAAAGGATCGATGCGAGCGTGTCAGTGATTGAAATACCTACATCAGATTAGGTCTGTTCGGAGCTGTCATACCATTTCAAAAACGATACAATGTGACCAGGAAATTGTAGAAAAGGCTCGTTCAAAACAAAATGGTCTCATGAAGGGATTAAACAATTTGAAACAAATGAACGTTCCCATGAATACATAATATAGATATTATATTAATCACATGACCCACTATACCAACCCTAAATGATCAATTATCAGTTTTTCGGTTAAGAATGTAATTGTTAGAAAGATGACATCTTGTGTATTCCTAAGATCCTGGTAGTGAGTAAAGACCGTCAGTACTACGGCGCAAAGAAAACACTACCCGCACAACAGCTACGTAGTGCAGGTCGCCCTCGCGGACAGAGTTCGTATTTCACCCGACTGACACTCCCGTCCTTCAAAAAATTGATGATTTACAAGATTCCACTCCCGTTTCTCACGTCTGCTCATACATCACGGAGGGGTTCCTCCCCTTCGAGCATTCCTCCTATTATCACTTCAGCATTTATCTTTTTTACTGTACGGCATAATGTCTCATTTTAGAGGTGCCCTTGCGACAAGGCTGTTTTATAGAGTTTTCAGCGGAGAGGATGAAACAAAACGATAAAGCTGAATAAAAGCTTGGATAAATCACGATGGAAAGAAGTTATGTTGACACTTCCATGAATATCCATGACTTTAAATATTCACAGACACTTTTCGTTCTTGAGAACCTCGCATGTTGTGAAGGAAGCTTTAACAGCATTACATTCTTCAACAATTTCACCTTTCAGTTCTCCAGGATGTATTTTCGAAAATGTGAATAGATTTAAGCACAATAACGAAATCCTTAAAACTTCTGGCAGGGTATTAATCAAAATAATGGTAGCCAATCTTTCAAGGGTAGCCTTTGCTCTATAATAAATAACTAAATTTGTATTACTAAGCAGCTAATCTACTTGCATTCCAACTATCACGAGAGCTTACGATGTCAGGGCATCATCAGGCTGTCAAGAGAAAATATTATACTAGAATTGGTTTATGCATGCAGAATAGTCAAATGAACAGATGTATTTCTCGATTATTTCTGGCTGGTTTTTCGATTGTTTGTTGAATAAAAACACCTCATATCGAGGTAAGGAGCTTTATCTTTACAAAAGAGGTAGATTTTTTGGAAAGATTTTGACGAAAAACACCTCAACTGGTCAGCAACATACTGAAATCACTAATACCCTTTTATTATTACATTACATAAAACTACTGCCAGGTAGAAAACTCTTCAACCCATCACCTGAAGCCAACGATGTTAGGATAAAAAGCTTCAACTCAGTTTTCAGCAACTAACACAAATAACACAGAAGCATGTTGTTTAAAGTGTTTTAAACGAACCGTTGAGGTGTTTCTACTCGACAAACATGCAGTTGGAGGTTTTCCCTAAACATCAAGCTTATTTGAGATTTCACCCCTATTAATATTAATTTCAACCCCTTCCTAGTCGAATTTGGAATGTCGACTCCGCATTAAAATGGTGAGGTTAAATTAAGGAGGGTGGGTACGTAAAATCCCATTTTCGACAATTTTGGAATTAAGGCGTTTTTCATTAACAAGGCAGTTATTTTTATAGAGAGTAACAAGTCATGACAGGTATATAATATACCTCTCATAACTTATATCTTGTTCATAATAGTACCATCCACCCACCGCACATTTGCTATAATTGCCCACTTATCCAATGTTACAGGTGTCCAGTATCGTACTCCGAGAATCAGCGAACATCCTGAGGACATAACAGTCCCCCGTCACGACCCTGCTACCCTCTACTGCAAAGCAGAAGGAGTTCCCGAGCCTCAGATTGCTTGGTACAAGGACGGAGAGCCCCTTACCTTTGCCTCTCACAGGGTCCTACTCCCTGCTGGCAGCCTCTTCTTTCTTCGTGTTTCCAACGGAAGGAAAGACAATGATGCTGGCGTCTACTGGTGCGTGGCAACCAATCCTGCTGGTTCTGCGAGAAGCAGAAACGCAACTCTCGACGTTGCAGGTAACACTATTCTCCTATTTTACATGGTGATATTCTGACTCGCTTTCGAATTCGTGGTTTAGGACGATTTGTGGAGTTTTCCTTTTGTTTTCTCATTGCAGTGAAGCCACAGAATTGTGAGCTTGTCTGCTTGCACTTGTCTTTCAATCAGGGCGCAATTAAGTATTATTCTGATCTGCCATATAGCAGAACATAATTACAATATTTATGTGTGTTTTTTTTTATGAGATCAGCCCCACGCTCCACGTTTTGACATTTTATGTCTTTACTCTGGCACATAACTCGAAAAACGTTACACAAAAGCGTTACACGAAATCGTCACGAAAATTTCTGATGATTTTCGCTTACAACCGATTCGGTGCTACGGAACTTTATCTTCGCCAGTTATCATCGTACAAAAATCGTTCACCACTCGTTGGATAGCTCTCGATTTACCTAACCATATTACGTTAACCACTGCGGAGTGCGTGGCCGACAAGCTGCGGTATGAGCGTGATTGTTCAAATAATTGTTTACACACAGTTGATCATTCTCAATAATTTATATTGTCTATACGAATGCAAGCTTCGTATTATGAAGTTCATAATTTATGATGAACCCTACAATGAAGTATAACAACTAGGGTAGGTGATGTAGCATTGTTCGAAGTTTCTTGAATCACTTCTTTAAAGTGTTGCAGACTCGTATGCAAGCATTTAATTCTCGACTGCATCAACAACAGGATGGAGTTGACATTCTTTTGACATTTTCATGTCTTTGCTTTGGCACATAAACTGAAACGGGAAAAATTTGTTTCCTTGATTCACCCTTTCCCTCAGATCACGTCAGTACACAAGCGACATGCGGGCCACTACGTCAAAGCCTATGACGCACAATCGTATGACGTCAGACGGCTGGCAGGAGGCCAACTAGTACGTCAGAGCCTATGCCGTAAGAGCCTTTGACGTCAGAGGGCTGGCTGGCTAGGTGATCGGGTTATCTCTTTTGATGATCGAATCAATCATGGGAGTACAACACTATGTAGGGATGGGCGTGTCTGCTATTTTTGAGAAACGAAACGAAGCAGTTCGTTTCTTGTACGAAACAGTTTGAGAGAAGCTGCTTCAAAATAACAGCTTCGAGCTCCAGCGTCAGCGACAATGGCGCTCCAAGAAACTGGCCGTTCCAAAATAACTGGAGAGGCTCTCGAAATAGAAACGGTATTTATCCTTTACCTATGGTGTAATATATTATATTATGCTGGAGTCAAAATATAATATAATATATTATATCATGTACATATGTATCATACATATTATGAATTTGTGATGTATGGTTTGCTAAGAACTCCCTGTAACCCGGGGAGCTTAGGCAATTACGCCCACCCAGAGGGCTGTCCTGGTCTGCTTTCAGAGCAGGCAACCTCTAAACGGTGAAATCAAAAACAAGGAAAGGAAGCAAAACTCAGCAAACCATTACGTATTACATTATATTATAATGTAAACAAGGCACCACGCCGGAAGAAACAGGACGTACCATGCAGGAAGAAACATTGGTAGTAGAAACCGAAATTCTTTATTCAGAAACGAAAACTAGGTATGAATGTATAGGATGCTACTTATTTACGAACACTATAAATTACATTCCATACAGGAACAAGGGGGATTTTCCCTTCTTCCATGACAAAAACAACTACATTTCGGCTTTGGCGGGATGAGATATGAAGCAACAGCAAGGTGTTTCATAATTTCTTTTCAAGAAACTGCTTCTTCGTTTCAGAAGCAGACTTGTCATTGAAGAAACGGAAAACAGTTTCACCTTCTTCCCCCACCCCCTACCGGGCAGTGTCGCCAACTTACCAATCATCGAACTACAGTAAACAAAAAAAAAATCCTCAGTCATGCAGCATGACTATAAGAGCGAATTTTCGAAGAAATAATTGGTTTTATGTAAAACGTCTTTATGATGTAGAACATGATGTCTATGAAGAACATCTCAAGTAACAACCACTTTTCTTCATCTTCAAAGTGCTCTAGTTTGAGAACGGATGATCTACGAACATAGCGTTTCGATGGCTATGACGGATTTGTTGTGCAAATTTTTATTCCTGAAGAACCTGTGTCCTGTGAAGAACAAGTATTTTTTTCAGAATTGGAGTGATAAATTGGACCGATGTTATCAGAGCGTAGCATCGATATGTCGATGTTATCGAACGTGAAACATCGATGATAAAAAACATCGAAATCGACGACAAACATCGATGTTATCGATATCGAAGTCTCATCCCTACTACATACCAAATTACCGCTTCATAGTGTGAATAGCATCGAAATTAGGTTTAGGAGACACTCAGTTGATCCCGGGCCTATGCTGTTCAAAGTGTAAGTCCTAAGGAGTCCTCAGGAGTCCTACTACAGCTTAACGTACCAAACTACAGCTTAAATCGAAATAAGAATTACGCTCTCATTATTACATACCTAGTGCAAAAAACAAATACGTACCTACTGTAATCGTTTCCTTTGTTTGCGGTGTTACAATCAGGTCGGTAGATGAAGGCAGATGAATTTCACGTCGACACGTCTAGTATGAAGTAGTAGGGAAGAGCGGGTTGGGGAGCAGGGAGCAGAGAGGATAGAGGAGGGAGGAGGGAGGAGGGAGGAGGGAGGAAGAGGAGGGAGGGAGGAAGAGGAGGGAGAAGGGAGGAAGATGAGGGAGTAAGGGGAGGAGGAGGGTCGTGGGAGGATGATGAGGGAGTAAGGGGAGGAGGAGGGTCGTGGGAGGATGATGGACAACTCAATATCAAGTGAATAACGAGAGCTCAAGCACATAACGGAAACTCAAGCATATAACGGGAACTCTGGCACATAACGGAAACTCTTGCACATAACGGGGACTCCGGCACATAACGAGAGCTCTGGCACATAATGAAATTTCAAGAGGTTTAACTGGATGGGGGAGGGGGGGGGGGTCTTTCGGGCCCTACAAATCAGTGCCTATTGGTGGAATAGTGGGAATCCTGGCAGCCAATGAATAGTCGGAAGGTTTTAGTAGTAATGTATCGTAATATTCGTTGTCACAGAATACATCAAGAGGAGACGGATCTATGTGATGAGTGCGGTGAAGTGGACAATTTAGAACATGTGCTTCTCTTATGTAAAAAATTTTATGGTCAGCGGAAATTGATGTTTAATGAGATCCCTAAACCGTACCCTTTCAATTTCACATCCATAGTGGTTAGGCCCGAACTCTATTTGACAATAATGAAATACTTCCATGAGATTGGCCACAATATTTAGTAGCAGTGTAAATACATGTAACCGAGAAGTGTATATAGACTGAAATAACATCTTGTAATATAATATTGTATTTATGTGTAGATACATCTTACATGGCTGTATGGAGAAATCTAATGCCAAATAAATTTAATGAAAAAAAAAAAAAAAAATATTCGTTGTCCGTTGGGACCACCACCTCCTTCTTCCGTCCTCCTCGACGGTGAATTGAGAATTGCGATATCGCATTCCGTAATCAGAATAGAGCAGAATAACCATGAAGATATCTAAAAACAACCACGTTTCTTCATCTTCAAAGTGCTCCAGTCTGAGAACGGAATGGGATATTGAAATTCTGATTTCACCATCGTATTCAGCATAAAAACACCTTTGAAATGAAGTGTCACTTGTCAGAATGTTCCATTTTGAAAATATATGAGGAATTTTTTGCCCCTGAAACTCCCCAAACCCCCCCCCCCCTTAGAGTGGTCCGATTCCGCCCATCTACGAACTTAGCCTGTCAATTGCCAAGACAGATTTTTGTGTGCAAATTTGAACTTTTTATCTCAATCCTATCGAGAGTTATTGTACAATAACTCCAGACGTCTGGAATGACACATATCTACATAATATAAAAATTATATTATAATTGTTGGTGTCTTTTGGCAGTGGATTCAGGATGGCCTGAAACGGATTTTGGTATGAAAATTTTGGTATGTACATCCGTAGTACACAGAGTACAACTTACGAAATGACAGCATTTGTATGGTGGAGGTTGCTCTCGCAAGTCCGTAGAAACCAGGTTAATTCTGTTTTGTTGGCAATCTTGGTGCCAAAAGCCGAAACGGAGAACGGAGCACATTGTTTTTTGGAACAGTCACTACAAATGTTGAGAAGCTGTTTCATCGTTTCTTTTCAAGAAGCAGCTTCGAAATTGTTTCACGTTTTTTCTTTTTTTTTTCTTTTTCTTATCCCTAGCAGTATAACCACAGCCCCAGGATCGGCTGTCTGCACTACGAGCGTAGGGAGAGCGGTATGAGGTGAGGCGTTCAGACAAGACATAGCAGTGGGTAGTGGGGTTTTATTGCGGTTAGGAATTCAAATTCTCATTTTAATACTGGCAATAGTGTTATTTCACGAGTCTAAATATTACTGAACGTTCGTTGTCATACCAATTAACAACAGGCCATCGTTCTGATTAATACAGTGACCCGTTTGAGGTTATCACCACGGGAAGGAGCTGAAAAGAAGTAGCAGTAAACAGATAAGGACATTCGCTTAGCTACCTCATCAAGAGTTTTCACACCCGCCTCCCTTGATGAATCACCCACCTCCGGAGGTCCCCTAAGTGGTTGGGACTCTCAGCTACCTAGGCCATTGTGTATATCACCCTTTATCTGGAATACTATCGTTTAGAGCCAACGATAAAAAAGAGACGAGGAACCCAAATTAAACTTTTTTCATTTCCCCAAGTTCCAATAAAATACTGCAGGTTGCCCTCGTACTTATCTTGAGTGCTTTAAAACTATCCAGGCTGTTAATTTTATTCTCCTTACAGTGAAGCGTCGGAAAATAAATGTTCATTCCAATCACCAACTTCAACGTCCAAATCACTTTCGTTTGTCCTCATCATTTGTAAACGGTACAGTATTTATAGGAGCTCTCTAGAACTAATAAAACTAAGCCCCCCCCCCCTCCCACCACCCCGTGGGTAATTATCCACATTGTCCAAAATCTTACATTAGTAAGTCCTTAAAATCCGTAAAAATGTAGGATCCACCGAAAACGGCACAGAAAATAATAAGCCGTAGGGGAGAATTTGCCGTGTTCTTATTCATCCGTCACTTTAAGTCATCTGAATAAATAAAATCCTACATGGATAAAGTTCGGTCCAAAGCAAAGACTTTTCCCTCGAGCCGAGAAAACAGAACTTTTAACGCCCGTCATAATTTATTCTTTTGAACTCCCTAAGAAGTTTTGTCAGACCTTTTATAGCTGTTCAATATGTGGGCCTTCACATGTCTGATAAAAGTCACTTCTTCTGTCCTTTTAGTGTTATGTATTCTCTGTTTTAGTATAAAAAGTAAAGTATAGGAACCTGATATACATACACTTGCAAGTTAAATAAAGTGTTCTCAAGAAATAACTACAATTTGCATACGTTACTTCTGTTATTCATACGGGGCCCTCAATTCCCTCGGTAGTACTTATGCGCTTATGCACATACCTACTCGTACAACGTCAATATCAGTTAATGAAACTGTTCTTGCATATCCTCGCAAAATACTGATTGGAGAGCATGAACGAAATTCCTGGAGTCCGAACTATAAACCGTAAAAGCAGTGATTAATATGTGGTCCGGTTAAATCGAGACTGCCTTTACCGAAGAGAGTTCAAGAACTTCTAGTAGAAGGGAAGTTAGCGTGCATATCCGCGAATATTCTCCCGTGGAATTGATAATTAGAACAATTAATCTAAAAGCGGGTAATGAGGTATCTTCCTCGCGTAACGGTCTACAGACTCGAATACCTGTATAAATCTCACCGGTACAACATCGCATGCAGTCGTTTAGTTTGGTTAGGGTTGAACCCCCCGCCGGCAAACTTGGCTCTCCGTTAAAGGGAGTAACAATTAATGAACTGAAGACATCGGCGTGTGACTCGTGCTAGAAGTATCTACGTACTCGTTGGCCAACTCTCGACAGCTTGAGGGAGGCACGAGTTTAAGGCTTTAGTGACTTTCAGGGGAAGAACACACGTTTGAAAACTTTGCATTATCTAGTTATTCTGAAACCGAAGGAAATATCTAGGTATCCCAACATCGCCAAACACAACCTCTGCCATGTTTGCCGATGATCATGACATACTCTCCCGAAGCCCATTGGCCCAACCGCATCCGGAAACCTGCAGAACCATGTGGGCCAAACGGTGGCGTATAAATGAACACTGGGAAATCAAACACCGCCATCTTCTCCTTGAAGACCAAGTACGAAATCACTCCAATCAAGATGAACAACCAACCAATACTCTCAGCAGACCATGTACCATACCTCGGAATCCACCTTCTTACATACGACTTCCACAATGGCGAACTAGTAAAAACCTACTCAAGCCGTTAATTGGTTGCAAGTCGCCATTATCCTTGGATAACAAGAGACTATTATACCTCCCGATGATACGCCCTATCTGGCAATACGGCTGCTCAGTATGGGGTCTGGCCAGCACATAGCAAATCAGACGGGTCCAAACCCGATAAAACCGAGTGCTCCGCCACAGTCATTAATCGCACCTCGAGGTTCCAGAAGTAGAAACAGTTATCAAAGCTACTATGAATCGTACAAGGACACCATAATGATTCTATAAATTACCTAATTCTATAAATTCTATAAATTTTATTGAATTACGAACAGCCTGGGAGAAAACTCGACTGAAAGAAAAACGTCGTCTCAATAGAAAAGCACGTGTACTGTCGACCTAATAAATTAAAAAGTCAACCATCTACATTGTTGTAAATGTCTTGATTATATTGTCATAATTATGATATTCTCAAATTTTCTAGAAGCATATTAGTTATTAGTCGTTACCTATGAATTTATAGGGACTGTCGCTGGACAGCTCCCCTGACACACGTCCCATTTATATCATTATAATTAATAAAACATGAAGTAGGTATATTGTAATACAAAAGTTAAATAAAAGTTAAAAAAAAATTAGTTATTACCGAAGGATTATCTAGTTATTCTGAAACTCCATAATTAAATAAATTGAAGAAATTCTGTTGCAGCGATTATTGATTACTTATAATTGTTGCTCGTAATCTACTCACGTTTGGAGAAGATCCCAGAAAACATTATTTCGATAATGTTCTACGAAGTTCTACGAGGTTCAAAGCGTACATTATTGATTTTCACACCGTCTCATCAGGAGCTGATGGGTTGTTTGGGGTACAGGTGGATTTCGGGCGATAGGTTTCCAAGATTTGTTTTTTACCTAGTGACTGTACCCGATTTCGGCTGGCAAAAATAATCTCTTTTTTCTGGAAGAGTAATCCTGAAATTTACAGGTTTTTCCTCGTACTCGTTGAGTAATGAAAATAAAATCGGATGAAAATCGAGGTCCATAGCTTTAGTCGATACTCCAGAAACATTTACGAGGTTATTCACTGTTTCCCAAAAAAATGCCAACTGTGATCATAGAGGGAGCGGCTGTAGAGTGTAATTAAAGCTATAAAAACAACGGTGGATGACTGGGAAAAAGTTTTCACCTGGAGAGGAGAGATTTATAATTCAATTTCCCTTCGAAATGGAAAGGCGAGAGAGGGCAGCCGGTTCAATTCATTACAACGTGATACAGGAAAAACTCAAGATGGTTTTAAAGTAAACTCGCCCTAGAGGGAGATTAAAACGTCGGGAAGGAGGACGGGGAGGATGGGGATTAAAAAATATGTTGCCCAAACTGCAAAAGGCGGTTACTGCGGTTCAGGTCTTCTCAAGTAGGGAACAACATCTCCTACTTCCTTCCTCATTTGGCGGCAAGGTTTTTAATCCAATTTGGCGGCATCCAGGCAACTTGGGTAGTTTATAAGGAGGGCAATACAGGGGTGTGTCTGATTCAACATTAGACATTCACCCTTCTTTAATACGATGAAGATATGGTAGAAGGAGGGGTCGAGGGGACAGTAAACTGCACATAAATTCTTCAGCTAGAATTGAAACTTCTTTGCCTTCCCTCCTCGAATGCCTACATTGCGTCTTTGGGGGGTTGGGGAATGAAAGGACAACTTTGGTTCTAGGAAAGTTTATTTTACCTGTTTTCATCCGTTGTCGTCCATATAAATGAGCTGAGAAACTGGGGTGGAGAAAAGTGAAAAAGCTTCTCTTCGTTGGGATAAGGGCTGTATAGAAGATAGTATCTACTTACTGGAATGGGACATTGCCTTTATAACCCCAATAAACGCTCCACTTCAAAATGAAGAGGTTTCACACTACGCAATGCCAAACTACATAAACTAAGTAGGTACCTAGACAAGCGCCCATTGAAATTTCATTGTCACCACAGGCTTAATTATATATTATACGAGTAGATCATTCAAGTGGGTGATAACAATGATTTCGATGTCATAAAATCGTTATTGTACGACTCTGCATCTTTTAAACACAACAGACACAACACAACCGATTTTTTGAAGAAAAGAAATTTGAGTATAGAGGTACCTACCCAATGTTGAATAATTTAACGATTATTGATGGTAATGTCACCATAATAAGTTATATCGTTCACACAAATTAAAATCTGATCAAAATCAGTGAACGAAGTTAATATCGACTCTCCCGAGTAACCCACAAATCAGAGCTAAAAAACCATAATCACCTCCAGCTGGACCACATGTCGTAACCCACAAAAGAAACTTTTTTTGCGCGATATTCTGAAAATAGCATAAAAACTAGGAACTTTTAGGTAATACGATAATAATAATATGTCACATATGCGACAGCAAAAAACAACTTTTCCAGTCGCCAGGAGAATTCATTCTTCAGAGAATAAAGTTAGAATTAATCACGTGTCATTGATCTGGAAGTTCCTCTCGAAGTAAACTCTTGAGGAAAAGAAAAGGCACTAATGTAAAACTTGAAACACGAAATTTGAAAAAATACAGTGTTTTAGTGAGTATTTTAGTGCATGTTAATGATCATTAAAATTTAATGATCACTAACATGCATTGAAATACTTATTAAAGTACTGCATTTTTTCCAGTTTACCGATTGTTGACGATATTGGATGAACGATGAATTTAATTGATCGTTCATCCAAGATCGTTCAGGTTAGTATAGTTTAAAACCACACTGAATTTTATGACATACCTTTGCCTTACATTATGAGAGAAGGTATCGAAGTAATTGGGATTTGAGGAGAAGAGTATTGGGGTTTGATAAGAACGGGATTTGCAGATATGATCTGTTAACATGAGAGGTTATTGAGCGGCTGTCTTCGATGTCAGTTCTCCCTCCCATGTGAGAGATGGATGATATATATAGAGGTAAGCGGAGGTTGCATTCAGGAGGAGGGTTAAACCCGGTGCTCAGCGCCTTGTGAATCATTCTTGGCTAAAGCTTTGAACAGTGCTGTTGGAGAATAGACCTAATGAATAGAATAAGACCTAATGGTCCCTGAGCGCAGTATCCTTATCATCTAGTTTTTCGCATTCTATTCTGATGTCGTTTTGAAACAGATTGGTAAAATAATCAAACTATATTCTGACTATTTTTCATGAGTATTTCTGCATTTTTTTTCATTTCCTCCAAGAAAAAACAGAAAAACTAAATTTTACTTCGTATTGCAGGTATTTTGATTTGATATTGTAGGCATGTATGACAATAATGACATCCTACTAAAGGTACGTATGTATCTAAAATGAAGACTGTAAATTTCTGGCTCTAGAGTAAACAGCAACTCCCAGATGGGATCTCGTCAGTTGCGAAAAAGTCAGCAAAAAGTACTAAAAATGTGGGAAAAAGTGAGTTTTGAAAGTTTCTTCTTCTTCCTGACGAAATTGCAAAAAAAACATACGCCCTTATCTAGACACCCTATCGAATTTTTTTTAAGACTGGAATTCACCTGGCTCCACAATAAAATCTGATTTTCTGGTTTTCCGAATACTCGAATCCCAAAAAATTTGGAATGTTTTTGAGTACTGATTTCACATGAACAGTTTCAAATACCGATTTCCTATTCGATTCCTTTTTCCCTTTTTGCTTATTTAGATGAACTCATACACTGGCAGAATATGTTTAATAAGCCCGTTAAATGGACCATACCGCGCACTATTTCAAATTAAACATAAATCAATGTGAAGATGTGGTAGGTCTAATTAAGTAACATGAAATAACACGAATATTCCAGGACTCTTGCAATGAATATAATATAAACTACGGCTGCTGTAGAAACTGGAGTAAACCCAATTATGTGAGAATTCCGTCGCCCTCATTCTTCAGCAGTCGAGGAATAAACAAAGCCATAAATATCAGTTCATTTGAATTGAATGGAGAGAATGACCCGAGTTTTAACTTCCTTCCAACGGACTTTTCTCTTGGCTCCCCCTCTTCGGACTCTCACAGAATTTTCCTGGAGCCCATGAATGTTTTACCCTTTCTAAACGGGCGGCCCAAGTTCCCTCGAGCTTTTCTCTCCGGACATGGTAATCCAATTGAAATGTCCCTACATCTTCAATGGGGTGCAGGGGTGAAGCAGAGAGAGGTCATTATATCGTTAAGCTTTAACAGTGAAACCCGCTGTTTTCAGTTGGTTGTTCCAATCACTGTAATTATCTATCAATAAAACATACCTTTGGGCCTGAGGAGCTCTTTAAATCTGATAAAATCATAATGAGGATGATAAGGTTAAGTAGGTACCTAACTGTACGAACCTTTTTCGAAATGTTACATTTTTTATGATTTCTTCAGATCCTCTGACTGACAATTATTTTCCTCTTGCGAGCTTGAAGTAGGAACCATTTTATTCTTGTGGGAAAATCAAAATTTGATTTTCTAAGGGTTGATTCAGGGTATGAAACAACCAATTAGAAAACCTCCAAAACATGCAGAAAAAAGAAAATGCTGAACCCGCTGAAATAGTTGGTGAAAATTTCAGCGGGTTCAGCATTTTCTTTTTTCTGCATGTTTTGGAGGTTTTCTAATTGGTTGTTTCATACCCTGAATCAACCCTTAGACGTGGCCACTGTGTAGCAAAATCCTATTCGGCAATTATTAATAAATAAATTGTCATTATTTATTAATAATTACTGTCGTTGGTTAATAATTATTTTTTAGTTATTAATAATAATAATTCATTCTTATTGATTATAATTCATCATCTTGATATCTACAAACCATGTGCTGTTCGAATCATCTCGGCCACTATGAACATTGACCCTCATGTGGACGACTCTCCATCTGCTTCACATTTGGGCCCTCATTGTGAACGAACGGCTGGTTCTACAAAACTCCGGATGGTCTTAAAAAATTCTAAAAATTGAACCAAAAAAACACTTTTTGAGTGTGAACTAAAACTACAGGTACCTAACGTTCTATTTTTGAATTTTTCGAGATATGATTTTTCAAAATTTCAAAGTTCGTTTTGAACCCCTTCGCCATGACCTAGGGTTATGAAAAGTTTCAAGGATCATTGTGGGGTTGGTCCGAACCCGTTAACAAAATTTCGTAAGGGGAGGTAATTTTTTTTCTTGGGCGATTATAATAATAAATCAATAAACCGATCACAATAATAAACCATAATCGGAAAAAATTAACTTCCTAGGTCAAAAATCGAATAAAAGTAGGTACTTATTTCACCCTGCCCAATTTGGGTGATTTTATATAATAATTATCAATTATAATTGATGACAATTATTATTAGAGGATGAGCAATAAATAAACAACACGTCCAAAGTTCTGATTTTGAAATTGCTCAAGCCAAACCTCCACGACAGAATATGAATGATGTATATGAAACGAAACCGCTCATTCCTCAATACATTCGAAATCGATGAATAATATTGTAATGTTCTACTTTCGGATTACACAAATGGTATGTAACGTCCAAGTGAATCGTCGTCATTCACGATAATTATTATGATTTGAATGTCGAATCTAACTGATGAAACCCACATGATGGAATCCAATCGCAATGCTCGCGGTGATATACCTTATTTGCGCTTGACTTCAGCATAAACCCCGCGTAATGCGTAGCGAGGGCGATCGGATAGCAATTCACTTCTGACAGCCAAAGGCATTTCGTGAGAGCGTATTATACTGATGTTGACAGTATAATACTGGATGGTATCCGAGTTCATATTCATTCTCGGGGAAACTGTACACGTCTAAACAGTACATTATCAAACGCATTTGGACAGTTGAACGCACCGTATTGGTCCATTGCCTTTTTACGTTATACTTTGAATTTGTGTTTTTTGAGTCTTCGAATATGAACGTGCATAGTAGTGCGATTATTATTATATTTTTCATATCGTTTTCAGGTCTAATATGAATTCATTCGTTTTTAATAAACTATGCATTTATAAATAAATGGATAAATCGAAGAAAATAACAGCCATGACACAAATAGAATAGAACTTTTCATTGTAACTTCTGTTGTCACAGGCCAATGTTGCCAATATAATATAATACAGAATGAGAATAAAAATGAGAATCCATTTGCAGATTACAAGATGTACAAAGAAACCATAGTTATGGAACTAACGCCAATTCTTCTCCGACGGTATATTATTTTATTTCATGCCTTGAATGAAGCCCGTGGATTCGATCGAATATTTGATGTATTTACTTATCAAAACCCACCTCAACAAATAGGAGCACCAATTACACGGGTTGAGCCAATATAGAACTAGGAGTGTTTCCCCATGTGCTGCTCGCTCGGGGTAGATTTATAGGTCATTTCCCTTCGAGACTCCAAGTCGAAGGAACTTGCTTTATTCGCTCCTGTAACACCCTATTCCGAATCTCACCCCATTTAAACTTGTGAGATATATCATTATTGAGTTAGTAGAGTACTCGTAGAACAGGACGTATCAGCATAAATTTCTTGTAAAAAAGAGAATTTCAGAACGGTGTTCTTTCTGGTATATCATGTTGTCTTATGACTGATGTCACTTTATAATCACAAGCATCATCACTTGAAATGAGAATTAGGTACAGTAATTATTGCATGTCAGCAGAATTAAATTAAACAAGAATTTTATAATAACGTTCATATCCCCGCCCCCTGCTACACAGAAAAGTCCTCTTTGCGATTCAAAGGTAATAAATTGTAACAGACGTTTGAAAAGTAGTTACAAAGATTTTTGGATCTTCAGTGCGACCCAAATGGAATGGAAGTCGGAATTGCGATCATTTTGTGTCAGAACGAGTCCACTTTTATCAAACCAAGCATTACAAATAAAACAATCCAGATACTAAATTTCCAAAAACACAATGGCGTCGCATAATTACAAAACTGATGGGGTAAGTACAAATGCTTGAACACTTCTGGACAGATATAGGAACGCGGTGGCGTTTCACCCCACCAAGCAAACAAGTTGAGAAAATCGAACGGCACCAAGTTTATGTTTACCGGACGTCACGAAACGCGTTTTTCAGGTATCGATAACTCGGCTCCTTTTTGACCGATCAATTTGAAATTTGATGTGGATATTCTTGGTGTAGATGATGGAAAGCCCTGAAAGTTTCAAGTCTCTAGTTATAAAGGGGACTGAGTTATGCAACTTCAACAACCCGGTTTCCCCCCCTTACCATGTTCTCCTCCTTCTTCTTCTTCTTGTCAAGTTAGGCAAGGCTACAGCTTCTCCACCTTCACCGATTGAATTGAAATTTTGCACAGAGCTTCGTTTCAGCTTCAGGCAGTGCCTTTTAAGAGATTTAATCCATTATCTCAACCCAAAAAAATGTTAGAACCAAAAAAAAATTTTTTAGGCTGTGTCTATTGTCCACTGTGGCGAGTCTACAGCCTGAGTAACAGGACCAATCGACTTGAAATTTTGCACAGAGCTTCATTTCAACTTCAGACAATGCCTTAACCCATTAATTAATATTTAACCCATTATCTCAACCCAAAGTAATTCTAGAATCAAAAAACGGGAAATTTAGGCTAAGTTTGGCCACTTTGACGGGTCCACAGCCTGGGGGACTGGACCAATCTATCTAAAAATCTTGCATAAATCATTCAAACTGGGTCACTTGGTCATATTAATTATTTCAAGTTTTCCTTCTTTGACAGTTCTGTTGGGGAAAAACCGGGAGTGGTTGGGGAAGGGCCGGGCGGACCTCATTCAGTGTAGTACTGTTAGCCGGCCGGACGGGGCATGAGTGAAGGTGTACAAGCTGGAAATAAAACCCTTGCTAAATGCTGTAGGCTGCCTTGATTAAATTTGTAACACTCGCTATTGGATGCTACTATCTTCACATAGGGAACTGAACAAATACACTTGTGGATTATTCCCCTAATTATTTTTGCATATTGCCTCTACAGGTCATTTCAACTTCAACAACAGAAAGATGTGATATCCCCCCAAAAAATATTCCGTGTAAAAATCCCGCCTCGCTAATAGCATTCTATAGCAGCCGGAAAACATTATAAGTTAGGATATCCACTCTCTCCGCCCGCCTTTAAGAGATGTTCTAACCACTTCATAAGCACCGTATCCGTTTCGAAATCTCCCCTTGGCGCCATGGCGAGACGTTTTTATTATCTTATAGTACGTAGATGTCTAGTAATAAAAACGTCTCGCCATGGCTCCAAGGGGAGATTTCGAAACGAGTACGGTGAACTGGCGTAGAATGTTATTGATGAACGCAGGAAGGAATCACCTCGAAAACCAGAAAAATCGATCAGGTTCATCAATCACTATTGTCCATATCTGTCCTGTACAATACTAACAGTTGTGCCTGAAAATGAATTTCCAAAAAGATAAAGACAGTAATGATAAGAACACTCTCATTTCAGAAAGTCGTTCAACAAACGAAGTGGAAATTGGAAACGGGCAGATGTTATTGGGGCAGTTGACTATTTTTGCGGCGCCATCTCATGAAATGGGGACGACTCAGTTTCCAGCTTCCCTGTGAAGGCTCACAAAGGCGTTAGTTAGTTCGGCTTTCACAGGCCGTTTATCCGTCCACGGTTCACCCATCCGTGAATATGAATGCACCTATAAACCGTATAGGTTCAATAGAACCGCTGGGGCCGTGACGCCGGCGGACTGTTTTTCTACGGATCTCCTCAAATCGGAAGACCAGGGCTGTAAACAACCGTGCAATACCCTGCATACTGTCTGAATATTGACGTGAATGGTTTTGTGAAGTTCTGAACGAAGACTTCTATAACATTGGAATGGTCAAAACTCATTTTTTTCACCGCCCTCGAACAAAACTTCAGCAACTGCTGTTTTACCTATTAGGATTTTACAAGTATATTATAAAATGTGCTCTCTAACCGTAAACGAGCAGCTTGTCGTAGAAAGCTCCGGATGGTTTTAAAAACCTCTAAAAATTGAACTGTATTTAAATGTGAACTAAGAACTGTACTATTCAATTTAAATTTTTCGAGATAAGACGTTTCAAACTTTCAAAATTCATTTTCAACCCTTCCCCTTGATTTAGGGTTATGAAAAATTTCAAGTACCATCGTGGGGCTGGTCCGAACCCGTAAACCATAGTTCAGGATTACGTTAACTGGGCGAAGTGACGTACGGCGGACGGATCTTCGATAATGAACCATTGGAATAGCCCAAGAAAAAAAATTATCCCCTCCCCACTCAAAATTCGAGGGTTTAGGTTATAAAAATACGTAGATTTAGAATTTTTAAAAATCTCTCCGTTTGCTGTCCGTCGTAAACCGTCTTTTCATAATCCTATAAGGGTACGGTCAATGGGAAGGGGATCGAAACGAATTTTGAAATGTTGACAAATTCGTATTTTGAAAAATTCTTACCCGGAAAAGGTAGGAGGAAAGATACCTAGGACCCTGGTTGGTCAACACTGAAGGGTTCTGATTTTCTGAAAATGCGGGCAAATCCCCGCCTAGCGTGTAATTATGAGTTAACAATAATTATTAATGACTTGGACTACTTGCTAATCATTATTAATTCATGATAATTCATAATAAATATTAATCTATTATTTAGTGATCTAGATACAAGGGTGATCTGCACAAAGATGATAATAAAGCGTTGTGTCAAGAATTTGCCGAGTGTTTTAATTCGACTTTCTGAATCTACGTATCTTGAAACGTAAAACATCAAATTTATAGGGGGGGGAGGGGTTAAAATTTTGTTCCTTGGCCGATTCCAACGGTTCATTATTGAAGATGGGAACTGCGTTTCCCTTCAACGCTAGAAAAATAATTAGAGATGCGGACAAATACCTACGAGTACTTTATGATTAGTGTCGCATGTTCCCTTCAGATGCCCCAACGCATCAGCGCCAACGTCCAATTCATTTGCGAATGCGATGTTGGTCTGACTTCATTCGAGAACTGTAACTATATCAGTGTGATTGAAGAGGTTTGAGAGGCGTAAGTTTGAAGAAGAGTGCAACAAGCCATCCGGCCGTGAAGAAACGACCGTAAGGAGCGGAAGTGACATCAGAAGTGATTACATCGGCAAACCCGGAACTCGGAGCCGGGGGATCAAGCTGCGGATATTTCATTAAGAAACCGTTTAACTTCCATGTCTAGAATTCTACGTTCATTTCATATCGATTAATCTACACTATTTGTTAGACATTCTGTATAATACTGATGATTCTCGACGTGTTATACGCCTACACAATATTAATTATCTTTCATAGCGTCTCAGGAAATAACTGGGATATTATAAATCACAATTAATACACAATATGTTAAATTATCCTGAAATAACTTCTATTTAAAATTAAAATGACATAAATGATCTGTCACCAAACCGTTGGCGAATAAATTAGAAGCTAAAAGAGCTATGTTTGTAACTGACTTTCTCACCAGTTGGGAAGACCTGATTCCTTTCAGGACACGTTTTTCGAAAAGCCAAATTAAGAGAGTTTTACGTATTAGTTTTATGACACAGGTGGACGGAGAATGACGGACGGGAACAAATGGATTTTCCTGTATAACTTTACGTAACTTCAACAATATTAAATATTGTTGAAATTAAATTTTGTTGAATTTAATTCTTTATTGTTTGTACCTAGTGAAATTGAAACTATTCCATGAGCTCTTTCAACCCAAAACGAAGAATAAAATTTGTTTCCAACACTTACCGTGAAATCACCGATGGGAGAATGACAGAGGGTGATTGGACAGCCACGTCCAAGACGAGATAACACGCTGACGCTTTGGAAGGAACTGAAACGTAGGGTTGGGCAATACTGCCTCGATATTTTGAAGTATCGATACTTTTGATTCAATACATCGAATATTTAGTATCGATACTGCTCAAAAGCAATACTAGGGAGTATCGATACTTTTTTAGAAAAATATCGAGTATTGAACACGGGATACTTCTATAATTACTGTGTTGTGTACGATTGAACAAAACACGAATAATTTCTTCCTTAACTCCTGCGTACCGCTCAGAACGCCTCACAACCTCCAACCTCCAACTGCCACCGTTGGCTAGCCTGCACAAACTATACAAATTGGCTCGTAGGTACCTTACCATTCTAGCTGTGTCGGTGCCGTCCGAACGCTTGTTTTCCCTGTGTGGCCGAATAATGGATGATTATGGTAACAGGTTGACGCCAACACATTTATCTCAAAGTGTTTTCTTAGCATCTGTTAAAACTAGTCTGTGGGAAAAAAATTCATTTTAGATTATATTTATTTGACTTTGAATAAATGACTTGTAATAATATAATATATTATTACAAGTCATTTATTATGTGTCGGTGCCGTCCGAACTGTTAAAACTAGTCTATGGGGAAAAATCATTTTAGATTTTATTTATTTGACTTATATCATACACATAATATATTATTACATGTGAAATGTATGTATGATAAAATATACATATTAATAAATACATTTTGAATTTAACCCGCGGTTTTTCCATTTTACCTTGTCAGTAAGGGCACCTTTGGGTTACCCGGGAATTCTTCGATTCAATACTTTCAATATTGTTCAGTATCGATATTTTTTAACCAATATATCGATACCTGGTATTGAAACAAAAAACGAGTATCGATACCGTTAGTATCGATACTAGAGTTTGCGGTTCCCATCCCTACTGAAACGAACTGCCAGCCAGTGTTCTGAACAGCTGAGAATCGAATGGCGGAAGGAAATTAGCGGGAAAATACAGCTGTGTCTGTCAAAATTCAAGAAACATCTTGGACGAGGTGAAACGTGCAACAGGTCCGGACAAACATAGTCTCCTCTTGATTTTTGAAAGAAATTAACTTAAAGTCATGAGAACCCCTCAAGAAGAATCAAAAAAGGTTGACAAAGGTGCTGTGAGCTGTGTGCTTAATTTTCAATTAACCCTCGAAAACCCCTTTTTCAGGACATCGAAAAGCCAAATTATCGCCCAAATCGACAGGGAGCTTGGAAAACGCTCCGGACATCAAAATGTCGCTTTCTGGGAGAATGATCCATATAGTGTTGGCGAATAAATAACTTGAGAATACAGGGTCTCACGAGTTGTCCCCCCCACTCCTAAAATCGTCAAAATGGGAGTAAACAAAAGAATTTTTTTTGAATCTTCATAGTTTTTTGCAAAGATCTCAACTATCATATTTGCGCACCCCGCGCAACTGCGGAACCATAACTAACTTTCTTATTTTAAATGGGAACCCCAATTTTGACATTTTCATGTCTTTCATATGGCACATAACTCAAAAACCGTTACGAAAATTGACTACGAAAATGGTCCCAAATGAGTTTCTGACGATTTCCGCGTACAACCGAGTCGTTGCTAGGGGAATAGTACTTCGTCATTTGTCATCGGACAAAAACCGTTCACCATTCGTTGGAAACCTCTCGATTTATAGAACTAGAATACATTCCTCTCACTCGGTTGTCGCCCTTCAAAAAGCTGAGATATGCGCATGACTTGATACGAAGTTTGTTTGCACACAACATTATGGTCGTTAGGTATCAATATAATATATTATTATAATATAATTTTATTATGTCTTCGAATGACAAACGGCGACATATTTCTGGGGGGGGGGGGGGGATGACATGAAAACTCGTGGGACACCCTGTATAATCAAATCAATATTACAATACTGATTGATGAGAGGAAATTAACCCCGATGGCTGTTACTACTGTAACATGTTACAGAAATGCTAATAGTAACAGCCATCTGTGGTAATGTCCTCTTATCAATCAGGTATCGATTAAAACGAATCACCCTCGTTTTCTAGTTGAAGTTGATGTAACACTAAATTAATGCTAAACCTCCTTGGATTGATCGAACATTGAATATTTGGACGATATACGAAGATGTAATGTAGTCAGTAATGTTTTCTCTGCGCATGCGAAACGCCCGCTTCATTGAGTCTGTTGTTTAGTGTTCACCCCATTCAATCGACGCGTTAGACGTTCAATAGATCGGTCACTATGGTCATCCTGCTGATTGGTTTGTTCTGATTAGGTGAATCCTCTAAAATAGTCAGTTGAAAGATGAGAGTACTTTTGTTTCCCTAATCCGCGGATCCACCTATGGCACCACCCCAGCACAAAGCCTGATTCGAAACAACAGTTGCGGCGTGGACGGGTTCGTATCAGCAGTTCAACACTCGTCGGGGGTTTCGCCCGCTTTGCCGGGAAGGGGAGATGCGAAACCTGCGTAGCGCAACACGGAACAGGACAGGCGGCCATTGTGATTAAGCAGCGACTTGGCAGGATCATTGTTATTTTACAGGCCGGTTGAAATCTCCCCGAGGTCCTCAGAGAGTACCGTGCACAGTGTAATCCTAAGCGGATTGGGTGATGCACCCCGCATCACAGCGAAACGTAGGGGACGTGAGGACCCAAATGGTGAACCGGCGAGGGGATGAGCTGGGATAGTGAGGAATCACATCTACGTGAATCACATTTCGCTAGGCGAGGGAGAGAACTCTGAAAGAAGCTTCGGCACCCTATGTGTTCGAGGAACACCTGATGAGATTGAAATGTGATCGAATGATAGGATTTGAATGGGAAATGAACCCAAAAGATCTGAGCTAAATGGGTTTTTTTCGCATATCAGATGGAGTTGTCAAGTAAATCCGTTTACTCGCGGTTCAATACTCGACAACAGACCCAGCAACAATATGTTTCATGTACACGCAGCTAAAAACCCTCCACCTTGTAAATCCATTATTATCTTGTCAATTCATGTTATTCACTTCGTGTTCACGACAAGCATTTTGGTACATAATAATATAAATTATAAGATACTGTCACTGGATTTCACTATTGAACTATCTTAACTGTAAGAGGAATGATTTAAAAAAACTCTGCCAATTCTTGACACGACGGTTTATCATCTTCCTTGTGCAGATCACCCTTCTGTCTATACCAGACAATGTTGCAAATCGGCTCCATACCATATTCCCACCGTACTAATACCATGCCGTACGAATTTATTTCCTATCATTCCATACTGTACTATACCAAGTCATACCATACATAAATATACCATACCATACTCACACCATGTCATAAAAACCGAGTGAATATTGCAATGTCATCCAGTTCTGACCTATATTTAAAATTTCAAGTGTCTAGCTCATCATCAAAATTTAATTTGTATTATTACAAAAAGGTATTATTTAAACAATTTTACAGACAAGAAACCGAGTGAAAATTGCATTGTGATCCAGTTCTGAACTGCCAGCCGTCTTACGTCATACACTCGTGCGTCATAGGCTCTGACGTACTTGTTGGCCTCCTGCCGGCCGTCTTACGTCATATGCTCGTGCGTCATAGGCTCTGACGTACTTGTTGCCTCCTGCCAGCCGTCTTACGTCATACGCTCGTGCGTCATAGGCTCTGACGTACTTGTTGGCCCCTCCAGCCGTCTTACGTCATACGCTCGTGCGTCATAGGCTCTGACGTAATGGCCCGCCGGTCGCTTGTGTTCTGACGTGGTCTGAGGGAAAGGTTGAATCAAGGGAACAACTTTTTCCCGTTTCAGTTTATGTGCCAAAGCAAAGACATGAAAATGTCAAAAAAAATGTGTAAATAGGTACCTAAGCCCAACTGTAATGTCAATTTTCTAACAATGAGTTTTCGACTATAGTTTTCATACCTTTTTACTTAAGTACTTATGGCAATTTTAGACTGATAATGAGCTGTTTGCAAATAAAAAGTCTGATAACTACTTTATTACATCTCATTAATCTATTTTCAAGTTCCGATTCACAGTTGAATCTATTTTATTTAGATGTCGTAAAATTCGAAAACGATGGAATGACGAAACCTGTCGACTACTGACTCAAGTGATACTGTCGACTTCTAACACATGTAGGTCGACTACTAGTGCAAAACCATGTCGACTACTGAAGAAAATGTTGGTCACTGGTATCGACTACTACCTAGAGCATTGGGATTTTTTACAAAACTTGTTTTTCCCTTTTCAAACCATGTTGAATAATATTTCCCGCTGCCAGGTCTTTTAGGGAAGGATCTTGGGTACACAATGAACAGGTTTGCAATGAGAACAAACTCTGCAAATTCTTGACACGACGGTTTATCATCTTCCTTGTGCAGATCACCCTTCTGTCTATACCAGACAATTTTGCAAATCCGCTCCATACCATATTCCCACCGTACTAATACCATGCCATACGAATTTATTTCCTATCATTCCATACTGTACTATACCAAGTCATACCATACATAAATATACCATACCATACTCATACCATGTCATAAAAACCGAGTGAATATTGCAATGTCATCCAGTTCCGACCTATATTTAAAATTTCAAGTGTCTAGCTCATCATCAAAATTTAATTTGTATTATTACAAAAAGGTATTATTTAAACAATTTTACAGACAAGAAACCGAGTGAAAATTGCATTGTGATCCAGTTCTGACCTATTTTTAAAATTTCAAGTCAATAGCTCATCATCACAATTTAATTTGTATTATTACAAAAAGGTACCTATTATTAAATAATACTAAAATTTTAACCGTGAGTCGGGGATTGACCACTTTGCAATATTCACTTGGTTTCTCATCTGTAAAATTGTTTAAATTTATTTAAAAAATTAATTTAAAATTTTTTAAACAATTTTACAGATGAGAAACCGAGTGAATATTGCAAAGTGGTCAATCCCCGATAAAATTGTAGTTTACCGGGAAGATGAAAAAAAGGTAGTTTTATGTTGGGCGGCTGGGGAGTTTACCAAACGGCCGTTTTAGACGCGAAGCTTAGTGTTTCTACTAATCCTTTGCGCGCTCACTGTGAACGAACGGCTGGTCGTACATAAATCCAATTGGTCTTAAAAAATTCGAAATTGTTCAGGTCATTCAAAAGTCAACTAAATTACACCGTTTAGTTAACTTTTTTCGAGATATGACATTGTCGAAATCTTTAAGTTCGTTTTGAACCTCTTCCCATTGAGCTAGGGTTATGAAACGTTTCGAGGATCATTGTGGGGCTGGTCCGAACCCGGAAACCAAATTTCGCAATTTTAGCTCAACGCTAACTGGGCAAAACTGCGTGGACGGCGTACGCCGGACGGACGGATTTTTTTTAATTCGATTTTATGAATCTACGTATGTATCTTGAAACGTAAACCAACAAATTTTGAGGGGTTTACGTTTTTCTAATACATTGGAGTGTTTTTTTTTTGTTTTTTTTTGTGGTATATAGAATGAATGAATGATTGATTTTATTGTATAAGGCCATTACAAGGGTTGGTAGATTAGGATTTACAATATAATAAATATGATAGAATACTTCCAATAATCAATAGTTTCGAAAAATTGAGCCATCATCACTCAACGCGCACATCTTTATGGGAAGGACACTTCTCAGAAAATCCAGTAGCTTAGAAGAGGATGTCATGGAGTTTATTTCGAGGCATTCTCCCGGTGTTAGGGTTATCCGACCCAGGAACCTGTTCAGCCCGAAACACATTCTACATTCACATTCACCCACAATTTGAATTTAAGAAGTTGCGTCAAGGGGATTAGAGGGGGGGGGAGAGCGTAATGATTGAGAGACATCTCCCGCCTCCCCCTCATCGACCATGTGTTTATTTGCCCCCTTTCCTCCTTCTCCACATTCACATTCACCCACAATTTGAATTTAAGAAGTTGTGTCAAGGGTCGGGGGGGGGGGGGGCAATGATTAAGAGACATCTCCCGCCTCCCCCTCATCAACCACCCACATCCACCCGATTTCCTCCTTCTCACCCACTTCCACATTCACATTCACCCACAATTTAAATTTAAGCAGTTGCGGCGGTGGGTGGAGACTCCCACTGGAACCCCCTTCTTCAACCTTCTCCATCGTCCCTCTCTCCTCCTCGCTTTCCTCTTTCTCTCCCACTCACAATTCCAATTAATGTAGAGTAGTGGTGTTGAACTATCGATAGGACTATCGATACTATCGATATTTTCTGACTATCGACAACTATCGATAGTACTATCGGAATCAACTAAAAACCCAGACAAAACACGTGCTTAATGCAGGTGGAAATTGAACAAAATTACCTGAGGGGAAGAATCTACTGCTCTAGATGTTTTTTCTTTTGACATTTTATGTCTTTGCTTTGGCACATTAAAATAATAAACAGTCACGAAAAAGTGTCTTCGAAAAGCGTTACCTACATTTTACGATAATATTCACTTACAACCAAGCCGTTGCTAGGGAAATGAAACTTCTGTAGTTTTCATCGGACAAAAATCGTTCTCCATTCGATCGGAAGCTCTCGAATTATAACGCATTTCTTGCGTATTTGTTCTTGGTATTAATGTCAGACTTATATACATTTTTATGTTATAAATAGGTATAGTGAACACTGCCGCTTGTTTTGTGATCAATTGCTTGAGGTTGAGGTTACCTACATTTCTGTTTTCATTAAAAAATACTACATCCAAACAAAGTTGGTCGTATAGGAAACTGGGATTCGTTGTTTTGTTATTGTTAGTTTTTATTTAGCCATCAGCGTGAATACATGTGTGCTCCGAATCTTTATTACGATTGGATATTATTAATATTGACATAAAATGTCCCAATGTGCTGCATACTCGTATGCAAGCATTTAGTTTTGTTTTTCTTGATCAGCGCCACTTTTTTATTCATATATTTTTTTGTTCGTAGCTTGATTTTGCCTGATAATTTTGGGTCTTCCAGCAGTTAGAATAAGTATGAAGATTCTTGGTCTTGTGCCATCTTCACGTCTAATGGGAGACGAAGGAGTAGGGAATTGCACTGATGAACTTTAAAAGAGATGAAAAATATAGATTTTACTAATTTTCGAAAGAAAAGTGTTTTGACGATCAGGCTCAAAGTCAAGGTGGATGAATTTTAGAAAGAATTTCTTATAAAATTATATTTTAGGTCTTACTGATTCAATCCCTACATTGAAATGCCAGTAAGCACTGAAGAAAAGAAGTAGTCAACAACAAATAATTTTCCCGGCCGTAAGTGGATCAAATTTAACACAAAGAATCAGCCTCGATACTCGAAACATGAGATCTATCAGTTAGGTCAACATGAGATCTATCATTATGGAACAAACTCAAGGAATCAATTTCACAGCTAATTTGCAATAAATAGTACCTATTAGAGTTTTTCATTACTTAACTAAAAAGATTTTTTTTCCTGTTTTCGACCTTGTCTCAGTAAAGCGGCTTTAACTCCCATACATTAATATGTAAAATGAAAGTTGAGGATACCGTTGGAAAAAGCATTAAATTGGCCAACTCTCCGATATAAAATCCCATTTTTCAATACAGTACTTATTGATGAAAAAATTGCCAAAGTCCAAAATTGGAAGATTTCTTAAAAATCACCGTTTTTTTCATTCGGGTTTTCTTTCGGCGTGCACTCCTCGGGAAAAACTTGGCCAGAATCTCAGCTTTCCAACGGTATAAGAAAAATGTTTTTCACATTGGTGGAGGAAATTACGTTTGAGTTCTGAAAAATGTGGTTTTTCAGGTCAAAATCAACGTTTTCCACCATAAGCCAACTTGCTTCATGGAAGTGAGTTCGGTATCGCAATTCGTGCATTTTTTGACGCTGAATCGAATGGCACTTCCATGCCTCCCTGATAAGGAAGTGACTCGTTTTTTAAATAATTAGTTATTTTTATAAAATTTATAAAAATAACTAATTATTTAAAAAACGAGTCACTTCCTTATCAGGGAGGCATGGAAGTGCCATTCGATTCAGCGTCAAAAAATGCACGAATTGCGATACCGAACTCACTTCCATGAAGCAAGTTGGCTTATGGTGGAAAACGTTGATTTTGACCTGAAAAACCACATTTTTCAGAACTCAAACGTAATTTCCTCCACCAATGTGAAAAACATTTTTTTTATACCGTTGGAAAGCTGAGATTCTGGCCAAGTTTTTCCCGAGGAGTGCACGCCGAAAGAAAACCCGAATGAAAAAAACGGTGATTTTTAAGAATGGATTAAGTTATTTTTTTGTTTAAAGAATTGACAACTCAATAAAAATAAGACGCCAAAAAACGAGTTTCTTAACATATTAATTTAAGGGAGTTAAAGCCGTTTTACTGAGATAAGGTCGAAATCACGAAAAAAATCTTAAAAGTGAAAAAAGTCGGTTTTTTAGTTGAGTAATAAAAAACTCTAGGAGGCACTTTTTGTTGCAAATTAGCTGTAGAAATGATTCCTTGAGTTTGTCCCACAATTTCTGTAGACACCCTGTATAGCCATATCAACTGTATAGATTACCGATCCAAAATTACCAGCGTAAGACCTAATGAGAGCAGGTGTATGGACCAGGCGTTCTCCGGAGAAAGAACGAAGGTGTCGTACAGAATGGGAGATGAAAGGAGGAGAGTGAGGGATCGCATATACGTGAATCACATTCCGTTTCATGTGGGGAGTGGAAAAAAAAATCTTTGAACTGTAGCACTGGCTACCCAGCACGCACGACATCACTGATGAGATTGAAGAATGTGATCGAATGATAACACGTGAATATGAGAGATGAATATGAATCAGTAAAACACCCTTCCATGCCAACACCTGAACTGAAGCCTGATCGTTCTTCTTCTTCGTGTTTGCATAAACCACATGATACAAACATAATTAAGAATATGTACATGAAAATGAATTCCGCAGAATTTCAGAATTGAAAAAAGTATTATATGACAAACTTTGGCTTGAAAATCAGCTTTCGAGCTGATTAGGTCACTAGAACGCCCCAACAGCTTGATCCTCTGGTGGTATTGTAGGGCTGCATTCGGGAGTAAAAATGTCAACACCTAATTTCATAACTCATATGTCATAATGAAATGACATTAGGTAAAGTTACTGACCACCTGCAAGGAAGAGGTTTTGCTCTTACCGTACGGTTTCTAAGGTCCAGTACTTGCAGTTCACCAAAAACCTCACGGGAAAGAATACGGGTGGTCTCTCTCACGTGAAACCCATTCACCGAGATGAAAATATATTTGTGAGGCCCGTGGTGGGTAATAGCTTCGAGAAAGGCCCTGATATCACGGCCCCATACAAAGGGATCTGAGAGTGAACGAAAAAAAAACCTACACAACTATAAATATCACATTGACGGTAATGGGGTAAACAAAATAAAACTCTATGAATAGGTTATGTGAATAGGTTATGAGAATAGATAAAATGTAGGCTAAAATAGATAAGGAGGTGAAGTTTTAGAGAATAATTTCACGTCTTCTTCAAACAAGGGACGTTTCCAATTTTCCCCATCCACGTCTTGGCCATCCAAAGATGATTGAAAATATTGATCCATTGATTTATCCAGGTCTCGAGTGATTGTCGAAAGGATTACTTTTTCCCACGTATGCCCTGCCCCTCTACCATGAATGACTGAAGTCTCATTCAATATTTGTCCTGAAACAAAAAACTAATCAAATTACTCTTATAGATGGTTTCTGTATTGGAAACACTCGAACGAACGTGTTTCAATGGTGCGTAGCTACGTTCCTTCCTTTTATTTTGATCCTCTCTACGTTCAGAACTCATTACACTAAAAGCTGTTTGTATTGTTTCAGGTAAATTATGTTAGCAAGTACTCCATTCTACTCCATTCTTCTTCAATTCCGTAAGTTATTATTTGGTTAAATAATCTATATCCACCTTTGACTCTATTTATAATGAATTCCGACCTCACAATGTGTCATGTCCTAATGATTGGTTCGTTCTTCTGTTATTGAGACGGATGTTGTCGCTGAAAGTGAACCAGAGCATAAAACTTGACGGTGCCCCATGAAAGAGCGAGCCTAAAATCGACGCGATTCAGAGTTATAGCTCGTAAAACCTCGATTATAACCGTAGACAGACTGTCGCCAATACTTCGATGTACCCTACATTCCTTCAAACGCCGTTATGTCTAGCTAATTCCCTGATTTCTTTCTGATAGGATGATGACGACTTGAGTAAAGAATTAAGAGAGTTGCCTCCATTACATGGGCCATACAGGAATAGCACGGATTGCCTCAATGCAAGGGGCTCAAATTTCAGTTTGAATGATTCCATCTCAGCCTGATTGTCGCTACAGACTCACTCTGCTGATTTAATAAACAATAATCTAATTTTCAGGCTGCAAATCTAATAATTGGCATATCTTGAAACTATTACACAATTTACTCCACGCTTTGGCATTACTCATTAGAAACCTCTGTGCGACCATTTCAGGCTACGAACGTGTAGAATGAGAAAGAAGCGTTGGTGAATTAAAGGCAGTGCGAACAGTAACCGCAAGAATGGCAAAATCTCTCTCGTAATCAAATCATTACTTATATCCAAGCTGATTCCAACGAATTACATATAAGTCCATTCGAAATCCTTGAAAATACACTAAACCCTTTATTACCTAACGTAGAGTCCACTGAGCGTACCATAACGCTAAACACATGAATAATATCACTACTCTCTCAGATCATTTAAGGTCGAGTCGATTCCAAATAGTGTGTTGTATACAGTAACTATGTAGTGAACTCAGGAAATCGGTTTTGCAGGTAATTTGCTACAAAAAATGCCTCATAGAGTTTTTTTCTTACTCAACTAAAAATCCGAATTTTTTCACTTGAAAAATTTTCGTCTTCTCGACCTTGTCTCTGTAAAACGAAATGTCTCTGTAAAACCTAACCCCCTTAAATTAATGTGTAAAATGAATTTTGAGGATACCGTTGGAAAGAACGTTAAATTTGCTATCTCCCTGATATACAATCTGATTTTGGTTTATTATCTTCGATAATGAACCATTGGAATCGCCCAAAGAAAAAATTTTTTTAACCCCCCCTCAAAATTTGTTGGTTTACGTTTCAAGATACGTAGATTCAGAAAATCGAATAAAAAAAAATCCGTCCGTCCGCCGTACGCCGTACGCCGTACGCCGTACGCCGTCCGCGCCACTTTGCCCAGTTAGCGTTGAGTTAAAATTACGAAATTTTTTTTATGGGTTTCGACCAACCCCACAATGGTCCTCGAAACTTTTCATAACCCTAGGTCAAGGGGAAGGGGTTCAAAACGAATTTTGAAAACTTGAAAATCTCATATCTCGAAAAATTCATATAGAACGGTATGTTTTTTATTTCATATTTAGATAGAGTTTGTTCCGTAGAATTTTTTAAGACCATCCGCAGCTTTGTACGACCAGCCGTTCGTTCACAATGACGGCTCAAAGATTGTGCCTCACAACACGATCGTGACTCAAATTGTTGAAATACAGGTCCATTTTCATACTAACAAGCTCTTTGGAACATCATATGGCTAAAATGATGTCGAGTTTGTTGTTCTGAGGTGCGTTTCGTGCTACGGAAATGAAGGTAATTTCGAATGTTTGTTGGTAGGTACTTCTTTTATAGAAAAATTATTACCGACGTAGTATTAAAAACCCCAGAATTATATCGTATTAATTAATCATAATTAATAATAATAATTATTATTAATAAATACAAATTATTAATACCTAACAATAAATTATAATAATTTTCACTAGGTACTTGATAAAATTGTTAATAATTAGTGATAATTGATAATAAATATTAATCTAACATTTACGATCTTGACATTTGGACCTAGTGATCTAGACAGAAGGGTGATCTGCACAAGGAAGATAATAAACCGTTGTGTCAAGAAT
This sequence comes from Stenodema calcarata, assembly GCA_963920205.1. NCBI lineage: Eukaryota > Metazoa > Arthropoda > Insecta > Hemiptera > Miridae > Stenodema > Stenodema calcarata. The sequence goes on along the minus strand of OY986056.1, from coordinate 24,851,993 downwards.
TTGCAGAGTTTTTAAGACAGTTCTTATTGATGAAATAATGGCCAAAGTCCAAAATTTGAAGATTTTTTTTTAAATAACCGGCGGGCATTTCTTAGGAAAAACTTGCCCAGAATCTCAGCTTTTCAACGGTATAATTATTTTTTATTTTTAAGGGGAGACGTTTTTGAGAAATCTGAGTTTGTATGCGAAAAATCGTGTATTTTCAGGCATATTTCAAGCACATTTTCACGCTGAATCGAATGGTGACGTATTCTGACCGCCCTAAGAACAAATTACATGATTTTTCAGTCGCAACATCTCCATTTCTGGGTGTAGAAAGTGTCAAGTCAACGGCATTACTAAGGAATTTTTTTTATTTTTGAGGGAGGGCCTTCATAAAATAAAATTACAAGAACTGTTCAAAATGTTCCCCGTTCGGGGGGATCTGATTCGCCAGAACCATCGTGTGGTCGACTCCATTCGCATCCGAGAAAACGAGGGACGTTTTGAACAGTTCATGTAATTTTATTTTATGAGGGGCCTCCCTCAAAAATAAAACAATTTCCTAAGTAATGCCGTTGACTTTCTTTGACTGGCAGTGCAGTCGGATGTGAAGCCCACGCCTGAAATGTCGTTTACCTCTCTGACCCTACTTATTCCAAAATAATCGTTTCAACGATATGCACTCATGTGGCAGTGCGTTTCCACCTTTTTATTGTTTCATAGATCCCCCTCCTGACAGTCTGACAAATGGAACCATAGTTTTGGGTCGTTTCAGAGTAGGGTTAGCCTGTCTGATGGATTACATCCATGCCCGAGAGCAGCTGCTGACCTCCTTCAAGTTCGGCGAGACGTGATTCCCCTAATGCCACTCCACCCTTGTAAGTCACAGTTTGAATATGAAAACTAGATGGTTCATTTATTTACAACTGAAGGAGTTGTATCGTACTACTTCAATATGAAAATTTAAAAACAGATTTTTATATGAATTTTTAAATTCATATATCAATTACTACAATAATAATATGTGCAGTCTACATTATTCTTTTCAACTTTGGAAGTTATGAATTTAATCGCACAAGATGTTTGTGTTATTCGTGAAATTATACAACTCACATTGACTGTTAATTCAAACGCCCTGCAGTTCATTGAAGGCACGATTAGCAGTAAGTTCAATTGTACTTAATTCATCTTTGTGGAAAAAAATCTTAATGAACATATCTTTACTAAAATACATTAGATGCATTGATGAGAACTCATCTGATGGATGGTTTTCACAGCTGTAGAGTTTGCTTAATGGAGATCTATTGTGTTTGGACGGTGAACTCTATTAATAATCGATCGATCTTCGTCTGAGCCAGGTCGTTCCGATTGATGAAACGTCAGGGGCCACGAAGGGCGTCCATGTTGCCCGGAATAGTAATTAACCCTTCAGCGCAGTTCATTACATCAGAATTTGTAATTTTCTGGGTGGTCTTCGTTTCTAGTGCGCGATTAACCCGGTTCAAATCTTCAATTACGAATTAATTGACACAAGAAATGCGTAACAGTTATTGCCGTATGCTAAGATAAGGTGGAGGTTCACCCTGTATCAAACACCTCACTAATCGGTTAGTGAATGAAAAATTGTCATTCACTAACCGATTAGTGAGGTGTTAATTCAATGATAAAACTCTGCAAATTCTTGACACAACGGTTTATTATCTTCTTCGTACAGATTATTATCTTCGATAATGAACCATTTATCTTCGATAATGAACCTATTATCTTCGATAATGAACCATTGGAATCGCCCAAAGAAAAATTTTTGTTAACCCCCCCTCAAAATTTGTTGGTTTACGTTTCAAGATACGTAGATTCAGAAAATCGAATAAAAAAAAATCCGTCCGTCACCCGTACGCCGTACGCCGTCCCCCGTACGCCGTCCGCCGTCCTCCGCCCAGTTAGCGTTGAGCTAAAATTACAAAATTTGGTTTCTGGGTTTGGACCAGCCCCACAATGATCCTCGAAACTTTTCATAACCCTAGGTCAAAAGGAAGGGGTTCAAAGCGAACTTTCGTCAATGTCATATATGAAGTTCATATATATGTCGAGATATGAAATTTCGACAATGTCATATCTCTAAAAATTCTCTTGAAACGGTGTAATTTTTAGTTCACTTTTGAATGACCTGAAAAATTACGAATCTTTTAAGACCAATTGGATTTTTGTGCGACCAGCTGTTCGTTCACAGTGAGCGCGCAAAGGTTTAGGAAAAACACTAAAACTTTCGCGTCGAAAACGGCCGTTATGTGACCCAACCCCCCCGACGCCCAGAATAAAACTACCTTTTTTTCATCTTCCCGGTAAACTACAGTCTAGAAATTTTAACCGCGAGTCGGGGATAGACCACATTGCAATATTCACTCGGTTTCTCATCTGTAAAATTGTTTAAATAATACCTATTTGTTTAAACAAATTAAATTTTGATGATGAGCTAGATACTTGAAATTTTAAATATAGGTCAGAAATGGATCACAATGCAATATTCACTCGGTTTCTTGTCTGTAAAATTGTTTAAATAATACCTATTTGTTTAAACAAATTAAATTTTGATGATGAGCTAGATACTTGAAATTTTAAATATAGGTCAGAAATGGATGACATTTCAATATTCACTCGGTTTGTATGACATGGTATGAGTATGGTATGGTATATTATTGTATGTATGATTTAGTACAGTATGGTATGATAGAAAAGAAATCCGTATGGTATGGTATGAGTACGGTGAGAATATGGTATGGTGCCGATTTGCAACACAGTCTGGTATAGACAGAAGGGTGATCTGCACAAGGAAGATAATAAACCGTTGTGTCAAGAATTTGCAGAGTTTTTTCTCATTGCAAACCTGTTCATTGTGTACCCAAGATCCTTCCCTAAAAGACCTGGCAGCGGGAAATATTATTCAACATGGTTTGAAAAGGGAAAAACAAGTTTTGTAAAAAATTCCAATGCTCTAGGTAGTAGTCGATACCAGTGACCAACATTTTCTTCAGTAGTCGACATGGTTTTGCACTAGTAGTCGACCTACATGTGTTAGAAGTCGACAGTATCACTTGAGTCAGTAGTCGACAGGTTTCGTCATTCCATCGTTTTCGAATTTTACGACATCTAAATAAAATACATTCAACTGTGAATCGGAACTTGAAAATAGATTAATAAGATGTAATAAAGTAGTTATCAGACTTTTTATTTGCAAACAGCTCATTATCAGTCTCAAATTGCCATAAGTACTTAAGTAAAAAGGTAGGTATGATAACTATAGTCGAAAACTCATTGTCAGAAAATTGACATTACAGTTGGGCTTAGGTACCTATTTACACATTTTTTTTGACGTTTTCATGTCTTTGCTTTGGCACATAAACTGAAACGGGAAAAACTTGTTCCCTTGATTCACCCTTTCCCTCAGACCACGTCAGAACACAAGCGACCGGCGGGCCATGACGTCACAGCCTATGACGCACGAGCGTATGACGTAAGACGGCTGGAGGAGGCCAACAAGTACGTCAGAGCCTATGACGCACGAGCGTATGACGTAAGACGGCTGGCAGGAGGCCAACAAGTACGTCAGAGCCTATGACGCACGAGCATATGACGTAAGACGGCTGGCAGGAGACCAACAAGTGCGTCAGAGCCTATGACGCACGAGCGTATGACGTAAGACGGCTGGCAGGTGGCTAACAAGTACGTCAGAGCCTATGACGCACGAGCGTATGACGTAAGACGGCTGGCAGGAGACCAACAAGTGCGTCAGAGCCTATGACGCACGAGCGTATGACGTAAGACGGCTAGCAGGAGGCCAACAAGTACGTCAGAGCCTATGACGCACGAGCGTATGACGTAATACGGCTGGCAGGAGGCCAACTAGTAAGTCATACGACGAGACCTTTTATGTCTCTGCGCCCCCTCCCACACCCACACCGCGTACCTCGTACTTCATTTTGGTTTATTATCTTCGATAATGAACCATTGGAATCGCCCAAAGAAAAAAAAATCTTAACCCCCCCTCAAAATTTGTTGGTTTACGTTACAAGATACGTAGATTCAGAAAATCGAATAAAAAAAAATCCGTCCGTCCGCCGTACGCCGTCCGCGGCACTTTGCCCAGTTAGCGTTGAGTTAAAATTACGAAATTTTTTTTTTATGGGTTTCGACCAACCCCACAATGGTCCTCGAAACTTTTCATAACCCTAGGTCAAGGGGAAGGGGTTCAAAACGAATTTTGAAAATTTGAAAATCTCATATCTCGAAAAATTCATATAGAACGGTATGTTTTTTATTTCATATTTAGATAGAGTTTGTTCCGTAGAATTTTTTAAGACCATCTGCAGCTTTGTACGACCAGCCGTTCGTTTACAATGACGGCTCAAAGATTGTGCCTCACAACACGATCGTGAATCAAACTGTTGAAATACAGGTCCATTTTCATACTAACAAGCTCTTTGGAACATCATATGGCTTAAGTGATGTCGAGTTTGTTGTTCTGAGGTGCGTTTCGTGCTACGGAAATGAAGGTAATTTCGAATGTTTGTTGGTAGGTACTTCTTTTATAGAACAATTATTACCGACGTAGTATTAAAAACCCCAGAATTATATCGTATTAATTAATCATAATTAATAATAATTATTATTAATAGTAAATACGAATTATTAATACCTAACAATAAATTATAATAATTTTCACTAGGTACTTGATAAAATTGTTAATAATTAGTGATAATTGATAATAATAATTAATCTAACATTTAGGATCTAGACATTTAGACCTAGTGATCTAGACAGAAGGGTGATCTGTACAAAGAAGATAATGAACCGTTGTGTCAAGAATTTGCAGAGTTTTTGTTCATCCGATGAACTTCATCGATACCCAAACCTAGTGGAACAGGCTCCAGGACCGTCACATCATAAGGGTTATGACGGACCGTATAATTACCGAGAACACGGCAAGATAGTTGATATGAATTTTGCGACCAACCAGAGCAAAACTCCAGGTTGGTCTTCCAAAAATTGGTTTAATATTGATGAAGATTTTCGTGACGAGTAAAGTTTCTGAGTTACCACTTCATCTCATTTGACGACTTGTTCAATTCGACAATGTGGAATCAAAAAATGTTCCAGTTACCAATTAGGTATCCGTGAATAAGATGAATCTATCATCGATAGTGGGAGTCTATTGATTTTATAATGATTCATAGCTAGAACGCCCGATAAATGCCGATCCTGTAATTTTATTCATAATAATAATAACGACATCGAGAAATGATAACGCGGGTGAACTGCGCTCTTGCGAAACCGATTGAAACTACTGACGTAACCAATCTGGATCGCAGAGTAACAACGTTCTCAAGCTAGAAAATAGCTTTCCAGTTAATATGGAGATTATGTCTCGCCGAGAATTTAGAAGAGCGTGATTATATCGGCATTATTATAGTGTAGATCATTATCTCGGCATAGAGTGCATTTGTTCGTATGGTCATGGTTTTGCTAGCTTTGATTCCTCACAAACATGTCAATATAAGTCACCTTCATACGATACTGCATCAGTCTAATAAAACCAAAACATGCACATATGAGATATAACCATTACACATCGACATGACACTCTCATCAGGACAGAAGTACTTGAAGGAAGTCAAAATTGGATTGTGACCCGCTAAGGAATATCTTTTCTCATTATGGTTTCCAGATTGTATACGAGGATCCACCTTGCAATGTCAACCTGGGACTTTATCACCGAAAAGGCATCATTAGGTGAATGGCCTCTGATTATGTAAATGTTTTGAGAGGCTTTGTGGACATGAGATAGGCGATAAGCTTACTTTGCGTAATCGCTTGCTGACCCAACAACCAACCGCCATTTGGTGGGTGTACGAGGAAAATGGGTAACCTTCAAGCCTATTGCTTTGACTCATCATTATTCACCGTTTGATATCAACCACCCCTTGGGACCCCGACCCGTTTTCGTTTCTACTCGAACATCGAATCAAATGTCGACGTATGGAACTACAAAACTACGCAGTGCTGCTATACAAAACTGTGCTGATGCCTATTTCGGCATATGGTATTGAGCTATGGGGCTGCACTGCCGGAACTAAAAATAAAATGGTACAAACGGTCAAGGCAATGTGCAAACGAGTATAGACATTTGGCTCCATAGCATATACGAAATGATGTCCACAAATACTTCAGGGTGGAGAGGGTCAAAGATAGTATGAACAAATGCACTAGAACTTCAAGATGTTATGAATTTGCACTTGCAAGTGCATTTGACTGGAAGGTACGAGCAGAGGCCATTCAGCTTCCAGACAACTTCCAAGTAATTTTTGGACTTTAGATGACTATCTCGACGTGCAGTAGCAGTTTGGTGCTTGTTATTGGAACATCACCATGATTTACTATGAGTAAAAATGTGTCTTCTAAATGACTTCAACAAGAAGAAAACGTTTATTTAAACATAGCAATAAATTATGTACAATCGCGAGAGAAATATTCTTATAAACATTGCATGGTTTTGTCAACCGTCTGCCGGGGGTTCGGGTTTTATAAATTTACACGTGGACCAATTGATCAACTAAAATTATACATAAACGTAGGACACTCAAATCAAAACTGTCAAACAGATGGACAAGCAAAATCGTGAAGTATAAAATAAAAAGAAGTCACTTATAAACTGGGCCAGAAAAAATTAAAAATTAAACTCGTTGACAAGGAACCTTCTATAACGCCAAGTCGACCTACAAAAGCTTATCAGACCGTACCAACCGCTCCCCCTTTTCATCATAGAAACCGCTCTGTCTATGGAAACTGTACCACTGCCAAACGCAGACCACCTGAATTCGCCTAGAACCGGGCACACACATTAAAAATGGTAAATATCCTCCGGTACACGACGAGATGACGACTAGAGTATTTTCAATATTGCAGTATTCTTTATTTTGCCATTATATTATATTAAAATAAAATTATTTTTGGTTTATTATAGATTAATTTAATTTAAATTAAATAAATGCTTTTATAAAACATAAATATAATTTAATGACCAAATAAAAATACTGTTTAATTGTTATAGTTATGATTATGGTAGTAGTTCCTAATTCACGTGGTATTTAAGCACAGGTGATGATCCTCATTGACAACTCCTTTTGGTACAGAACTTAGTGATGAGGGTGTTCGTCCTAGGAATGTGTGATGATTTGAAAGAATAAAATGAAAAAATAACTCGCACATTTTGGTACCTACATACCGGTCGGTATTCGTGCATTGCTCAAGATATGAGATGTTGTAATAAAATATCAGTTAGTCAATAAATCGATGTAGGAAGCCAATCCCTGCTCAAAAAGAGATGAGTGCCGCAAATAAAGTATTTTATTAGCTCGATGATCAATCATTTATATCTCTGGGGAAACCAACGTTTTGTCAACCCAAGAGGAGATAAAAGGGTTCGCTCTGTGTGTAGGGTGTAACTGGATCAGCTAGGTGAGAGAGAGGGAGCTGTGGAAGGCAAAAAGGCCCGTTTAAACACTTACAGCCGAGCTAATCAGTCCCAAATGTGTAGATCACCTCAACCTGTCCCTGCCTTCCTCTCCCTTTTTTACATTTATATAGGAGAATTATACAGGAAGGCACGCGGGGATGGGCTGACTACACGCACCACCGTACATTGTCAGGGGGAAGCTCCTATTCTGGCACACGTGTCTGCTTGAAAGGATCCGACTGCTCCAGGTTCATTCTATTCGGGTTGAAACGCCCTTTTAACCTTTTTTCCAGCAGATTTACATTCAGTACCTTTTTTTTCCTCGCTCTTCCGGTACTCGCCAATTTTCCCATTTTGTGAATCAGCTGACACCAGCGTGCGACTGTATCTAAAAAGGCAAATCATCCTCGTTGATTCAAAGAAGATTCCAAACGCCAACTCACAAATGAGACTCATTAGAAGCCAATTGAATCCTGATAGTGTTTAATTGTGATTATTGAAATGCCTAACGAATATTTACCTACTGAAAATACTGATTTTTGAACGAGAAACCCTACTCCAATAACCTCTCCAAGCTGTTTGACTATTTGTATATTTTTTCATGGAATAAAATTATCTTCTTATAATTATCAATTATACAAGTTGATTAAGGATTAAGTACTAGGAGACTTGAAAGTGTAACTTTCATTTTTGATCGACAGTCGTACCGACATACTATTGAGCTCATTTGGTTCATTCTTAGAATAGAACATGACGTTCCTGCGGCGAAAAAGTAAATTATCCTTTAGGTATGTACATTCGTACCTGCCTTCCTCCAGTTCTACACTCTATGCGAGGAGATTACAACTAGGGATGCAAACAAATAGTCGATTAATTGGATAATCGACAAATTTACCCCGATTATTCGATGATTAGCTGCCGATTATTATTACTGATTAATAGGTTTTCGAATACATCAGGATTTGATGCATTCTAATATGCTCAAAAAATGCTTTCAAAATCTAGATGTATTCGAAAACCGATTAATCAGTACCTAATAATAATTGATTAATATAAATTGAGACAAACCGTCGTTGTTATTCTTACTACCTCCATAAATGAAGGATACCTCCTTCTTCCATACTTACTAAGACAAATCGTCGTTGTTGTTGTTACTACCTCCATGGAGGTAGTAATAATAACTACGACGATTTGACTTCAACCCTGGGGTACCCCCTACCACTACCTCTGTAGTGGATGGGGGGGGGGGGTCTACAAAGATTTTACGATTCTAATCTACCATTTCAAATGAAAGATGTCGACAATGGGATTTGAAAAACTAATGTTTTTGAACCCTAAGTACCCCTCTCTCCCCCCCTCCCCCAGTCGTAGGGAAAAATTCAAATGGAACGGTGTAGTTTTTAGTTCACATTTTGGAAGTATTTAATTTTCAGAATTTTTTAAGACCATTTTTTAAGTTGGAGCAGATTTTTGTGATCTAGACAGAAGGGTGACCTGTTCAAAGAAGATGATAAACCGTTGTGTCGAGAATTCGCAGTTTTTTTAAATTCGATTTTCTGAATCTACGTACTTATCTTGAAACGTAAACCAACAAATTTTGAGGAGGGGTTATAAAAAAATTCTCCTTGGTCGATTCCAATGGTTCATTATTGAAGACAATATACCAAAAGTACGTGGCATCTGTGGTCACGTCAGTTCCTGACCTTGGGTGATGCTAACCCAAGAGCGGAACCGCTTGAAGGGTGATAATAATATGATAATAATATGATAATAATATGATAATATTATCATTATCCTCTCAAAACTTTTATTTTTACAAGATGTCCCATAACACTACTTTTTTAAATTATAATACATACACTTTTTATCGGTTCAATTTATGGTACCTACCCTCAATTTATAATAAACAACTATTTTATGCAATGTAATTCGAATTGGCATTCCTTTATCTTCATTAGCCTTGTAATTTAATTTAAGGTCGTCACCTACAGACGAAGATAACCATCGGAAAGCAAATAATTATGTGTTTGAAACAAGTACTTGAAAATAAATCATTTGAATTATTTGCTTTCGATTCAATACCGATTAATCGGTCACATCGATTATTTGCTTACGATTTGATGTTATAACCGATTATTTGGTTCCGATGTTGCATCCCTAATTAGAACGTTTCTTAATTATGCAGATATTTCAAAAGGTGAGACGTGAAAAAATCGATTTTCCGTATATATTTCGTCCTAGCGTTTTTTCTAAATTTCTAATTTAATTCAGCTAAATGTATAGAAAACCGCATGAATCGTAGTTTTCGATTCCGGGCCGAAATCTTGAGGGAGGCGACTTTATTGGTACAAGAAACGGCCTAACTTGAAACATGATACCTTACTCGATTAAATTGACATTATGTTGGTTCACTATTAACTACCTAGCATTTAAACGAAGCTTAATCACGATTCATGGAAGCCATATCCGAAAATTGCTGCTATGACTGGAGTTGTATGTGGGACAATGCGGTTGACAATTATACATTTAGGTGGCTGACAAACTGTCAGTTAAGTTTCTGCGGGAGAAGGCTGTTTCTGGAATCCTAAGAGTGACAGCGTTGGAACGGAGTTAGCAACGAGGGGAGCTGTGCTTCACAAGGGTGAAATAAGACGACACGAGGAGCTCCTGACCTGGTGGAAATGGGAGCGTGCGAGCTCGATGAAAGGTGGAGGACGATGCTGAGGTAGAGGAGGCGCTAATGAGTGGAATTGGCTCGAGGCCTCAATTAAATGAAGACACTGGCCGAGCAACGCCTTCGTTAAAGGCCTCCCGAGGGAATCCCAACCCTTTCTGCCGACGGCTCACCCGAAGGCGTCATTCTTGTTTTGATTGGTGGTCATACGATGATTAATTTATATATTACTGTTCAGCCCTCTACCGTTTTCCGTGGATAATTGACTCAATGGCAGAACGACTTTATCAAAGTTTTATCCTTCTACGACGCCTCTTATGAGCTACCAATGTATTTAGAATGTGTGTGATGAAGGTGTAAGAAAGATATAACTCCTGTCCAACATGTGATTCGAAAACCACACACCCTCAAGCAAGGAACATTGGTGCATGGGTCATTTCAAAATTATGGGTTATTTCAAGCATCAATTTTCTGACGCAAAAAATTGCTGTATTTTTGGGTTTTTTGTTCTTCTAGTTCATCTAGGTATGCAGGTTCCTTGATGACCACACTACCAGTCATACATTTAAATACATAGTTTGTTAAATATAGCATTTTGAAGAATTTAAGAAAATCTTCAGTTTCTAGGGAGAGAGAATTGTCCTAGGAAGAGAAAAAATCCAACTCAAAACCATTTGGATTGTCGCCCGTTTCGGTTTCTACAGTTCCGGTCTGTGAAGTTTCGTGTTTATCCTATGATCGTCCATTCGTATAGGTTCGTTTTTCTCTGCCGTTTTTGAAAATGTCGTCAAGTGATGATCCGGAGTAGTACAACTCCTCTTCGGCCGAAAAAGAGTGGGAGAAGGAATTTCCCTGGATTCGCCCTAGCAAACGAGGTGTTTCGTACTTTTTTGTGTGCCCTGCTACCAAATGATTGTAACTGACCAATAATTTCGAGTCTGGCCAAAGCTGTTCATAAAAACGGTAACGTAAGTTACATTTTTCTCTCTCATCTTTTTTAATAGAGCAACCACGAAATCGTTGAACCTAAGTTTTTGTGCAGCTCAGGTCCGTGTGTTTTAAGTGAATTCATCAAGAAAATTAATGGGTATGGTCAAGAATACCTTTTAAAAAACACCAGGATATCTACCGGGTTTCCTAGTTCAATCTACCGGAATCTACCGGTTTTTTCGACGAAGCCTACCGGACAAGAGGGCCACAGTTACGGCAACACTGGTTGCTATTTCATTTTTTAATTCTATCAATTATCGTTACATACTCATGAGACGATCATACATATGTACGCTTATGTACGACCTTTTCGATGATGCTCAGCGAGTTTAGTTTGAGAGGAACTGGCAGTGAAACTCGATCCGCTTACATCAACTGAACCTGTTATCAATTACTCGTTGTAGGACTCAACAAATAAAAAAATTGTGTGCGAGGGAGATTGGAAATGCAATGAACGGAATAACATCAGGCAGGTGGGCATTTCTCCACAAGCCATGCTTCCCCTTTTCGCTCTTGAATGGAATTCCAATATGTTCAACATTTTTCTCCACCCCGGTAAGGACTCACCGGTATTCGGAAATGGAGCTTAACAAACTTCGAGCTTCTGGATAAAATATAAAATCCCTTGTTTCTTCGGGCGTCGCGATGAACGGTTCATAGTTACTATGGCTTTGAAAAACTCCAGATGTACACGATTCAGTAGCCCAACTACAGCGGCTTGAGAAATTGAAAATGAAAACATCAAACGAAATTTAAAGTACCTATTCAAGTGTCATTGACATACATAAGTCAAGTATTATTATGACAATGTGTAGAGTCAATCATATAAATTTTAATAATAAGTGCCAATTCGTCCTCGAAGGTTAATTATTTTTTGTTCAGACATGTGTTACGCTCATAACAACAGAAATGAATTGGCGAAATGACGTGAAATATTGTACTTTACAACATTAGACAGCGGTTTTCCTATAGTACTCTCTACTAGCGGACATAATAAAATACCGTATGAAGACAGTTTTGGCTATTTTTCTTGTTGTTTTATGATTACAGAAATAATCTCAAGACCAAAAGCATGATGGATGCCTATCACTAAACCATGTATAATCAATTTGAGTCAGCTGGTTCTCTTGAATGAAAAATTACCTCGTTCATTGTTGATTGTTGTTCGGTTCTACCTAAAATTGACCGGAAAATAACATTGAGAAGAGACTATTGGGCACATATTAGTGTATTGAGCGACCTAGTGGTGAGTGTTTTACGAGTTTATTCCTAAATTAAGCAATTCGGTGAAAATCCCTTTAACTTTCTGACTATTGTGAATGGATTGCACGTGAGATATTTCAGATGTCGAAATATATTGACCCACAGCGGATTTGGTCTATTACTTATCTTCGATAATGAAGTCGTCAACATGAAAGTTAATCGTTCGGCAGCCTGTCGGGTCAATGTTCATACTGGCAGGCTGATTCGAACAGCACATGGTTGTCAGAAATCGAGATAATCAATCATAATTGATCATTATTAATATTAACTGTCAATAATTATTAATAATTAAATAATACCTATCTAATAATTTACTCTGCTTGATAATAATTACTAATAATTAGTTATAATTCATAATAACAATTAATCTATCATTTAGTGATCTAGACAGAAGATGACCTACACAAAGAAGATAATAACCCGTTGTGTCAAGAATTTCCAAGTCCTAGCCCTGGATCTAATAATTGTTTATATAGGTGATTATATGGCTCTAGTAACTAGAGTCTAGTTGATAACCATAGCGTTTGATAAGGGCATCACAAATAAAATTCGATTTTTGAGATGTGCCCCTTTCATTCTACGTGTGAGACATAATGCACGTATCAAATTGAGCAAGACGACAGTGTTAATATCATTGAACGTTCTAAGTGGGTTACTCGTTTATAAGAGCAACGCTGACAGTTGCATGTTGTGTTATTGCGTTCTTCAGTTTAGAAATTACATCGAGTGACACAATTCCTACCGGAACTAACCCAAATGCTTTCTAGATGTGCCGTCGTTTGCGAGAATCGATGGCGTTGGTCGGCATTCGCTTCCCGAAATGAACCGACCATTTCGAGATCTCGGTTCGCTCATTCGAATGATTCGGGTCTCTCAGTCTGAACGGGAGAAGGATCAGCCTCAATTCAATTAGGGATAATGACCTAAGCTGGATAAAGTCGTGCTTAATGATTCTGGGAAGATTCGAACGAAAATAACACTGAGCCAATTTTTCAGGGTATCAGTACACATGATTGTATCCGATTTCCTGGCAATATATACATTTATATCAAATTGGGAGTTATATATCTCCCAAATGGTGAATAAAGCATTAACATCTATAGCTGTAAAACCGTTGAGCATAACGTTCTCATTGGTCATTCATGTATAGAGATGGTGATATACGTTCACGAACTCTTAAATTCTTATAATATTGTATCCCAATGAACACTTAATTGCGGTTTCTCGAATCAATGAGTGTGTTATGGAATAATTTTGAAAGAAAAGCGTGAAGAGAGTTTTCTTATATCTTGTACCTTATGAGAGGCGTACAACCAGTGAAAACAACGCAGATAATTCATCGAGCGTCACCTCTCGGGCGGCTGAACTGCAATAAACATTCCATCATCTTTCCCTCTTGTAATACCATTATGAAAGGAGGGTGGAAGTGTGTTGTTCTATTTCCGCTCACAATCACAAATGACATTTTTCCAAATTCAGTTAGGAAAGGGCGTCTTATTAAGTTATAGCGATAGCAAGACCAGGGGAAGAGGAACCTCTCGAAACCTGAGGACCGTTTTTACCTTTTGAGTAGGCACCGCAGAGGTAACCATTAACTGTGCGAGGGGAGTTGATTAAAGTTGGAGAGCAACTGATGGGAAACAAACTCGAGCTTCCGAGGGCTCTTGTCTTAATTTGATTGGAAGTCTGTTTTCCTTCAGCAAGCATCAACAAAGAATCATCCCCTCATAGCAGCCTTTTGCTCTTGGGGCGGATTACCCATAAACTTTGGTATAGTAGTGCTTTCAACGTCGTTTTAGAGTCTCACCCTTGAAACTATGGGTGTTTTCATCTGTAAGGAACCAAAAACGGCGGTAAACCATCAATGAAACTTAGTTTCCCTCCAACTGAACTCACTCAGGTTTCCACGTTTTAGAGTTTAACAAATAGAAAAGCCCAGTTCTAATTCAGAAAGCTTCTTCGAGTCACTATTATCGGCATGTAGTACCATTGCACTTATAATTTTCGTTCTCCTCGGTAGAAACATTTACGTATCAGTATGTGATTGCTACTCGTATTAAAAACCTTGTGAAGAATGTTTGGTACAGTAGTAGACTCTGGTATAATAATGCTTCCAACGTTGTTTTAGAGTCTCGCCCTTGAAACTATGGGTGTTTTCATCTGTAAGGAACCAAAAACGACGGTAAACCATTAATGAAACTTAGTTTCCTTCCAACTGAACTCACTCAGGTTTCCACTTTTTAGAGTTTAACAAATAGAAAAGCCCAGTTCTAATAATTAGAACTATTAGAATTATTCAGAAAGCTTCTTCGAGTCACTATAGTATTGGCGTTACTACCATTGCATTTATAAAAAATTTACGTATCAGTATGGGATTACTACTCGTATAACAACCTTGTGGAGAACGTTTAGTTCCGTTTATTAGGAATTCATAAGTATATATTATAATCCCGAATACATCTTCCCACCATTGTGACTCGACTAGATATATACCACAATTTGAATGTGATATATTGTTGCTTAGTCTAGAAGGTTCAATCTCGCCTTGTAATAGTCCTCCATTAGTCAACTTCAACAGGAAGTGACATAGCCCACTTAATAACTTGATCCCATAATGGCGAAGTATTTATTATGATTGATATTTTTGGAATAGAAACGCCTATTCACAAGACAATATCACGAACGGTCCTCAAGCTGCCAAAAATAATATCTCAAACGCGTCGTGTAATCGTTCAAAACATTTCTCAAAGCTCAACTTCAAAGTGAATAGCTAATGTGCCGGGTAAGCAGTTCTTGTCTCCCTAAGAAATTTGACAGATAAGCGTAGTATTTATGGATCATCGTCCAACTGCTCCCGCAGTCGTGCATCCTGAGGTAGGTATCACATTTCATGTCTTATTTACAGATTCAGGATCCCATTAGTGAATCACGCCACTGTTGAAAAATTATATTAGCTTTATAGTTTGTGGACAATGTTGAGGATGGAGAAAATTATCGAATATAATAAACCAAAATGAAGAGATTTTTCATGATAACTCTTATTAGTGAAACTTTCCCATTATCTGCACATTGTTCGAACGAGTTCTTTTGCCTTCACTGGCTTCGTAAGGGATTTAAGAGTAATGTCCAGTGGCTAGTAGTGAGATTCTACGATAAGAGATGGCGGTGCAATCGCCTAATTTCAAACCCCGTTTTTCTCAGCAACCGTTCAACATTTTTTAAACCTGAAAAATGGTTTATTCTCAGCGAATGAATAAAAATGAGGCTATCAATTAACATTTTGAAAAATCTTTCGAAAAAAATTGTTTTCACATTTATCGTAAGTAAATACCTTTTTTTTGTACAAAACAGGTACAGCCCAGATCTGGGTACTCATTACCTAATCAAGCGTTATTGAAAAACCGCCTGTGTAAAACAAATAGCATCGTTAGGAGGTTGAAAAGATCAACTTTTGTGAATAGTTGAAAATCTACATTTGTTGTGGTGAACTGAGACGAATGACCTTTCACTGCTGCCTACTCGTGCCGAAGGTACCTAGTGGTGTTCCACTTTTAAGAGTAGAAGGCACCACAATACATTTTTTGTATTTTTTGATGACCAGAAACTTTCAGTTGAACAATAAGGCGTAAGTAATGAAACGACAGAATGAAGAGTAGGAATTTTGAAATCATTCTGAGTTCGAAACTCAAATGACAGCTGCAGGGGGTTCTGGAAACATTTTTTCTAACCCAACATTTTCATTACCCAACATTCCATTTCTATGCCAATCACCTACCAAAAATCATTTTTCCACGTTGGAAATCATTTACATAAATACCTCCGCCCCACGTGGCACGCCATGATATGATATTGGCCAATGCCCAAACCAGAGAGACGATTTAATCGAAACATGCCTGCCATTCAAAGGGATTCATTACGTCAAAATTGTACGATTCCACAATTCAATACCACGTGGAGTTGAGTGCTCGTGAAGCCCGAATTCGGACGTCGTTTCGGAATTTTAGAAATACTACATCAATTTCCAACGAAACACAATAGCACAAATAAGAGGAAGAACGAGGACAAGGTAAATCCGACGTGATAGGAGCATTTATAGAGAGCCCGACATATCCACAGACATGCCAACCACAGGGCAGGACCTTTTCGCATTATTAACGAGTATTGCGGAGGGTTCGATTTTAATTAAACCCCGGGTCTCAAAACCTCTCATATTATCGAACAATGGCTACCTCCCGTAGTGGATGGTATAGGGAAAAGAAGAATTTTTTTTTCTCCCAATATAGTACCTATCTGCAAACAAAAGGATTTAAACCACGAGTCGGTCAGAAAAAGCTCGCGATTTAATTCAACCGGTTGGTTGATCCTGTTCCATTGTGTTGCTAAATTAATTTTTTCCTCTTCATTTTTTGGAAGTTACTCACAAAAAGAGCGTCAAGGATCAATATTTAATTAGGTGGAAAATGGAAACGACAAAAGATGACCATAAGGGTGAGCAGTCGATGTTGGGATCCGAACAGAATAATGATTATTCCAAACGCGTGATTCTTCTGTTTTGATGAAGTGGGTTCAGCTGGCCGTGCTAGCAATGGAGAGCTGCCCCTCTACTCAATTAAACGGACTCGCTCGGAAGTGCTAAATGACCTTCCTCTGTTAACTACGTTGTCTTTTCAACCGAATCCACCATGTGAATTGAATTTACGTTATGGAATATAATTAACCACTTTTAATTACGTTTTCCGCACCGTCTCTATTCGTAAATGGTAGAAGTGAAAAAACTAAAAATTCGAGTAACTTAGCCAAACGTAGGAACTCAAATATATTCGAACGTTATCACAAATGAGGCATGTGTATGGGTAGAAATTGTACAACATAAAGGATGACAGACGTAGTCACTATAATTTTGGTTCATTACCATCGATATTGAACCATTAGAATCGCCCAAGGAAAATAAATTACCCTCCTCAAAATATGAGGGTTTACGTTTCAAGACACGTAGATTCAGAAAATCGAATAAAAAACTCTGCAAATTCTTGACAGAACGGTTTATTATCTTCTTTGTGGAGATCACCCTTTTGTCTATATCACAAAATGACAGTGAAACGTTTAAAGAGATTATGAATGACTTACAAATAATTTATCTTGTCTTAAATTATTTTTATCTTATATTTTATCCTAAATTATTTTACTAGAATTATATACGTAGTACCTACAAATTATATCAAATAATTGATACCAAGACAATTCTGGGGTTTTCATTTCATCCGACTTACGCCGGCAATAATTTATTAAATAATTATTGATTATTATTTATTACTGAAAATGGTTATTAGGTATTTATTAACTCAATATCTCAACATCAATGAATCATGAATCATGCGGCAGCCTGTCTGGTCATACTGGCTCGGCTAAACAAAGTAGCTAAACATGACCAATTGCGGTATGAGTCAGGGAGTTTAGTCCCGAAAAGTGCAAATTGATTTTATTAGAAATAAATACCAGGCCATATGAGCCTGACCTCGATCAGGCTGACGGAAAACTTCATCCATTAACTTAACCTTAGGAGTGAATACCTATTTATTTGCTACTTGGACGTCACCCTGGGGTCAATAGAGCCCCCACGACTTGAAATATCTATGATTCCTTACGAATTCAAAAATATAACACTCTTAAAAAATTCTTCTCAATAATTGATTAATTAGGTACAAATATAAGTTCATCTGAGACCCAAAGTTATTTTTCATTCATTATTTCAACAACATCAGCAAATTGAATTGTTTAAAATCTAGAAAATTCTAAAATTGGAAAGTAAATTGTTTCAAGAAGTTTAATTTACTGTTTTTGATCTTATTCCAATCAGAATTTCTGACATATCTCTTTTCCCAAGCCTCTCGATATCGAAGAAAAAATAAAAATAAAAATAAAAATAAAGTTACCTAAGTGTCTACAGGTAAAAACAACCGATTGCATGCTCAACTCTAATACGTAAAGGTCGGAGTCGAGTGGGAACAGAACCACCTTAGCAGATAATGTAATTATTCTGTTTTGGATGCTCAATGGATTAAAAAGATCTCGGAAAACTTGTCCGGCACTAGCAACCTAAATGTGATCTGTCGTGCTTGAGTGCTTCACAAATAACTCAAAATCGAACGTTGGGGAAAGAATGAGAGCGACCCTGACGTCGTAATGATAAGATCTCACTCGCCTCTCGTCACCTACTACCCGCGGACATCGTAATATAACTCTCGACTGAGTTTTCACTTCATTAGCGGTGATGATCCAGGCAGAAGGGGAATCGTGATGAATGCCAGATGGTGATCAAGGGCGGTGATTAGGCCGATGAAAAAGGCCCCGAAAAGGCACCATAGTAATGAGGAAGACCGACGCGAGGACCGTTTCCCCCGGCTCGGATCTCCCATCAAATGAGGATTCACGTTTGAGACCCCCATGTAACTCATTCTCTCCCTTGTCTGTCTGTCTGTCTGTCAGTATTGATAACGCTGTATTCAGGGGCTTTACCCACCGCCGCCCACCACTTTCGGTCCTACCGACATCAGCCGCTGATTAAATTTAACTGATCCCGGTCGATTTCGCCGGAAAGGGCTACGCCGTTCAAATGGACCGTGACCTGCATCCGGAGGTTCTTTGGTTTATCGGAGCACAAACGCGGTTGTATTGAGTTTTCCTGTTTCCGAATAGCCGTTATTGTTGCCAAACACGGGAATGAGCACGATGAAAAATGTTGTGTAACAGTGTCAAAAACTGGTAGTGAGTTTTTAGGTCGAATAACATAAATCAATGAGAACAATCTAATTATCCAAAACAAATCATCAAAAAACGAGACTTTGATGCTCTGAATCTCCTGTTGGTTTAATACGATAATGCTCCATTGAAATTATCCAAGATAAAAGAAATTACCCCCCCCCCCCCCACCATACAAAAATTTGGAGGGCTTTCGTTTTAAGACACGTAGATTTAGAAAGTCGAATTAAGATAATACCAGTGCTTTGCAGTTTGGGTTGGCTAACCGCCAGTGGATTATGTTGACGATAGTACAATTATTGTACAATTAAATCTGGGGGACACCAGATTATTACAGTATAGATCAAGGATCAAAGCAGGGAAACATGGGACATGTTTTCGAGTAGCAGAGAAAACAGAGAATAACAGAAGAAACATAGTAGCAGAAGAACACTTGACATCCACAATGGCTTGACACTCAAGTAAAAACCCATTTCGTAGAAGGCGGTACCGTGCGTCTAGGTATTAACACGGTACTGTTGGTTATACATATATTTTATGAATCAAACGTGCCAGTCTTTCCCTTTTGGGATTATACACGCATGGTATAGATTTGACACAGGCACCATACTATGCATGTATGTTTAGATTACACGATACCTGTGGCAAACTATACCTAAACTTAATATACGCGGTATACACAGTGCCACTAGATATGGCCTATACACAGACAGCCACGTGAGATGGCTTATACACAATGGAGACTACTGAGGTTCGCTACCATACTACCACGTAAGATGGCTTATACCTATACCACCATGGTGGATGTCGTAGACAACCTATATGACCGTGTGGATGGTCATGATACGCGAAATGGGCGGCAACTCAGCCGCGATGCATATGCAAACCAAAAATGCATACCATATACGGATTATACGATACATACACGCCGCGAGAGGCCTTGGAGCGGGTGTAGGGGAGGAGGAGCCTGCGGGTTATATACTCGTACAAACCCCATGGGATCATATATTTTAAATATTTAACAATACAACTACAATACAACAATAGGTACAACTTGAAACTTGTCATAGCCCTCGGTCAAGAGGAAGGGGTCAAAACGAATTTGGAAATTTCAGCTCAAGTTTGCACAGTTTTTTCAGCATAAGGGTGAATCATGCAACAGTTTGTTTTTCTTCTTTTTTGTCATCAGCATGAGGGTGAATATTAGGCTGAACAATAGTGTGGAGGTATCGAGTTAATAAATAATAATAGTTGGTACCTAATAATTCATTATAATTTTTAATAAATTATCGCCGACGTATGAAGAAGGGAAATAAATACCCCAGAATTATATTGGTACAATAGCTAACCCTACTCAATACGAGTATATTCCACTATTGAATACCTATCGTATGTATTAATTGAATACCTTCGTGAATACCTTCGTTATATTACTCTTGCCAGATGTTATGAAAACATTGAACTGAAAGCGTAGAAGGAATGTATTGAGCTGACTACAGAATTCCAAAACAATAAACATAATATGTTTAATATTATTAAACATATTATGGTCCCAGTACACGTTATTCTACTTGGAACTATTTCGTTCAATACTTTCTCAGTAGAAAAAGGTTTTACTTGGTGATTAATTGAATTCTGAGCACGTATTGGGGAGTTATGCGTTGTGTTGATGCAAGCACGAACTCAAATACAGTTATTCGCGAACACATATATTCACCAATGAATAAGAACTAGACGAAGAACTGACTGACAAGACAAGGTTCCATATCACTCTCTTTCATCATTTGGGCTGGCGAAGATGCCGCTTTGGCCCGTCTTGAGTGATGTTTCAAAGCTTCTTCGTCGGAAGGTATATATTTTATTTAGTGGGCTCCTTATTTATCACGACTAGCCCGTGTCGACGGGTCATTACTGTCTGAGTTAGTGAACATTAAACGCCTGATCGCACAGGCTCCGAGCCAACCAAAAGGGCTCCCAATAACGTAGTAAGAATAACCTGCTTCTCCCTCTGAGCTGGAAATGATCCGGGAACATCTTCTAATTCATATTCTGTCTCTGAAGACATCCACAACCCACAGATGTGATTTGACCTTACTGCCAGCTGTAAATTTTTTCTAACCTTCATGGGCTATATAAACTTCTTGCTGTATTCCCCTCACACATGTACAGCTAAAGACGTAGAATGGCAAAAGGAAAATGTTGATATTTCAACTGTAAATATACGTCATTCTGAACGATTCTTATCGGTTTTCCAATAAAGATTAATTTCATAATATTTAATATTAAATGAAGGAATTATTTTGCGTTATAATCATTGTATTATAAAAGTACGTGAAAGTGAGGGAGACATTACCTCTTTAGTGTAAAGAACGCCAGGAGGGCCCAATTACAATGAAACTTCAAATTTCAAAACGAGAACTAAGAAAGGCCCCCATACGTTTCCCATTACTCTGTCATTATTACCGTTTTAAAGTAAAAATCAAAATTTATTTTTCTTTTACTTACAAAGTTTTTAAGAATCAAAATATAAACCATGGTGCTCTATGGTTTGACGCCACCTGGAAGTCAGCTGTAGAATTCCTTGATGGAACCACTCTTTGGAGTTTCAATCAAAGAACTCACGAATCCCATTTTCAACTTCTTGTGAGTCGCTGAATGTTTTTCCACGAAGGAAGTAAGTCATTGATCTGAACAGGTGGTAGTTTGATGGTGATAGGTCTGGACTATATGCCGGGTGAGGGAACAGCTCGATTCCATCCAAATCATTACTCGTTAATAGTTAATTATTACTGGAAACTCAAGAATAAAAATTGGCTTACTAAGACGTCTGCATTATTAGAATGAGGCGATGACAACTCCAAGCTAATCGTAATCAGAGACGTACTTCTGACGTACTGTGTGTGATACTAGGCATTTCAGCAAACTGAAAGGGCTTTTGTCGAAGCTGAACACTAAGATTAGTAGAAGCTTCCGAGGGAACCCCCGACGTTTGCGGAGATTTAAGTGGCCCTTTCTCTCTTCTAATGATTGTGATCCAAACTATCTACCTCCCTTACTCCTGGTTCGCCAGACTTAGGCGACTGAATTAAGTACCCCTCGTTTTATTTATGTTCCCTCCTGTTTAATGCGATCCTTAGATTGACTTGCTTTGTTTATTTTACGCAGAGGTTAAACAGAAAAGGAAACAGTTGATGTTCAACTCAAGGAGGAACCTTTTATGGAGTCTCTAGCCGTCCTCTGCGTCAGCGGTTTGGTATTCTACAGCTTCAGTAAATTGAGAAGTCTAACTAGTTGACGAGACTCGTAAGAAGAAATGCAGTTGATTGAATGATTTTTCATCCAAACTATTGATGGAACCGACCAATGGTTCGCGATTCATTATACTCGGCCTTTCAGCCGACACCATAGAGTACGAATGTGGTCTTGATTCGCTCACGTATTAATCTCTAACACGACTGCATAGTACATAAATCCTGTACCATTTAAAGAGTTTTGATTCAACGTTACCAGTAACGATTTACAGGAATTTACGTTAGGACATCGTACATCCGACCAGACTATGGCCTACAACTGAGTAATTCATCTGAGAGATACCAAACCAACTACACAGTTATTGATTTTGGAAGATAGCTACATACAATCTCACTAACCTCAATGTAGTTACAGCAGCGAAACAACTTCCCAAATATGTTTCCATTGACTTGAACTTTTTTTTTAGAAAAGCTGTTATATACCTACATCAATTAGTTATTCATACTACCCATTTTACTTATTTACCAATGAACCCAAAAATGCAATGAACCTTGAGTTTTAACAAAGTGTTGAGGGCTGGGAAAACCACGATTTTCCCATCGCTGCAAAATATCATCCAAGTTGTATCTATCCTTCCTTTGCCACCCTCCATTTCCCCTCTTTCCTTCATGAGAAAATTATTCTTATATCTTGATGAGATGTGTTTCTCTTTCGGAATTAATTGTGTTTTCTCCGACTCTTAGGGAGCAGTTTCATCATCATTCCGAGACTAACAGAAAGAGGAAAAAAAACTCCTTAGAGAAGAGGGATGAAATTAAGTTGAACGGACTTAACAACCCTCCCATCCATTATTCATTTTACAATGTAATCGTATGTATCATCTCCCGGGGATCTCAGCATCTCGAAAATAGTTAAAATTTCATCGTTGAGTGCTGTACTAGTGTTATTAATTTTTCTTATGAGTTTGTAATGAACTGAAAATTACTAGCGTTCTTTGAAAATTCCCATTTTATCAACAACAAAACCAAGTTACAGCATTCTGATCTGATATTATTCTTTCAGTGTAGATTGTTTGAATTTTCGATGAGTGTACTCATTAGCATACCTGTAAATATATTAGGAAGCCCAACATAAAATTCTCGTTGCATTTGTTTGAATCACTTCTCCCTCAAGAGTCAAAACTCGAGTTGTTAAATCTATTCATCACAAATTCAATAATTGATTTTGTGATTATTAAAAGTGACCAAGTGACATTTTTCGAGAAAATAATGTTTTGAGAAAATATGGTGCAGAATTTGTTGATTTATAACCTGGAAACGGGCTTATAATGGTATTTTACATCAATTTGGAGAAAAAAGCCAAAATCATTTTTTCCAGCCCGATATTGGGACCTGGCACATGATCACATTAACCCGTACAACCGATTCCACTGGTTGGACAGAATTTCGCTGGTAAAAGTGATCATGAAGGGAATGCGCTCATTTCGTTTCCATGTAAAATTGATCAAGTGGCAAATGGTCAGTTTTTCATCAATTCACTATTACGGGGGATATAGAAGTTTGTTTGGTAAAACTGAACATGTGCCAGATGGACATGTTTTGCGGATTCCTGTTCGGACTCTCAAATCAAATTTGTGCTGGTAATAATGAGCAAGTCCGTTTTCTGTAGGAAAATCGCTATAATTTTAACATTAATGGGATTTTGGAGGGCTTTTAAATTTAGTACGGCACTAAATGCTTCAATCAATCATATAAAAGGGAATACGAAGGTAGATACTGATTTTGTATGTCCAATTCTCGGTTCAGAAAGACGGAGAAACTTTGGGAGGCTCTCCTGTAAAATTTGTAAGATGTTACTTGGTCACTTTTACTAATTACCCCACGAATTATTTCCAAAAATTGCATGACTAGCTCAAAAGTCGAAGTTAAAGAAACTTGGGTGTTTGAACAGTTGAATGGCAAAATGCGTCATTAGCATTCTTATTTGCGGAGAGATAGGAATGAGATATTCCTCCTCATCGCATGAGACCACCATAAATGTGACTAAAACCTTTACATCACAAGCATCAATATTTCCTGGGCATCGTGAGTCACGATTTCAATTATAAACCACTAACATGTTCAAAATCATCAAACTGAGGAGTGAGAGAGACACGTGGACATTGGCGGCGGCAATCCCGGCTTCCGGACAATCGTAAAAAGCCGGTCATAGTCTGGTTTAGTGCTGACCCTCTGTTTGAACCACGTGGGACTGGAGGCTGAAGTTAGAGCCTTCTATCCAATGCGGCGAGGAGCAAAAAAAGCCTCATTCTGTGGGAACATCATCCTGAGAAGGTTCAGCTCTTTAAAACGCAATGGTCCGAGATAAAATGGGGCGAAGAATAATTGCCCATTTAGAACCACATTTAAACAAGAGTGCCTTCAAGATTTGAAAAATAAAATGCACCCGTGAGGTAAACTCGAGCGTATCTGGGATTTCATGGTCGCTAAATGTTTTCAGAATACCAAGGTACTTATGCAAATGGAACATCTCGAGGAAAACCCAGCTTGAGATAATAATTACTGCATAGCAAAATTATGTTAATGTGGGACTAGGTAAGCTAAGTATTCGTATATGATTACCCGCGTATTGGGTCGATCAGCAAAATGATAATGATCAAAGTTAACTAACCTCAATTCATGTAGGGTTCATCCATCCAATGAAACTACGTGAACAAAAGTAATACACAATGTAATCACATAATCATATCGATTGAATCTTTAGCTCCTGCGCTAACGTGAACTTTTGATAATATAGGTAAAATAAGCGATGATTTGCAGGATAGCTTCAAGGTAGGCGTTGTACGATATATGTATGAAGAGTAAATAAGTTTCATATGACGGTAAAAGTAGGGAAAATTATAAGTGGGATAAATTGAGATTTCTATGATAAAACTTTCATAAAAACGTTGATAAAACAACGGTTTATTATCTTCTTTGTGCAGATTACCCTTCTGTTTAGATCACTGAATGATAGATTGATTATTATTATTTAAAGTACTTACAGAAATTATATATGTATATTAGGTAGGGGGTATAGGGAGTTCTCTGGGTAAATGGGTACTCACGGGTTCAAACAACATTAATTTTTCAAACCTCCTCGTCAACTACTCACGGATACCCTTGGATTCAAAATACCTATTATTTGAACTCTTAGATATTAAAATCTTAAATTTACGATTTATCTACCTACGCTGATAGACGGGGGGATGTGGGTAAAGGGTTATCCCGTTCAAAAAACATTAATTTCGATATCTGAAAACCATGTGCTGTTCGAATCAGCAGGGCCAATATGAACATCGACCCGACAGGCTGCCGCATGATTCACCCTCATGTTGACGACTTTTGATCTGCTCCAACTTTGAGCCCTCGTTGTGAACAATCGGCCGGTCGTACGAACCTCCGATTGATCTTTAAAATTGACTAATATTAAACACTTCTTAAATGTAAACTAAAAACTATACCGTTTAATATTCAAAATTCGTTTTGAACCCGTGAATACTTCCTTACCCAGAGTGTAGTACTTCACGACCTATTCTCATGCGTACCTAATATACATACAAAATTTGCGAACTTTATATGATTATCATCAGTCTACCACTTAGTGATCTAGACAGAAGGGTAAGCTGCACAAAGAAGATACTTAATAAACCGTACTGTCAAGAATTCGCAGAGTTTTTTATGCGTTTTTCTGAATCTACGTATCTTCAAACGTAACACTCAAATTTTGAGGAGGGGTGTACAATTATCTTTGTTGGTCGATTCCAATGGTTCATTATGGGATGTAATACACCAAAATACCAATAGTTGCCAAGTAGATCTCAGAATCAGATGCTATTCTTCGAGTAGCAAGTCGTGAGCTAAGTCGACCAACGAAGCAGCACCTCCACCTCATTTCAAGAGGTGATGTTGTTAATTCACTGTCGTATCATGAAAGGGTTGATCGATGGACCTCAACTTTCCCTGATGGAGTATCTTATTCATCTTATTCAATGAGCTGTAACTCTTATTTTATTCACCGAAGAAGGTGAATACGTCATTACTGATTTTTGGTTGCATTTACACGTTATCCTCGAGAATGTTATTGGACACAAGCTCGGAGTAAAATCTACTATAGCTTTCTCTTCTATTTATTTCAACCTATCCAATGTGATTTAGTTCCTTAACCAATTGGGGGCTTTCCAATAGTTTCCATGAAATTTAATTTCACTAGAATATAATATTATGTCATCGGTCAATCATAATATCTTAACAAGACAGGTTTTTTTTTTCACCCGAACATCAGTTTTAAATATTTGAATATTTGAACTGTTTCAAACAGTTTAAAATGATTTGGTCTGGACTTTGGTTGGTTATTTTTCTACTCAGGCAAAATCATCGTAATGTACATGTAGTCCGTTACAAATTGGCAACGTCTTCATATTAAAACGTCTTACAATCAATTGGATTTTTCACCTTCTGAATCTGAAGTATACCAGTTACCAGTATCAGTGTACCAGTGCCTAATTTTTTTCTTACATAAATTTATTAGAACAAAGTCCATTAGGTTCATGGCATGAGCATGAACAGTGACGGTGATGAAAGTGAGGCTCAGGCAAGGTGTGATATATTGAATGGAATTTCAACATATCGCCACTTAAGATCCCACATGGGCTAACTCACTTTTCCCAACTTTACAGGAGAGGCCAAAACGTGTGCCCACTCTTGGTATAGACTTTTCTGCAATTTCGTTAAATGCAGAAAAGTCTATACCAAGATTGGGCACACATTTTTGTCTCTCCTGTAAAGTTGGGAAAAGTGAGGTAGCCCATGTGGGATCTTAAGTGGCGATATTATATTATTATATACCTATAACAATTTGGTCTATATCAATTTGAATATCATATTGATATTCAATTCAAAATTTGAAGAAAATTTCTTCAAATTTCTTCGTATTTAATACGTCGACAACCATTTCCGGTTTGAATTTTAAAATTTTGACTTCACCATAAAAAACGCCAGGTTTCGAAAACATTGGGCTTGAGGCGTTTTTATTTAACAGGTCAGCACAGTCCCTGTGACTTTCATCAATTGCATTCAAAATAAACACTAAATCGTTAACCAACAACGGTTACTATTGAATGTTTTTAGGCAAAACGTCACCACAATACGCTTCTTCCGTTGAAAAGCTCCGACTTGTGACAAACTGTCACTTGGAAGGAAGGGTAACAATCGATGGGAACCCCTCCAGGGTTTATCCGTTTGCCGTGCGCCTAGGAAACTCAAGTAAACATTCCCTTTCCACACTTAATTTACATGTCAAACCTTTCTGGGTATGAGGCGGCGAGACCGGAGAGGATACGGGGGTGTCTATTGAAACAGGGGAGTTGCAAGATTCAATAGAACACTTACACAGTTGTGGTAAACTTCTTCGGTAAGAAGATGCGCATGTTCCGCCTTCGATTACCAACACATGAGTCGAACATCGTACCCGTCTCGCAGCGCTCGGTTGATATCGAGCTTCGTTCCATCCACATCCTCTCAACTGATAACGATCCCAATATACGAGTATTATGTTGATCGCGCGTGATGGAGCATCAACAATTACTGTTGATCCACTCTCGTCATGAGTTTCCTACTCACGTCATGGTATAAATATGGAACAGGAGCATTATAATAATATTAATGCTACTTATATAAAGGGTGTATTATGCTATATGCAGGGTGTAGCGTGAGTGGTGACCAAAAGTGTCTCTTAGACTTTTTGTAATCCACTCAAAATCCGACTTTTTTTTTCATTTTAAGATTTTTTTTCTCGTGTTTTCGACTTTACTTAACAAAAATGCTACAAGTTCCATGGACGTTCTAACCTTCATGAGTAAATGAGTAAATTTGCCATGTGTCGATCATGGCGTCGGCCTGGACAGGAATATGGAAAAAAGAAGAAGGGGAACCCTTTGTGTGTTGATATTGATAAGGGTGAGTGAAAATTGACATTACAGTTGGGCTTGGGTTCCTATTTACATAGTTTTTCAATTAAATGTGTTTTTCAACCGATATTTTATTAAATATCGATATTTTTGATCGATACTATCGGTTGCAAAAAGTAACGATACTGAGCTATACGATAATTATCGTCATCGTCCGATACTACCGAATATCGAACTACATATTGATGTGTTGACTACCGATGGCCCTGTTGTGTTCTGCCTTCCCCCCTCGACGCAGCAGCCTGCGTTGCGAGCGGCCGACGCTACAGTCTGCGTTGTGCGTAGCCAACGCAACAGTCTGCGTTGGCAACTTCCAGCGCAACAGTCTGCGTTGGCAACGCAACGCAATGCAGTAAGTGTAGCCGACCCCATTGCCATAATATGGCCAGAATATTATTCTCGTCCCCCTGTGTCAACCCAACGCACCAACGTTCGTACGTAGAAAATACGCACAGTTTGTTCGCAGCCTACGCCTGCAGATATGTCTACACATTTAGATGAATATACGAGTACGTCTATTTGACCTACCAAAAGTAACCATTTTGACGTCTAGTAGATCATCTACCACATACATCTACAAAACGTCTTTACGTCTACCAATAGGTGCCTATTGCACGTATAGCAGACGTCTATTTTCTTTGTGTGTGTACATAATATGTCTAATATAATATTATTATATTATGATTTTCGGTGTCTTTTGGCAGTGAATTCAGGATGGTGTGGAACGGATTTTGGTACAAAACAATTTCCGAAATTTGAGTTTTTAAAATTTTGGACCGCGAACAATAGCTTCCTCTTCTTCGAAAATTCGGTGAAACCAGTGCTATGTTCTAGAGTTAAGGCCAATCCGACTGAAATTTAATTAGAAACTATTTCAACAGATTGCACCACTATCGGGGGCATATTTACTTTAAAAACTACAGCCGCAACTCTCAGTCGATTTCAAACTTGAAAACGGTAATGCACTTTGAGAGCGTAAAGTTAATGATACATTCAAGTTCTGAATTTAAATTCATTTGTAAATACTTTTAACAACTTTTTTGAAAAAACCCGCTTTTAGCATACTTTGGAAAATCTTCAGGAATACATACGATTTTTCCAATTTAAAATCGGATGAATAAATCGATCGTAAGGACACCGTTTCTTATAAATCTTGTTCTACCTCTTTTTTGGCATTTTTCAAACTGATTGTTAAGAACATAAAATGAAACGATTCCGACCCTGGGCATTAGAAGCGATTATGAAATGGGGGGATGAATTCAATTATAGAGGGAAATGCATGCTGGTTCACGTTGAACGCATCATTCACAACGGAGAGGTAATTCGATTATAAGGAAGTGAAAAAAGAAGATTAAGTCTGAGGGCTCGACCGCGTTTTCCCTGCACAAAGGGGAATAAAAGGAATTCAATTCTACTTGTTAGAATGAGATCTTCCGGTTCCAAGGTCAAAGAAATTAGGAGCGGTGGCTGGCGGATCAGACGAATGAGGTGCATAAGGTAGCGGGTGGTAGAAGAGGTTGACGAAGGCAGTTAGTTGAAAGAAGGGTTCTGTATACCCATCTGTATACCCATCTCCCCTTGGGGCTGTATACCTCCTATTCCGTCCCCGTTTTCACAAGGACTGTCTCCGAAGGTAAACACGAGATTCATTTTATATACGATGAGAAGAAAAGGACCAAGTCCCTCTTTGTCATACGATTTGGACCTTCTATTCCCTCCGACTCGTCCTAATGTAAGAACCGTGTAAAGTTTTTTCGAGTCAGGACATTATCACCACTAATTGGTGGTTGTGATGAGACTTTTCTTCCGTTATTGTGTACGTTTGTGTTAGCCTTGCGGTCGAGTCTAGAAGGGAAAAGGATTTTCGGGTGAACCTATTCATATAATCAACGATAAGATAAAACTAAAAAGGTACCTCGGTTCGTTTAATTTACACTATCTACTTAACTTCAGCCCGAGAAACTGCCCGTCTAATGAAAGAGATACTTGATTCAAAGTCACACTAGTTAGTCATCATCATTTCA
Organism: Stenodema calcarata; assembly: GCA_963920205.1. NCBI lineage: Eukaryota > Metazoa > Arthropoda > Insecta > Hemiptera > Miridae > Stenodema > Stenodema calcarata. Next base: position 24,821,532 of record OY986056.1, on the reverse strand, counting down.
AGTTAGTAATACTAATTCATTCTAAATAGCATCATCAGTATAAATGTTCCATTTATCATTTGTATAAATAAATTGGAGGCCATCACTTCCCCCCCCCCCCTTTAAAGTCAGAATTTTTTCACTTTTAAGATTTTTCAGTCCAAATTCAAATGTTATTATACCTTTGGACGCGTACCCAGCAAAAACGTGTTTTCAAGGGTATGTAACCTGTTGACTGTGCTGTTCATGTTCTGTGTTCTCTGTGCGTTACTAACAATGAGGAAAATTTCCTCATTAATTACATTTAATGTAATATCGCTCAACGGTTTTCAAATGTGAGAACGAATCCTTCCTTCCATAATAATTATTAAGTGATCAGTTCGTGACCAGTCTACACATCCACTGGTAACATGGCAACTTTTTCGACTCAAGAATATGCCGACATGCTGCTGGTTTATGGTTTCACAAACCAAAACGCCAGTGAAGCTGTAGGGGGAATACCTGTCTACATATGCTTTTCATGTAGAAGACACAATTATTGTAGATTATTTTCAAGTAGATGGAAGACACAATTATTGTGTCTTCCATCTACTTGAAAAGAATAATACATATTATGTAGACAGGTATTCCCCCTACAGCTTCACTGGCGTTTAGGTTTGTGAAACCATAAACCAGCAGCATGTCGGCATATTCTTGAGTCGAAAAAGTTGCCATGTTACCAGTGGATGAGTAGACTGGTCACGAACTGATCACTTAATGATGTTTGGAATCTAGTGTTATTATGAGCAGGCTGGTTTGTTTACTTGTGATGAAAAATTTGAAAAAAGTCGAAGTTTTAGATGAGTAAGAAAACAACTCTATTAGGCATTTGTTGTTGAAAATTACCTGTAAAATCGATTCCCTGAGTTTGTTACATAGTTACCCTGTATATCTCCAAAAAGGATTATTCCGCAATATCAAGAACGTAATGACAGACTTGAAAAAAATGATTGCTGTTATCTTTGCCCTTCAAAAAAAGACGGAAAGACCGGGTATTAACGTGTGAAATGTTACAAACCAGTCTTGAGTGTTCAAAAAACGTATGTTTACAGTGCTTTCAACGTGATAGTAGTTAGTTAGGCCCAAGCCACCAAGTTGATTTATTAGAAAAGTTCATCTTTTGTTTGCTTGTCATTTTATTTGAAAATAAGTCTTATCATTTGATGTTTGTTGACGTCTTGTCATAAGACGTTTGAAGCCAATTTATGTTTCGCTTTTTGGAAAATCATTCCTTTGTCGTTTAACTCCGAAAGATCTCTTTAACCCTTCACATTTTATTAACCAAATTTTGAGAAGTGAATAATTTCATATGAGACTTTTGATATTAACTGATAGTTATGTATACTATAAGACTGAAACCATTTCATATTATATGCAGTCATTCAAAGTAAAGAATTCTATAGACTTCAAGATTAGGTACTCACTAGTAACTGTAACTAGTCAGTGTAATTGAACATTTTGTTGAACATATTACGATGTTCAATCGTTGTTTGTTTGGAAATAAAAATGAAAACTACGATTTGGAAACACATTCATTTCAACGGCCCCAATCTCAAAAAAATGTGAAGAAAATGAGTGGGTATCCGGTACCCAAAGTGTCACAGGGTTGTGATATACCCATGTGTCACAGTATTGCGTATAATTTCACGTTTCGCGCTATGGGCTATAAGTGAGCAACGATTGTGCCCTTAACCCTACTGTGATCTGGACAGAAAGATGTTCTGTATCGTAGGGAAGAAAATTTGCTGCACTCTTATATGATTTAAAAGGCTGAAAAAGACAGTGTCACCGTGTAGAGAACTGTCACCGCCAGAACGATGCTTATAAAGAACCTCACGAGTCGCTGGCCCATTCTGTTTCAATAGTGAGTTGTATAGCAATTATTATCAACTCGCTCTGTTGTACTTATGTTAGACTGCCTCTGGGTCAGGAAATGGGGTCCGTCCTACACTCGAACAGGAGGATTCGGGTATCGGACCTTTTGACAACTACCAAAGTGTCGGAGTTTGGGGTCCTGAAACACACGCCTTCGGACTTCTCGAACTCAAGGTGCGAATTCAGCGTCCGTTCCGGACGTTCCGCTCCCTAACGGCCATTAGGGAAATTGAGAGAAAACCCCCCCGGAACCTCCAGAACGGAAAAGGGCGGCGAGCACATGTATCTCGCTAATCTGGGACATTCCGTAATTGGGAAGTCCATTGTGCCGGAGGGTGAGGTAAACCCGACCCCAGATATCCTGAGGGTTCCCTACCATCTCCCTTGACCGTCTTGCTCCATGGAAACGGAAGAATACATTGATTTTCGACTTGTTCCCCACGTTATAGTCATTGCAGTTGGTTGTGGGTTAAGAGCAGGAAACCGAAGCGTAATATTAAGACGGATAACAACTTGGTTTTCTAATAGGTGGTGATAACCATTTAATAACGATTTTGGCGCCTCGAAGGCTGTTGTTCCAAATTATTTAAGAGCTCTTGATTGTGCATTATTCGATCAGAGGAAAAGTGCTGGCCAGGTGAGTGCATGCAAGCTTTTGCCAAATGATGTTTATCGATGCCTGCTCGAAGCGCTCCGAACTTTAATTCCAAACGGTGATATATTTGTAAAACCTCACGCTCAAGCCAAGCGGGACAACCTGGTCTTTCATATATTACCTCGCCTGTATTACCTTTGCCTACATGTGTAACTCATTTAGAAGAACATTTTCTGAAGGACAGGATAAATTCATCTGATACCAATGTGGGAGTGAAACCCGAAGAAAAACAGGCTGTACGTTTCACGGGAGAAAGGCAAATCATAAAACTGCTATTATGAGACAATTACGGGACCCCTCTACTGCTCTGTATCACGCCAACGTCTCCCTTCCTACAATTAAATTGTTGTCAACGGGTTCGCGTGAGCGGCGCCATTTCATTGCTTTCAATCCCGTTTAATAACAACTTCCATGTTATAAGTCTGTGATTTTAATCAGTTCGTTAATAAGCTATTACATCCGCATTGTCAACTCAAGACTGAAAGGGACACTGGCTTTTGGGAAATGAACGCGCAATAATTCAAGCTGTCGGGGAAGTTATATAGGTGAAATGATAGCACCTGGATATAAGGGGAGATTGGGTAGGGCAGGTGAACAACCCGTACGCTGCACAGGAGTGGTTGGGTTATGGTGTAATGTTCAACACAGTATCGACACAGGTAATTACACAATATTACGAGTATATCCTAATTAATGAGCGAACCCAATTCTTTCTTGATTATCATTCAACACTCCCACTTGCACCTATTAGAAGAATTCCTACTGGCGGCTATTAGGAGGGAGAGAGGAGCATTTTGGCCCCTCCCTCCACCTTCTGGGGAAAATATAAATAGGTAAATTATTTACTTTTTGTTATGTTATGAAGGTACATACTTACTCAGCTTTTACTCCACCAAATGGGCAAAGATTACATTACTGTCTATTATTTTTGTATATACTTACTTCCTTCATAATAGGATATGATTTCTTCCTTCATAATTATTGTTAATTTGTTTTGTTTATAATTGTTCCTTTGTGATAGTTGTATTTGACTTGATGATTTAATTAAACAACCAATGACAATTACAATTCGCCGTTAAAGCGGCAACATGACCTATCTCACTTTTTGCTACTATACAGGAGACACAAAAAAACTGCCTATTTATGTATGAATGAATGAACGAATGTGTTTATTTTTACCAAGCAAAAGAACAAAAATATAATTACAAAAACAATATACGGCATTAGCCATGCTATCAGCCGGAGTTCAGTTCATCTCCCAAATAATAGTAATCTCCTGCACTTAACATTGAGCGTACACATACACAAACTTGAAAAATTATATGTCAAAATTGTCTTTTTTTAAATAAATTTGTCTTTTCTTCTCAGCTTGATTTTTACGTTTTGCACTTACGTTTAACCCATCTCAACCTAGATGCCCTATTATTCCGCCCTTCCTCTACGCTATTGGGTAAATGCCCGCCTAGGACGATAACCAGAGGGACGTGATCCGAGTAGGTTTGACAACCGATCTCAAAAGACTCCATAACATAATATTATTATATTATATTATATATTATATTATATTATATATTATTATTATTATATTATATTATATATTATATTATAAACACTGCATGGATACTGCACAAAAGTCAATAAACTTACCCTTGGGATCTCCTGCAGTTCTTCCATTCAATATTATCTGCATTGTCTTCCTTAATTCTACCAACTTCCTTCACCTGAAATCCACCACCCCGTCCATTGATCGCCGTTCTTGCTTCAGCTGTGCACTACCCAAGCATACTTCAGATTCATACCTTTGTAACTCTCCCACTCTTGAGTTCAAATCCCCCATCAAAATAATATTCTCACCATCTAATCCCGCCAATAGCAACTTCAAATTATCAAAGTCCTCGTTCCAACTATTACAGTTTATATACATCGATACGATACATATCTCAATATTCTCCCACTTGAAATTAATGATAAAGTTATCATGTACATGTTTAGAGCAACGATTAATCCAGAAAATTCTTACGGTACCAAACAATAACCCCCACCCTATTTATCTATCCTGGAGTATAATTTGATTTGATTTGTCTAGTAATTTGATTTGATAATATATCATTATATCAAGTGAAATCAAGTCCTGTATGTGCAAAAATCTGGATTTTGAAAAATTTGGATTTCCCCCCCCCCCCCCCCCCCACGTCTAACGTCCAATCGCCGCTATTAGGAATTCCTGTAGTGGTGGAAGGATTAAATCCGTTTAATATATGAATGTCGACGGTATTACTAAAACTCAAGATTGCCTTCATTACTTACCCTAAAAACTAAACATCACAAAACTACGGTGTAATCTGACGGTGTAATATACAGCGTGATAAGCACTAATAAATTAGTTCCAGTTTTGGTTTATTGCTGTCAACAATGCAGCATTGGAATTTACCAAGAAGAACAAATGTTTCCTCAAAATACGTAGAATCGTAAAATCGAATTGAATCTTCCACAGCGGTTTATTATCTTCTAAACAAATCACCCTTCGATTGAGATCAATGATTTGTATACAATTAATCTCATCTTGTGAGCCCTGTACCTGTAAGTAACAAGTTGAGTAATGCGCTAAAATATTAAATAGGTGATCTTTAAATTTTGTTCAAATAGGTGATAATATGGTAATTTCCGAGACTGGTCCTTGTGGGCTGACCTAGGATTAGGAAAAGTTTCAAGGATCATCGTGGGTGTGATCCGAACCCATAACTCAAATTTTATAATTTTAGGACAACGTTAATTGGGCAAAGTAGTTAAAATTAAATGCACTCTCATGTTCTTAGATATCTGATTAATATTTCGTTTAAATGATAGTATTGAAACTACTTGGGGGCTGTTTGAACATCAACACCCTCATACCATGGGGGAATATGTTGTGCACATAAACGTAATCTGTTCCCAATGTGCACACGTCAAATCATAGTTCTCACTCGACTGATTCTAATGCTTATCACCCACAAAGACTAGTTGTTTATTCATCCCCGGTAGCGGTAGGTCTCCCAAGACATTCAACAGTGATGGAACCGGTTCCCTGCCAAGGTGGGTATTGCAAGTCAGGGCTGACGCAGCGAAACCCGCGGTCTAATCGAATTAGCCGATCAATTGAACTCGTTCCTGCTTCCCCTTTTCCCGAATGATGAGGGATGAACAAAGAAGGAAACGGCACAAAAGATCGGGATTGCACAAAAGGGAACCGGCTCCTCCCTCTTTATTTGCTACTGTTGGCTTTCCCATACATAACCTACTGTGATTATTTGAGCTGTTTCCGGTTTCTTGGGCTAAATAGACCAATCAACAGCTGTATTCAATATTATACCTATCAATCATTCACAGGTTTCGCTGGGGAATCTGTAAGATTTGAAATACTCCTCAATCTTCTAATATAATTAGTATAATTAATAAGGACTTAGCACAAGATTTACGAACAGTATGTCCTCTAAATGTAGTATGCTTGGCTCAAGAGAGTTATAAGGAAGGATTCTAGAGAATTACAATATAGGGGTTGATTGGAATGATATTGAAGCCATCAGGACAGACTACTTGGAGATTCCTGGAGGTGTTAAAGCCTAGGAACTGCTTGGAGTTTGAAAGATTCCGACACTTGGCTACATTTCGAATCAACATTGAAAATCAAATATTTAGGTAAAACGGCTTTTCCACATCGAGGGTCTCACGGCAACACCCCACATCGTCACTTTTGGCCAAAATGAGTTATGCATACCATTTGAAGCGTCTTCCCCCGGCGGATCGATCTAACTAAGTATAAGTTAGGTACCTAAGTTAGAAACTGCTTGGAGTTTGAAAGATTCCGACTCTTGGCTACATTTCGAATCAACATTGAAAAGCAAATAAAACAGCTTTTCTGCGTACGCCATTTCTAATGTCAGATCGATTTCCTCAGCAAAAATGGTATGAATGTTGTGTGATTGTGGAAAGTAGATGATGAGATTTCTGGGTCACTCTGGTACTGAGATTTTGGAACATTGTGTGGCAGATTCTCATTCAGATGCACGGTATTATATGAAATAGTCAACTCAGACAAGAAATCGAAAGTGCGAAATATGACTTGGGGTTGTCTTGTCGCCTGTTGGTACATTTCAGTTTGGCGAAAAATATGCGAGTATCTGAGAGCATCTACTGTCTCGTATTTTTCGCCCAAATGAAACAATCTAGCAAGAACGAGGGTCCCACGCACTTGCTCCTCCTCCTCATCCCACGCGCTTAACCCTTTTTCATCTCCCCAACATCGCTTGTCGCGTCGGTGTCATCTGCCGACGACTGAGGTTTCGTTGGAGGTTTTCTTCATTCCCACATCCACAACTACCACCGCCTGCCGGGCACTAAAAACAGAAAAGGATTACTATGGGGAGGGGAGTGACATGTGGAGGGATAGACCGAAAAAAACAATGTGAACGATCCTCACTACGAAACGGCATCCCTGTCAGCGGCCCCACTTTCACATTATATCGATGACGGTTTCATAATTATATTAAAAGGGGATAACGCTTTAAAAGGTCCACATCCAACATGTTCCCCATGACCTGCCACAAGGCCTAAAATTGGATACTGTATCGATCACGCTCTTCCGGAATAGAGCGACTATCTACATAATATGATACTGATGACTTGGTTTCAGCATCTGAGTCATTCTAATAAGATCCAAAAGTGTCCGAGCGAACTGGAGCGTCCGTTCTTGAAATATCTAATGGTGATTCTGAGGTGATCTAAAAATATCGGGATCGTCAAATTCGATTAGTTGTCGTATAAGCAACCGACCCTTCCTTATGGCCATAAACCGCAATTTGTAATGTCAAGGGCCGTTGTTCAATCTTGAACTATTTCATGTCAAGGATAGTGGGGTCCTCGATCCGACAACATCGTAAATAGAGGTACCTACCAAAAGTTTGGTCTTGTGAAACTTATTCAACTAGGTATTAACATCTAAATTACTAGTATTAAACATTAAAAACAGCAACCTGAACATTATATTACAATTCTGATAGTATGCTGAAGAGTACTTGAAAATTTCAGTTTATTTTTGACGGTAAACTACCAGCGAGTGGTTCTTGCTGAAAGATTTAGTGACGAACTGGCGTCTTTTATTCTACCATAGTATTACACGCTGGTCCTGCCTCTCTGGATACCTGTTGACCTTAGTTGAGCATGTTTTTATGGTGAAGACGGTTACCTCGTGCGAGCCCCAATGAGGGTTAGGCTAATCAATCATCTTATTCCTTATTATAAGTTGTTTTTTTTAATTTTTATTGGCTTCGAAAACAGTTTTCAACAGCCGCATAGAGTACGTGCAATAGAAAGTAAAATTTAATGCTTGTTCTATTTGAGATATATCAGGGCACATATTGCACTTAAACTGAAATGTTTGCTTGTTTCATGAAGTTGAATAACTGAATGTATACGTCACAGTCACTTTACACGAGGATGGTGTCCAGATTGAAGGGCTGGCATACCGTATGAGGGAGTTGTAAGAGAAAAACATCACAGTTGGTAGGACAGTTGAGGATCATAATATGATCCTGAGCATATTATGCTCAGGCGTTTCCTCTGATTCGTGGCAGTGCCGACAGAGGGCCGAGTCGTTGATTCCAATTCTACGAGTATACTGGTAGGCATTTGTGTTGGCGTGGCCGCTTCTTAACCTACCTCGTACATACTGATTTGGTTTAACCTCATCCATTCGGTCGAATTGGGAAGATTTTGAGGGCTGCTGGAATAGGGCCTTATACCGGTCAGTCTGTGTGGGTTAGGATTTTGAGCAGTTGGTTTTGGGAGCATTGCAGCTCGCTTTGCTTCTGCATTGAATGAATCATTTCCTGCGATGCCTGAGTGACTCTTTATCCAACAGAAAAGCACTTGTTTTCCTCTGCTCTTCGATGTGGCAATTTGTTCCGCTAAAGCGGCTTCTATCTTTGTGAGACGAGAGGAGGGTTTTAGTTGTGCAAACTTGGACTTCACACTTTTTGAGTCTGTCAGTATAAGGACAGTGGAGTATAGATTGAAGCCTTATTCCACAGTCTGAAGGCTCTGAGTTCTCTATGTGTGTCGTCCAAGAAAGCACACTCCACTTGGCCAGTGTGCAGTGAGCTACTCGTGAAGAGCACCCAAGCTGTTTGACCACCTGGAGGAGAAGAATTGATGGAATAGTTGAGGGTTTGCATGGAGGTCGGTATACATGGAGTTGGGAAAAGTTAATAACATGGATAGGTTTCTTGAATAGATGGAAGAGGATAGTAAACCTGGGTGGCTTGTTGAAGTCTTTGGACCGATCAGTGAAACTTTCAGAAAGTAGTTTGATTCGGTAGAAAAGTAGAGAATTTCGGTCTTCTTTTGCATGACTTTCCGTAACGTTATTCAGGTAAATTGAATACAAAAGACCGGTAAAAATAAGTTCCTCATACATTATAGCGAACAAGCCACGGGCAGGGAACTTCTCGTTAAGCAAGTAAACAGAAACTGCACCATTTGCTATACAATTTTCTTCCCCTCGATATCAAGGCTAGTGGGTACGGCACCGAAGACGTGGACGGCATTCAATTGCATTTGCCGATATCGTCACCTAATGTGGGGGTCACGGTTGAATCAACACAACTTGGGACCTGTGAGACCTAACTTTATAACATCCCTTCTGCAGCCCTTTGATGCCCCGGGGATACAGTGCGCAGCCAATTCTAAACAGTCCGCATGATTTTTTTTCTGCTTTTATTTGATTTAGCAAAAAAAGAGCTCATGGGAGTGGAATCGTTTGTCCTTATGTTACCCGTTAAATTTTCAGATTGGCGACACGTGATCACGTCGAGTGAACTCTATACTGGAAGAGTACAGCTGTTTATAATAGGAACGCCGTTGAGCGGTATTTCGAATTGAATCGCTCCATTCCATCAGCGACAGTCTCGTAATTGGCTGTTTACTTTGCGGGAAGGTTCGCAAGCACATCACCGGAGCTGCTTTAGGGAAAGCACTCTCCCCAATGATGGATATGGAGGGAGACATCTGATACAGGCTTCCACACTCACTCCCAATTACACCATAACCTCGAATTACCTCGAAAATTGTGTAAGAAAATCTTTGAACTAATATTTGAAAGTACTCAAACTGAAATTACTGTCACTACTTCAGAATTTTCAAGGGTAATTTCATTTTACACAAACCTGGCCCTATTATGTTCAATAATCAATAAATCTGTCCGATCTCTGTTAACTCACAAACTGTGGGTTTCGCTCATTTTGACACATCGTAGAAGGAAAGCAACGATGAAATTAAATAAGAAACGCAAAATGGATGGCAAGTGGTGTGGCATATCGTCCCTTAAGATCCCACGAGGTCTAACTCAGTTTTCCCAAGTTTTCAGGAGAGACTAAAAACGGATTTTATACCGTACTGTAGTACTTTCCATGGTTTTTCTACAATCGCGGCTTTTCTACGTTGAAGAAACCTTTTCCTGCTTTGCAATAAAGGGCAAACCAATCAGCTAGAAAGACGGCCCGAGAGATTTCGCATAAGTATCCGTTCTTAACTTAATTAGACCTTGTGGGATCTTAAGGGACGATATAAGAATTTGCTTTCAATATTCGACTTTCTAAAACGTTTATTTTTGCAGCTGACTGAAAACTTGCAGACCCTAATGACTTTATCAACCTGGAAGTTTAGTGTTTTACTATTGAGTTTTGTATAGAATCATTACCATCAAAAAGTGATGAATAATATTGAGGACGACAACGTACTTATTTCTCTGTTGCTGTGGTACGCTGTATGAATAATTGAAATGCAAAATAATGGTCCGTTTATAGCTCCGTTTGTGATGGTTGTAATATAATATAACGGAGTTATAACGGCAGATATACACTACACGTAATTATGGCTATAATTATTCTATAATTCTATAATTATAATTCTATAATTCTATAATTATGGCTATAATTATGGCACGTATTATTCTGTCTGTGGAAATGAGTTTGTGAGGTAATTGGTAACGAATGATTACAGAACAAACGATGGCGTTCTCGTACCGTCCATCTCAAAGCTTAGATGTTGTATTCCATTCTGTAGAAATCAGGAATATTTTCTAGAAATATTGGAATATGTTTTGTATAGGAAGTTGATGAGGAATGTACGTGGTCATACTCAATGAAGCTTTTAGAAACTAAACAGGCGGAGAATATGCGAATGTCAGAGATACGTGACGCGAAAAGTTCAAAAGAACTCCAAAAAGGGGGGAAAGCTTTCAGAAAACGAAGTGGTGGGCGTGATGATCGAGACTATAAGGTGGGATGACGTAGAAGGCAAGAAAGCAGAAGGGAGGATTCGAGCAGCTTGCGACAGAAGAACAGCAGCAAGTAGATACGAAAGGCGAGGGGGAGGATGAATATGTTTTTAAAATCTCCTCAACCCCTCCGCAGAGTCTATAGAAGCGTCCTTTCTCCATTGTGGGTAGAGACATTTGCATAAGATAAAACCAAGGGAGTTGCAGATATTGCTCCCTTCCGTTTTATGTGGCCCAGATACCTGACTTCCCACTTACATACGCATCAAATATAATAAAAGCTTTTTCGCACGGAGTTTCTCTACGGTTCTTTCTCCGGCGTTTTCCGCCTCGTCTTCGTCGGTTGTTCGGAGAACATTCCTACCATCAGGCGGAACAAAAGTAACTACTGCTCTTTTTTTCGTATTTTGAGCTCTAAGGAAGACATATATGGCCGAAGAATAGTGAAATAGTTTCTGCTACTTTCATGGAATTGCAAGATCGCGTTAGGTCCTGAGAAGCACGATCCGACGTGCGAGTAGGGTTGGTTATGCACCGGTACACTACATTGTACGTCTACACGGTACTTCGCTATTGAGCTTATTACAGAACTCTGTCATAGTTACGAGGCGTGTTCAGAATGAAAGTGTACTGAGGCTCTCACGGCTCTAGAAATATTGTTTTACTATGTTGGCTACACTGTCGTATAGCTTCACTCCTAGCCTTTAAAACAAGACCAGAACGAGTTCAGTACGTTAAAAACTGTGGTCGCATGAATTTTTCTTGGTAAACATGTCGATGGAGTCTGCCGCCATGTGCGGAATCCGCACCGTTATCCGTTACCTCGTTGAGTAGGAAAAATACCCCATAATAATCTCATATGGTAATAACCGTTTATGGCGAAGGCCATAATATGGTGAAGATCATAATATGGTGAAGGCCATATTATGATTATGATTCTCACCATTGGGAACAAGGTGTGGGGAGTTGAAACACGGCCGTACGAATGTACATGACGATCTAAGGTAGACCGTCGATTTTGACAGACGACATTATGAAAGAAAGTCGAGAATGCGGTCCGTGAAGATCGCAGATTGACTCTGGATGAACTTTCTGCAATGTTTCGCAAACGTCTAAATCTCTGCTGCAAGAAACACTTGGATTTCATAAACTGAGAGCAAGATGGGTCTTACTGAACATAACATGTTGAATCGAGTGCAAACCTCCAGAGAGTTTTTGGAAGGCTATGAACTGGACGGTGATAATCTTGGGTTACACACTATACGTCCGAAACAGTGGCGTCACAACAGTCACCCTCAACCAAAAAGTTCATAACCATCGTTTCAACCAAAAAAATCATGGCATCAGTGTTTTGGGACCACAAAGGCATCATATTGATTGGATAATTACTTCAGGGGGAGACCACAAACACAGCAAGGTATTGTGAGACCCTAAAAAAAAAAATGAGGACAGCTATTCTATAAATGGAGGGGTCTTTTAACAAGTAGAGTCTGCCTGCTGCACAAAAACGCCAGACCCCACACAGCCAATTTCACGAAGCAACGATTTCAACTCGTGAGTCCCTGATTAATAGACTGGAGAGCCAGTTTTTTTCAGTGCACCAGCGTAAATGCACCAAGTGCCGACGTTGAGATGGTGTTAGATTTTTATTTAAGCAACCCGGACTACGTTTCCAGCGAAACTTGTTGGAGCATTCTGGAAAAAAAGAACTTTACATCAGGATGACATCTTTCAATCGGCACTTGGGAAACACAAATGATAACGTTATTGTCGCAAGGTAGTGGTTTTCTACCGTGAAAGTTTTTGAGAGAACCTTAAAGCCGGAAGAGCGCATGAGCGTCGGCATAGGGTGTCAAGGCTTCTTTCCACGTCTTGACTGGTGCGGTCCGTCGGTAGAAGTGACGTCACTGGTAGCGTCCAGGAAATTTCGGTTTTAGTCAGTAACTTAGCTTCTTCTTCGAACCTTAACAATCCCATCACTAAATTACTCAGAACACGATAATGAGCAAAGATCAGCACAATTCGGACCCATGGGTACTCCTCAAAGACAGTTCAACCAACGAAGAGGTGAAGGGGTCGATCGACAAGTGGACAAAGGAGGAGGTGGCGGCAGAGTTCTACGAGGCAGGCATCATAAAATTAATCAGCCATCTCACAACCTACATAATATGTAGGTTGTGAGATGGCTGATTAATTTTACATTAATTTTCTACATATTATGTAGAAAAATAGCACACAAATATATTATTGTAACCACCAAATTTTTGTCTTTTGAATAAATTTTGTTGAATGTACACATTGAGTACACTTACTTTCTGGACGCGCCTCGTATATACACCCTCGACCTTTTGATCCCAACCACCCCCTGCTAACATCTAACTTACACTTATCAAATGCCTCAAATTGTGCTACATCACATCCTACCTCATTCGTTCTCTCATTCCGTTCTCATGACTCACTGGTCGTATTCTATTGCAATCTCCACAGTAATTGGGGGCTGGTTTGATTTCAGTACGTCAGTACAGTTTTTAATAATGAGATATTAAATATCGATTTCGTTTTCACAAGAAACATTCATGGTTTGTTAAATATAGTTGTCATTTTGTTAACTCACGACAGAAAGTGGGAGTAAGGATAGCGGAAAAGGTAACAAACATCTCCTGGAATTTTTCATGAACTTCGCGTCCTTGCCTCCGGGAAGAAAGTAATCCCGTGTTTCCAACCAAACTGGAAAGAACGGATGTATTAGAAAGAATTGTTATTTCCCTCCAGCAAAAAAACACCAGAGGTAAGTAAGAGGGGATTGTAGCGTTCTCACGTAGGATTGCCTCGTCATGTGTGTGAGGATGAAGATGTGAGAAGATGAGTGGAGGGGGGGTCTGTCTTATTAATTTAACGCCGCCCCTCCCGCCATTCTCTCTAAAATATAAGATAAGCCCGAGGGAACCCTCCTTCCTATATTTCTTCGTGGATTCTCACTTTTTCTTGTTATTATGACGCAGGCACAACGGTCGTGTCGTTGATTAAGTTTGTTGTGAACACCTTCTCACTTGATACGATGCTCCCTATTTCGAATTGCCCTTCTTGATATAGCAAAGGACTCTTTAGCCCCCCGTTCTCATATTTCGTGAAGGATCCGTGCTATAAAGCTACCGTCCTTTTCGGATCACTTATTACCACGCATGCAAACAAAATCCACTCATGTTACACTTTTTCCTTCTACGAGTATATAATGTAATACATACCGATTTTTGATTGCTGAATCAAGACTTGATACTTAGTATTTAACGATATGTTTCATGTTTTATCCTTTATAGCACCAACACTGATTAATTAATGATCTTCTGGAATGCTAATTCGATTTTTCGAGTTTTTCGATATACGATATACTTTGTTGTAGGTAATTAAGATATAGGAGATAGAAGATATATTGAGTTGTAGGTAATTAAGAGACAGTATGTATTGTTCGGTTCAAATAGTTCGTTTTTTACTTGCTATTTATTGCAAAAGTTCGCTCATTAAGTCATACTTCGTGACTGTTATATTTCCACTACAGAGTGTATGTTATTGAACAATGCATGATCACATCGAGACACAACCTCTTTCTTTCTTTTTTCCATGAATGAAAAGGAAAGTAAGATGTTGCTCCAGTGACCATTCAATGGATTCATTAATCCAATTTAGATAACAGCTCTAGTGAAAAGTTGAACCAAAATAGAAGCATCCCGCATGAGTTTTTGTCGACGAAAAAAATCCTTCATAAATATTTGCTCTCAAATATGATCTCATTCCCCGCGTGAAAGAATAAATTGGCTTGTCATGGCGGGAGGACAGTTTCACAAAGAGGGCCTTCCTATAACATATTGAATATTGTTTAGAGGGTGGGTGCGTATGTTTACACGCTCGAGTTCCATCAAAAAACCGCATCGTTGAAGAAAAAACTCCACTCTTGCGCCAAACAGCACGCCATAGTCTCCTATTCACCCTATTGTTTTTCCAGTTGCTAAATCCTCCACTCATGACAACTTGCACATACGAACCAAAGTAATGAATTATTTAATTCGCCATCCCTAATTCATGAATGGGGGACTAAAAGGGACACAAATAAGATGTTAAAACGTTGGATGATCCTGGGAACTACACCGAGTGGTGCTGCGTGGGTGGTCCGATACAAGGGTTTGGTAACTAATCGCACTGCAACATCGTCATTGAATAGGCATTTTTTAGTTAGCAATTTTGTGCCCTGCGCGAGAACAGAGTGTTTTATATGCAAAAGCAACATGAGTTATAGAAATAACCACACACTTGTATGATTTTGTAAGAATTTGCAGTTTGACGGCAAAAATGATCGAAACTCTTTTGTGATCACAAACTGGATGCTCCTTGCGATGCTCAGACCAGCCGTAGTTTTGGGTTATAATTGATGACTAGGGAACGGATCGATTGACATACGTGGGATGGTGTATTTTTGTTTTAATACTAGGGTATTTCATTCTACCTGTTATTCTTCCATGTCTCGCAATCCAGATCCGAAATGACATTCAAAAATAATGGTGATCTCCGCTATAATTTCTCTTTTCATCAAACTCCCAGTCGAGTGAACTCCCCAAACCATTCTAAACTCTTCAATCTCTTCATACGTGCGACCCGTTCGTAATTAACTTACGCTCCCCACTGTCAAGAATATGATTCATGTTCCGAACGACTGGGGGCTTCTACATAAACCGAATTCAGTATCGACTCTTTTTATTAACAACGCGTGATTTACGGAATCTGTAATAGTCCTGGGCCTCCCGTATACATTTCTCTTGACAGAAACCTTTATTCTTGGTTAACTCCCTTCGCCAACGGATGGGACTGCACGACAGCCAACATTGAGGGCGGAAAAACGGTTTTTTGAAACCGGTAATTTCATCAACTGAACGGAGTGTAACGAGCAAAGAATGAGCATTAGTACTCACTGAGTGATTTGTGAGCCACGCTCTAATTTCAAGACGATTTTTCTTTCACAACATGGCATAGGCAGTACGTAATGGAGTTGAGCAACAAAAGTTATGATCTTTCAATGCTCCGCGAGTGAGTGGTCTTTTAGATATTCAGGAGTGGTGACAAACTCATTATTCAAGAACATGAGCCAAATGGTGGAGGGGAAATTTACTGGGGACTATTTGGTAAACAATCTTTCAAGTGAGTGGAAAATATCTAGACAACAGTAAAACTACAATAGTTTCACAGAAACCTGGCCTACCAAATCGGGCAGTAGGTAGTATTATGTAAATTTTACATAAGTAATTCGGGACACTACCAATGGGGAAATACCTACTCTGGACCTCGACCACCATTAAACATTCAAATTTCGGTTCAATAGTAATGTGAAATGATCAGGATTCAGAACCATATCGCGTTTTGCGCATGCACTGAAGGTGGTGGTGGTGGTATGATTTTTCTAGTAATAATTTGGGGTAATTTTTGGACCAGTTCGTGCAAAGTACCTCCAGTGCTTATTCAACCCACAAACTTCACGTGATTCGAAAATATATAGTAGCATCACTGGTGTATAAACATTGTGTCCAGTTACTGTGAATGATCTATGGTGATTTATTATAGCGTCGAACTTCATCACACTTCTAACAATAAAGCTTTCGTTACTCCTGTTGCACATTCAACATCAACCTCCATTGACGATTGGTTGAAAAATCACTCATACAGAACATGAAATTCACAATTTCACATATAATGCACTCCCTCCAGATTACTGTAAACAGTGATCGATGAACTCAAGCTTGATAAATCCAGATTACCCACGAGAACTATGCAACATTCAGAGGCAAGACATTAGTTGTCAATTTAAAATGGAAGGAGCACGTAAAGAAAAAAAAGGAAGAACTATCCATGAAGTTTAGGAAATTTTACTGGCTCGTGGGACGAAGCTCACCACTCATTATCTATAATAATGAGTGGTACAAGGCAGTGCTAATGCCCATTTTGACCTATGGCATCCAGCTGTGGGGTTGCACAGCTAAGACGAAACTCAAAATTATACAAACATTTCAGAATAAGGTTCTGAGAAGCATAGTAAACGCTCCTTGTAAGGAATCATGACCTCCACTAAGACCTCAAAGTGGAGACAATCACCGATGTCATAAAACAGCTAGCTATGAGATATTATCATATTATGAGCACAGGCTTCTTAAACATCCAAATTCAGCAGCTATCTGGCTACTTGACAACTCTCAACAAATTCGACGCCTGAAGAAAACCCCTCGACCTTCTGTGCTGACAATGAGTGACGTGCAGTTTGAGTGCGGTAGATTTTAATGTGCTCTCACCACAAAAAGTGTTAATTGGAGAACTAATTTTTAACCTGATTTATCATTGTAATTAGTTGTTATATTATCTGAATAAACGCAAGATAAAAAATCCACGAGACAAGGTTTCCGAATGTCTTTCCTCCTGGCGTTAATGGGCACGCATGACGATATAAATCAATTACAAGACTGTCGCTTGGGTAACAACTTTTCGTCCGTGATAAACCGCCTACCTAAACCTCCCATAGCCACGCTAACTTACGTTACAAAAGTGGCCGTTGTGGAGCCTTCTATCTCATCTCCTCTGACGTCTTTACCCGCCGATCTCACGGACTTTTTCAAACCTTTACTCACAGCCGCCCGACTTGGCTCCCGTTGTCGTGGAAAATATTGCTCCTTCTAAATCTTTCTGTGGAAAACAGTGATTTCTTACACGCCATGGGTGTTAAAGTGTCGTGTTTCCTTCTCAAGAAAAACGTATGCGGTTGTTGAACAAATGCGAGTTCACACTTTCGTTTTTACCTCCGTTTCCGTATTCATTCTCCTGTTCGCGAGTCTTATCCTTCCTCGCACATCAGGTTTTTCTGCATAATTCTAAGACCCAACTTGTCTTCCTCAGTAGTAAAGCAAGTTTAGAGGTTCAACAGTAATGGAAAATAAATTGAAAGTAATAAAAAACTCCGTTTGACTAAATCAAAGTCAACCCCCCATGTCTTTTAACTCAACGCTCCAGTATGCGAGTTTGGCAATCTTTCCTAATAAACAATTCATTAGTTTGTTGAGGAGTCTCCCCAATTGCGATTTTCTAAGAGAGCAATCAATCATTCGGACCACCACACTGCGTCACCTCAAGAACTCAAGGAGTTTTCTTCGAGATTCTTAACTCCAATTTTTGATGCTTACCGTCAAGTATCCACATTATCGTGCAGTCCCAAAGCTGGCCTATGATAACTCCACATAGCTTTCAAAATTTCCTTATACATCAGCAGTTTTTTGAGTATGGAAAAAAACTCAGATTTTCCTTTGTGTAACCAGCACAACCTTCTAAACTAGGTATTAAAATTATTTTGAATTATTTGTATTTTGTATGTATTTTCTGTTTTTATTGTTGTTAGAGCGTGATAGCCTTTTATTACTGAAATCGTTAGGATAGATCGGGCTTGTTGTCGAGTAGTAAGGTAGGTGTTACAGTATACGAGTAGTTTTCAATTCTGTTAGAATCGTAATTGTCAATATAGTAAACATTTTCTAATACCTTAGTAACTATAGCCTATTTAGTTCAAAAGTTGAGAGTAAGGTGGGACAGGTCTATGGAAAGCCAGATGAAACAATCCGATTAGTGATTTCTAAATGTCATCTACAACGTTTCTTGTGTGTCTTTATTGCAATGAAAACCATGCGTTCATACCTACATGCAGCAGCAAAATCACATCATATGAAAGCAACCGCATTGGTGATGAAGCCGCGACAACCGAAGGGACCGTATGACGTCACAAACCCCCTGTCTTTAGAGAGGTCCAAGTGGGCGCGTGACGTCATACGGTCTTCTTTCTCCCGCGGTCTTTTTCAAACGCAGCCACCTTCTCTAAATTCCCTACATTTTCGGGGAGACTTTTCAGTCAGCTGACCATCATTTGCGCTATGTATGCTCCTAGCTTGTACTCGAGCTTGTACATTCGAAAATAAAAATAAAAAAATAAATTTGACGCTAATTCTTCATTGATAAAAAATGGGTGAAGTTCAGACCATTATGTATCATAACCAACGAAGTTCATTATTCATTTTTAGAACAATCAGCTGAATATCGTCTAAGACAAACCCACCGCTCAGGGGACTTACCCTTAATCCTTATACAATCAGGCGAAACCCGGTTATCAATGATGGATGGGAAGATTGAACCGTTCTTCTCGTAACCACCTAGCAGGACCGCGGGGAGGAATCGGACTGCTCTCTGTTGAAACTTTAGCCATAAATTACCCGTTGGCCCTAATTAAAGTTACCAGAAAATCTTCCTCGGCCATTGAGACGTGGAACCTGTTAAAGTGGCATCCATCACCCATACTACCAGTTAAACCCTACAAATCCCCGAAACTCCACTCCAAACTCCCGGATCTTCAGGATTGTTCTAACTTTGTGAATTATTTTCGGTTCAAGTAAGCTCAAGAAGAATCTTTGGCGTTTAAGCTCGTGTTTCCACGGCCTAAAATAGAGCATGGATCTCCTGAGCGTCGATTGATGTGAAATACATTTCGCTCCAGAACCAGCCGAAGGTTTGATTTTCTTGAAACAGTGCGAGTGTTTCAAGTTCGTTCATACAAATTACACTACAGTTTATAACAAACGCAATCCTCCTTAATTGTATTTTTAGTTTATTTTCTGTTGCCCCCCTTGAAAGTAGTGTCCTGAATTCGGAAAGATCAATATCCGAATGAGAATTTTTTGGTTCATTCGTTCGATTATATGGCCCAATGAAATTTTCAAGCAAACCATGAACTGTAGAAAAAAAACGGTGGGAGAATGCGGCAATATGATAATATTAAAGATTTCAAATTGAAGGATTTTTGAAACCGGATGGTGTCCCAAAATGAAGAACCTAAGTTGCCTTATTGTTTAAAGTTGAATTGGATCATTTCATTGGACTCGATGACTGGAAAAGGTTACGATGTCACAAAGTAGGTATCTCAGGGCGTTTAACGTTGTCAAGGTTTAGATATAACTGCATATACAATTATAATATAAATTTACAATATTATGTAATTGGCGATAGAAAATGAAATAGAAGAGAGAAACATGAACATGAATATTCACAAATCTGAGCGAACGATATGACATAATAATAATATTATTATGTCATAATAATAATATTATTATTATTAAGGTAATGACCTAATTAATTAGGTCATTACCTTAATGTCGACACTGCACTAATAGTCGACGCCCTCTTCAAAAGTGGGCAAAAGCTAAGGATAAAGACATGGTTTGACGTTTTTAGTTGTTGCTTCCTATTATACTATTTCTTTCAGTGTAGAGAGATAAGGTTGCCTTAGAAACACGCGGGTTTAAAGGACGCCAGAGTGCTCAAAGCTGCTATCGTTCGTTTGACCACGTTTCTATGCTGATTGTTGGCGTTTTGGCTAAGGACGGACTGGAAATGTAAGTGTATTTCACTCTTATTACCTGAAATTTAATAATATCTTTTAAATTTCTGTGTCGTTTATTGCTTCTAGGCTACATTTATTCAGTTTATTTGCGTATCCAATGATGTTTTGATTGGTTCGGGGAGGGTGTCGACTACTGACATAAATTTCGGCTCATATTTATTAGTCGACATGGGGTGTCGACTTCTGAAACTTTCAGAATTTGCTGTGCATCAGTAGTCGACACTAGCTGTATTTTCTTCGAAAATATACCAACTAAGTTCACAGAATGATCTCAAGGTTTAGAGGATGGAATTTTATTAACTTTGTATTTTCTTTTCATGGCAGAAATTTAAGAAATGGCTGGCTCGTCAACGAAGAAGAAGACGAAGGAGGCTCTCAAAAAACCGAAGAAAACATGCAATCCCAATAGGAAGGGAAGACGACTTCTCCAGTACAAAGAGGACCGAATGGCTAAGGCTATTCAAGACGTAAGAAGTGGAGTAAGCATCAAGGAGGCAGCAAAAAACAACGATGTTCCTAGAACCACTCTACTTGGCCACTACTTTCAAGGCCAAAGTAGAAGATTCTCAACTGTGTTTTGTGAAAGATGTTACAGATAAATTAAACCCTGTATTGATTGGGGAAGACAAAGATGAGGACAGGAGATACATTTTGCCAAGTTCTTCCAAGTGATTTTGTTCATTTTGCAATAATAGGTTACCAACTTGTGATTTCAATTAAACATTTATCTTGTGACTTTATTTATTTCGTAATGTGATTTATTAATAGTCCACAGCTAGTGTGTAATGAATCATGCAAAGTACTTCTCTAGTACTTGACAATATTTTTCTTGAAATTAAAACTGTGCTCTACATTTTGACATTTTATGTCTTTACTATGGCGTATAACTCAAAAAAAGTGGCATTACGGTGTGACGAAGAAAGCGTTATGAAAAATTTCAAATGATTTTCACGTACGACCGATTCGTTGAACTTTAACTACGGAACATTAACTTTGCCAGTTATCATCGTACAAAAATCGTTCACCACTCGTTGGATAGCTCTCGACTTACCTAACCATATTACGTTAACCACTGCGGAGTGCGTGGCCGACAAGCTGCGGTATGAGCGTGATTGTTTAAATAATTGTTTACACACAGGTGATCATTCTCAATAATTTATATAACAATTTAAAAAAAAAATGAAGTACGTGGTGTGGGTGTGGGAGGGGGCGCAGAGACATAAAATGTCCCTAGTGGTTGCGTACTTGTACGAAAGCTGTACATTTTATGTACAGTTCCTTAGAAAATTCGCTCTTATAGTCATGCTGCATGACTGTGGACTTTTTATCTCAGTTTGATAACCCCGACCGCCAGCCGTCTGACGTCATAGGATCTGACGGCATAGGCTTTGACGTACTAGTTAGCCTCCTACCAGCCGTCTGACGTCATACGCTCGTGCGTCATGGGCTCTGACGTAGTAGCCCGCCGGTCGCTTGTGTTCTGACGAGTGTCATAGGCTTTGACGTACTAGTTGCCCTCCTGCCAGCCGTCTGACGTCATACGCTCGTGCGTCATAGGCTCTGACGTAGTGGTCCGCCGGTCGCTTGTGTTCTGACGAGTGTCATAGGCTTTGACGTACTAGTTGGCCTCCTGCCAGTCGTCTGACGTCATACGCTCGTGCGTCATAGGCTCTGACGTAGTGGCCCGCCGTCGCTTGTGTTCTGAAATTTTTCCCGTTTCAGTTTATGTGCCAAAGCAAAGACATGAAAATGTCAAAAACTAGGTATGTAAATAGGTACCTAAGCCCAACTGTAATGTCAATTTTCTGACAATGAGTTTTCGAGTATAGTTTTTATACCTTTTTACATAAGTAATTATTGCAATTTGAGACTGATAATGAGCTGTTTGCAAATAAAAAGTCTGATAACTACTTTATTACATCTTATTAATCTACTTTCAAGTTCCGATTCACAGTTGAATGTATTTTATTTAGATGGAAGTCGAAAAAAGTGAAAACGATGGAATGACGAAACCTGTCGACTACTGACTCAAGAGATACTGTCGACTTGTAACACATGTAGGTCGACTACTAGTGCAAAACCATGTCGACTACTGAAGAAAATGTTGGTCACTGGTGTCGACTACTAGAGCATTGGGATTGTTTACAAAACTTGTTTTTCCCTTTTCAAACCATGTTGAATAATATTTCCCGCTGCCAGGTCTTTTAGGGAAGGATCTTGGGTACACAATGAACAGGTTTGCAATGAGAAACAATGGTTCATTATCGAAGATAATAAACCAAAAACTATTTCCCTACGTGAAAGGTAAGCTCAAACTTCCTTTAACGTGTCGACTTCTGACTCATTACCTTATTACATTGTTATTCAATTTTTTTTACGTCGGGCTCACCACTTTGTGGGGAATAAGATTTATTCCTATCACATAAAGAAAATACAATCTGAATGCAGTGAGAAAACTGAACTGATTTTTATTCCAAATGGTTGATTGAGATAGAAACGTGTTTTGTTCTTTTCTTCTGATTGTCTTTTGTTCTTAGTCGTTGTCTTGGTTACGCGTAATCACTGATCACTGCCACACAATAAAATACACTGGTGAGCGAATATTTCGGTACATTCACAAAATATGCGGCCGACAACCCCGCTGTTCTCTAGTCATTTTTATCCGGATCATTAGACCATAATGAGTTTTCCTCTTGCCCTGGGTTTCCATAGGCTCTTTTCTTCTTTCGCCGAGACTTTTGGTGTTTTTCGCTAGACAATTCTGCTCGTTACTTCTCCGACAGGCCCTTATCAGTCATGACCGTCTCTACATGCATTTTCCCCCTTATCCTGTCTTCAACAGCAATCCACTCCTATTTCTCTGTTGAGAGAAGACAAAGTTATATCTTCCCGTGCTTTTTTGTTGTGTTTTTTCAGGCTTCCCTCAATTTGGCGAGAAATAAAATATTGCCACCGAGGTATTCTCTGCGGTGTCCTTTTTATCTAGAGGCATTGCCGGAAGCAATCCTTCATGTTTTTGTTTTCATTTTTCAATTGTCATTTTCATTCTTTCTTTTATTTTTTTCGTAAAATTATTTGTTGTTAAATTTTTGTTTAGAAGAAGAATTGCCCTGTTATGGTTTTCTTCTCGGCTGTCGACAATTGAGGACAAGGGTTACATAAAGAAAGAAAAATAACCGCTCAGCACCTGATCGCTCGAAAAATCTGGTCTCTCACCCGAAGAACCATCTGTGCTATAAGTATTCGTGGTAGATTCTCAATAAACTTTTTTTTTTGTACCACCACCAAAACACGTTTTCCTCCGAATAATATGGAGTTTTACAAGATTAATTCATAAACCCTCAATAAAACTTATTATATCACAATAATTAATTATACCCGAGTAATTCTATTTCTGATGAATTCTCGAATTTTGTCATCTGAGTGAGATCTTGTCACTAACCAGAGGAAAGCTAATTAATTCCACCGTTCGTATTTTGCTTCTATACAACAATTTTCGAAAGTTCCAAAAATTCGACATAGGTACGTACACTTGAGCTAGATATTTTTCTAGACTATTTAATAGGCTTTTCCGTGCAAAAATGATACAATCTTTCATGAATTATATTTCATAATCGATGTTTTATACTTTCATGTTGTTTCTGTAACAGAAACATTTTCTGTTTCAAGTTGTTTAGTAGGTGTTCGCACCCAAACTTCACAAAAAGTGAACAATATGTTTTACCATTTTATGACGTTTTATAGAATTTTCATATCAAGCTAAACGTGATATAGGTACGCTTGAAATTTCAGGAAAATTTCCTGAATATTTAATATTCAATGAATAAAAATATATTTTACATTTCTCAGGTACTGTTAAACTCCAATGTTCGAATACCCCTCTAAAACAATGCGCAGCTTTACCAAAAATGTGTGGTTTACTCGTTTCAATACTTTGAATTGAAATTTGAATGAGAGATTTGACCCTAATCAATCAAAAGATTTCAATTCATCATTTATATCCACCGCTTTAAAAAAAAACCTTTCCTTCACCTTTATTAATTCATGTTTTGAGTCCGATTATTCCCCCAATGACTGATCAGCTTCTTCTCCAAATACAAACGTGATAAGATCCACCCTCCGAGTTCGAATTAATTAATTGCCCCCAGGGTAGATCTCGCGGCTTTCACCGACGACTCTTTCCATTTACGGATTTACTCTTTAATTTACTGGATCCGAAAAATAAACAATCCCACCGCGGACGCATGAGAGTCTTTTGGGATTTCCATCACATTGCGTATTGTAAAGAGGCGCCATAACCAACTCAAGGTGTTTTTAAAGTTTCAAAATCAATTCAGCCTTTTGAAATACATGAAGAACGATACCAAAAAAAGAATTTATGAAGTAAACAGAAGACAGCCGCTCCCTATCGCCCACGAAGTGCCAAAAGTTATACAGCAATTTCTGGGGGATCTTCATACAAACTAATATTTTGAGTGACGTATGTTTAAGACAAATGGATTGCTTGATATATGGGTTTACCTTTATTGTTATTATTGTAGGTTTACCTTTACCTATAGGTATTATCAAACTCGCTGAGATTTTCAACGTAGAATACCGTTTTACGGTGACCTATTTGCCTAAAACCGACCCCACAATCCGACCCAAAAAATCGTCAGTCGGGGGTCAGTCTGAAATTCGCGACATACGATACCAAACGGGTGTTTTGGGTGAACGCACCACTTAATGGTTTGTACGTAGGTACCTACGTTTCTCAGAACGCCTGTCGGTGGCATTTAACCCTGACAGTGGCATATTATCCCGAATATCGTGGCACATTACCCATAAGAGTGGCATAATCCCTTAAACCAGGCGAATTCAATTTTTACCGTTAAGTAATTTTTCCAACAACAGGTTTATTAGCGCTACATCGATGGGGATTTGATAGAGCAGGAGACCCAATAAAAATTGGACTTGAACGGTTTCTGTATCTCAAAAACTCTGCAAGAGTTATATGTAGATGTTCCAAAAAGTGGGTAGTAACGCGATACTAATAAACAACGACACCGCTTGAACGTGGTTTCAGTTGGAGGCATGTTATGAGTAGTCTGATAAATCTTTTCACAATCAAACTCAATTGAAGGCGGACAACATCTCACCGAGGAGTGAGCCCGAAAACATACCTATGAGTCAATATTTTTTCATGCAGTGGGGAAATTTCTGAGGATTTTCAATTACAACCAAACCGTTACTATGAAAATGTATCTTCGCTATTTTTGATTGTCCAAAAATCGTTCACCACTCGTTGGAAAGCTCTCGATTTAACTAACGTTTTCCTGTTCACCATAACTCTGTGACTGTACGAATAGCAAAGCTTCCGGCATAACCGATCTCATGTACAATCTAATGATCGCGAGAGTAGAACACCAAATGTAACGATAAATCGTGAAAACGTATTCTACGTTCTTCAAGGTTCAGCCCTCAGGCTGAAGGGAATAGCTAAGGGGGGTCCACTCCGGTTTTCCGTAATTTTCAACAGTTTTATCTTAGGACGAAAGTAGTGGGAACTTTATTATTATTCGATAATAAATTGGTTCATTATCTGTTCATTTGCTGTCCGTGCTCATCTTCTTTGAGGTCTTTGTGCCCAAGCTCATAATTGAATTTCGGTAGGTTACTTTTTTTCGGTATGAACGCGGTGATCGAAACCTTTTATAATGTTTAATGAAGTTAGCGGAAGTGAATTTGGTTAGACGTTCTTGTGACGGAGAGCCGTCCCTCTTATCGCTTAACTCCCCGGCCATTATTTTTCCCCCAAAATATTGAACCTTCTTCATAAGATTCTATCACTTCATACTTGATGAAGAAGACCATCTGAAAATTACTTTTTCAATAAAGGTAAAGGTAGCGAAATATTTTCTTCCCCGATATTGCGTATCTACAGCTATATAACCATTTCACTAATGCAGTGTGGATTCCTGAAGTTATTCGTCCTGATATCAAAAGCTTATGAAATCCATATTTCAGATTGGAATTTCAATACGAAATCGGTTCATCAAATTCTTGCTCGTCTACGTCCGGTGAAGGTTCAATACTCGTACTAAATAAATTTAATAATCTTGTTGGAGTCGCATGTTGGATCGATAATATAACAACACACATATTTTATAGGTCTATCCTCTAATTTGGATGTTGATGTCCAAAATAGGTCAGTTCGTGGTTAGAAAAGGGATTGGGGTTCATCCATTCTGAGTTTAATTTTGAATCAATACCAAATAAGGATGTTAGGACTAACGGGTACAATCAGTGTAGAAGCTGGTACTAATGACGTATCCAGAGATTGATGTATTTACTTAAAATTATGATGGGGATTATCAGTAATGCTTGAAAATAACTCGAAGGTGTTCCTGGGGCACGCACACTGCTTAGCTAAGTTCAAAGCCATTTAGCTGAGAGGATCTCTCCCTTAGCCAGTGAAGAGGATAGAATTAATTACATGGAACTACTTAAGTGGGTCTTACGACCTAATGTGATTGACAGGCGGTGTTTACGCTGGAGGGTTGACCGCGAGATCAAAGCATCCTCTCCTCAACCTTCTTATCTGCCTCTCACATTCTCCACCTTTGCTCTGTGTTTAAGTAACCATCCATAATAAGCAAACTGGCCTGTTTCGCCTATTTACGACCCCTTTTTTAGTCAATGTTTTGTTTGAAAGACCTGCGCCGTTTCAAACTGAGCTTGAGCACGTGGAACTATAGAAGCTTCTTCTCACTAAGCCAAATCCAAATCCAGCATGAAAACAAGTGACGTATCCAACTTCTACACGTTTTATTTTGATCTTGCTGAGTAGTAAGATTTGTGTTCCAATAACTGACTCATTTAACGCGCATATACGTTATGTGGTGATGACGACACTGTTTTCTGTTGCAGGTGAGTAACTTGATTAGATCCAGTGTTAAGAAAGTTCGTTCACTCAGTAAGTTTTAATGTTAAGTTTGATTGTGACATATTATACATTAGTCATTGAAATTGCTTACTTACCCAACATGTCATGATTCGGAGTGGAAGTACCATTTCTGTGGTTTTGAATGGTGTTTTAACATTCACATTTTTCAGATACCTACCAATTTTGATCATTTTTCTGCAGTGTATTTTCCTAGAAGCTTCCCATGTTTTCTGCAATTCTGAGGTTCAAGAAAACATTCGTCTCATTGAAGCCAACGTCCACTCCATTCTCGTCTCATACTTGTACTCAATCAGATCTTTGACTAAAGTCGTCGCTATGACCCATACTAGACGTAGAATCGTCATGTTTTTATGATGGGGTCCAAGATCTGCACAGGAGTGTGATAATTGCACAGTAGATTCCCAACGTTAGTAAAATCGGCATCAATATTTTAGGTGCAAACGTACTTACGTGAAACCTCATTAAAATTCAGGAATATTAGTTTTCCTCCTCGAGGCATTTCCATTATAACCTTCATGTATGTGGGAGGGCAAGCGGTAAATTTTCTATTTGGGACAAAAAACGAACATCTAAACCCCATTTGTAATGGGGCGGTAAAAAAGGGAATATTTGGAAGCAGTGGACTGTGAGAACGAAGCGGGCGGCAGCAATACATCAGGTCCTTCTATAAATGAGCCCACTTTACTCCCCATGCATTAGGGACCACCAACCTCCTCCTGACGGATACAGATACATTTGGTTATTCCATATATGTCTCATAGAAGAGGTGGGCTTTCCCTTGAAATATGCGCTCCGGCCCCATTCCGTGCCCTCTTTTCCTCGAGAAACTCGCGGCTCACGTACAGCAAGTCTACCCAGTCGTTGTTCTTAAGTATATCATCTTTTGTCGTTCTAAATTGTATACACTTACGCAACTCTCATGCCCTTGATTAGAGCTGCAAATCTCTTTCTCGAGACCTCAGCACCCTTGTCTTATCACCAAATGTTTGAGGCATTTCCACATACCTACCCTTATAATTTCTAATATATACAAGCTGATGCCAAATTAATATAATCTAGTGACTAGCTACATTCATCGTATACGAATTCGATTGTGATAAATTATTATTATCCATGTCTACGTCTTCCTACAATGAATCAATGAATCGTACTAATCGTAGATCAGTTGGATGGATAGAGATACATTTGGTTATTCCATATATCGCACCTCAAGAATAGTAGTGTGACAAGTCAAAAATCCTAAATGTTAGGAAAACGCGTTTGAAGTTTTGGGTCCTAAATATAGCTGAAAATTTCGTTAAATTACTTTTTTTAGAGAAGCGGCTTATGACTGCTGTTTCTAGGGAAGTCTAGCTATCTTCTCCATCAACAACTAGCGACTTGGACAAATTCTGGATAATATTATATTGGTTGGATAAATTCAGAAAAAGTTTTTCAGTTATTTCAGAAAACGTTTTGAGTGGTTACATTACTATCTTGGATTTTGGTTTATTACCTTCAAAAATGAACCATTGGAATCGCCCAAAGAAAATTTTTTTTAACCCCATGTCAAAATTTGTTGGTTTACGTTTCAAGATACGTAGATTCAGAAAATCGAATAAAAACATTCTTGACACAACGGTTCATCATCTTCTTTGTTCAGATCACCCTTCTGTCCAGATCACTAGGTCTAAATGTCTAGATCCTAAATGTTACAACATTCTGACCCCTCACTTTTAAGGTTTTTTTTAATAATTCTGAACACGATGGTGAATATATTATATTGTTGTAGGGCATGCCAAGATCTGTCTGCCTATGGGTATAACTCGAAAATCGAATTTTTCGACTTGTCACACTCCTATTCTTGAGGTGCGATATTATGTCTCATAGAAGAGGTGGGCTTTCCCTTGAAACATTCCGTGCCCTCAACCCAAAATGAGTGTGCGTAAGTTCTTAGTTTATTTCAGACAAGAAGTTCAAATGGAGAGCCGTAGGTTGCCAAGCTTTGAGATTATAATGAAAGACAGAACGGTGAGTGGAGAATTATCGTTTTGATACCACCCTCCTTCTCCTCCGCTAGGAGAAATTGAGAAGAGCCTACTCCTTCCAGACCTTGTGACTCGGTAGACGCTGAAGGAAAAGGGGACCGGACTCTCATTTCAAGGCACTAAATGAATGAGCTCAGGATTATCTGGATGGGGACGAAAACCTCCTCCAAGCTTTCGTTCCTTGCCTGCTGTGCAATTTATCACGGTTCTTCCTAAGCTAAAGGCCGGGATTCGGCATTCCAGAGCACGAAGACCCCTCCACCTTTTTTATCACCGTTTACGCCCTGCTGGATTTCTCTTGAAAAGAGGATTTTTCAATCATCAGCTTTTCATTTTCTTGTTGAATGCAAAGTTGAGATGAAATAATGCTATCGATGAAATCTTCAAATTCCAATTGTAATTACGTGAGCCAATATTTGTTCTTCTTGTCCCACAGTCCAGCATTGAAAATCCAATCGAAACCAATAAACTTTGTGTCCCATATTTACCTTTACTCGTAAAATTACATCGAGCAGATGATGAATCGGGCATATTTGTATTAATATAGATCGTACCATTTTTTCTCATTTATACAACTGTAAATTTACTCTTCAACACCAAAGAATATCCTAAATGAAAACTTGGACGGACCGATTCCTTATCCTTATTCGATTCTTATTGGCGGTGGGCTATATCCCCTTCCCACACGCTAAATCGATTCGATCGCACTTTGACATGGTACTCTGTACAAAGTGTGATTCGTCATCGAAAAGCTCGTTGAAGCCGACGAGTTTTGTTTGTTGTTTTGTCTCTCGAATTCAATAAGTTCATCTTGGCAACTAATAGCCCTTGTGACATATTGGGAGACGTAATGCCCAGTGCTTCTTTGAGCCCACTCCTTTTCTCTGCCCATCTCGCGCATTCAAAGAACTTGTGGAGCGCATAAACTTCCACATCCCAGCAGCTGTGGCACGATGGAATATCCATTATGTACAAGTAGGCGTAGAAATGTCCATGCCCAATATGTAACGTGATATTGTATAAGTACATCAAACAACCAAAATCTTTGGTCGCCCAGTAGCACATCATTTCGCCTTTGAACTATTCGATACCAATATTGACCCGATATTGAAAAGAGACGACCTCTTTAAGTACCCGGGTTTCATTTCCTTTGGTGGTGATAAGCTACTAATCAGACTATTTTATAAAAGGGACTGACGTTCATTCTTATTAGAACTTCATTATATCCCTCGGGGAAGTTCCTTTGGGAAATACTGAAAGAACCCGAGAAAACGCCTTTCAGGCTCAAGTCTCATTGTGAAGAATCTAATAAGGAGGCCTGAAGGAAGTGGAGTGAGGGACCGAGAACAGGAAAACTCCTGATGACCTTTATTTCTTGCCTTCCTTTTATCTGTCGCTGTCGCAGCATATCTGGAGCACTGGGGAAAGAGAATATAAGAAATCCTTTGTAACGTGTGATCGTCTTCTCATAGAATTTTCCAGGGATGTGATAATAGTGGAAATCTCATTCAACAAATTCCATCGCATTAATAATGTTTCTTGTAATTTCATCGTGCCAACTCTAAACAAATCGTTTATCTTGGTTCTGATAATTGTCATTTTTGTCTCATTTTCTATTCTTTTTTTTTACTCCTCCGGGAGTGAAACTGCCCCCCTCGAAATCGAAGATCAATAGCTTGAATAAGGTCGAAGCACAATATTTTAATATGAATGTCAAACTTGATCAGCTTCTGTAGCCAGAGCTAATTGCCGTTCTAAAGCTGGTTAGGAGCTCCTTTAAATTAATTAATTATATTTGTTTTTCTTGGTTATCTGGATTGCTAGAAGTATTATTATTATTATTTTTTTTTATTTTTTTTTTATTTTTTTTTTTTTATTTTTTTTTTTTTTTAATGCGTATATTGAAAAAGTAAGCACAATGTAAAATACATTGAAGGGCATTTGACAATAACCGAAAATTAAAAATACTGTGTGAAACACATATCCCCTTCATAAACTTAACGCTAAAACCACCGATGTGGAAAGCTCGTGCTGGTGATTGGAGTTGGTACCGAACATCCGTGAACATATGGGTGATATAAAGCTAAATGATACATGCTATAGTAACATCACTACCCACCTACCGTCTATGATTTACAAAAGAAAACCCTTCTATGTTTTTCCCATTAACATTTACCAAAGAAAAATTTCTTCAGCTTATTCTTAAATTTTGCGATCGATGTACTTTCTTTTACATCCTAGGGCAGTTCATTAAAAATTAAAGTACCATTATACCTATGCGACCGCTGTGCAAATGAAGTATGTATTTTTAAAAACAACCTGCAACAGTTTCTGTCCTTCCTGATCGAGTTGAGAGCGAAGTACCTGAATGAAGCATCCGTAGCTCTAGTGCCTCTGTGTGGCAATTCGCCTCTTGCGCTGAATTCAAATATGGAATCAAATCCAGAGTTCATCTGGAGAGATCTAGTGGTCCATATCGATTCATTCGGAAGGCAAAGTGCAGATAGCTTAGCAAATTCATGAACAAAATCTGAAATTATGGAAACTGGGTAAAATCGTAGTGGCTATATAATATTGCCTTCCGAATGAATCGATATGGACCACTAGATCTCTCCAGATGTACTCTGGATAATATCATTATCCCAAGAAATTGCAAAGATCGGGCGTTAATTGGACAATGAAAATGTTTACTTATTTGTAGTACATATTTCATTATTTTGTTTTGTAAAATAATGTAAAAATTGTATTGTTAAAAATATTTCGTAGAAATAATTTGAAGTTCTGGTTCACGAATCTTCATTATTTCATGCTGATAGTGAAGCTTTATTTCACCCAGAGGTTTTACGGAAAATTGATGGGAGTCTACAGCGCTCATCCGTCCCCATAAATTCACGGGTGGTTTCATACTGACATCGTGAAGTTTGAATAATCGGGCTCTGCTCCGGTAAATAGAACTTCTTGGCAAACTGGCTTCAAGCGTCTGGGCGGATTAACCGCAGAATTAGCAACGCATTAAAACACTCAGGGGTGGTCTCCGGCCTATTTGTCGCGTGTCCGACCAGACCACCCTCCGTCCGCCGCTATCTCTAGTATCCTTATTTCCAACTCGGTAAGCGATTACCCGTCTGCACCTCAGGCCTCCTGCTCTAAAATGGCCTTAGTACGAATCGCGGTGTCCGACTCTCGTCTGAATTCGGCCCTAACCGCCATTGTTAGCGCCAATTCTCGTCTGATTTCTGACTTATTCAACACTACGCCTTTCAACTTACTGGTGAGTACAGGAGAAGAGTGCGTTTTGTGAGTAGACTTATTCAGAGACGTTTCATCGAAAATTGAAGCAATTTTACGTTTTCTCCCTGTAACATGAGCGAATTTCATCTAACCATTGGCAAAATTCTGGTGAGCAAGAAATGTTATGAGATGAACAACATTCTACCATCATAGAACATCGTTTGCATTGAATTATTATTATCAGACATTGAAGCTACATTCGCTAGCACTTACAAAATTGCAGTCTCGCTGTCGCAGACGAATCATCAACACAGGACAAGATCCGGGTAGCCAAAATACTTCCAATAAGGAACAAAATTTCTCCCGAATCCCCCCTCCCCCCCCTAAAGCGACGCCCCTGGTGTTCTGTCCAAAGATCTTAAATAATTCAGTAGCTCTCTATGGGCGATGGTTTTATGATAATTATTATGGTAAGTACCTATTTGTTAAATTACAATTCCTAAAGAGGGAAGACCAGGTTTACCAGCCCGTGAGTCGAACCAGGGGCTTTGAACCATCGCCCATAGAGAGCTACTTAACCATCGCCCATCGCTAGCTGTTTGAATTATTTAAGATCAGTGTGGCGCTCGGAATTAGACAGCTCACTATATTCTTCTTACAATATCGAGTAAGTACCTATTAGTAAGAACTTACCTATTCAAATTACTAAATATTTTTATTATAAATCCAAACTACTTTTGGTCTACAAACTGTAATGCATGGCTTGCTGAGTAACCCCCGTTCTCGGGGGGTTAGGCAATATGCACACCCAGAGGGTTATGCGGCCTGTGTTTCCACAGACGTCTATCTCCAGAGTGGTCGAACAAAAACATCGAGAACAGGAGATCAGCAAACCATCACAAAACAAATATTGTAAAAAAAAAACTTTAAGACCTTGGCAGTTTTTTTGAGGAGAAGCAAAATTATTTTTGTTAGTGATTTATTTGTCTTATAAATGTTGGTTACTCACCAACTAACTTTCTTCCCAGTTGGTTTTAATCCTTCTTTCCTCATCGACTGCACCTAGCTCTATTTTCCAACTTTTAGAGTTGGAAAGAACTGGAAGACAATTGAAATCAAAACGCCGCTCATTTCAATGGTAAATTGAGGCCTTGGACGAGCCATGTGAAAAGTGCTTTTCCCCGAAGGCAACGGCGGATGGTTCGAGGACGCTATGAAGAAGAAGGGAGGAGGATTGTGACAGATGACATATTTCTAATGCAAGTCATTCTTAAGATGGTGATGGTACGGAAGGAGGATTTTTAGGGCAGCCCGGGGGGTAGAGGATCTTTTTAATCTTCGCCCAGCTACCCCTCTCGTCTTGGTTCTATCTGTAGGGCGACAGCCCCTCCATAAAACCCGAGACTGCGAACACAACCAAGAGCTAGATGCGGCTGTCTGTTTATTCAAGCAAAAAATATGAGGGCTTTCATATATTATATACATTTTTTATTTTATTCTTCCACTGGTTGAGCTCGAAGGAAAATTCTGGGGAGTGACTTCGTGCCTTGGAATTTATACACATCTCCTACATTTAACGACGAAGTCGTACTGCTCTTAAGGAGT
This sequence comes from Stenodema calcarata, assembly GCA_963920205.1. Lineage (NCBI taxonomy): Eukaryota > Metazoa > Arthropoda > Insecta > Hemiptera > Miridae > Stenodema > Stenodema calcarata. The sequence continues at coordinate 24,787,395 of OY986056.1, read as the reverse complement.
CGGTATGGAATTTCAACTGTTTGATTCTAGATGAAATCCTCCATACCGATTTGATGAACAAGCTCCACCTCTGTGAACTCATTCAGGAGAAAAATGAAACAAGTGGTTTCAAGGTATTTGGATTTGGGATTCCAGTCTTTTCTCCTGGGAAGAAACAGAATAAAAGGTGTATAAGTAGGTTTTGGTATCGAATATTATTGACACGGTTACTAATCTGACGAACAATGTCTGTTTGGATTGTTGGTACTACACAACATGTGCAGAACGTTACTCAGCAATCTCATAAAGTTAGCGTGAAACTGTTATGAGGAGGTGTAGCTATAAATACCAGGCTGAAGATATCTGTACAGGAAACTTCCTTGAAACATCGCGAACTGAAAATAATGTTACTATACACCACCATGAATATTTGCTATTTTGGTACTCGCTATCTATTTAATCATAACATAATATCACGTCCCAGATGGTATATTTTAGGTGTTGGTAGTAGGTATATTACCAAACCACCTCCGATCGACCATAGTTGATTTTGATGGCCAGGCATCTCCGAGAGTTTCTGATGGACAGGACTCGACGTTGCTATTCGTGAGTTGTTAGGGCAGTAGGGGTTGCAACGTCGAAAGGGTAGTAACCTTTGCGTGAATCTGAGGGCAGGCTGTCAGTCAATCAGTCATTAACTTCCTCAGGCTTCCCAAACTTTTTTTTTACTCAGACATTTTCAGTACCCTGCGCCAAATTGGGTATTATAATTGGGTTGTTCCACCCCGTATCTCAGTATCTATAAACTATTTATAATATAGGTAGTAATATATTAAAATATTATATTTATTCCCAGCGCTTTGTACAGTTTAGAGGCTTATGTAGTATTTGTTCTGTGATGTTCATCGTCGATGAATTCGGTGAACTGTGATAAAATCATAAATATATTGATTTGAAAGTCGTAAATCATCTAATTGCTAATCACTTGAGATTATCTTGAAAAGTGGAGGAGCCTACTGTGGAACGGAAAACAGCTAAGGCTCAGCTGTGAAGCGAAGAGGCTTTCCCCCCTATATCCACAGAATGTTTCACTACGCGTTGTTTTGAAGATTTAGACCTTCCTCTTTCCAATAAATTTATCACGAAGATACCCGCAAAACCCCCTTTCACACCTATTTTCAAGAGTGCGAAAACAGCTGAAGTTCGTTTTGTAGCTCGAAATTTACGATGAAGCACCCATTTATTGTTCACCGGGAGATGCTCAGAAGGTCGATCGGTTTAGAACTCAAACGAGGAGTGGATAAGTAAGCCGTAGGTATATTATATGATTTTTTAGTGCGCTGGTGAGACGACTTCAAGAAGTATTTCAAAAATATTATATAAATGCATTGGAATTAACAACTGAATTGCTCAAGTAAATCTGTTGGGTACCAAGATATAAATGGAATACCAACAAAGATCACCGTCAAACGTTATAGCTATAAAATTCGGCACTACATCAGAACTCACTGACACACATTTCAATATCTACATACAAATATTTGAATTGAATATTGAATTGAATTGTAGGATAACCAATGTGACTTGGATCTTTGACACAAGGTATGATAGGAATCCTTGTTCTAACAATATCGTATAACGAGGGTTCCTATCTACTCAAACATAGCGTTTCTTGTTCTAACTATATATACTTTTTTTTAATAGAAATACATTGATGACAAGGAGGTATAAAAAACAAAAATAATGTTAAAAGAACAAAAAGTATTCAGTACTTAGTTACAAAAAATATTCAGTCGATTTCGATGCAATTTAGTTCTACTATTCTTGGGTCTCCATATGAGTGTGTAATGAGATGAACTGTAGAACAAAATTGCAGTAAATCTATAGCAGGACTGGGCACACGTTTTTTGCCTCTCCTGTGAAGTTGAGAAAAGTGAGTTAGCCCATGTGGGATCTTAAGTGACGTTATGTTGTTAGAAAAAGAAACACTCTGTTTGAGTAGATAGGAACCCTTGTTATATTATATTGTTAGAACATGGATGCCTATCTCCTCAAACACAGCGTTTCTTACAGGTACCTAACGACAATGTATCTGTGTCATAACTGTTTCTGTATTCCAATGAAGCTGCATCTTGAACAGGATGAGATTTCAATATCTCGCTTCCACTTCAATCTTCAGTTTCAAACTGCAACATTCGACGAGAAGTGATACGTTAACAGCAATGCATGTAGCGCTTTCAGAACAATCCTCGGAGTTGAAGGCCAGTCGATTGATGGGGTGAACACCCATGTTCCTAGGGGTCGTTTAGACCAGGACAAAAAGACAATGGACGATACAGGAGATGAGGGTGATCAGTCAATTATAGGGGAAAACGCAAGGGCGTAGGGAGTGGTATAGATAGATAGATATCAGGTGTATGGGCTTTCTTCAATCCATCAGCAAGAAAACTTCCATTTCCTCGGCCCGTCCCCTTCGCTCCTCTTCAATCTTTTACGCACGTCCTTTTACCGTTCAAGTTCGCATCCCTCACCCTTCTCATCCATAGAAGGGAAGGCCACATTGACAGAAGAGGTTTCTCACGTTGTTTCAGGTTCAGGGGTTGAGTGCGAGGCCTCTTCAGCTCAGGAAAAACTTTTTTGGCTACTCATGCCCTCCTCACTCTACCGCACTTTTCCGGGCCAGTCTCCTACATGCCGTCCGATACAGAATGTGTTCCTGACGATGATGTAAGCGAAGGTGTTAGGAAGTTTTTATCTTCCTCCCCAAGTCATTTAGAAGGCCTCTAATATTAACCCTTTACCCCTAAATTTCGTCAACCACCTCTGCAAGGAGATACGATGCCATTATACGCCATCGCCCTGCCCCCGAAGCACCTGGATACTGGGAGTAAAATCACTACTTACAGAAATTTTTGAACTGCTACTTCACAATTACGAAAGAATCAGTCCTTACACGCCCAAACAACTTGACAAATTTTGTGCAAAATGTTTAGGATTGGCCAAGGAACGTAAATATTAGTGAGATACAGAACCTCAATCATTTCTCGAGTATTCGTAAAATCGGCCATCCCACAACAACGTCTGGAATCACCCGTAAAAAGTTCCAGACATGCAGCATGGATGGCTGAGCGGTCTTTGTGAATGGTCATACCTATTCGATCTAGGCTTCTATTCACTATATTCTGAGGTCAAGTAGTTGTAAATTCATCGTGGAAGTGGTAGGTACAGTAAAAACGAAAGAATATGAAAGTTTAGATAGTGAAGGTTTAGATAGACGCGTAGATCGAGCATGTACTTTTCACCGGACTAAATCACTCGCGACGAAATCGAGGAAACCCACGGCAAAGAGTCAAAATACCAAAAATACCATTTTTGTTTCGTTACTGACGATGATTTAATCGCCGAAACCGGTCCAATAGTGTACTCATGGTCTTGGAGGAAGTAGACAAGTTTTGGCAACTGCTCTTGTCTTTTAGTATTTCACCAATTTGGCGTATCGATTAATGTATTTTATAACCTCCACATCCCAATATGCGCGATAATTCAGTTCGTGTAGAAAGCCCATTAGTAAAGAGCAGTAACTATATTCATCTGAGTTAGGAGTATTCCAATACTCTTTTAGAATTTTTGAAACCTTGAAGGATCTTTTCAATATCACGGTAACATGCATTAAGGACTCATACATTAGGCTGCAGGCATAATTATAATGAAAGAGGTTTACAAAAGATGAGAAAGGGGGACTTCCAGTCTGTGATGTCACTATAGGCAAAATGACGGCACGTATTTATGAACTCGGGAAGCGCTCCATTGTGACGGCGCGAAGGGATTGTGCGGCGTCCTGGAACTTTGATGGAGAGAACCGTCTAGTGGAGAGAAGGGATTTCGGGCGGTAATTAGCAAGAGGGGGTAAATTGTCAGTGATGAAGATGGATTGAAGTGTCGAAGGGGGCGTAGCGCTTAGGCCCTTCCCGCGTTGAAGGCAGCCTTCACACCTGGTCCCTCAACCATCTCGATGGATTTCCCCCTTCACCGGTACTCCACATTCACCTAAGTAATCCTGAAATCAGCTGATTCCTCTCTAAACGCATTAGGTTCTGATTCATTGATTCTCAATCAGCGCCTCTGACGCGAGAATTTAACTCAAGTTTTACTGGTATCAACCTCCTTTACCACTTTCATCTTACATCAACCGACCACAGAGTACGTTCCACACGCAGATATTCCATTCCTATTGACTTATATTCGTTTTCAATACACATCAGATTGGTGACGGTAGAATCATGAAATTATTTGCAACCGGCCGATTCTGTCCATTAATTTGTAGATATACTTATCATAATATGTATAATATCCTGTATCTTATCCTGTATATTATATCCTGTATATAATATAATCCTGTATATTATACAGGAGCGTAGCGTGGCTCTGAACATGGGGGGGTACCGCACCACACGGTGACGAGCCCTTGGGATCTGGCACCTGTCGAATTTTTTGCTAAAACTTCGCGAAACGTTTATTTTAGGAAGATGAACTAAACGAACAACTGAAACCTACCAGCACACAACAAAACAAACAGAATTGCATGGATATTATCAATTGTTGGATATTATAAATTCTCTGGCCTCCGTATTTCAGCGAAAGCGACGCCTGCGCATAACAAGGGCATACTATGTCAGGCTATGATAGAAGATCTCCATCACATAGTTTTGGAATGTCCTGGACTAGCTGCAAGGAGACTCCACTTGTATGACGATCGGGCAGTTTGCAGGGTCTTTGCGTGCATGAGGCCAGCTCTGCCCTGTATACTCCGAGGTATACTCCAAGCATCAGTCAGCAAACGTGTTTAATATATTATACAAATTTCTTTCCGAAAGTGGAATATCTATGTGAAGAACCAATCGATTCACTTAAATCTTAAGTAGGTTTCTTACGAGTATCACGAGGCCATTCGTCCGGTTTATTATTTTTGTTCTAGATCACTGTTCTGAATACAATTCAATCCTTGTGAATCCCAAAACTATACGGATGGACTGGATTAATGCGCTAAAATGTTGTTCGAATAGGTGACAATATGGTCATGGTCAAGTGGAAGATGGACGGTGAAGTGGGTGGGGGATGGGGTGCGTAGTCGGTAACTGGCTCATTGCTCTATTATTTACTTATTATAAATAATGAACGAAATACAATGTACAATGTTCATACATGTCATGTATGAATAATTAATTATTTATTTATTCATACGGGCACAGACCCAATTATACTGACTCAGTATTACTGAGCATTGATAACAGAATGAAACAGCATATCTAATACATAATTCATTAGTATTTATATACCTAATTCAACAATTTTTGTTTGCACCTACCTACGTTGGCAATATATTTAATTAAAACAGATCTATTCATTTGGGGTGATGAAGCTCTTCGATAAGTCCACTATTCGACTTTAAAAGACGAAAAAAACAAAAAATATCGATTTCTCCTAAACATATCGATTTATTTGAGATGAAAAGAATTCTCGATTAGTTCATAATTCGACTTGTGCAGACGGAAGAAGCGAATAAAGTCGAATTTGACTCAGATCTATGTAACAGATCAATTTATTTTGGATGAAAAGGCTCGTTGTAGAGTCCAATATTTGACTCTCGCTGATCTTATAACTTTGTTGAAATGAGGAGAATCAATCGCAGTGATTAAATCACTTCTAGGGTTTGCGGTTCACCTGCTCCGGTGAGTATTGATTTGACAGGTTTATTTGTCTTTCGAAGCAAGCCTCGGGAGCGTGTGCCTCAGCCGGCCTCAAAAGGCATCCCCCTCCTTCCACACATCACTCGGATATACATATAAGCACAGAAGCTCTCAATCACATGTGTACATACAGAACGCCCAAACGCCAGACATAAAGCGGCCCGCGGAACCTCCCTCCGAAACCGACGGTTTGCTTTCATTTAACCCTAAATTCGCGTCTACTCTCCAAAACCAACCCCCTCTAGCCCGTGTTGTCGGTAGCTTTCCTTTTGCAATGTTCCACTTCTATGCCAGGTACCCCACCACCTCGCCCTTTTCAGCGTCTGCCCCTTATATTTGCATACAATGGGGTACGAGCTAGTGTTGACCCAGATCTCGAAACCTCTGCCCGAAACCGTGGGATGTTTGACTGCCTCTTCATGTATAAATCCGCCCATTTGTCCTCCCTGACTTTAAAGGCATTATGTGTTTGTACACACAATTAATCGACCGTTTTATGTGTCCAATTAATTAGTGGTGACGGGGTGGGTTTGGTGGCGAAGGGAAATGGTGTACAACTACAACACGTGTTCATATTTCAGACTGAACTGCTGCCTCAATCAGTGCCCCATGCATTAACTTGATTTTTCTTCACTTTTGAATACCATAATATGAGTTGCTTCAAAACTATTTAAAAGTGAACAGTTTTTCCATGCCAAAACACCTGATTTCGACCAGGTTCCATTCAAGTAAATTTATAACTGTTGCTTATTTCCATACCAAACTTGTTTATGAATCTTATCGAGTAATGAGAGTACGAGTATTTACCTCTCTTCCGCTCGTGACAAGTGACCCCTCGTTTTGAAGGTTTTTGTACGCTCAACACGATGGTTAAGTCAGAATTACGGTATCTTATCCCGTTCTCAAACTGGAGCACTTTGAAGATGAAGAAACGTGGTTGTTACTTGAGATGTTCTTCACTGTTCACCTGCTCTAATCTGATAACGGAATGTGATATCGCAATTCTGACCATCGTGTTCAGCATTGAAAAATCTATAAACTGAGGTGTTACACGGCAAAAAAGAGACAAAATGTGTTGTAAAACTAGAAAAATGGAGGCATTTTACATAATACCAGTTATTTCTTCGTAAAATCGCTCTTATAGCCATGCTGCATGGATTTTTTTGGGTAATTATTTCCCCCTTGAAACTCCCCTAAACCCTCAGTGGCCCGATTCTATGAAGTTTGCCTTTCGATTGCCATGACAGATTTTTTGTGCAAATTTTAAATTTTTATTTCAATTCTATCGAAACTTAGGTATCGTATGAAATGACACACATAAACATATAAATATATATGATTTTCTGTGTCTTTTGGCATTGAATTCAGGATGGCCTAAACGGATTTTGGAAAAACGTTTCGGAAATTCGAGTTTTACAAATTTTGGACCGAGAACAGTAGCTTCCTTTTCTTCGAAAATTAGCTAAAAAACTCAAGGATCATTTTATTAAATTACAATATCATTATCTCTGAGATTATATCTATTATAATATTAATCTTCGTAGGAAGTGTGGGAAGAACAGCCTACTAGTTCCACTGCTAGATGATTTAGTTAGAAGCTGCATCGCTAGAGCACATAGGCTGCTTAATTCTAGGACGATTTCCCACGTGTTGTGAAGTGAAGTGAGAAGGTTAGGTTAGTGAGAAAGTTGTTCTGATGAAAAGTTGTAGTTCAAGTTGTCTTTTTAAAAATAATAATATCAAATTTTGTCAGTTGAAATTCGTTGTGAATACACGTATCGAAAAATAGTCGTTTCATTAAATAGTTACTCCCCGATTCTAAATCCCACATCTATGATATCATCTTTCTTCTGTACTTGTTCCAAGCATAGGTTGTCTTATATGCCATAAGATGATATCAGAGAATAATATTATAGTAGATATTAAGGAAATAAAAAAAAATAAAAAAATACAAGGTGTCCCTGAAAGAAAATGTTGGTTTTGTATGTTTTCAACTACCCGCAAGAGAAAACTATTTCCATGTAGAAATGAAGCCAGAGTACTGATCTAACTCGTGATTGCCTTCTGTCATACAGTTCTATTGGAGAAGATGAGTAGTAAAAATAGTTGTTTGAATATTTGTACCTTGAAGACGCTCGGGGATTATGGTCAATTGAACCGGGTGACGACTGTTATTATGCCTGAATGAGCACAATAGTACAATGACTAGTACACTCTTAGGTTCGTTTGATACAACTTCTGACTTCACACAGCTTCTCCTCCTTCTCGACTCGGAGCCACCTAATGAACCACTCCTGAGGCAAACCGTTGATTAGCGCCTGGGGCCAAGCTAGTTGGGGAAAAGACAAGGAAAAAATACTACAAAAACCCCTCTGGTCTTGCTCCACCCCCGTCATTCTCCGTTCCTTTTCCGCTCGGCCGGCTCGTTTGGAGGAAGCCCGAAGGAGGAGAACATGGAGAAGGAATAGCACTGAGAAGGGAAAGCCGAGTTTGAGAGCAAGGACCCCAAGTAGGAACGGCCCATACAACATCGCTAAAGGGTTTATTAATTACACACTTCTTTTGAGTTCTTTTTCTTTTCCGTGTTTTTTGCCTTTTCTTTTTTGCCGCTCGCTAAAGCTTACTTTGAGTGGTTTCTCGACTCGGGCGTTGGCCTACTTATTTCTTCTTAGAGTTTCGACGCCTTACCCAACTCTACGTGGAAGTGTTTTTTAAATCCATCTTCACCAACAACAGTCCGATTCCCCGTTCTGCTTTATAACGATAAGGCTTTGGCAGGAGAAAACTACCAAACGATCAGTAAGGTCGGAAAACAATAGTGGACATTTTAGATCACGATGGTATGTCATTAATATACTGGTCAGTCCCTCACTGAGTTATTTTCCAATTACCTCTGACTCTTTTCTTTGGGTGATTCCAATGGTTCATTATTGAAGATAATAAACCAAAAACAATGAATATTTCACCTCGTTACTACAATAATTTTGCGAGATTTACAAGAACATTCCAACCTGGGGTGCGCGACGACTTGGTCGGGGGTACGCGGAAAAATTAGTGTATTGGCGGACTTTTCCATTTTCTTTTTTGTTTCCTTTTTTTTATCTGCTTTCTTGGCGCTCGCTCGGAAGGTGGATTAATTTCGGTGAATTGAATTTCATGAGTTATACTCGTAGTATGGCCATCGTACACAATTTCCATCGTGGATCAGCAGCCCAGCCATTGAAAATGTATAATTTCAAGAGATAATAATTATCTCAAATTTGAAATTATTTCAAACCGTGGAATACTGGTATCATCACATTCTGGTCAGAAGTTAGCAAGAATTATGCAAAACTCACCGACGAGGCGCTTTCCTTTTTGTTGCCTTTTACCAGCACTGAGCTCGTAGGAAGGAACTTTTCATCATACACCTCTATTAAGAACAAGTACAGAAACAAGCTCAACGCTTCTCCGGATTTAAGGGTATACCTATCTACAATTGAACCCGATTTTAGGAAACTTTGCGAGATTATCCAGCCTCAAGGATCCTACGAGTATTAACCCTCCTCTTACAAGTGCAGTACAACTGGCTGGTAGGGTAATTTGTCTCTAAGCCCATCCCTGAAGTGATCCGTGCATGCGCTCCTCCACATTAGGCTGAACGTGTTGTATACGACACAGCCTTATGGGAGGAAGGTTAACTTCTTCACAGATATCGTTCCTTTGCTGCTATAGTGTCATATCTCAAAATTAGATGCTTCGGGGTAAACGAAAAAAACACATTTCAACGAATTTCACAAAGCCGGATTTTAAAGCTCGGAAATTAGAGATTTAAGCCCTCGCTTCGTGAAATTCGTAGCGGAATATTTCAAATTTGAAATGGTTTTTTTTTCGATTACCCCGAAGCATGAAATTTTGAGATATGACACTATTGCAGCAAAGGAGCGTTATGTATATCTCGACTATTCGATTCACAAATTTGGTTCTTCAGTCAATTCCTCTTTATATCTTTTATAAATTATGAATTATTATTCTTCCTAAAACACATAATGTTACTAAGATTTGTCACCTCACATAGGTAGGTGTGGTATTATTCGTGTGTAGTGGTTCTAAAAGTTACCTGTTATACTTAATTGGAAAAGATGATGTAAAGTTTAAAATTTTAAATTTAATATTTCACCTATTTTGTTATGAAAATTAAAATATATGTGTACATTGAAGTTGAAGTTGAAGTCCACCGACTGAAACGCCAAGGGGTTCGCGAGTGACAAAAGGTTGGGAACCGCTGGTCTATTGGTAGAATTTGTAGCGTTTTCGTTTCGTTTGTTTCAGTCATGCGGAGACGATATTAAGCTGAAAATTAATTACACTCTAACCATACAGATAATTTCGACAGTGGTATTATGAAATAGTCTGAAGGTGGTAGGAAATGTTTGGAGAGGTTATTAAAGCAGAAGTACGAGTGGAAGTTAGAAGACGGGAAGTCACACAGTGGGGATCCGGGTTAGAAGCTTTGTCACCCACACTTAGCGAAGCTCGAAGCTCCTTCTTACCGCGTTCACCCTCCATCCATACAAAGAGTCAGCCTTCAGAAAGAGCACACAGCACGCGCACTCGACGTACTCCTCTCAAGTACCAACCATCCTTCTCTCTCCCCCCATTTTTTTCTGTACACAACCTTCCACCGTGAAGCCAGTGGAGTTTACATTATGACGAGGAGACACCCCTGGAATAGATTGTAAATATTGCGGTTTTCGATGTTACACCAATATTTACCGTGATCGAACGATAAAGAGGAGACTTTCCTCCAATGTCGGCAACTGATGGTAAATTCCACTCAGGCCCTGTTGAAAGGGGCCGGTAAAACCTGATGTGAAATTCAAGTAGTTTAGAGAAAAAATTATGTTTATAATTTTGCCAGCTCATACAGCACAGGAAACTTATATAGATATGCGTTCTGGTGTATTGCTTCGCAATCTGCGACTCCACCACCTTTCCCAAACAAGAAAAACCTCTTTCCCCTTACTCTTTTGCTCATAACTCCATTTTGCATCGTTACTGGGATAAGTATTCATAATATGAACATTATGAATAAGTAACCTGCATAATGAACATTAAGTAACCTGCATTTTAAACGTATTCCGAATGTAGGATCCATTTCTGAAACTTGGGACAGTATGTATGTAGAAACTGATACGAGTATATGGTAGGGATGGGTATCGATACCCGATATTTCAAAACATCGAAATGTAATCGTCGAGTATCGATATTTTTGTATAAATACAATAAAGTGACCTACCTACACTACAAAAAAAGTGACCTGAATTTTGCTGGCCTCATTTTATCATGGATGGGGGTTTTCGAGGGTGCTGAATCCGAATCCAATGTCCGTTTTTCCCGATTGGGCGATTTTTTCGATATTTCGACGTTTTTATGTTTTTTAATCACAATTCTACGATGTATTTTCCTGGTCATCACCATCTTCGCCCAAATTTAATATAATGGGGCTAGATTTGTAGGAAATTTCAGGTTGAATACAAATATGACCCCAATTTTTTTCACATTGATGCAAACCCTCCAAATTCCCCAAAAACCTACTGAAAAACTGTAAAAATAGAGCTTTTTGCTTACATTTTCGTTTTTGTTGACTCCAATGGACCTGCCCAAAAAATATCGAGGGCAACCATTCAAAAGTTTACACTCTCCTGCTTCGAATTAAACCAACTGGAACTCTCAAAAGTGGTAATTAGCGACGTTACGATTTTTAACGCTTGACAAATGGAATACGATTGCGTGGGGAAGCGGTTCCTAGATTCATTCTTAACATTGGTATTATGAATGAATGAATTGAATTGAAATGTTTTATTAAGTAATAATGTACATACATCCCATTTTCCATACAAAAACAAAAACATATACGGCTGTAGCCCGAGACTATGAGCCGGAGTTCGGTCTTTACCACTATTTCAAATTTACCAAATACTCAAACAAAACAAAAAAGCTCATATACAGCATATAAAGAAATATATATTATACAACACTTTTCATCTTCATATTCAACTGGCAATAATTTAACTTACAGTAATTTAACGTTCAAAAAACATAACAAGAATCCAATAAAAATTTTCAACATTAACAACATCTACATTATTATTACCATCACATCATTATTATAATCATTACTATCTATCTTAATCTTTTCCCACTATTTAGAAACATAATAACAATTTAGAAATTCCATTCCTCTACCAGACGATCCCTATATCTTAAAGCCCTCATAATAAAATTTCCAATAGCCAACCAGTTCTTCCCGTTCAAATATTCTATCGCTTCCTCATTTGTCAAGTAATGTGAGCCGAGTAAATCTTTACGAATTCCCTTCAGTATATGACAATGGGCTAGAAAATGGAGTACAGTCTCATCTTCTCCTGAGTTACAGAGTGGGCATGTGAATATACGGTGTTTTACCCATGGTTTATAATTCAAATCCATCATCTCACACCGCGCTCTACAAATACTTCTTTTAGCAAAATGACTGAGATTGGCTACCTGCAAGTAATTTGGTGGACCCAGCTGTTTATAAATTTTGTGAAACCGCGCTGCACAGGCCCTTGCTTTACAAGTCTCAACAAAATTATTTTTTTCCAAACCCATTAACCTTTCTATTTGTTGAGTTATAACTGTAGGTTCCTCTGCATTAATGTTCAACACTACTCCATGCCTTCCAGCTAGGTCATTCCAAGCTGCCGCCCATGAAACGTTTTTTCGAATAACTTCACGCGCAATCACGTGGGTATATCTCGATCTTGGACCTTTTAAAACCTGCATGACGTAGCTCAAACTGAGACCAAACGTATACACATACATCTGTTCTACCCCACTCTCCAAATAGACCATGTAGTCAGGTGTATTAGTAGGTAATGCAAACAATTTTTTAATGAAAAATTTCAGAAGCATCTCTAACTGTACGTGGAACTCATAACCCCAGACTTGACCCGCATAACACAAACTTGCTCTGCTGACTGCTTTGAAAACATTACATTTGGCTTCTAAAGGTATTTCACCATTTTCCATGAACCTTGACCACACAGTGTTCAATCCCAGTTTGGCACTTGCGAGCTTTGAAGCAAAATGCCCTCCCAAATCCAGCTGTGGTGTCAAAGTCACACATTGGTATTATGTTATGGATTTGGTGATACAAAATATCAATACTTGTACAACGATATCCATCCCTAGTATTTGGGTATGATAATTACTGAAACGCATTCCCATTTCCCGCGCTGAACCTAAACTGACAAAATCAATCGTTGGGCTTCACAAATATCTACTAGGTAGTGATTATTTTTCTGCGGGGCTCTCTCAATTTTATTGCAATCAACTCAACACCTCTGAGACAATCGACACCAGACAAGTCGATCGGAAGCCACTCCAAGCCGTCGTTACCACTCGTAACTACTTCAAAAATCATTTGGTTTGGAAACGGAGCTAACGATCGATACCAAACTAATCGTACATGGTGTCTCTCCAATCATAACGTCATGAATAAAATATTGGAAGCCTCACCCCCGTTTACACCTCTCCTACTTCGACGCTTCCCCTTCTGTCCACGATCCTGCCTTTTTTTCCACTAAATTACTTTCATTCTGCCTTTCGGACCGGAATTCAAATTAAGGCGTGTTGGATGAGCAGTTTTATTCATAACCTGGTATTCATTTTTGAGCGTTATTATTTATTTGGCCTACCGAGAAAACAAACCCAATATATATAACAGGATATCCACTGTTCACGTTATTAGATTGTGCATAATGTAATTATGTGTTCAAAAGGATTGCAAACACTCCATGTAAAAACAGCAGGTGGAAAAATTTATAATATCCACATTCCCCGCCCCTAACCACATCACAAGCACCGTACCCGTTTCGAAATCTCCCCTTGGCTCATTGCGAGATGTTTTTATTACTTCACATCTAAGTATTATTTTATTAGTTGCTTGTAAAACCCGTAAAACGTACCCGTTTCGGTCCTCTATTCTATGAATGTTTCTCAATCCGTAAATGGCTTTAATTCGTTATTTAATTTTACGTCTCGACTTCTGAAAACCTTTCTTATCTCTGGATCCGAAATTCCGTAGGCTTTAGGTTCCATGGATTAGCCAAAAAACGTTCCAATTTTGGATCTTGGGTCAACTTTACTCTTGTTGGGAGTTTTGTCCAACCAGTAAACTATTCTTCCAAATGTGCAAAAATGGATTAATGTTGGGATTTTCCCTGTCCACAATGTGTATGGAACTTCTCCATTTATCATGCAGGAAATACATCGATTCCTTAACTGACTGTCGATGCAGCTTCTGCCCAAAACGTCATTGGAAGCTTTGACTGAAGTAGCATGCAGCTTGCCATTTTGATTCCTTCTCATTTACCTTATCCACTGAATCACATATTAAATCCATGAACCCTCGAGGTTTCGGTTTCACACTTCCATCAAGATCCTTACAGTACGTACGTACCTGTTCCCAGAATAACAGTACAAACCTGCAAGTATTCACTTCAAGTCACTCATCATAGTCTACGTCCGTAATTCAATTCCGCTGTAATTAGTTTAATATGAACTGGAACTCAAACTGATGTGATAAAGGGAGAAGCAAAAATCCGTTTGATGGTCTGCCATCCCATCAATTGGTTAAATTTCATGAGATCGGACAGGGTAATTCGACTACCCCCGAATATCCCGTAGTAAAACCCAATAGCAACAATTCGAAGAATGGACGAGTCTGGGCGTGGGGGTTATAATTCGTTTGATTCTTTTCCTCCACCCACCTCCAACCATCAACTACGTTTACGACAGTAATTCCTGATAATTGCCAGTCTCGTCTCAACCAACGACTCTGCTCAGGCATTTATGCAAAACAGGTTCCCGAGTTTTATAGTTAACGTACCGACTTGTTATTTCGGCTCTTCCGAAAGGGAAGTAACAGTGTAAAAACAGGAAGGCAATCAACGGTTTTAATACAGAATAACTTTTCTTCTCCCTCAAACAGCTTGCCATTTTCCGATGAAAACCTCCCGTGGCATTTCTCTCCCCCCGTGCCACGAACTGGAGGGACAGACGTTGTCTGTTCCCTTCAAGTGCTTCTCGTTATGCGAGATTTGATGGGTTTTCCAGGGTTTTTGACGCCGGTACAGGTAAGCCCTCCGTGCTGCTTTGCAATTAAATCTTGATGGCTCTTCTTCCCGCCCAGCAGCCCTTGTGCAAGAAGGCACGTCACGAGAGTTCTCGGGGTCTTCAAAGCACGGTGTAAATTAACAAGAAGGATTAATCCTTTCGCTCCTTAGCACGACCCCCTTCCTCATCATCAATAATTTCAACGATCTGAATGCCCGTTTCCGAACAATATGAACATTGTTACAACAGTAGCCATGGAACTATCGAGCGCAATAGCGTTTGTCACCCAATTTCGTGAATAGTTCGCAAAATTCACAAAATCGTTGCCCTCCAAGGAATCTCAACTGTTTGGAATTTAAATTGAAGGCAACTAATTCAATAAAGGCCGAACTCGATGGGCTGGAAGGCTCACATTATTTGAATTATTCATTGAGCCAAAATCTACGCGTCAATTTCTCCGCAAATCTAAATGTAAAACCAGGATCTTTGGGGGCGATTTGGGTGTTAATCAACTCGTTGCTTGGTAAAATTATTGGAAATGATCAATTCTTTGTCAATATCAAGTAATGACAACTAAGTAGATAAGTAAAGCCCCAAATTGCCACCTGATTTCGAGACAAAATCTCCAAAATCGTTTGTCATCTGTGGAGGGGCCTTTAGCAGTACACAAAAATACCTTGGAACATGACAAAAAATGAGATGTTGTTACATTTTTAAGCGCCATTGCCACTGCCGACACCGAGGCGCTCAACATTCGTTTGAACATGAAAATCAAAAAATAAAACACTTTGCAAGCATCAGAGTTATTAACGATTGAATTAATAGAAATATGACTATAGTATACATCCCATTTTCAGCAGTAACTACCTAATCTTGTGTGGATGTACCAAAATAATTCTTACTAATTCTCTCGTTACAATCGCCTGTGTATCAAATTTAAAGAGTTAACTCCCAATGAGTGATACCTGCCATAGCTATCGATGCAAGACTCGTTCAAACTAGTATAATTAGTTATATCAATTCAGAATCGACTGCTCAGTCGATGGTGAATGTTTCGACCGAGTACTTATTTGGAATACATTCACCTTACAAGTTATAAGCAGCTTCAGCTGGAGTGGAAAATAATTAAATATAATGTGTCACGAGACCTGCCAGACGGCGACCAAGTTTAAACCTCAGGAGGCTCCTTCAGCTTTACGTCTTCAGAAAAGAACTGAAGGGACGAAGTAGAAGTTGTAAAAAATTGAAAGCGTACGTCTGCATCAGTAAGTTATTCTTGATATCAGCGAGCTCTACTCGGATGTGAAAGGTGGAAGGTCGCTTGGGAGTTGAGACCCACAGAGGGAGTTGACCGTCATTTGTGAATGTGGACAAGCGATGGTGCGAGCTTGGTTTGAAGAGGATGACTGAACCTTCCCTAGGGGGGATACGCCTTGTCTGTCCGCTACCGTTTTATCCCTTGTCTCTTTTCTCCTGCCTGTTCGAGTTTTCTCCTTCAATTTTTTTAAAAGCCACCTTGACGGGAGCTGGAGGATAATCTGAAGCTGACATTGTATTTGTTTCGATTTACGCATATCTATAGCCGCTGGCATTGTGACTTCATCTCTCTTTGTGGAAACAGTGAACTGTCGTTCACCCCCACAAGTTATTTTCAAGGTTGAACTCAGTGGAATAGAAACTGTTCACCAATCAATGCCACCAATAGTGCGCATTCACTATGAAAATCTCATCATCCATAGTCGGTCCCTCTCCACGAAAGCTCCAAGACGCAAGATCCTTATGACTGATAGACTGTACGACTTACTTCTGGCTCATTAAACTAGTGCAGTGTAGGGTTGCAAATCGATTATTACGACCATCGATTATTAGCCCCTGATTAATCGATTAATTTTAATCGATATATAGCTACCGATTATTTGTATTAATCGATTATTGTTTTTTGATTAATCGTTTTTCGAATACATCAGGATTTTGAAAGAGCATGCGCATGGACGAAGACGATATCCTTCATCCATGGAGGTAGTAACAATAACAACGACATTTACCTTCAACCATGTCTTTGTAATTTGTCTACTTGATACTGTTATCGGTCCTTTTTAAACCTTCAATTTATAATAAAATCTTTCCCTTACTGGGAAAGACATCTGATCATGGATACGTCTCTTAGGAGCCCCTAAGCTTATTGTGGGCCTATTCTGATTAAAGTGTAATTCCTAAGGAGGCTACATGCTTTATTAAAGCTTCATATTGTGAATATATTCTACCTATAGGTACATAGAAATTAGCTTTAGGAGCCTCTCAGCTGATTCAGGCCCTACGCAGCTTAAAGTGTAAATCCTAAGGAGGCTACATGCCAAAGTTCAAGTCTCTATCCCCCAGCTATAAGATAATACCCACGTCAAAACTATTTTGTGCAATTTTATTCGTTTTGGCAGTCCCTGATTTTCATTAGCCTTACAGTTTAACGATAGGTCGTTACCTACAGACGAACAAAACCATCGGATTTTCAGATCGTGAGAAAGCGAATAAAATCGATTAATCCGATTAATCGATTATTCAGTGCCAATTAATTGGTCACATCGGTTATTAGCTTGCGATTATCATTTGATGCGATAATCGATTATTTGGTTCCGATGTTGCATCCCTAGTGCAGTGTAGTCTGTAACCGTCTCTTGATTTATTCAGAGGAGTGTTTAAAATTGAGTAATTATTATGAAAATATTTTTTGGAGTCCTTTCCTCGCCACAACTCAGGTTATGAAAAAGCTAACTCGTATTTTTATGAGTTCATGGACAAGTATGACTTTACTTTTGACAATTATGGATTAGCTCCCATCACAGCAAAAAAGAAACGAGGATTTAGTTGAATGGAATAATTCGATTCTCGAATTCGACAAAATTCAGGGTTCGAGTTTGAAGCATAATAATATTAAATAAGAACGTACACAAACCCAACAGAGCACACAATAAAATTTCACAGGTGAATACTTCGTGTAAAGCCAGTTTGAATCCGAGTAAATTCAAGTGAAATAGTCTCTGAAAGGGATCAAAGAATAGATGGTCGGCTGGTTGTCCATGGAGACCTGATATTTGTGTTACATCAATAAAAATGGTTGGAAGGGGGTTCACCTTGTGACGGGGGCGAGAAGTAGATAGAGGGTTATAACACATCAGAGTGATTGCGAGTTCCATATGTCTTCCGGAATATAGAGTGGGGACGATGAAGCTCTAATAAGGAAATGGAGTTCAGAGATTGGGGTTTTAATTCATCTCTACGGCGGTTCCTCTCCTTTCATGATGATGGAAGGTTGAGTTTCTTGTAATGGGAACGAGCCCTCCAGATCTCTTGGCGGATGGCAATATTCGAAGCAGCGAGCGGGATAAGCCTGGACATTGATTAACATGTTGATTCATATTTTTGGTGCTCATCGAATACGTCTAGGCATCTCTGCGTATATCTTATTACAATATACCAGCAGAGCCGTTTCTTGGGTCTATTGGAGCGGCGAATTCATCTGACGTGGGGCTCCTCATACATGTGCGAAATACAGTTGAATGCTTATTTCAGGTTGAACTATTAGACATAACCCCCAGGTTTTGTCCAGTATGGATTATTCTTTTAGCCCTAGTACACAATCAGCACGTCGAAAGGAATTTAATGTTTGCCCATCATTTTGTATAATACAATAAACTATAAAGAAGTAATGTTTATTTTAACTACAAACGATAATATAATTGAGGCATATTTGACTCGAAGGGTTGTTGGAACGACACCATAGTACTCGTATGTTCGGACATGGTAAAAATATTATGTCCAAGGGTTATTGTTGTATACGAGATTGTTCAATTAGGTACTTTTTTTCACTCTTACGAATTGAAGGAAGCGACTCGGAGAGAAAAAATTAATTGAACGAACGAAAAAAATACAAACCGTGATCCTCGGAAAACAGATTTGCGTCAATTAACCCAAAATGATGTAGCAATCTAACAAAGGATTACAAACCTTTTTTGTATTTATACACACGGATTTTCCTTTTCACTGTCTGAAACCCAGCTTTTCTCTGTCCCTATGCCGTGCAAACGTTCCCCAATTACAGTTACGACTTGATTAGTGGGGGTTCGCGAAACTAGAGACGGGTGAGATATTGAAGTATATTAATCAGACTGATGTTGAATCTGTGGGGCCGGAAACGATGCCGTTAGGTTAGTTCGTGTTGGAACTCACGTTCATTTGTATACCTACAGCGGCTGTTTAATCCGAGAGTGGGACAGAATATTAATTGAATGGCAATCTGGGGGCTCCCTCACTAGAATCCTGTGCTCTCGAACTCCGTTCGGCCATTAAGGTGCAATCAATATTCTTTCAATTGGAAATAAAATTATTTTTCCACAGTTGATCACCTTGGCTGTCCCACAAGAAAGACTAATTATTGGAGGTTTTAGAGAATTTTCGAAGAAAAGGAAGTTCTCGGTCCAAAATTGTTGAAACTCGAATTTCCACAAAAAAAAACTGCACACCAAAATCCGTTCCAGACCATCCTGAATTCATTGCCAGAAGACATCGAAAATCATGTACAGGGCCTCTCACGTTAAAGACCACATCTTTAACGATTTAGAAACTTCAGGGGTCGTTTCTACAACTAATTTAAGTAAAAAAGTGTCCTATAACACTTTTTTTTACTCCACTAAAAATACGAGTTTTTTCACTTTTAAGATTTTTTTCATGTTTTCGTCTGGATTTATTTCGTCCGTTTTTTCATGTTTCCCTCTGGATTTATTGTAACATCAAAATTGAGGATACTAGTGGAAAGAGCGTCAAATTTCTCATTTTCCTAGAGCAAACACAACATTTTTGGGGGGCCCTGATGGGTGAAAAATGAACTTGAAAATTGATTTTTGTCAAATTGGCGAAATCTCATATTTTTTCTATTGGTTGTTCGGGTTTTACTCCTAATGGTTTTTCACGTACCTCAACACCAAAAACTGCGTCCAGATCTCAGCTTTCTAACGGTATAATTATTTTTTTATTTTTTATGGAGATCATTTTTGAGAAAATTGGGTTCACATGAACATACTCACCTTGTATTTATACCTGAATCACTTATTATAACTTTGGAACCAGCGGCCAGTAATAAGGCCCCTTATTCTTCACCATGAGAAAAGGGATGTAGCTGTACTCCGAAATAAGGGCGGGGAATGCGCGGGTGGTTATTTATGTAGAATAATAATCGGAGCCATTTTTCATGAGCAGAGTGGCCCCACCTGCTAGCCCTAGCTCTAAATAAGACTGAAATCCCCTCCTCCCTCGTCGGGTCCTCGGTGATAATCACTTCTGCTCTGTTTGCTCTTCTTTTCCTCACACAAGCAGATACTCTTCATTGCGGAATCTGCTTCCATTACGTTTCTCGTTTTGACATCGATGTCTTTGCTTCGATGTTTTCTCGCAAAAACATCGAAACAAAGACATTAAAAAGAAAAGCTCCATTTATTCTCGCGTATTAATCATTCGTGGGGATATTAAATCAATCAGTGCGGAAATTGTGGACTTTTTTAAATTTATTTTCTCAGTGGGTGCCGGTTGGTAAGGCGTTGACTACCCTAGTTTCAGTTTCACCTAATGAAATCATCAACATTTCAGTCTAAACACAACAGTTCGGTTCATCTCTAACGGTCTAACCATTTAGCCTTTTTTATTCTTTTGGTTGAGTTTACCTTTACTCTTTTGTGTTTGTTCATCGACTATATACTTATTATAATATAATACAGTATAATAATATATTATAATATAGGTTTTCCCAACAACAAAAAATCGTCTTAATGTCAAAGACCCTCGCTTATTTAGATGTCAAAGACCCTCGCTTATTTAGTTGTCAAATATAATTAAATACGTATACCTTCGATACCAAAGATAGAGTTTGGCCTCCAAAGCTGTTTTGGCTCCTTGAGGCCTCAATTTCCCTTATTCCCCGTAGCCCACTAGCGCTCTCGACCATCCACTTTCCTACGTACCTATACCTAGTTGCCACTAACTCTATCGCCCTTCCACTAGCGTCTTTAGTTTCCTTTATTCCTCGTAGACCACTAGCGCTCCCGAACTTCCACTTTATCACACATATATACCGAATTACAACACCTACACAATTCACCCAACACATAATATTCCCAGAAGATTATTTCCTAAATTATAAATGCCAGTTGGGGTAATATGCCGAGAAAATGGCAAAACATGAAGTACCTGTATATCGAGGGTCTCACGGCAACACCCCGCATCGTCAGTTTTGGCCGAAATGAGTTATGCATACCATTCGAAGTGTCTTCCCCCAGCGGATCGATCTAAGTATAAGTTAGGTACCTAAGTTAGGTAACACTAAATCTCACGATTTATTTTACTGGATTACTCATTGGCAGATGGTTTTTGGCTCTGCTAAAAAGTCGCCCAAATGACGATGTGGGAAGTTGCCGTGAGACCCTCGACATACCGAACTCCGTCATGTGACGCCATATTGCCCTCCCGAATTCCGACCATTCAGTCTAATGCTTCCCGTTGTTATATTGTCGCGATCCCCATTTTTACATCTTTTCGATTGTTCATTGAAATAAACCTACCGGTTTTCCGATTCCATTTTGTTCAATAATCTTTCCCCGCGCAATTGAACAGATGGAGTTGGGGGTAGCAATGAAAAATAGGGCCATCAAAACTTCTCTTCCTTCCCCTGTAAAATTTCATGTTTAGCACTTCCCTACGTCATTTTCATTATCAACACCTCAATTGTAACTAAGACAGGTGTCCCCAGCAATACTCTTGCGTGAAACCAATTATTCCCCACCTGTAGTGGTGAGAGCCTCTACTTACTTCGATAATGGTGTAGTATTTTGCGAAGCCAACTAAAATCGATTTCTAGACCGAGTGCCATTACAAGGTCAAGTGTAATTGGGTTTTTTGAGATCAATTTTTATACGGCTCTGAATAACATCATCTCCACACTGGTAGAGATAATGACTCAAAAAAGCTAGTGGGTATGAGGAGTGGAAATTACGTACGTTTCCGGTCATTCCGTCATGAAAATAGGCTCTCTCACACTGTCCTGGTGTCACCAACGAGAGCATTAAAAGATTTCATTAGGTTTGCATTACTTCAGCTTTTTACGTGTAATATTTTCTTTGACTGAATACCAGGGTGACGAAAGCATTATTATGTTTTTTAGAGAGAAAAATGTCGAGTCGTCGCTCCTTGAGGTTTTTTTTCGTATTTTACCGTTGGTCTTTCCAAGTTGTCACCCGTCCTCACATCTGAGTGAATGAACATTATAACCGGTGTAATGGACGTTTTGATCTGATGGGGACGGGGTTGGATGTCTTCTGAAGCTCCGAATTCGCCCGTCACATATTTCAACCCCTCGCCCATCAGCTTCGTGGCTCATTGTCGCGGAAACAGCTAGGAAGGGCCTGACAGGGAGAGGGGGCTTCATTTGCAAAAGTGACTTCGTGACGTTTTAATCCCGAAAACCCCTTTTCCTTCCATTTCAGGCGTCAACCTTTTTGGGACCGCTCTGTTTCTCTCCCCCAAATTAATAAAAACCTTTACTTCGACCGGGACATGGAGGGGGGAAGGGGGGGGGGTTGTTTCATATCAGTTCCCGTCAGAGAAGCCAGCTTTCTCCCTCATTACTTCCCCGCAGCTGGAAAAGCGTTGATTAATGGTCTTAGTAATTAGAATGAAGAATCTAACTTCTGACTGGGAAACCTTGTTATCGTTATTGACGATTTGCTCTTGAATTTTAGGCCAAACCACATCCATCATCCAAAACGCTTCCATACAGATTAATCCACGGTAAACGGTAATCAGTTCTTTCGATCCAAAATGTATATATACCTAGTCCTATACTGGCCTCTCACACTGCTCAAACTCGTCCTCCGTCCTTCTTTTGCCATTGCTTGTTTTTGTATACACACGAATTTACAATATAGATCATAACAGCAATAGGCACCAATAAATAAAATGCCCAATAAATCCCTCAGAGACAAACTGTGAATCATTAAGAGTTGGGCTCAAATATGAACTACATTTCGTCTGTTAAGATCCCATAAGGTCTAACTCACTTTTTCAACTTTTCAGGAGAGCCGAAATCATTTTGGCCAACCTACCATCAACGTTGCCGTTGCTTTCTTGGGTTTTCTGCAATTAAAAAGCCTTCTCCTCTTTTACAATGACGTTTTTAGTTCAAAATACCATAACATTTATGGTATTTCAGTATTTAAGTTGAGAAAATTGAATTAGACCTTGTGGGATCTAAACAGACGATTTGCTCTCCATAATTTGCTAGATGCGTGGAACGAAAATGTTCATGTTAGCCCATGCACAGACACCACAGTTTTTAAATTAGGGAACTGGACCCATACGATTTTTCTAAGCTGGTAGAACCGGAAGTATGTACATTCCTCACTTATCTCCTTTATAATATAAATGAACATATTATGTTCAGTATCACAATTAATTCAATATCCGATCACAATTAAATTCAAACCAGGAGCACATGTTTGATCACAAGAAATGTCATCAAAATACCAACTCGTTTGGTTGTTGAAAGATGGTGGTTTCAATGGATGATGTTCAAACCGATTTCTAAAATACAATATACGAATAAAAATGTTTACTCTTTAAAAACATTTTTCACAACCGAACCAACATTTGCCTAATTATAAATTCCTTCATTCTTGGCCCATTATTATTGTCAGAGAATTTAATGCTGTTGAGGACAGCATGGTTTGCATTTGCTTTAACTTAGTAAAACCCATTTGTTTCAAACGACTACCAACCTGTCAGCTGACACCACAATGCAGTGAATGAAGACAGTTTCCTTCGGCTTAGGTTGATAAATGCCCCATTTTCATCTTCCGAAAAAGAGAGATAAAATTTATTCGAACGGAAATTGATGTTATTTCACAGATTTTCCCCCTGTTCCATTGTGATAGAAACTGAGGAGGGATTGCAGACAATGCTCAGCCCTGCAATATGTCAGGAGTGACTTGCAGCCGTAATGATACTTTTCTTATTTCTTCTCTTACCTTCTTCAACACAGGAAAGTGATTAATCCCATAGGAAAAGGTCGTGGGTGTGGTGGCGTGAGAGAGGGGAAGACTTCTTACGTTGAAGCACCTGGATTGATGATCGTTAGACACAATAAGGAAGAAAAATCTCCTTACTTTTACTCTTAGGGTGGCGAGTAGTCTTTTCAATGGTTCCCCCTCAGTTACTTGGTCGTTCATAGGCGCTCATTAAAGGTTGCGGATGGTGTTTTAAATCACGAAATCCCATTCACCCTACTTTAATTTGAAACAATGACCAGAGAATCTGTCTAGCTTTAACCACACGAGTTAAAGCATTGTAGGTGAAGAAACTCTGCAAATTCTTGACACACATTTATTACCTTCTTTGTGCAGAAACTAAATGATAGAGATCATGAATTAATTACAAATAAAATGTACCAATATAATTCTGGGGTTTTCAATTCCACATACTTACGTCGTCAATAATTTTTCTATAAAAGAAGTACCTACCAGCAAAAATTCGAAATTACCTTCTTTCCGTAGCACGAAAACACTCAGAACAAAAAAATCTACATCACAGACACCATGTCAGGTTCCAAACGGCTGTTCCTTAGTATGAACATTGGCCTGTATTTCCACCGTTTGACTCACGATCGTGTTGACAAGTTCATATCGGCTCAACATTTGAGCCCTCATTGTGAACAAACGGCTGGTCGTACAAAGCTGCGGATGGTCTCAAAAAATTTTAAAAAATAAACTAACTACATGTGAACTAAAAACTATACCTTTCCATCTGAATTTTTCGAGATATGAATATTTCAAAATTCTTTTTGAACACCTTCTCTTTGACCTAGGGTTATGAAAAGCTTGGAGTATCATTGTGGGGTTAGTCCGAATCAGTAAACCAAATTTCTCAATTTTAGCATAACCCTAACTGGGCAAAGTGCCGCGTACGGCGGACGGACGGATTATTTTATGTTTATTATCTTCGATAATGAATCATTGGACCATTTTTGGACCAATGAACCAATTTTTTTATTCGATTTTCTGAATCTACGTATCTTGAAACGTAAACCAACAAATTTTGAGGGGGGTTAAATTTTTTTTCTTTGGTCGATTCCAATGGTTCATTATCGAAGATTAAAAAAACTCGATAATATTTTTAAATATGATTTTAAACTCCAGGTAGAGGTACGAAATTAGTAGGAAATAAGGGCTAGAAAACATGTTTCGACTGACTTGGTAGTTCATGGCGGTAGGTATACAGCGATTTGGTGAGTAGTTTTCAAATAGCGACGAACCACAAAATACCACACTGAGAAAATTTCTCAGTATTTAATACAGATGGTAGAACGGCTGAACGTGGGCGATAGGTTGGAAAACTATAATAGTGGATACTGGGCGTAATAATTACAGTTAAAGTTACTACTCGTATAATAAAACAATTTTTCATTTTCTAGTCGTAATAGGTACCAAGATTTAAATGGAAAATCTCAGTCTCAAAATGTCAATGCTGTAATATCAGTACACACAAATTATTGGTGTCTACTGATATTACAGTGGCATTGACGTTTTGAGACTGAGATTTTCCATTTAAATATTGGTATTACGACCAAACAATGAGTACCTAACTGTTTTATTCGAGGTTTTTTTACTGTTCCGTTTTTACTGTAACCTAAGGTCACAATAGGTCACCGACCTCGTAACATTGGTAGCGACTATAGCAAAGGAAAATCCTGTTTTATTGTACAGATGGGCCTCTGAGGCGAGTGGAAAATCGTTCGAGAGACTCGTGGTGTAAGCGGGGGGTGTAATTGGTTCTAAAATCAGTTGATGGAGCGAAGCATCTGTGCCATCATCAACCCCTCGAGGCGCTTGGCAAACCTATCAACGAGGCAAATGAGCAGGCGCCGAAAGGAATCTGCTTAGAACCGTTAACCCTTTTACGCTGGAAACTGCATGATATAGATGAGTCATTTACAAGGAACTCCGGAATAACCCAACTCGATTATTCGTTATTGTGTGGGAAATCGCTTCAGTCTTCAGAGCCAAGAGGGTTTACGTGAAATAAAATTATTGGCCCGTCCCTTCTCTTCCCTAGGGATTTCAAGAGGAGCCTCCGCCAGGATTGGGATCGCTTTTTCATTTCCCGTCTTTTTATAAATGACAATTTTTCCCCCACCTCAGACCGACCACGTTATTTGTTCTTCTCCTTATACAAGAGAGGTTCTATTTTTTAATCTTCAACAATGATTTACGATTTAATTTAAAACCCTTCTTCTATTAGGGTTGATGAAGACTTCTTTATACTCGTATATACTACTAAACCTCTTCTACATCGAATGATTCTTTAAAAATCATTTATTAAGGTGAATGTATTGTTTAAGGGTAGCCATCTGACTAGTATTATTGTAGGGTTGAGGGTTGAAGTAGTTTTGGCTCACTTCGTTTATTCTTTCCGACATGTTTCGCAACAACGTTTTGCCTCTTCAGGGATCTACAATCATTGGAGATGAAATTTGGGTTACATCGGTCTGTATGGTAGGTATTACTTAACTTATGCTATTTAGTAGGGACTTATATTAGCGGGATGGTCCGCCTTCGTCGTAAAACCCCCACTGTGTAATTTTATAAATCCAAATGCCTTACACCCAGCCTATAAGCGACTTTCCTTGCTCCACACTAATTGTGGAGCCACGTGATAGTCCATACAGTAAGATATCTTATCATCCAACAGTATTGTATCCACACAGGTCTGTTACTGCCTAACACTCGAGTAGCTTC
Organism: Stenodema calcarata; assembly: GCA_963920205.1. Classification (NCBI taxonomy): domain Eukaryota; kingdom Metazoa; phylum Arthropoda; class Insecta; order Hemiptera; family Miridae; genus Stenodema; species Stenodema calcarata. The sequence continues at coordinate 24,760,697 of OY986056.1, read as the reverse complement.
CGCTGACAATAATCCGACCATTCAGCCCCATAGGTAAACCCCAAATTATAATATAACGTAACCACTAACTAATTTAAAGTAATACCATGTACAACCCCAAGAAAGTTACCCTTTCCAGACGACAGCATAGACCTATACAGAGGTATATAGGTCTATGGACGACAGCCGATACCCATCCCGCTAATATCACCCTGAATAAGTGAGTAAATAGCAAATAGTAAAAATAGCATAAATTAAATAATACCTACCATAGTGACCGATGTAACCCAAACTTCTGCTCCAATCATTGTAGATCCCTGAAGAGGCAACACGTTGTTGCGAAACATGTCGGAAAGAATAAACAACAACAACATCTAGAAGTGAGCCAAAACTACTTCAACCCTCAATAATAAAGTGAATGTACGTGAGTGCTGCATCTGTTGTAAATGTTTATGTTGATGAACGTTTCGTGAAGATGTTACGACCTCGAAATGCAAGACGTTATTGACTGGGCCAAGTAAAGTACTCGTCGGATATAAAGGCGTTTACGTTTTGACTTGAGATCCTCAAGACTTAGGAGAGGATTTATTTCTTTTGAAAATACGAAGGTACGAAAACCTTGAAAGATAAAAGCGCAATGTCGGGGCAAACACGAGTGATGGGGTTTGAGAGGGTCACTTGAAACTTCCAGAAGGAGCTGAGATAGAAGAACCGGAGAACCTCTACCACGAAGCCCAGTTGAAGAGGGCAAACTTGAAAGGAGGGAAACGGCTATCTGGTCTTACCAGCTTTTCTGTCTTCAAACACTCAATTTGTACGGTTAGATTGTTCATACAGTCTTCCCAAGACTGGAAGCTGCTACAAGTTTAGATGGTTTGAAAACACGTTACAACCATCCATTAAGAAACCAAACTTTAATCACTTGTAATTGTTTCACAAACTAAACCGATTGCTGATATCAGTTCTTCGTTACGCGTCTCCAAATTCGAACGTTCATTACTCACCAGAGATTTTTGAAAATGTTTACCTAAATCAAAATCCGTTCTAGAGCATTCTGAATCTATACCTTGCAGTTGAAAATGTTCGTATATATATTAAACCAAATTTTCCATTGGAACATGCCAATAAACGCCTTCAATGAGAATGTAACTGAGACTGTAACAAGGCTGTATTAATGAGCTCATTTATTTGATTGAAGTTCCAAGTTTTATGATTATGTGAAAACTGTTCAAGATGAGTTAAAATTTGAATTCAGTTAAGAAGGTATATTGAACCAATATTTTTTTTTTTTACTGTAGCCCGTTTGAAAATAATATTTTGAAGAACAATTATTGTTGTTTGCCTATGAGAAGGTCCTACATTGAAACTTGCCGGCCACTTGTCTGACGTCATCCACCCCCTGTCGGTCCACGTACGTCATATCCTGTGAGGTGTCCTTGCCGGCAACTTGTTTGACGTCATCCACCCCCTGCCGGTCCACGCACGTCATATCCTGTGAGGTGTTCTTGCCGGCCACTTGTCTGACGTCATCCACCCCCTGCCGGTCCACGCACGTCATATCCTGTGAGGTGTTCTTGCCGGCCACTTGTCTGACGTCATCCCCCCCTGCCGGTCCACGTACGTCATATCCTGTGAGGTGTTCTTGCCGGTCACTTGTTTGACGTCATCCACCCCCTGCCGTTCCACGTACGTCATATCCTGTGAGGTGTTCTTGCCGGCCATTTGTCTGACGTCATCCACCCCCTGCCGGTCCACCTGTTTGACGTCATATCTTTTGACGTAGTTGGTCGCTTGTGTTGCGACGTCATATTATCTGAGAGGCCCGTGGATGAGGTGAATTAAGGAGACAAAATAGACTTCATATCGAATCGAGGTGTCTATTTGAATTCTTTTTCTCAGATGATTTGGCTTCAGACATGCCAGTCAAAGCCATTGGATTCGTGATTCAAAGCAACCATAAAGTGGGTACAGCTTTCGTACGAGTTTTGCCGGACGGACGGATTTTTTTTATTCGATTTTTCTGAATCTACGTATCTTGAAACGGAAACCAACCAATTTTGAGGGGGGGTTAAAAAAATTTTTTCTTTGGGCGATTCCAATGGTTCATTATCGAAGATAATAAAACAAATTGAGACAAATTTAAAGACTGAGATGTTTGTTCACTGAAAACTATGAATTCACATTTCGATTATATCAAATGAAGCGTTTTACGAAAACAACAGTTTTTTCTGTTTACCAAAGCTACAAATTAAAGGAAATCCAGGGCAGTGCGATGATTCTAGGACAAGGCGATGATGCAAATGGTAAGAATCAACGGGTCGCATCATCGCCCTGTCCTGGTGTCATCGACCTGTCCACCAATATTTTCAATAATTTATTTTCTTAATTAATAAAAGAGCTACTGTTTGGATTGGCATTGAATTTCATCACATACGATACAGTGAGGATCTGTGATTTTTTTCAGTTCGGTTCATACACTTTTACTTTTTTCAAAAGTCAAACTCGAAACCGACCTTTTCTGTGAGAATGACCCCTGTAGTTTTGAAAGTTTCGTATTCTGTACACGCCGCAAAATTCTTCCACAGCGGTTTATCATTTTCTGTTATGACCAAATCTTTCACTCATCATTTATATAACTGAATAGATTTAATCAGTTGTTACCATCAATTAATACGACAATGCTGCATCGTGTATTTTTCACTCCTAATATTTCAGCTTTGACTTTACAATTAAACTCAATTGAGCTTGTTATTGTGGCTCATTTACAAACGAAACGTGCACTTTCTTCGAGTCGACTTTCAAACATTGTCGAGGGGGCGGAAATCCATGATCTGATTCGTAGTTGGTTTCCAGTTGACGTTATAGTTGAGGGTCTGTCCAGCAGTTGTGATTGTGTCTAATGAATGGCCCACCTGCCCGGTCCCGTGTGGCCTATGGAGCGGGTATGAGGGGCTTGTGGTATAATGCTCTCCAAATTGAATATTCATCGAGTCTAATGTCAAGCATGCCAATGCCTTCAAGATAACCTTCGGTCCCGTTGTCAGCGATTACCGTCGTTGTCCAGATTCCAAACGAGATATTAATTTTCCGCTGCGCACGTTTATTTCGCGAATTGTAATTGTTCCATCGAGTCTAACATGAGGTTTAGATGATGAATGGGGGATGGGGGATTCTGCCCTCGTAGTGTTCTAGCTGTCGAATAATTATTAGCCTGTCCTCTTGTATGTCCTAGAGCTTCCCGCTCACCCTAATACTATTGTTCATGATGAAAGATCTGCAACTTTCATTTGTGTTTAATCATGTACGTATTATCAAACTTCAAAGGCTTCATGGGTTTACAGAAAATATCCAATTATTGGTCCACGTGCCATTATTAACTGATCTTTCATGTTCCCCAGAGCAATCGCTACGCAATGTGTTTTCCCCATGCTTAGTAATCGGATAGACCCTCGTTCTCAGAAGATCCAATTCGAACTGTTTCCAAATCAATGTCAGAGATTGGAGTAGGTTCTACTTCATCACGTTTCTCATGAAGCTAGAAACGATCCGCGAGAAGAACCCTCTAGTATGAATTTATAGTAGCAGCAATTAGAGTTAGAAGAAGGGTAGATTTGTGATAATGTTCTTAAGGGACACTTTAAGTTCTACACAATTACATTATGGTTAATATCAGTTTTGAGTTTTTCCTTCACTACAAATCTACAGAAACTTCAATTTTCGATAAGACTGAACATTCTACATTCGTTTCTACGAGGGATTTTATAACGTTGGTCATAACTCACTATCTTCAGAGCTTTGCGTTATTTCTGATCAAGAAAAAGGCTATAACGGGCCAAAGACATTCCGTATTCTTCGATTCAGACCCCCTTTATCACGTTAAGACGAGAAAGAAGAAAAAAAAAGAGATAGAATCGGATCAAGGTTATAGTGATTATAGCGTAAATCACTTAGGAACGTGACTGGGAGCAGTAGGCAGCTTTTCCTTCCTTTCGTTATGTCGCTAAGTAGAAATTGGAGGCCGTTAGCGTGCCCGATGCACGTTATAGACCTTTTCTTCGGCTCAGAGGGCTTTTTCGTCAACGCATCTTCATTGAAGAAAAAAAAACGTAAATAATGTATAGTAACGGATATTCATCCATTCAACCATAGATTCTACATTAATGTCCATCCAATCTGCCTTCATTTTCAGTTGAACGTGTATACACGTATACATACGTTTTATATTTACGTGTTAACAACCATACCATTCGGTTTACCAATACGGTTTCATGGCGGGACGATCGACCATGACCAACATCTTAACTTGCCAGCAGTACATCATGGATGCCTTCCGTAATGGGCTTCAGGTGGATGGTTTGTACACGGATTTCTCTAATAAGGCCTTTGACCGAGTGTCTCACCCTTTACTGCTTACTAAATTGGAGTGTTTCGGCTTCTGCGGTTCCCTCCTGAAGTGGTTCTGCAGCTATCTTGCTGATCGTGTGAGAGATGTCGTTTCCTCTCCTTTTCATGCCTCATCGGGAGTAACACAAGGATCTGATCTCGGTCCCCTTATGTTTCTGGTTTTTATTAATGATATTGCCGGCATCTGCAAAAATAATGTAGGGTGTCTACTCTACGCTGACGATCTTAAAATCTATTTTGCAATTACAAACATTAGGGATTGTGTGGCGTTGCATAAATACCTGCTGAGCTTGGAGGCATGGTGTACTTCAAATGAGCTTTATCTAAACATTGGAAAGTGCCAATCTATCACCTTTTCACGGAGCCACTATCCTCTAATCTTCGATTATGCCTTGGAGGGTGAACTATCGTTTTGTTACCACCTAGATCACAATGTGATCTAGGTGGTAACAAAACGATAGTCATAACCAGTAAGGCGATGAGGGCGCTTGGTTTTCTTATGAGATCTTCTCGCGATTTCACAGATCTCAACATCTTGCGGCTGTTGTACAGTGCACTAGTGCGTCCCAGCCAGGAGTACTGTTCTTTTTTTATTACTGACATACTTATACACATATTTTTCTTGTAAATTGAGCATGTGCCCATTAAATCCTGTAAATAAATTAATAAACAACACGTTCAAGCACTAACATTACTGTTGCTCTTGCTTCGATTTTGTATGATTATTCCTCCAGTACAAGCTAGGCAGCATATTGAGCAGATGACGGGTTATTCCATCTCAAACTCGGATTTAGCGCCTTGAACCCGGCGAGCTTTCGAGCTCAAAATACTTCCTTGTAAGGAGAGAACGGGCTTGACGTCACAAACGCTTGTGCACTGAAAGAATGGATTCGACGGCATCATGAGGGTTAAGAGCTGTTTTGCGATTGTGTTTTCTGATCGGGTGAGTTTAACTTTTTTGTCATCCTTGTGTGGTCACCTCAACAAAACGATGCCCTCCAAACAATGCTCCATTCGGGAACCATTAAATATTGGTCAACAACGTACAGTACGTAGACTCTCAATTATCATAAGCTGCACTCATCCCCTTAGAATAATTTATGAGGCGGCGGCGGATCCCAAGTTGAGATGGAAGCGGCTCCATTAGTCATCGGAAAGTCCGGGACTTGATGATCGTGGAAGAATAAATTCAGTTTCAAGCCCTTCCGTGAGCGAGTTATAAGGAGTAAGAAGATTCTGTAAACAGCTCAGTGATTTGTTAGGCTTAGCGTTTCCCGCGGAAGGCGTGTGAGAACATGGCACGCACGCGAAACAACCTCATCGTATTCAAACTCCTCAGTCACGTAGGCCGTGAAAACATGGGTGAGGTAAAATTTGTCAGTCCACTAGAAGCATATTCAGGTTACTTCTATATCTATCACATGCTACATACGTAGATTGACGTTTATCTTATTTCCAATATCATTTATACGGTTCATAAGGATCCCACGAAAATTCGTACCGTATACTTTTTACTTGAAAGTTGTTGTGGAGGTTCGCTTAACAGAAACTCGTCCGTAAGGTGGTTTTTCGTGAGAAAAACTGACCCCCCAAAAAACACTCCGCGTAAAAATCACAAATCACCCCTCGCAAATATTCTACAGCAGCCGGAAAAACTTTCGATATTCACTTTCCCCGCCCTCCCTTTTCCATTCAACTGAATCCTAAATCGATTGGTCCTGTTACCCAGACTTGACTTACATTGACATTACATAGACATATATTTAATATATATTACATACACTCATGTAACATATATTGAACAACACGTAATATACATATTATAAATGTTATACTATGTATATTACTTGTTGTTCCATATATATTTCAAACTATGATGTATTAAATTTAACGGAATAATATGTTATATTATTCCATATACATTATTCCTCATACTTAGTAAAAAATAATATATATTCCATTAAATGGAACATTCTGTAGGATACTATCCATTGACAGTCCGACCTAACGTTATTCAGGGCGGAGGTCTGCGAGCGTGCTAGGAGGATGAGGAAGGTTTCCAGTGATGGTGCTCGGATGGTTCAACATTGAATCGTAGAGGCGATGGTGTTTTGTTCAAGGAAGTTTCAATGCTTGAATTGAGAACATTCGTTAGGAAAAATCTCATTTTTCAGTCTGAACTTGGTTTGTGGGATCGAATGAACGGGAGGGACAAGAGGTCTGATGGATGTTGGTGCATAGGTACTTCGTGGTATTAATGATTGTCAGTGTTCGATTATTATGAATTATACAGGCTTGCCCGGAATTCAGTTGATAAGCTACTCCAACTCATTCCTTCCTTCAATAAATTCTAATCCTTCAAATAAATTTTAGCAACGATTGAGTTCATGGATGAGGAACGATGAATAGGTGGAGTCAAGTCGGGTGAATGACGCAAAGAGACTGCTGGCAATTTGTTAAGACGCTACTCGGTGTTCCATTTCAACAATCTCATTGCGGCTTACGATTTTAATTTATCTCAACACATTGTGAACATACCTGAGGAATTCTGATTTGAGTCAAGTACTTCCTCATCTTTCGTCGAAATGTTTACAACGCCCCGGACCCTCAAAATACTTGAGAGTGAGTTTGGGGAGCAAATTGCATAGGGTCGTTAACGAAGCATGCCAAGTGGGAGTGATATCGGAGCAAAGTGCTGTACTAACACCCGCGGGACCGACAATGTAAAATAAGGCGGGAAACTCTAGGCAGACTTGAAGGTGGGGAGGAAATCGCCCTGGTCTGGAGGGAGGTCCCTGTTTAGCATCGTAGGCCCATAAATACCTATGGAGATGAACGGGTTTTAATATTCATGGCTACGGAGGACAGAAGGATTAAAAGAGACCGACCCCGAGTGCTCCGAGCTTTCCCTCTTCCATTTTCCACACTATTTCCGCGACTTATCTTCTTGACTCCGCCTTCAGAAGGAAGTGTATTATGGCTTCGAGGACGCACCAGTGTGACGCCATAAGTTATCTACCCTTGATATTGATGTGTACACAATTGTTTATAAACAACTCTGGGAGACGTTTGTTACGGTTTTTACACAACCTGAAGACCTGCACTGTGCTCCTTTTCTCGCTAACAAGTCAGGTTTCATGGCTTCGTTCTATGATTGCTCAGCGAATATGAGCAGCTCCAGCTTCAAACAGGTCAACCGTTCGTTACTTCCACGGGCTCCCTCGATATCGATGTTTACTGAAATGAATCCTGAAAACTCCAAAGTTAATTAATTGATCACCCCTAAACATTTCATGAACTACTTATAATAAACGGCCTGGGCAGATCTTGTAGAGTTTAATAGCAGGACATAGTTTACTGATCTAGGGACGCGGGAGCGTCCCGCCCGCCAAGAAAACCGAAGCCCTGAAAACCGAAGCGACTGAGACACTGATTACGCGACGGAACAAGTTCGGGTTTTCACCATCCCGTAGCTCGGTCCCCTGAGTGTCTCGAGAGTTGATTTTTTGTACACCAACTCTCCAGGGGCACGTGAGGACGTAAAACAAATTTCAGCTCTTGGGAACATCAGGTGTCGGGGGTATAACAATTTTAAAACCACTATTTTTCACGTTTTTCGTGTTCTTCTTCTTCTTCTTCTTCTTCTTCTTCTTCTTCTTCTTCTTCTCGTTGTTCATTGACGGGGCTACAGCCCAGCAGACAAATCGGATCGAGCTGAAATTTTGCACACACGTTTGTTATGCTCCAAGGGAGTGCCTTTTGACCATTTTTTCTCCCTCCCCCCATTTCCCCCCCAATTAGGGGGGAAATAGTGTTTTTTAGGAATTTCAAATGGTCATAACTCCTTCAAAATTGAAGCTTTTTCAGATTTTCTTTTTTAGTTGTGTTCAGCTTTTCAAACTGTTCAATTTGAGATCAAAAAATGCTTCCTAAGAGGAAAAATAAAGGAGTTATGGTGATTTTTCTATTTTCAACAACAACTGCCGCAAATATTGATGAAAATTGGTGCGGTTGGTCTTAAAATGTCCGCTAGGTTGTCTAGAATATGCTCAATAATTTTGAACTAAATCTCAATCGATTTGACTAATCCACAGCCAAAAATACGTGAATAAATTCCACATCTACTGATTTGGCTAATTTCCGAAAACATCAAAGTTGAACGGTGGTCAGAAAAATTGTCGTAGAGTGGCGCCTGTCTAAGGATCGATAGGAAATTTTATGGGCTTTCGAATGAGGGTAGCGCACTTTGGCACTTTTCCCAACGGTTCTCGAGTTATTCGCGATTTTTGGTATAAAAACGTGCGTTTTACCAGTTGCAAACTTTCTCTTTCCTCTTTCTCTTCGACACCAATAATTACAATTATTGTAATGATTCTCAACAACAAAAATTTGCACAATCCCCAAGAAAAAGTGCAACCAATTTTCAAAAAATTTCTAATTCAAATTTATTCAAATTTCTAATTCTTTCTATTTTTTCAAATTTAATAATAAGAATAATTGTATTAAATTTTAATAATTGTTTTTAAATTGTTGATTGTTTTAATTAATCGAAAATTTTAAAACTAATATTTAACCAATTCGCAAAAATTTTAAAACTACTTATTTTTCAAACACATTTCAGATAACAAACAATAATTTCCAAAAAATAATTATTCTTGTCACAAAAACCAGAAACAAAAAGGCAAATTAGTAGGCGTACTAATTTTTTACTAAATTTTGACTAGGATAAAACTTCATTTAGGAAAACATTTACTAGTTACCTCGTAGGTACTTTTGTATTGTATAAGTTGTTGAACCGTATTGTATAAGTACCACTCGAAAACTAGCCATGCAAAAAGATGTGATATCCCCCCAAAAACAACTCCGTTGTAAAAACTGGCCCGCCAAAAAACCTCAGCCGCAAAAAGGAATGATATCCATTTTGCCCGCCAGCCACATATATAGGATGCTCGGTGCTTCGCACCTCGCTGTTGAGTATGCATATAGAAACCTGATCCTCCTACCCCTAACCTCCACCGTCAATGTTTTCCTGATCCCTGTCTCCTTCCCATAACCCCCTCTCACCCTTAGTCACCCTCGGTTTCACCTAATATGTTTCCTCTGTTACACCAGCAGGGAGCTTTACGCTTCTTTCAATGCTGTTGGCGGGAGCTTTTTGCCACATAAACAAGCCTGAATTGAAGCATTACTTCATTATAGGTGTACCACTACTGATTACTCGTGACCACCAGTAATACTTATAATATAGTAATGCTTTAATTCAGGCTTGTTCATCTGGCAAAAAGCTCCCGCCAACAGCATTGAAAGAAGCGTAAAGCTCCCTGCTGGTGTAACAGAGGAAACATATTAGGTGAAACCGAGGGTGACTAAGGGTGAGAGGGGGTTATGGGAAGGAGACAGGGATCAGGAAAACATTGACGGTGGAGGTTAGGGGTAGGAGGATCAGGTTTCTATATGCATACTCAACAGCGAGGTGCGAAGCACCGAGCATCCTATATATGTGGCTGGCGGGCAAAATGGATATCATTCCTTTTTGCGGCTGAGGTTTTTTGGCGGGCCAGTTTTTACAACGGAGTTGTTTTTGGGGGGATTCAGATTTTACAAATTCAAATGGCATAAACAACGATTAAACACCCATTATTTTTGTCGATAACAGCCGATCCAGGGTCTATTCTGCATAAAGTGTAAGTCCTAAGGAGGCTACATGCTCTATTACAGCTTCATAGAGTTAATAGCATAGAATTGCTGGTATAATTGGTATCGTGTTAATTTTTTCCATGTAGACAAATGTTTGCATAACCCCCAGCGGTAAGACGTCTCCATGTCAAAATCAATTGTGTGGTGATTTTCAAATTCCAACCTGATTTTTTACAAACAAACGACCTTCACCCTTATATTTTCCATCAGCGCGTCCATCGCTCTGCTGCGACCAACGAGCAACCGCTGTTACTTGAATATTCAAAGAATTTCGCTCTATGAACAACCCCAAAAAACCAGTTATTCCGTATGTACGGCCAAAAACTTGTATAATTTTGGGAACAGATTTAAATGATATGATAATAAAATGTTTAATTAGGTTTTTTTCACTATGGAAGAGGGCAAGGGGTGGCGAGCCCTATTTTCATGCAGACGAAGTAATTAACCCTGCAGCGAGCACGTGCTCAATGAGATAAACTTCAGGCAGCGTTTTTTCCCCTAAGGGGCTCAATATTTCTACCTTCACGGACCCGAGAATTTTTGTTAATTTTTTATAGTTGGAGGTGGAGAAAAAAAAAAACTTTCAAGAGGGCGTAAACTACCTTTGTCAAAATATTTGTTCAAGATTTAACCGTTTATGGTAATTTTCTGTTCACTGTTTCCCCCTCGCGAAGAATTTGTTAAGACTTCACTGAAACGTGATGGTTTTAATTAAGAAGAAACGTACACAAACCGTTATTTCAATGAATCATGGGTAATGGTTGCACATATGTAGTGCATATGATACATTTACCAGAATTCACATACTTCGAGTATGTATGTACTACGGCGTTTAAATATCCAGTGAAATTCTAATTATTATTGTTATTTAATAATTGTCCAATTTGTAATCTACTAGTTGTCTAATTTTTATTGAATAAATTGTTGGCAAAATATTATACAAAAGTCGAGGGGTTTGTGGAGGTGGAAGCTGTTGTTTGATTGGCTCGCCTCAGCTACCTGTACCTAAATAGCATTAATTTACTGCCTACATAGTATAAATATTGAGAGCAGATTGTGGCGGACTTGACTGTATAAGGCGGATTGTCAGTTGAGACAGAGAAACCTATAAGGAAAGGTAGGTACATTAAAAGAAATTTTCTTTAATGGTTAGTCAGGTGTGATTACAGTAGGTACAACCTCCTTCCCTTATCTTCTTAAAATTTAACGATAGGTCGTTACCTACAGGCGAACAATATCATCGGATTTTCAGATCGTGAGATTTTCCGATTAATCGATTATTCAGAGCCAATTAATTGATCACATCGGTTATTACTCGTAGCTTGCGATTAGTCACTTGACGTTATAATCGATTATTTGGTTCTGATGTTGCATCCCTACGTGAAACAACCGTAATTAGGCGTAGTGGACATGAAGAAAACCACATTTTACAATTCCATTTGATGTTCAATATCTGACGTGTATATTTTCACCACCAAAATCAACCTATCAAGGAAGCATATATTTTTGAAAACGTCAACAGCTCATGGAGACATTAACAATGATATAATGCATTATAATAATATTATGCATTATACAGGGTGTCCCATCTAAACGGGCCCATCGGGAAATTACAGCCTTGCGGTGCGAGCTATCGAAAAATTGAACTGGACCTTTTTCATAGTATTTTAACTCATATTCACGGTGCCGAAGTCCGATTTTTATTTTTCCATGTTTTAGGGTCTCAAATCATTGATTGAAACTTACGGTTTCCTCTTGACCCCCCTTTTTTATTGCTTATTTCGATTCTAGGTTGAATTTGGAACAGAAAATGCCTCTTTGAAATTTTTGTTTTTGGGGTTTCGTTTCTGAGTTATTCTACTTTTTGCGAAATACAGAAAATCGCCGTTCCTTAGACGTTACCAACACTTTCTTACTATTTTTTCTTCAATTTTTGAGATGTTCACCACACTGAATGACAGGTTAGTTTAATGCTGATTTCAAAAGTGTGGTGAAAAAAATCGAAGATAAAAATAGTAAGAAAGTGTTGGTAACGTCTAAAAGGAATCGGCGATTTTCTGTATTTCGCAAAAAGTGGAATAACTCAGAAACGAAGCCCCAAAAACAAAAATTTCAAAGAGGCATTTTCTGTTCCAAATTCAACCTAGAATCGAAATAAGCAATAAAAAAGGGGGGTCAAGAGGAAACCGTAAGTTTCAATCAATGATTTGAGACCCTAAAACATGGAAAAATAAAAATCGGACTTCGGCACCGTGAATATGAGTTAAAATACTATGAAAAAGGTCCAGTTCAATTTTTCGATAGCTCGCACCGCAAGGCTGTAATTTCCCGATGGGCCCGTTTAGATGGGACACCCTGTATACATATACCTATATTAAACAATATACCTATAGTACACAAATACATTACACAAACACAACACTTCCCTTCCCCACTACCTTCTACCAGCCCACATTTCTCCTGCACGCTTCCTCCATGCCGCGCGCATATCACCAACCACCTTGGAACTGGAAACGGAGAGAAGCACACCCCAGTGACCCCACCACTTCTTCCCGGGCTGATGACAGTGTAACGCGAAAATTTTCGTTTTTCGTAACGCGAAAAATTTTCAAGTTTTTCTGAATATGTATCTGTGTTTTCTATAATTTTCATCCTCCTGTACATTCATTCAAGTTCATATTTCACGCGAGTGTCTTTAGTGTCACCAATCCATCGTATATATCGTCGGCTCGGTGGTAAAAATAGTTGAGTGTCAAAATGATTGTGTGGAACTTAACTAAGAAATCCGCAAGTCTTTCGGAGGTAAAACGTTCTTTGCTTTTTTTTCGTGAAAACTGCTGAGACTTCCTCGATTTAGACGTTTCCAACGTATTAATCATGTCTCCAAGCACCCAGAAAACACGAAACATGGATTTCGTAAAAAATGTCATTTTTACCACCGAGCCGACGATATTATATACCTATAAGTGAGACGAATGAAATCCTATTAAAACTCTATTGAAAATATCAACGTATCCAGAAACACAACGACTTGTGAAAGTTTCGGTGAAAAATATTGATATTATTGATTTTTGAAAAGTAACTCAATGATTCGTGAGACACTGTGAATATCATAATTATGTTCGACTCCTCGCCCGACACGGGTAACAAGCAGTATCAAACACGGCGACGACCCAATTAAACAAAATGTTTGTATCTCTCAAATTGGAAGAGGTCGAGAAAAAAAAATTACTGGGTCATCCTTCCTCGGGTCCCTTTTCGTCAAATGCGAAAGCCTACTAGGCGCTTCCCAGGATGTAACGAAGTTGCAATTAGTCTCTGAAACTCAGTTAAGCAAATGAACTGCAAATGGGAAAGGACGTTTTCAGAATGTAAGGGAAAGCGGGGAGGGGTACAATGGGAAAAATAAACCTTCCGAGGATCCCGTTACAACGGGGAACTAATTAGAGTTGGTGGCGGATGGGGGTCGGTGCCTGGTAGGTAGCGTTACACCCGCCTCTCCTATCAGCGTTTTGCTGACATTTTTTTCCAGGGATAACCAACAACAGGTTTTTTTTTCTTTTTCAACTGGACATATATATGAACTAGGTACATCTCCATACAGATATACCTACCTAACAATAAAGAGGAAGCTCGAGTAAACTAAAACGAATCTTGTTTTACTTTGAATCTAGATTGGTTGTTTTAACCACGGATGGTCGGTTGGACCAATAGAATAAGGTTTATACACTCACGTCATTTCACTGCTTAGGAAAAAAAAACGCTGCACAGTTTTCTCACAACGGTTTATTATTTTCTGCATAGGTCACTGTTCTGTATGCAATATCCTGTTGTGTGCCATACAATATCCTCCTGTCATGGATATTCGAAATAATTGGATTCTCAGAGATGCTCTCTCCAGCTTTACAACTACATTTTGGGCTGACCTAATAATAATTCATGTCTTTAGAAATATGGATAAAATAATAATAGTATAAAGAATTTTTAATGTCTACTCAACAAAACTCGGACATCATTTGAGTTTTGAGAGATGTCAATGACAGAGAATACCTTGTGTCCAATGGTGTCCACTTACAACTACTTACTCTGTACTCTGTATCTGGGGAATTTTTACTACCTGTCCTGACATGAACCCGGCAACAATTACCTTGGCTCGTTCAGATAGGTTCTGTTGTCGAAATCCTATAATTTTATAACATGTAGTTACTACAATTATTTCATAATTTTATTAATTTTTATTTTTATTTATTCACCTATTTAATTTTTTATTTTTTCAGTGCTAAAGGACGAATTCCGGCAGGAGCCTCAGAACTTGAGAGTGGCTCAGGGAGAGACTGCTATGCTCGATTGCAGCCCTCCTCGCGGCCACCCTGAACCAACCGTGATATGGAAAAGAAACGGCCACATCATCGATTTTGACAGCAATAAACGGTATCAAGGATAATCATGAATCATTATTACATTATCAGTACCATTATACAGGATGATCGGCCCGTAGATGCAATAACATTCTTGCGTAAATCTACATCGAAAATGGAGTAAAATGCCACCAACCGCATATTTTTATCTTACTTAATCCATTTTTGAGTTATAATTTTTTAAAGGTTTTTTCTTTCGATAAACCGTGTTTTCTCTTATATAAAATGTCTCCACTTTACTCTTAACTTTTTGTTAATTTTTAACTCTTACCTAACCACATTTTTGAAATCAACATTAAATGTGCTATAAGATTAGTGTATTTTGAATCTTGAGAAGCTCCATCTAATGACCATAACAGCAGACCAAATATAGACGAAGAAAATCTTTAGAACGTTACTTCTTTCCCAACATCAATCCTGAAAACTGGCAAATCCCATGATAACTTCTTCATTTAATAAGCATTTCAACGGTATGATCAAATTTGAAATATGTTGTTTTGTTGTCAGAGGGAGTAGTGACCTTGAACAGTATATAAGTCTAAGGTTCAAAATTAGCTCATCCCGAATTCGTGTATCCACCTGTTTAAACAACGTTACTTTTTGCATTGAACTTATTACATTTTTCTAGCTCTCTGATCAAACTTACCTTTTAAAAAACGTTGTTGCATTTAAACTTGAAGTTTTGATTAACGAAACATGATAATCTCAAAGTTGATCATACCGTTAAGAAGCTTATTGAATGAAGACATTTTCATGAGATTCGCCTGTTTCCAAAGTTTGTTTTAGAAGAGTATCCCGAGAATGAATTGACATAAAATTCTGCGGTGTTTACTGCACTTTATATGAAAGTTTATGCAAAAAACATTTTGCATCTACGAGCGAATCGCCGTGTATTTTTGCAACAATTCAAAATTGTTTCCAAAATTCGGACTAACGTACTTTATTCGTACTGCTCAGATGATGATCTTTATGACCGATCTGTATGGATTATATACATTTTGACGATCCCACGTTTATAGTAATAATCAACAGAGTGATGATGATTAGTAGACACGCAGTACAAGTTATGTGAATGTTATTTAGGATGAAGCTGGTAGACGGCGCTAATTTGGCTATTCAAGACGTTCGTCAGAGTGACGATGGGAAGTACCAGTGTGTGGCCAAAAACACGGTTGGAATAAGAGAATCTGCTATAGCTCTTCTACGAGTACATGGTAAGGATATACACGACATAAGATTGTCAAATTATGCAAAAGGAATCAAAGTTCGCAGTTCTAATACCATCGTCATCATTCTTCTAACATCGCTCAGGGTTTTAACAAGATCGTATGAAAAACAGCCCATTTGAACTGCCTTATCCCATTTCTGTTCAATTTAATAATCAACAACGGAAGATCGCGATAAATCGGCGGACACCGCAGTGAGAAGCCTGTCTTAAAAAAAGCATACCTAATTAAAAAACGTTTAGGGGTGGGGGGGGGGGCAGATTGCTCAAGTCAGATTTGCTGAATAAGCGAGTTGATGATCATTTCGTTTGACAGGCATTTTTTCGGAAATGGGGTCCGATGGAAATTATCGCTTCTTATTCTCTGAAGGCCTTATGAAGGATTAGACGTTGTATAATTGTATACTTATCGTGGAATCTTCAAACATCTGGCTTCAATAACCAACTCTGGTTGGAAGGATTACAATAACCCCCAGTTAACGAGTTCTCGTTTCTTTTTTAATGAGATGGTACGTTTGAAGACACTTGGTAAATAAGTCTTTTAGATTGTGAAGTAAAAGGTTCAGCTTTACAAGTCGTGTATAACTGCGCCAAATATGTATTTAGAGTTTTGGGACGGACGACCTCCGATCGACCGATTTGATGATTCAAGCATACAAAGGAGGAACATATGAAAGAGGTCGATGGTACTTCACAAATTAAGAATGATTCTCTTTTAACAAGGAAATTGGTTGTTGTTATTATTAGTTACACTTGCCATTATTCTCTGACTTCAACATTTGCAAACAACTTCAATTTTCTAAGAAAAAAATTGCACAAGCACAGATGTAGACCAATTGACCAAAACATATAACAAATTCGAGCCTGATGAGCGCGTATTATCATGAATGGTTGAATTATGTACTTGAAGGCTTAGTATTCAAGTTACCATGTCATGTATTTGTTAAGCCAAGTTAATGATCTCGGTAGTTAAGACAACGAATGTTTTAATCATGTTGTACGACGTATTTTCTACCTCATATTGTACCTATTACAATAATTTTTTATCCAGTACCTATGTGCCTTCATTACCATTATTATAGTTTGTTGGAATGACAAAGGAATCACTAAATTAATCAATTTCTTTGATTACTATAAATAACCAAATTTTCACGACTTCCAAAGTGGAAACCGCATGGGCTTGGGCCGTAGGCATTTTCCTTCTTCCTTATCGTGTGTTTAACAAATGTCAGGTAGATAGAATAGTAAATTTGGTGGAAAATTGAGGTGTTAATATTATGGAAAGCCGAAGACAGGCCACGGTGATGGTGTTGAGGTTAGGGAGACTGTCTGTAGCAGCACTGTTGAGCTTTAATCTCTCGAAAGATAAATTTTGTAATGACTTAAATTTAATTAGATAATTATGGTAGGTGATGACTAGTCTCTCGGGTGATGACACTTAAATCAAGTTTTTACCTACTGTTCTTCTCATTGGTAACAGACCCTTGATTAAAACAAGTTGGCCAACAATAAACTTGTTACCCTTCATGTTGCTTTATATTTTCATGTCACAGTGAAACCGTACATCGTCAAAGGGCCGGAGGATGCTGTGAGCCTCGTGGGTGGCACAGTGGTTTTCGAATGCTCCGTCCAGGGTGATCCGGTGCCAGATGTCCTGTGGAAACGGACTGCTGGAGGAGGTCCTTTGCCACCGACCAGGGCTCGCATCCTGGATGACAAGAGCCTGAAGCTTGAGGCGGTCAACACGGAGGACGAAGGGGAGTACAGCTGCGATGCTGACAACGGTGTCGGGACAGTCTCAGCTTCAGCTACCCTCACTGTTCATTGTAATATATATTCATTTTACTTACCTATTTCTAGTCGATTAGTCCTAGCGCCTATTCAATGTTCTCTTCCTTAACTCAATCCAGAGTTTTGCAAAGTTCCAAAATCCCAAAACATGCATACATGCGTACATGTAGGTACGAGTATGTCGTACATAACCCTAACAGAACATCTGCAAAGAGTCAGAACAATCACGTTATTTACTGCATAAAGCAGCATAAAAAATAAGGGCCTCTACATGCAGATGATAATACCAGTATATTATACTGGTTATGTATTTTATCTGACTTAATAATCAGATTGAAATAGAAACACGAGTGTTGAACTTCACTGTTCAACTTGAATTTCATGACTATTCACTTCAACTCTTACTCCAACTTGACGCAACTTTTCTTCCCAGCGTGAATCTGCTGTTAAAGTTCGAGGATGTCAACTTTCAAGATTGCTAATTCTGAAAACATGGTTTTACTAACACTGCAAACCTGCTATCTTGTGATGATGAGCAAAATGATTACCTCATAGAAACTCGCTTTACAAACAGCAGTTCAATAAAGCTCAAATGTCCCCAGCTTATTTCATTGTATTTCATCAAATCCGCAGCACCCCCAACCATCATGGTCAAGCCTCAAGATCAACTGGTCGAGGTTATGGACGACGCCGTGTTCACATGTGGCATTGGAGGGAACCCAAGACCGTCGATATTCTGGTCGATAGAAGGAAACAGGACACTCCTCTACCCAAGCGAAACTATGGGTAGATATCATGCATCAGTAACGCCAGACGGCCAAGCTGTGCTCACTGTTCAGGTATTTAATTTTCATAATAAGTGTATTGTCACATTTAAATTTTTTTCGGCAATAACAATTCGCTTCTCTCTATAATACAGGACGTGACACGAAATGACTCAGGTGTCGTGGTTATCTGCTCTGCTGTCAACCAAGCTGGTTCCGACACTTGGAGAGCCCGCCTGTCTGTTACATCACCCGAAGAAAACCCTCCTCCGGTGATATTGTTTGGTAAGACGTTAATACGCGTTTCTTGGTTTATGTACTTGTTATCTTTTTATCCTGTTCGTCACAGTCGAATTTATTTGGGAATTGAAATTTGTCAGGACCAGCAAACCAGACACTGCCACTGAAGTCAGTAGCTGCAATGAACTGCAGAGCCTCTGGAGTTCCACAGCCGGTGATCACTTGGTACAAAGATGGATTACCAGTAGTTTCGTCATCCAGAATCAATATCAGTGAAATTGGGACTCTTCAAATAAATGGTAACATTAATTTTTTTTTTTTTTTAATAACTGCTTGTCAAATTTAATTCCTATATGACTTGATTGCATTTTATTTGATGCTAACAAAAACAATGTTTCATAAAAACCGATTTCATCAGTATCTTTCGATTAATTTTCTGAATATATTTGCAGATCTATTGAAGAACGACAGTGGAGAATACATGTGCGTTGCCTCCTCTCGTAGTGGCAAAGCGACTTGGAGCGCCCACCTGAGGCTTGAGTCCCCCACAAACCCTAATATCGCATTTTTCAGAGCACCGGAGGCATCAACGTTTCCAGGAGCACCAACAAGGCCTGTAGTTGTCAACAGGACGCATAACAGTATCACCATTTCATGGGCGAGGAACAACAAAATTGGATCATCCTCACTGGTTGGATATCAAGTGAGCGAATTTATCTTAAATTATTGTGTGAGAATATCTGTTTGTTATATCGTTCTCTCGTGCTGCTATGTCTTGAATACGCGTCTGTAGTCTGGATCCCCTACTATGCTGGCAACCTTGCTTCTGCGGTACCTTGCTTTCAAGCTGGGTATCCCGCGTGACGGCATCTATACCGGCAATTCCGATTGCCTCGACCTGCCCGACCTGGATCTCGTCAGCTTGACTCCTTTGCCGTTCCTTTCTCTGTAACCAATTACATGCCTCATCGCCCACATTCCGATCCAGACATCGACCTGTTCTCCCTGCCACTCTCATCCCTCTAGAAGCGTTTGCTGGACAAACTACCTTACTAGCCAAATAGTGTGGTTATTCCATGAAGGTCTTTTTTTTTTTTTAATTTTCCTTTATTTTTGAATGCCACTGATTATTTGTTGAATTGGGCTCGTCCCGTATTGTATCTTTAGTAATAAATAAATAAGTAGTTTTCTTAAATCTTCGGTTTGGCAACACACCTAAATTCAAGGATAAAATATTGTCATAGCTTGTAAATAGCCATATGTCTGTTTTCTAGATTGAAATGTTTGCGAGACTTCCGCCATCCCAAAGTCCAGGACCCCCTTCAACGCCTGGCTGGACAACGGCCGTCCGCCGCGTGCCTGGTCCAGCCTACACCATAACAAACCTCCGGCCTGGAGCGATCTACGTTTTCCTCGTTCGAGCAGAAAATTCTCACGGGTTGTCTCCTCCATCGCCAAGATCCGAGCCCGTTTCCTTGGCTCCTCCTCAAGACCGAAATGACGGTGATGAAGATGCTGATGTCAAGGAAGCCAGAGCTGCCCTACTGAGTGGTCACGTTGTGGAGCTCGCACACATACAACCGCTTAGCTCGACTTCCATAAAAATTGTTTGGAAGGTATACTGAACCCAATCAAAATAACGTATTCAGTTCTATTTGATACTGGTGATGTACAAGCGTTAATTATTGTTGCAGATTCTAAATGGAGAGTACGTTGAAGGTTTTTACATATATTCCCGAGGACTAGACGCTCCTTCAAGAGTAACCAATATGCTTACAATGCTTCACGATGGGGAAGCACCAGGTTTCATAGTTACAGGCCTAGCAAAATTCACTCGCTACCAGTTTTTTCTAGTACCGTTTTTCAAAACCTTGGACGGACGGCCATCCAACTCCAGAACGGCAAGAACGTTAGAAGATGGTAAGTCAGGGAACACTTACCTACTATTCGGTTTCATCTGAAATCTGTTTGGAAAATCCTGAAAACAATTTTTCTTTAATTGAACAATATTAGATGCAGGAAGAATGTTTGATATGCGATTCTCGATTTTTTTCCCCAGTTCCTTCAGAAGCACCAACTGGTTTAGAGGCAGTTCTCCTAAACAGTAGTGCGGTGTACCTCAAGTGGAAACCTCCTCCTCAACCGGCTCATAACGGAATATTGCGAACATATCAAGTGAGAAACGCCCTTTTATCCCTTAATGCATATCATGGAAATATCACAATATAATGTATTCTGGTGGTTTTAACGTTCTAATTGCGACAGGTGATCGTTCGTGGTGGCGACCCGAGTAATGGGACCTTACTCAGCAACGTCACTGTCAACGCTGGCACCCCTTCACTTCTTCTCACAAACCTGTCGTCAGGGGTCATTTACACAGTTGAAGTGGCAGCTGCAACCCGTGCTGGAATGGGTCCTTACACTACGCCAGCGATCTTGAGACTGGACCCTGCATCCAGACAAGTCTACAGAGATCAGCATCACAGGTTCATTAGTTTGTTATTGGCATGTTTTATAGCTCTGTAATTTATTACCAACGATTTCACCTAGTTCATTTCATTATTCCTACTTCTGTAGTTTCTGATGTGGCATATTACTGTTACAGACAACCTATAGGACAAAAACCAGGTATTGGACCTGGACCGAATGATTTCTTGACTGAAACCTGGTTCATGGCCCTCTTAGGCAGTATGGTAGCTGTGATGCTGCTGTTGTTCACCGCTATGATGTTGGTCCGGCGTAGGCAGCTTCTCACCAAAAAGTCTTCTCTCCCAGGTAACGGAAAATAATCAGGTGCGAACTTGGTCGGTACGCAACGGCCGTTTTATGAAGGGTATGCATAAATGTTGTTGACGGGTCATACTACCGTCTTCAGTTCATATGCATAGCCAACATATTGATGGCGTTGGTATAAATTGCACCTTGATCAGTCCACGTTAATAACGCATGTTTTGTCATATTTTGAAAATCAGAGAATAGTGTGAACACGTTAAAATTGGTAGTTTTCCTTTAGTATGTTGAGTCCAGTGTTTCGTTTTTTGGTAAATGTGTGACAGTCTTACCATTGCAGTGGTGGGTAATTTGGGAACAACTTGATATGATCTGAATCGTGTTTGTTCTATTCAATGATTTTCCAAGCACATTTAACTCATACGAGAAAGAGCTCGGGATATTTACAGATTCGAGATCCAACGGAGGAATCCTCGCCACTCCCTTGAGCCTGAAAGCTGCTGTCGGTCTCCCTCACCCTATGTCGGCCGCTATGGTACCTCATCCTCACGACTCCACTCTGTGGATAGAGCCTGGGCGAGGACCGGTCTGGGCTGGAGAAGCCAACCGGATGGCAGAACTTTTGGAACCCGCGGACTACGCTGAGGTGGATCCCGTGTCTCAGCCTTTCGGCAAATCCGATGGTTCCATTAGCCCTGCTCCTTACGCCACAACCACCTTAGTGCCGAAGTATAGTGGAAGTAGTACTGGTTCTACGAGGCAACTTCTGCACTCGTCAAACACTAGGATTCCTCAAGTGAGCTCATCTATTATTACTTCATTACTTGGTTCTGTAATGTTTTACATGGCTTTTGAGGTCAAACTATCACCTTGGTTTCATTGCTACACTTGTGTGTAATTGCAGTAATCATCTATCTGATTTTTATTTTCAAACTCTGTTTTCAATGTTTTGTGGCTTTTCTTCATTCAAGCCGTGAGCTCTTTGCAATGTATAATCCTAACCTAACAATTTTGCTCTTCTAGGATTGACTTATTTTTACAAGTTTTTTTGCCCCAAATGTACCAACCTTATAACCTCTTTTCATGCACTTCCAAAAACGTCTGTTCTACTTTATGTGCTATCTAACGAGAATCCCATGTGTAATACTAACTCATCGATATTGTAGGGTTGGGTTCACATCTGTCCACAAAAGGACAAAGATGAAGATCACGCGTATGCTCCCCAAAACTCGTTGTACAGCTCTAACGTCTATTCCGACACCTACTTCAACGATTATCCATCCCAAAAAGGTGAGTAATGTTCCTCGGTGTTCATCGTATCAATTTAAATAGATATAACTGTGGAACTTTTTAAAAAAGTTTGTATAAACATTCAGTCTAACGGTATTTGGATATTGATAATCAATTATTGAGAAACACATGGCCTTCGAAAGTTCTGCAAGTTGCATTGTGGTGATGTGGTCAGGTACTGTGGATATCACAGGCTATGTAGTGAACAGTTGAATAGCCGAACCACATACTCTTATTCGAGGCTTGTTGAAGGTAAGGAAGGAAAGGGATCTTCTGGTTTTGGTTGTGAGTGGTTTGATGTTTTCTATGCATGATTGCTTGTCAAAACTTCTATGTGTAATGTATGGTTTGCTGAGTTTCACCCGTTCTCGGGGGTTATGCAATATGCCCACCCAGAGGGTTATGCAGTCTGTGTTTCCACAGCCGTCTCTCGTCAGAGTGGTCGAACAAAAAAGTCGAGAACAGGAGATCAGCAAACCATCACATATTCGAGCTCATGAACTGCTAATTTCAGAGTGCTGAGACCTTTCCAATTAGAGCCAAGATGTTCTTCCACTGATTTCTTGAGTTAAGAACTGCTTTTGATTCTGTAGGTGGGAGCAATGTCGTCACCAAACCGTCGTCCATAGTGATGTCCCAATGTGGGAGAAAAGCTGTTTCCGAGTTGGGGTCCAGATTGGACGACTCCCAGCTTTGCCCGACCCTGAAGAGACCCTCACCACTGGGTTACCATCAACAGAGGGGGCCCCCCAGAGGCGGAAGTGGCTGGCGGATGACTCCGAACCCCGTCCACACGTTGTCCACATTCACTCCTGCTCCCACTCACCACGCTCAATATCAACCTTTGTACCATAACTCTTCAAGAAGCGAACCCTCCTCGTGATTTTCACTTCCGTCTTCGTAAATAAAAACTCTTTTTTACTCATGTAATGTACAAATGAAAAAAAGGCTGGATCGCTAAAGTGGACTGATATCATGTCGATCTTCTGACCCCAAATCCCTGGAAACTAATCATATCCAAGTACCAATAAAATTCCGTTCAATTACTATTTTGTCATTGAAAATGGTCCTCCGAAGTAAGTCACTAAACGTTAAGAACTAGTCAAAAACCAACGTGTAATGCTACTATCTACCTACCTTGAACTCACACTTGTATAGTTACCCTGCATATCCTTTAATACGACAGCAAGCATGTAGATCAGACATCTTCGTCCCCAGTAGTAATAATGATCTGCAGTTCACAGTGGTATTTATGTACAATGGTCATTGTATTTTCTCTAGTGTTAGCTTCCAGTCTCCTGGGTCACTAGTCCAAGCTGACATACTGTGTCACTGCCCACGTTAGCTGTCAGCAGTAATTCCTTGGTGTTCATCAAAAACCTCGGCTATTCTGCGTTTATTTTGACCACATTTGGATAATAATCTTGTAACAGCCGGAATGACTGTAGTGGTTCAATTACCCTTTTTCGTCCCCCTTTATGAATTACACAGTATTGGTCCACTTTACAACCACCTTTATGAAGACTGATCATCTAGTTGCTTCTTCGTTAAACGAAGTCGTGTACCTAATATTTGTTTTTCTACCTGTTTTGTTCTTCCTTATTAATTTATGCTATTTTACTTTTACCTTACCAGGGAGACACAATAATTATTTTCTTCGTCCTGCTTCGAAATGGGTGCTACTTTCCATATCTTGTAAAAAATGTGTGACAGCCAAGGACTGGCTTCTTCATAGATTTTCCGAATATTGATTCTCTTGACACGTCTTTTGAACGCATTCCAAATTAAGATAAAATCCATTATAATTTCATGGGAGCTGTTTTAATTACGTTTGTCAAGACGACGTTTATATAGCGGACTGATCATCGCCTGGTACTTGTCTTGAAATTGGATTTCCAGCTATCGAATTGCCTCTATAATACATGGGATGGGGTTCCCCTTCAATATTAATTTTTAATGTAGATAGTTTAGATACCATCGAACTGAAGATACATGTACATAAGTATAGGAATTAAGTGTGCCACTTGCCAGCCAGTGATAGTTACCTGTGTCAAATATCAGCTGCCGGAAGTTTGATTTTGAAAAAAAAAACTATTATTACCTGCTTGTGACTTGTATCAATAAAGAGAAAATTAAGATATCTTGTAACAAGAAAAGTGAATCATATCAAAATCAAATTGCACTACCTTGTACAGGTCCTTGTGTTAAGGACAGATTAATCTCACCAAAGTGTAAATGGGTTTTTAATTTGAAAATTTCATTTTCTGTTGATTTCTTGTGTAAATAAAGTAGTTAGTGGCCTATCGTAATTTAGTGTCTCAGACTATTTAAAAGCTAGAGATTAGATCGTACGATTTGAAAATAGAAGGAGCAAAACCTTATCCTCGTATCTTGAAACTATAACTACGCGCCATTTAAAAAATAGACGTTGGTACCTTGTAGCGCGTAGATAATAAAACTTGAACGCCCTGTAAATTTAGTCGTTAACTCAACCCTATGGAGATCGGAAACTGAAAGGTCTTGAAAGTCCTTCCTAATGGATTGGTCATTATTGGCCTTTTTCGAGTCTCAGGAGTAGCTTAGATTACGTGCGTAGGAAAAGTGCCCCCGAAAAAGTTACCTACTTGTGTCAACCACTTTTTTCTTTATTTTTATTCAATGTTCACTCATTCTGGGTGCAATGATTTGTACAATAGAACAATATTGTTGTAACATGATTTCATTGTGAGTTGTCAGAAGGCTAAGATAGAAGTCTTGTTGTGACATCAAGTATATTTTACCATCATTGAACCCTTCTGTATTCGCTCCACTTGACCCATGAGTGGCTCAGATGTAAATAGTTGAGCTACCAGGTTGTGAGTAGTGGTACAAATCATATTGTAGGTAACTGAATTTCAAAAAATACGATTTTCGCAAACTCCAGAAATGGTACGATGAAACTTGAACTTGAAGTTTCGACTTTCTCAAGAAATAAGAAACAATATGAATATTATCAGTATTTCAATCAGGCAATGTGGAAGACCAAGTCTTGGTAAATTATAATTGATTGCTTGGGTTTTCGTCTAGGCTTCAATCAATATATAGATGTACTTAATCATCAAGTGTTCTTTTTTCCGATCATTTTGCCCACCAAGCATTTATTTCACGTGTGCCTTGATCCAAAGAAAAGAACATGCAGTGAATTGACCCTCAACTTGTACACATGAAATCACGTTTTTCCGAGCCAACGTAGATAGGAATGTCATCATCAAATTACGAATAGATTCATTAAAAATTAGTTCTATTTATTGGATCGTGTGATATGAAGAATTACTGTTTGACTTACGACTGATCGAAATTATAATGTTAAAGACACAAACTTTCTGGTGTAGAACTTCAGTTTGAATATGATCTGAGTGTAACATGAGATTCCAATTTAAAAACAAAGTTGCTCTGAGCTGCCAAATTTTTCATTTCAGGCCGCAAATCGTTCGAATTTATGTGTGTCATTTCATATATTTCTTCTTGATGGCTCTTGTAGTTGAAGTTCAATGTTATCCCGTACTTACCAGCGGTACCTAATGAAAAGTTGGGTTAACCACCTCCTCAGACTCCTGATATCCAATCATTCGTTGGATTTATATTTTCCCTTGGCTTTTGAATATTTCTGTAAAAATTGTTGAAAACGAAAGTGCCATGACGAAATGCATTTGTGCGTATTGAACCTAAAAGCCAACCATGTTCCTCAAAAAGCGTACACTTTTTTTGGTATTCTTTGAAAGATATATTACAGCCCTGAATCTACAGTTTTGTATCAAATCTGATTGTATAAATATGTTTGTGAATTTGTACATATCAAGAATGTATTTAACTCGAAGTGGCAATAACAAATTGTGTAAAATTTATAAATAAACTGATGTTTTCTTGAGTGTGTAAAGTTTTATGGAAACTCAGCATCCCTTCCCTTTTCGTTTTGAGCCTTACGGGTAAATATTTATAAGCATGGTGCATGTTTTAGCCACGTCGTCATCTCCCTTTTCATTTTAATAAAGACATAAGGTTTAGGCCTGGGTAGCCTCCAGTTAAAGTCCTAAGGAGCCTACACACCAAATTACAGCTTCATAGAGTGAATAGCACAGAAATTAGCTGTAGGAGCCACTCAGCTGATCCTGGGCCTATGCTGCTTGAAGTGTAAGTCCTAAGGAGCCTGCAAACCAAATTACAGCTTCATAGTGTTAATAGCATCGAAATCAGCTTTACTATCCACTCAGATGATCCTGGGCCTATTCTGCTTAAAGTTTAAGTCCTAAGGAGCCTACATACCAAATTACAGCTTCATAGAGTGAATAGCACAGAAATTAGCTGTAGGAGCTGATCCTGGGCCTATTCTGCTTGAAGTGTAAGTCCTGAGGAAGCTACATACCAAATTACAGCTTCATAGAGTGAATAGCATCGAAATCAGCTTCACTATCCACTCAGATGATCCAGGGCCTATTCTGCTTGAAGTGTAAGTCCTGAGGAAGCTACATACCAAATAACAGCTTCATAGAGTTAATAGCATCGAAATCAGCTTTACTATCCACTCAGATGATCCAGGGCCTATTCTGCTTGAAGTGTAAGTCCTGAGGAAGCTTCATACCAAATTACAGCTTCATAGAGTTAATTGAGTGTTGAAGGCTAAAATATCCATGTTAGGCCCTTGAAGGCTACTTGAAGCATTAGTCAAAATCAACAAATTAGAGTACTATATCGGGATGCCGACCTATCCGAAGTTTGGCCTCCACATTCATCGTATACGATAGGGTCTATCAAATAGTATCATCAAGGTTTTATCAGCTTCCTGTAAGATGAAGATGTTATAATTTGGTTACTTAACAAGAAAAACCCAGGCGCCCCAAATCTAATAAATTTCAAGATATCATTTCTATGTTGCTAAATACTAACTGATAGGTAATCAGCAATATGAATTGGAATAGTTTCACTTTACATTGAATATCAACTCATGAACACGCACTTGGTTATATTTTCTCTTGGTGTAATAATTCGGCACTCTCTTAATGCGGTATTATTACCACCAGAACTGTGTAACTGCTATTTTACTGTAATATTCACATTTCAATATCATTCCAAGTTTCTTGACGACAAATATTAATGAAATAAGAAATGGAATCAATGGAATCTCTCTCGTGATTTTGAACGAATTTTATCTCTACGCGATTCTCTTTAGCGTCCCATCGCATTTCGATGTTTATCCTCCGCTGTTTCATAACAACTGAGCATTCAGCGGCAGTTGAAGAGGCGTCGAGTGGCGATTGTTTGCTGATTCAGCTCCATCTTCTCTCACTTCTACCACAATTCGGAACGTGTAGGGTCTCGACGAAGAACAATTCAGCGTACAATAAGGTGAAAGAACGCTCACTCAGCGTTGAAGCCTGTGCAGGCTTGGCCGGAGAGCTTCTGTACAAAACATCAAATTCCACTATTATAAGAATTTTATAAAATGTGGACCATTCTAATCAGACCATGAAACTATCCTAGATCTCCAAATTGCGAGGTTAAGAAGAAAAAAATGTAGGTTAGAGTCGTACCTCGAAACAACCCCCATCTTTGGTAAAACAAGCGACTCAAACATTTTATATCATGGTTAGGTTCCTCCCTTACAATTTGTGCCATGAGTTTTCTTTATATAACTGGAATTGAGCTCCTGTGAGAAGAAGAAAAACGTTCATTAAATAAATCAAATGAAATTGTTCTTATTCTTATAAAATAAACAATACAACATGGTATTAAACCGTCTGTCGGTAGTGTCGGCCCCGAATAATAAATGGAAATGAATTGACTTGAAAGGGAACAGAAACTGGAACAAAATCAAAAATTAAATTCAGTCACCATCATTGACCTATACCGCCACACTAGTTTGCAAAAAATCACCAGCTCTCCCTACCCCTCGCAGAGCCAATGCCTCCTCACGCCCAAGTAGCGGCCTTCCAAAAGCTGTTCTTCTCAATTCAGCCAGCACTGGGCAGATGCAAAGGAAGTGGAACACGTCCTCCCTCTGGTGTGTGTTGCATAAGGAACACTCCTCGCATCGGTCGGTGGCATACGGTTTTCCATTTAGATGCAGCAGCTCTCCTCTGAGCTTGAAAAGCCATCTACTAGCCACAAGATCTGTCTTTGGATCATCGATCAGGCTAGACGGCTTCACTGGGGGATCCAGTTCTGTGTAGAGCGAGAATCTTTCAGAATCTAGGGCTCTCTGCCAGAAGTAGCTCCTGTGAGTAGTTTTACCAAATATCAGAAATCTTGTACTTGGGGACAAAACTCGGATCGTACCTAGGGATAAAAATGGTTGATGTCCTTAGGTACAAGTACCCATTTTATCAGCTCTAGTTCATTATCTAATTTCTTTTGGGGCGTAATTTGCTGGGCTTTCTAATAAAAATGCATTCAATCATTCATTTCAGATGCCCCGGAGTAAGAAAGGCGTTCGTACCTACCAAATTGGAGGTAGAAAATGAATAATGTGGTATGTTGAAGACTGTTACCCACTAAGTATATACGAGTATTTTGTGTTGAAAGTATATTTTTTACCGTGAAAATAGAAGTCTTCTTATCTCTGATTGGGTGTCCCCAGGTTCAATTCATAGTGTCCCTAGGTATATGCAGGTATTGTACCTAGGGACATAATCAATTTTTTTTTTAAATTTGCTGTTACCCAGCATTATGAGTTCCTAAAAATATAAGGACGCCATGGATGTGGAGCCAGTGAGTTTTCCTAACAACGTGTATGCGAAATATGGCCATAATCACGTTTGTCGGTGGCTAAATTTAATAGGCCTATTGAAAAAAACGTCCCTAGGTAGGTACACGACTCTACCCTACTTACACACAATCTAAACTTTTAAAATTTGAGGATACTATACTGCCGTGCTAAGATAAAGTCCCCTATTGACCATTTTGGTGTTTTTGGAGTTGGGCGCATGGCTGCGTAGATCTTGACGTGGCGCGTCTTTTCTGCAAAGGTAGAATTTCCTATCTCCATTGGAAAGTTTCGAAAAAAGACTTTATCCTATCTCCATTTTGATGATCTCGGCCCCCTTCCTAAGTTAAAACATCCTATGTGGGTGGTCCTCAGCTAAAAAATCCTAAGTGCCATAAAATCGGGAGATAGGGTACTCTACCCTAGTGCTGGCTGCACGCGTTTGTAACTCAACCTAGATTACATCGCCATAAGTGAGCATTAAGGAGGGAGATAATACATTCTAGTCTAGTATCACTCGTTGCCCTAGAAATCCCTTGTACCTCAATAGTGTCCTATCTCCATCATGTTTTCTTTTTATACTTTTTGCTGCTACAATCTTGACGTCATTGAAGAAGGAGTGTCAATGTCTCCTAAATGCTCCCCACAGAAACGCTCGCCTTCATGGATGTGGTTGGGACAGTGAACTTACCATATTGCAGAAGAAGAAGGAGAATATGACATATTGTAGTTATCAGTGTTGTCACTTTTGTTATCACTCATCCTGTGTTTTTCCTTTTTGCTGCTTACTTCAATCTACCGGTTCATTTTAGTTTAGTGATCAAGTAAAGTGGTGTTAGTTGATAAATTTTGTAAGTGTGCTTTTTGAAAAAGGCAAAAACTGTTTGCAATTTTAAAACGATTACTCTGTACCGAACTACCTCACTGCTGCAGCCTATAAAAATGGAGTGCCAAAACCTGAACTGAAGACTGATGCTCGTGGTATCGATGGTGTGCGAAAACGTAATTATTCCCAAAAACCGTCTAATATTTTGGGAGAATTTGCCAGTCACAGATACCGTCCAGCCACTAGATGATGACATGTAAAAAACAAAAGTAAGAGTACGTAGGTACCTAAGTACTTGTATTCAGACAATTGAACCCAACATTTAACTTTTGCTTGTTAGGGGCTTATTTCTATACTGTTTCGTTCATTTCCTAGTTATAGTTCTTTTCAGACGTTAATCTCAAAAATATTTTAGCTGTGAATTTTGCACTTCTAAGTTGTGGGTAAGGGTTCTCGTTCGCAATTCGTTCTTGTTATAATCAAACTAATGTTCAAACCAAAGTGTTCATTTTCTAGTTATAGTTCTTGTTCATCTCAAAAATATTTTAGTTGTGAATTTTGTACTTCTAAGCACTTGGCGGCGGTTCTCGTTCGCAATTCGTTATTCTAGTCAAACTAATGTTCGACCAAAGTGTTCAGAGCAAAGTGACTTAATTGTAGTCAAGTACCTATAGGTATATATACACTGAATATATACACTGAAAAAAGTTGGCATGTTCCTATGTGTACAAAGAAACCTAAAATAATATAGTAACTTGTTTAAAGTTCGTGATAACTTTAAGCTGCGAATATGTTTTTTTTGTGTGATATGTTCAAGGTTGAGAAAGACATAGATGAGAAAAACAACCTTGTTAATTACCTTCTAAGTAAGTACCTACCCTACTTAAATATTTGACAAGAAAACAGTATTACGTTTGAGACTGATATAAAAAATAACAAATAACTTGGTGCCTTGAACTTTTTTAAATTGGTGCTATGAAGACATGAATGAAAATAAACTGACCTTTTTGATGGGTTGTTCCAAATTATATATTGATCTGTTCCTAATTTTGTTATTTATACTTTTTTCCACCAAATTCTGGGGGATCATTAATTTTTTCCAATTCTGTCTACCACAGTTTATGAAATCTATACATGGATTATGTTTAGGGAAGATAATCGTGTTTTTCGGTGAATCAAAATATAGGAAGTTTTAAGCTAGTAGGTACCCTTGGAGGTACCTACTACTAGGTTAGAACGTCCTAAGTGCAGCAAAATATTGGAGTATCCTAGGTAAAAAACATCCTATCTCCAAACTCTTGCAGCTTTCCCGCTAATTGCTACCAGCTGGGTGATTATCGAGGTTTGATAGCATTTCATAAAGTTGCGGGGGGACATTAAGTAGCTGTGGTAAAAATGTCATATCTCTACATGGAAGGATGTGGATGGCGTACAGAATCTCACTTAACTGCATTTTTCTGGAAATGAAAAAAATGGAGATAGGTGGTTTATAGGCGACAGTATAGTACTAGTCACATATCAGCTGAAAACAGTCGCATAAAGTTGTGCGATGGTTCATACCTGATGTTTTCTCTTGTTTAGTATCTACCTTTACCCGAATCTACCTATTCTTGATACAGGACTTGATAGATAGTGAATGAACTACCTAAATGGAAGGGAAGTGGTGACAGGAAAATGATAAAACTCATGTGGATTAAAATGTATTTTTATCTAAAGAAGAAAGTTTATGCATTATGACAAATTTGCTCACGATTCCAAAAAAATGTCTCTGTAATAGTGTTGCCAAAACAAATTATTTTCTACTTCATACTAAAATAGGTATAAAAATAACCTAGAGAATTTTATTTACATTATGGTTTATAAAATGTTAAAGCTGTCTCAGTTGAGGTGAAACTAACTCCTAATTTTATTCAGAATTAAAATCAGATCTTCAGAACTACATAATACTCGAATCGAGATTTAATCGAACCGGCAGGTAAAGAAAATACAATGTAATTTAATTTATTAATAATATGAATTATTATGGTTGCTATAGCTAATGCCACATGAAGGGGGGGAGGTCGCTACATTTTTGGATAGTTTTTCATGTGAACACGTTTCTATGAATGCGTGCTAGATAGGATAACGGTTTATGATACTGATACTTACATAAGAGCTCCTTATATAATATACCTATCTTATGTGTTGTTGATGCGCACATAGAAGGATTCTGTAGACATTTTTATTAGTTAAGAGTAGTAGGTACATAGGTACCTAAATGGTTCGATGGCAAATTCCCCATATCAGTTTCTTTAAACATCAGAAATTGAACATCCTTCTACGTCAAAGAGAACATTTGAACATCCTTCTACACAATGTAGATTATTAACACTAAGTAAATGAACTAAGTAAATTAATTTACTGTCGATTTTGATACGAAAGCATTATAGACTCCTCATTGAAAACTTCGTGAAGACAGTCGCTGGACTAGAATGAATCTTCAATATTTATGTCTAATTATTGGCTGAACTCCAGGAATTTTTTATTTATTTTTCATCCCCACACATGTTGATCAGTTCAGCGTCCATACTCGTCTACATTTTCCTGCCCCGTCCTTCTTCATCCCTCGAGGACAGTTGAACCTGCCGTAACGCCCACGAGAGTGGCGGGTTTTATGATGTAGTCGCTGATACCTCTGAGATGCAATCGAATCGACTGGACTGTTCATTATCACAACTTCCTCATTTGATTCTGCAACAATCGTAAAAAAAAAGGTTCCAGTCATGCAGCATGATCGTATGAGCGAATTTTCGAAGCACTAGGTATTCGTACGAGTAAGTAACACAGGAGTAGTTTTACGCAAAGTAAAATTTGGGGGGGAATGGCGGGGTCAAAATGGTTTTTGAATACAAATTTTGTCTAATTTTTTGCGAAGTAACACCTCAACTTATAGATTTGTCAAGTAAAAAAACCTTTAAAATTAGGTGTCACTTGTCAGACTGCAAACTCGGAATTTCGAAAAACTTTTATACCGAAATCCTTTCCAGACCATCCTGAATTCACAGTACAAAGACACCAAAAGTCATTCCAGCGATAGAATTGAGGTGAACATTTCAAATTTGCACAAAAATCAGTCTTGCCAATCGAAAGGCTAAGTTCGTAGATGGACTAAGAGGTGTTTTTGGGAGTTTCAAGAAGGGAAAAATTACCCATAAATTCCAAAAATGAAACAGTCAGGCTAGTGAATCCTCATTTAAAAGAATGTTTTACGCTGAACACGATAGTGAAGTCAGAATTGTATCTTATTACCGCAACCTGAGCTACATTGAAGATGAAGAAACGGTGTTATTACTTGAGATGTTCTTCACGGTTCATCTGCTCTAATCTGGTAACGGAATATCGCAATTCTGACTTCACCATCGTGTTCAGCGTTGAAAAATCTATAAACTAACTCTATAAATTTGTTATAAAATCAGTAAAATGGAGAATTTGAGATAAAACCAGTTATTTCTTCGGAAATTCGCTCTTATAGCTGCATCACTGGATTTTTGTAACGAACTTAGCTTTTTGATTGTCAAGACAAAGTTTTTGTGCGAATTTGAACTTTTTATCTCAATTCTATCGAGAATTATAGTCTGGATCGACACATACATAAATATATAAATAATTTATGAATTCAGGATGATCTGGAATGTATTTGGGTATACAAAGTTTTGGGAAATTCGAGTTTTAAAAATTTTGGACCGAGAACGATAGCTTCGTGTTCTTCGAAAATTCGCTAAGTACGTCTACCTACTCGAAAGTACAGGAAACAAAATATTTCTGAGAATTTGAGATCAACGACACGTAATGATGATTACTAGGAATTTGGGGAAAAATTTGTGAGTCGACTCATTGACTGGGTGGAACGATGTGTAACTAGTCACTGTAAGAGAAACCACTCTTGTAATGATAAAAACAGTTACTCTACTGGCCCTCAAAAAATATAAGCTCTGAGATAAGACAACGGAAACCTCGTACAGTAAGGTGTAGTAGGTTTGCCATTTCCAGCGTGCACTCTTCCAATACAATCGCGTCCAAGTTCTTACAAACAAGTGAAGATTAGTACGACCGAAGCTCATATTTATTTTTATTATTATTATTTTTGGACATCCGTACGATCACTGATCTTTATAATATTGTAGAATTGAAGAAGAACAAGTATTTGGATGCAAATTTTTTGAGAGCACTAGACTCAAGTAGAGGCGTTAACCTAAAGTAACGTGTTAAACTATATTATTTGTGTTTAGAAATTCTACCTTCAGTTTTATGCTGATTTGGGAAATGCACTCCCAGGGCCTTCAGAGCTTTTGTCGTCATCAGAACAAGTTGCACTGGTTGATCGCTTGGGATGGCAGGAGCTGAAGCAGCAAGTACTGCTCCCGTCAGAACGAGAACGATCGTCAGCTCCATGATAATCAAACTTTATTGATTCGAAGTTGATACGTGACCCCACATTTATGGGAATTCCTTATCTTATTTTTCCTGTTTTATCTCGTCTCGTTGAGCATCAAGTGCACTTGAAAATTGAACGAGTAATACGAGCCGAAGATGCAGTAATCGATCGGCTGGGGGCTCAATAAATGTGTTGTTTTTTTGTAGATTTGTTGTGTTGTTTTTTTGTGCGTAAATAAAGTGATAGTATAATGAACAATTATCTGCAAACTTTTCTAGCCAGTAGGTGTTAAATGAATTTGAAGGGTTAATAAGAATTCGGAACTGAGATGCCTATACAATGGACCATTACACGGGAATGAGGGAATGCCCTGGGAACGATACCAATGGATACAAAGAAGGAATATTATAAAACCAATCACGGATCAGAACTGGGCACTATCTGAAGTAACTACGCCGTTATTTGGTTTATATGTTTTCCTCAGGAGGTGACTCCAGGAACACGTAGAAAATGGGACGAGGTACACGTCCTTTTCCCTAAGACAAAAAATGTTGCCAAACCCATGGACCGCGAGTTAACTAACACTCGGTCATCTAGCGATTAAATAAGATCTTTGACTAAACATTTAGTGATGGCCGGAATAAAAATTCGACTTACTTTCAACGGAATACCGTTAAATCCTCAACTTGGAAAATGACACCACAAGGGGGCAAAAACGAAGAACCCTCACATTGGTTCTGAGCAGTCAAATCAATGGCTTAAATCGATTCTACCTTAACTCCTTGTTCAAGAATTCTTGGTGGCTCCAGGTATAAACATGCGCAAGGTTATTGTTATTGTTATTGCCAAACCCGGACAATAACAATAATTATGATCACCAGAAAATAATCACCTATCAACCAACGAAAGTTCAAGAAATTGTCTAGGTACCTACCTACGGGTTCAAAACACATCTACCTACAAGTGATGCGAAGTAATACCATTTAATGTTTGATGGAAAAGTGCATTCTAATCATTCAAACCAAAACTAGACCTAAAACTAATCTTGAACATAAGTTGAATCCGTAAAAATCTCGATGAAAAAGTCACAGTTAACCTTAGCACGGCATCATGGGGTGGATTCCACCCCAACTGCTCTGCGAACCCTGTCACGCCATTTGCGAGGTTAGTCATGTGACAGATTCCGACGGGACAGGTTAACAAGTGGTTCTGGGGTGGAATCCACCCCACAGTGCAGTTAACGAACACATTTTTCACGATTCTGCCAGTTGTTCCTCGTTAGTTTCCTAGATTTTTTCGGTTCTTGTACCGTGATTTTGGAAGCCTGAAGATATTCGGAAGGTCTTGGAGTTACTGGAGGATGAAGAGCAAGTAGGCGGGGAAGCTAGCGATTTAGAAGATGAAGTTCTAGTTCAAGTTCTCTCAGACACAGAATTATATGAAGATACTGAAGATCCTGTTGTGGAACTGTCGGACTCTTCTGCACTGTGACTAGATACTCTGACTGCCATCTGCGCCAAAACCCTTCAGTCATTCGAGACAGAAGCTGCCACCGAGTTAGCTGATTCTCTCAAACGCCTAATAAAGATGGCTCAGCGGGGATCACCAGGGGACCGCCCACCAAAAGGTGTCCTGGGCTGAGGTAATCATTCTCTTCTGGATTCGTGGAGAGAGGGCAGAGGGGACGTGAGTTAAGCATGGCTTCAATCTTGGAGAAGACAGTGGAGAGTTCTTCAAACGTCAGAGGTGCATCACCAACAGTGAGTCGAAGGTATCTCTTTACAGATTTTACCCCTGCTTCCCAAATGCCTCCCATATGAGGAGTCTGTGGAGGGTTGAAGTGCCAAGTAAATGATGTCTTCATAGCGTAATCCTCAAGTTCCTGGGTAGTATTTTCAGATATTAACCATTGAAAGAGTTCTTTGTAGTAGCTGGAAGCACCAAGGAAGTTACTGCCGCAGTCTGTATAGACATCTGATGGAAGACCCCGTCGAGAGGTAAATCGCTGAAAACAGACTAGGAAAGCATCAGTTGATAGTTTAGACACAACTTCCAGGTGAATAGCCTTTGTTGACATGCACACAAAAAGGCAAAGGTATGCTTTACCCAGTGCTGCCTTTCGACGTTGAGATTCCTTCAGTGCAAATGGTCCGGCAAAATCAAGCCCTACATGAAGGAACGCTCGCACACCTTTCACTCGATAGGAAGGTAGATCTCCCATGAGAGGAGTTAAGGCCTTTGCCTTCGACTTGAAGCAGCGCGTGCAGAGGAATCCTCGATGTCTTATCAATCGACGAACTGATGGGATCCAAAATCGCCTAAGTATTATTGCCTGAAGAGTGTTCGGCCCAGGATGTAGGTAGGTTTGATGGTAATAGTCCACCAATATCTCAGACAGATGGCAATGTTGAGGAAGAAGTATGGGATGCTTCTGAGTGTCCTGTAAGTTGGAATGCCTTAGCCTTCCACCAACTCTCCAGATGCCTTGATCATCACAGAATGGTCTCAAGTCTGCATACTTGGTTTCTATATAGTCGACAGATGGTCCTTGAAAGTAGTGCTGTTGAACCTTCTTTATGCAGAACTTTACACCTTCATCAAACTCAAACCTCTTAAGATTTCCTGTACGTAAGTAGCAGCAACAGCAGCCAACATGTTTGGAATTGTAAAGCCAGCGTTTGATCCATGCAGCGGCTCGAATTAGAGTATAGTATGATGAAAATCGTCCCATCCACACTATGACTGGATCTACTGAGGGTTTGAAAGCCACAAGGGAAGGTTTGTCTTCTTTGACTTCGGGGAGTGGGTGTGAAAAGATTATGGAGGTTTGCGGCCAAAATTCCTCGTCGAATTGGAGCCACAAAGGACCCTTCCACCATAAATCATGTTGGACGAGCTGAGACGGTAATATGCCTCGAGACGCCACATCACTTGGGTTCTCTTCGGTAGACACATGCCTCCAAGCTGAAATGTCAGAGAGCTCTTGAATTTTTGACACCCTATTAGCTACAAACACTTTGAGGTTATAAGATGGAGAATTAATCCATCCAAGTGTGATTGAGGAGTCAGTATAGAAGACTGGATTCCTCATAGGAGATGGCAAGGTGGACAAGAAGGTGGATACTGAAGAGTACAGCTGAACTAGTAACGAAGACTCCGCGAAAAGACTTTGGACTAATGGATCATATCAAACCATTCGCTCAATAACGAGTAAATATATTTATATGCAACACATTTCTAGGCCACTCCAAATGTTGTTGATCTCAGTTTATTGCAATAATAAGAAGCTGTGATGTTAAAATGAATAACGTTTTCAAACAACTACTAACCTTTAGTATGAATCACGCAGGATCGACATCTCAACAGGTCAGCACTTCTGATTTAATAACTGTCATTGTTTGTACGATGCCGCCACACATTCTACTGGGATATTTACAATCACTTCCTCCAAGTTCCAGCGAATCAAACTCATTGAAACCATTATCGTTGGATTTGAACAACTACACCTTAATAATGTTTGAATGTACCCCTTTATCTGCCTTGTATTCGCATTCAACCTCGATTTACCTCTTTGATGCAATGCGGTTCCACGACTCTAAGCTGAAGGACGAATTTTAACGTAGAACTACTTTTCACATACGACGACTCCATTACATTAAATGTAAAATGGGTTAAATAGGGAAGAAGGTGAACAAATTTTGTTCACCTTCTTCCCTATTTAACCCATAAAAATCGTTCAACGCTCCAAAGCCCTCGAATTAACGAACATTCTCCTGTTCACCATAACTCTGTGACTGTACAAATATTCGT
Source organism: Stenodema calcarata (assembly GCA_963920205.1). Classification (NCBI taxonomy): domain Eukaryota; kingdom Metazoa; phylum Arthropoda; class Insecta; order Hemiptera; family Miridae; genus Stenodema; species Stenodema calcarata. The sequence continues at coordinate 24,722,370 of OY986056.1, read as the reverse complement.
TTAGCAGAGCTACGGGCATAACAGTTGTCATGTTATGAACTAAAGATCGTGACTGTAGAAGCATCCTATAGGGCCTTAGATGGTAAACAAAACATGAGAATACAGTGTAGGGTATGGCACCTATGGTAACTAAGTTTGATCGTAGTTGCTGATGGATCATATCGAGGGTCTCGCGGCAACTTCCCACATCGTCATTTGGCCAACTTTTCAGCAGAGCCAAAAAACCATCTGCCAACTGTTTACTGAGTAATTCAGTAAAATAAATCGTGAGATTTAGTGTTACCTACCTAACTTAGGTACCTAACTTAAACTTAGTTAGATCGATCCGCCGGAGGAAGACGCGTCGAATGGTATGCATAACTCATTTTTGCCAAAAGTGACGATGTGGGGTGTTGCCGTGAGACCCTCGATAGATGATTTATTTATTTTATGTATTGTATATCGACAACATACAAATATCTGCTCTAGTGTGTGCAATGTCACTAGGTTACGATAACAACTTTTTTTCTTCGATTTTCTGATTCTAGTTGATTAATAGTAGATAGCTAATGAACCAGACAGGATGCATTTAAAGAAAATTATTTTATAATAATAAATTTAATAATAATAATTTAATAATGAACAGTCGTGGAAACATTCGCAGCGTTTTTATACATATATTTACAGTATATTTTCAGTCAATTTACATTTCACCATAATCAATCGTTCCACTCCCACCTGTTGGGATGGTGGGTATAGGAGGCGTCGAGAGGTATATCAAGCGGTGACACTTCCGCTTCATTGTCGTTCTCGTGGAGGAACATGTCCAAGAAATGGCGGTTGTCCAAGTTATTGTCGCGACGTGATCGATGATCAGGGTACTGGTGGAATTGTTGATGAACCAAGTGACTACCGACTGGATCGCCGTACCCCATGTGCGGAGATACTAAAATCTCATTTACGGACGGGGCTGTCACATGTTGACAATATCCAATATCGTTCCTCACTCCGCAAAATCCTGGATAATACACACGTATGAGTTCAGTAAAATAATGGAATCTATCAACATTCAAAATTATTAGTGTGTGTATCAAGTTCGTGAGAAATGCATTGAAGGCGCTTTAACCAAGATTTTATAGGAGCAATCATAATTCTTTTAAATAGTAACCATAAAGAATAACTTGAATCGGAAGGACTATGTGAACCTAAAAATCAATTGTCTCAATAATTGTCACCATTTTTTTATTTGTCTATAAATTTGAGCAATGCTGAATTTCTCCGACGTTGTTTCGGACAATTTGTTGAGATAATTTTAAACTCGGCCCTGTGGGACTCGCCATAGGAATGGCTAATACGGTCTTTCTCGGTAATAGGTTATCGAGTAACAGCGACCGTCTGGTAATAGGTTGTCGTATTAGGTTATTCGCGGACCTTTCCAGTCCGCGTAGGGCGCTAAACAGGTTCTCGAATCACCAGTAACCTATTACCAAAATAACCTAATACCACAACCTATTACCAGACGGTCGCTTTTATTCGAAACTAACTCAATACTCACTCAAATAACTTGCCGACAGTTATGATCGCACACCTTTCACGCATTCGTTTTCCGTAGGTAGGTAACCTATTACCTGGAATAGCCAGCCAACCTATTATCACGGAGTTCCGAATGGCCGGCGACAAAGAGGCCCTCAAAGGCCTTTCCCCCAAGTTCTCAAAACAGTTATTCCAGTAATAGGGTTTTCTGGTATTAGGTTACTGGACAGTATTAGGTCATTTGAAGAGGTTACGTTAAATAATCCCCACCTCTACTTTTCCCCTTTCATTTTGAGCGTTACGGCTAAATGTATATTAGCATGGAACATGTTTCTATTTTATGGAACAATTTGTATTACCCACTCAGCTGATCGGGGACCTGGGCAAACTCAAGATAAAGTCCTGAAGTACAGCTTCATAGAGTGAATAGCACAGAAAAATATTATCTTAACGGACGGACGGTTTTAGCCAGTTATCCAGTTGTAATATTGTTATTAAAACATGTTTCACGTTAAAAATAAATAATTAAAAAATAATAAAAATCACAATACTCACGGTGGAAGGGTGGAATCGTCGATGATGTAATTGTGGCCTGTGTCAACAAATTTAAGAAAAAGATAAAAATCATTGGATTCGAAGTGCGACACTCGCCCTACAAAAGAGGACTGTTGAACAACGCCGAGTGCGCAAAATATTTTGATGACCCATTTACACCAGCCTTTTTTTCCAGAACAATCAATGGTTTGTGTATATCTCTGAAAGTGGAACTCGAATGGTAGTTTCACGACAAACAGAATAAAAAGTCACGTAATTCGCTTGAAAGAAGGTGAATTGGAACTGAAGTTTGGCTGTTGAGGATTTTGTCTTGATAACAAATGAGAAGCTGCTACTTGGTTTGTATAAACTGCCATGTTTCTATTTCAGACCTAATACAATGCGGTTTATTTATCGCTTTTCGTCACATTATGGTCAGTCAGTGAGAATAATAGAAACAAACCGGAGCGATTGTTTGTACTCACTTTACAATGCACTAGTAAAAATAACCGTAGTAAAAATCTTAAGACTATAGTCATCCTTCAACGTTTCTTAATTGATTTCCAAAGCCCTAACTTTGGTTTATTATTTCCAATTATGAACCATTGGAACAGCCCGAGAGAAACGCCTCAAAATTGGTGGGTTTACGTTGAAAGAATCCGAAAATCGAATTGAAAACCCGCTGCGGATTTTTTCAATAACTTTCTGTATAGATCACAGTTCTGCGCCACCCATAGCGATATACAAAATAATAATTATTAGCTTAACAAGCTTGAATATTGCGTGTTCGTTCGAGGTGAGATGAAACTCCTCCAGAGGGAGGGGAGCCTGCAACTAGCTCAGTGATTGTCTCGATTACTATTAACAACTAAATTCTGCGGTTACCTAATAATAATTTATTTATTTGGGGTATTTTTTCTTAAATAGGAATTAATTATCATTTCTTTGTATTTATATAATTGTCGGTTTTTACTTGTACCTACCATCGTCGGCAATGATTTATATCAAGAAGTACCAAATCTTCTTCTCAATCAAAAATGGACCTAATAAAATTTTTATGGAAAACTACGCTGTTATATTTGACGTTTTTGAGCAATAGCAATGTTTCCTGTGGGGTATAATGAAATCCCAAGTCGCATAAAAATTGGATACTTATAAATTTTGCTTGACAAAATTCGCTTGTAACGTAAAAACCAAAGTATGCTCTTCAAATACTGATATTTCCGTTTCGCTTTGCCACCATTCCCAACAGAATACAGAAAGGAAAATTGTGCCTAAATTACCCTCAGTTATTTTGTTTCAATTTCAGACAATCAAACAGCGAAAGAGGAACCTTGGAAGAAATAAGTACTTCGAATTCAATTTGAAAAATTTATATTATAAAAGTATAAAAAAACCTAACAATTTATTTTAATAAACTACGCTTCAATTATTTCTTCTTCTTGAGCCCGTCGGATTTTTGTTTTATTTCTTCGGTATCTTTGTCCATTGATTGCGACGATTTCGTTGTGACGGTTTTCTGTTCGATGGTCGTCGACGATGCTGCCTTGGCCGAATGAGACATCTTCTCTAGCTGCTTCTTGAGTTCGCTGATCTCTTCTTTCTTATTTTTTAATTCCAGTTCTTGCTGTTCGCATTGTTTGCTGAGTTCTTTTACGTCTTGTGGTTTATCGTCCGGGCTGAAAAAAATTAAATACAATTAATTAAATGAGTAATGTAAACTCTCTGCGAGACAACACTGTTATTTTTGAAGTTTTTGAGCAATAGCAATTTCTTTTCCTGTAGGGTAGGGAGAAAGCCCAAATAAATTGCGTTGAAATGTCCTTGGATACTCATAAATTTGCGAGACAAAATTCCGAATGAGTAATGTAAATATTTTTGCTATTCATTAATGAAAGACTAATTGAACTGGTGAGTTTGAAACGGTTAAGATTCCAAAAATTGAAAAACGAGGTAAAGGCGCCATTGTTTAGATATTGCCAAGCTCGATGCATGAGCGAAAGAAGGGTAACAATCTGCTGTCAAACGTTGGGGAGTAGATGCATTGTTTTCAATTTCAATTTTTGGGATCTTAACCTTTTTAAACTCACCCATTCAATTAACCTTTAGGGTTTGGAATAACTTATTTGCTGTTTATTCCGTGAGATTTACTGACTTCATTTCTCATTAGTAAGAAAGAGCAAAGAAAGAAAGATTATTCAAGTTAAATTCCTATAGAAAATAATTTGAAAGTGCCTCTTCTTAAAAACAACTTCGTGTCAAATATACGTGCGTTAGTACCATGATATGAAAACTGATTCGATACTAATCCAACTAATCTATATTATTAGATTAGATGGACATATAGATCAAGTGGACGGAGTTGCGAATACGCCTTCGACTACCTTAATAGCGACTTTCTTTCGAATAATTCACTATTTGAGATGTTTCATAGCTTCCCATTCCTATAGGAAATAATTTGAAAGTGCTGGGTCTTCTTAAAAAGACCCCAAATCTGAACTAATAAATATGTCCGATTCACTCCGACATGAGTACAACGTACTTAGGAACCATCTGTTCCATCTGATTTGCACGCATCATTTGTCCACTTCCTGGTTGCTGGAAATTTTCCGGACAGTCCGCCGACCGCATCGCAGGCATAAATTGAGGGTTCGAGGCTCGAGCTCCCATTTGAAACTGCTGAGGAGGTCCTGGTGGTTGTTCGATGCCGAACGGCGCGAATGGGAACGTTCTAAGTTGTGGACCTGAGTTCTGGAAATGAGGAGCCATTTCCTGTGGAGGCGCCATCATAACCCTGTAAATATAATAGTACTGTAAATAATTCATCTGTCTTCATTATGACATAATAATGACCTATTCCATGTTATATAACAGACGAATTAAGTTATAATTGAAATTACTTTTGAGGTAGGTATGTGAATTTAATTTGAGAAACAAATGAGAATCCACAGTCATGCAGCATGGCTATAAGAGCGAGTTTTCGAAGAAATAACTGGTTTTATGTAAAATTTCTCCATTTAACTGATTTTATAACAAATTCATAGTTTTAGTTTATAGATTTTTCAAAGCAAATGTCTCAACGCTTGAACACGATGGTGAAGTCAGAATTGCGATATCTCATTCAGATTAGAACTGATGAACCGAGAAGAACATTCCAAGTACCATCTAGGTTTCATCATCTTCAAAGTGCTCCACTTTCAGAACGGACTAAGAGATCGCAATTCTGACTTCACTATCGTGTTCAGCGTTAAAAAAATAATATTTAATATTAATTAAGTTAAAAATTTAAAAAAAAATAATAATCTTTAAAATGTGGTGTCACTTGTCAGAATATTTCATTTTTGGATTTTAAGGGTAATCTTCCCCCCCTAAAAACTCCCAAAACCCCCCTTAGAGTGGCCCGATTCTTCCCATCTATGAACTTAGCCTTTCGATTGTCAAGACAGATTAATGGTGCAAATTTGAAATTTTTATCTCAATTCTATATGACATACATGCACACATACACATACACCAAAAAAAATATATAGGTTTCTATTTTATGTAATATACCTACCTAAGTATATAAAATGATCTTTTTATAGTATTCTAAAATAGTCTTTCATATAGTCTTCTGGCAGTGGATTCAGGACAGTCCGGAACGGATTTTGGTATACCTTTCATTTTTTTGAAAATTCGAACTTTAAAAGTTTTGGACCGAGAACAAAAGCTTCCTTTTCTTTTAAATTTCAATAAAGGCAGAACGACAGAACCTATCAGTTTTTTTTTCTCTCTCTTTGGCCGTAATATTGTAAATCTTAACAAGAAGTATTCTGAAAGAAAACGTACAATCCTTTGCGAAATGTATTCTACCAAAGAAATTTTGTCACCACTAGAAATGTCTCTACGATCCATAAGGTGCGGTGGTTTCATGGCATACAATTTATACGTGTATTTAACACCCAAAAATAGGTTCAAATATGTTCAAATCTCCTTCCTCGGTAGACTTGGATTACTGTCAATGAAGAGATATCAGAGAACTGCAGACAGGACTGTATGGGCAACAGAACATTGAAACTGAGTATGGGCAATTTCAAGTGTACCGCCAGCGTTCCTACTGAAATAGTGTAAGTTATGGGGAACTTTAAATAATTGTGCAGCACAACAAGTTATCCTGGCAAGATCGAAAATATTTCTACGAACTCAAATACAATTTTACTAGGTATCAAGTAGAAATGTAGTGGCAAATAGGGAAATTAGTTCATATTATGACATTCAGAACTACAGGCATATTTTCGATCTTATCAGGATAAGTTGTTGTGCCACACAATTATTTGAAGTTCCCCATACACTGTTTCACTGACGGTACGCTTTAAATTGCCGATATTATTTGATCAAATATTATTGATTTTCTTCAGAAATGCTTAGTAGATTTATCAGAATTTACCATGAAATTTGTTGACTAACAGGCAACAAAAAAAGTTATGAAAGGTGTAGCAAAATGACTTTTCCGACTGAGGTAGTTTCATTGTAGACTTTATAAAATATTTTTAATTGAAATACGAGTAGACTTACTGCGGTGGAAGGCCACTTAGACGCATCGCGTGGTCCATGAAAGGTCCAGGAGATTGTGGAGCTCTGACCATCGCCATGGGATGTGGCGGCGCAAAGGAGTTGAATTTCACCAGAGGAGGCAGAGTTTCCATAGCTTTCCCAGGGCCCATCTGGTACACGGGTCCATTGCCGATGAATCCTTCGAGTACCGCACTTCTCAGAGGTACAGACGGATTGAGTTGTGCTCCAGACCAATTATCCCCCTGAGCACTCCTGAACTGATCTTGCTGCATCAAACCTCGAGGATCCGGCGGTCCGGCGTTACGGACAGCACTTTGGTCTCCGTTGTCCGACTTGGACACCACGGGACCGCAAAGAGCTTGTCCGTAAGGTCCTCGAACTTGAATGCAGACTGTCGTCACTCCGTGGTCGTTTTCCCATTGAGGTGGAGTTTGGAACTGGTTCGGGTCCAACGGCTTTTCTCCGGCAGCAGCAAATCCGAAAAAGCAAAGGAGAACGAGACCCGCGTACAGCACCATTTTCCTTCAGACTGATGCCAATAGACGGTAGAAACAAACTTTTATTTGCTCGGTATGAGCTGATTCGACATCTTTGTGTCGTTTCTCTAAACGATGTTGTGTAATGAAAACAGCGGCGGCCTCCAGTTGAACGAACGAAGGTGATCAACCCGACCTTCGTATTCAGAAAAACAAAATCAGTCAGACCTACCAAAGATGAAACTAGAAATTTGCAATCTCGCTAACAATGAAAATTGTAAGGTCTAACAAGTCACTGCAATTGTAGTTTCACTTCCCGTTCATTGTTCCTTCTCATTCAGTCTCAGAATTAAGAACAATCGACAGTAACTTTGAATACTCTCCCAAAACCCAGACCATCGAACTGTCACATAAACTATCATTACTCGTACGTATCTACCATTAGCTCTAACTCAAAGTATGAGTAGTTGCACGTCTGGTAATGGCAGCAAACGACCTCCAACCTGGGACATTATTTTAAAATCCCAAATTGAATTTTTTTGACATGGCTGGGGGTCATTCAAAAATTTGCGTGATACACCTGAGTGGCTCCTAAAGCTATTTTCTACGGTATTCACTCTATGAAGCTGTAATTAGGTATGTAGCCTCCTCAGGACATACACTGCAGCATAGGCCCAGGATCAGGTTTTTTTTACGCTGAAGACGATGGTGGAATCAGAATGGTGATCTCTTATTCCGTTCTCAATGTGGAGTAAGAATTTTACATTTTTCAAGTTCAAGAAATTTCGTTTTTTTAATTTGGAAATTGGTGCATATTGCAGCCGTAGAGAGTTTTTGTCTCGTCTTGAAACTGGAAGGTTTCTACAAAGGATTTGTAAAAACTTTCCAATAGCGTAACGAGCTAATTTTGTGTGAAATTTGAAAAACCGATAATTTTGAGAGTAAGGGCGTAAGAGTAGTGGGTTTACTTTTTTTTATTTATTCATTTATTTATTATTATTATTTTTTTTTTTTTTTGCAAAATCAATGAAGTTATAAACGCATTCATTTGGCAAAAACCTTCAAAAGTTTAAAAACAAGGGCTTTTATTAATTAAAAACAATTATTGTGTTATCTAATTATATGTTTTTGTTATTGTCAATGTTTCATGTAGGACGGTCGCTGGATCGAACCCTACAGTCAGGCTACATGTTAATTAGGTCTATAGACCTACGATATTAAATTTAGCGAAATTGTAATGTCATATTAATAACAATAAAGTAGTCATTATTATAAAATAAAATAATCATGTACATTATAGGTCGGCAATTAAAATAGACATTGTGGTAAAACTTGATAAAGTGGTTGAAACTTTGTTGATTGAAAGTAAAAGGAAAACTGCAAATTCTTGACACAACGGTTTGTAATCTTTTTGTACATAGTTATCTTCTTTGCAGGTTGTATAAAATGACCGGAACTTTTACAACAGTTCTTCAGTTTAATGTAAAAACTTTTCACTTCTACATGTAACCTCGCATGAATAGGGCTTTGTTCCATTGCCGAAACGTCGTGAGAAAATAAACACCAAACAAAGACTAGCTTGGTCATTTTATAAAACCTGCTTCTTCACACTAGTCAATCCCATCAACACAAGTTATCTTCTTTGTATATACATGTTATCTTCTTCGGTTTATTATCTTCTTTGTACATACGCCTAGGCAACATAATGTCACTGGTCATGTTTTATTACTGCTTTCAGACAATACAGAATATTTTGCGTAATTTTCCTTTAAAACCACCATTTTTCGACGTTTCTATGATTTTTTACTAGAACTTTACGATGTATTTTTCTGGTCATCACGAACTTCGTGCAAAAAAATTATAATGGAGCTAAATTTGGAGGACATTTCATGCTGAATCCATATATGACCCCAATTTCTTTTTCATATTGATCCAAATCCCCCAAAAACCTACTAAAAACTGCAAAAATAGAGTTTTTCGCCAATGTTTCACTTACATTTTCGTTTTTGTTGACTCCAATGGACCTGACAAAAATAATCGAAGGCAACCAAAGTTTACATTCTCTTGCGTCGAATGAGACCAACCGGAACTCTCAAACGTTTTAATTAGCGACGTTACGATTTTTTAACGCTTGACAAATGGAATTGATTTTAGCGAAATATGGTGGAATGGCCTCGAAATTCGTAATTAAATCGGATCTCCTGTCTCTGTGAATTTGTCTTCTGAATCCGCTCTCATTCTGAAGGCAAATCCACATAGACAGGAGATCGAATTAAGATTTTTCGAATTTCGAGGCCGATGTCTGACGAACGAGAAAGTAACGAGTAAAGTAAAAAGTATTAATCAAACGTTCAAGGCAGAAGTGGGAGACACTCGTCAGACATGTGGAGTCAGCTGAGTCGACAATGAAGCTTCTGACAATGAAGCATCCAAAATCGTCATGTTCAATAACTCTAAGCTTTTTACTGTAACAATCTGTAACAGAATCTGTAACATCTGATGTTGATTAAATTATCTCTGGTAAGTCGTGGTTAACACTGACAACTTTTCTCTGATGGCCCACCAACCTGTGATTGCCCGCTCCTTCACCAACGTCCTCTTCCACCAACCTCCCCCGCCACCGTCATCCGCCGTCGTCCTACCGCCACCGTCCTACCGTCACTGTTCTCCGCCGTCGTCCTACCGTCACCGTCCTACCGTCACCGTCCTACCGCCACCGGTCTCAACCGCCTTCCTCTCCCAGCTACCACCCCCGCTTCACCACTTTTCCTCCCACATCCATTTACCACTCACAATTTCAATTAATGTGATGAAAGTCAGTCCCATGATTGACGGACAATAAATGTTGTGATGCATTAATACTCCCCCTTTACCATTCGTCACCACCAACTGCCCGCCCCGCCACCGTCCTCCATCACTGTCCTCCCCCGCCTTCCTCTCCCACCGACCACCCCCGCTCTCCTCTTTCTCCCCCACATCCATTTACCACCCACAATTTCAATTTATGTGATGAAAGTCAGTCCCATGATTGACTGATAACATTTATTGTCCGCCATTCATGGGACTGACTCATTAATACTGCTGCCCCTTTACATTCGTCACCACCAACTGCCCGTTACTCCACCGGCGTCCAACATCACCGTGTTCAAGATTCAAGATTTTTATTAGCAATATCCACAAAAATTGAATATTAAAGAATTAAATGAAATAATGATTTAATTGAATATTGAGTGGATATTAAACGAAATTGCCCACCAAAGAGTAAGTTCCTGGTAACTTGTGCTCCTCGGACGAGTTCACGATATTATTTACAATTAAATAAAGATTAAGAAAATAAAAAGCAGATCACAACTGGTGTATAATTATTTTTAATTATTATTCATTAACTCGATATCTGAAAACCATGACATTGTGCTGTTCGAATCAGCTGGGCCAGTATGAACATTGACCCGACAGGCTGCCTCACGATTCACTCTCATGTTGACGACTTTTGATCTGCTCCAATTTGAGCTCTCATTGTGAACAAAAAGCTGATTGTACTCCGGATGGTCTTAAAAAAATGCTAAAATATAAACTCAATTTGAATGTGAACTGAAAACTGTACCGTTCCATTTGAATTTTTTGAGATATGAAATTTTCAACATTTCAAAATTTGTTTTGAACCCCTTCCTTTTGTCCAAGGGTTATGAAAAGCTTCGAGGTTCATTGTGGGGTTGGTCTGAACCCGTAAACCAAATTTGAAATAACGCTAAAAATTTATGCTGAAATTACGAAATTTCAAATTTCCTAATTTTATCACAACGCTAACCGGGCGACGTACCTAGGACGGCGGACGAACGGATTTTTCTATTCGATTTTCTGAGTCTATGAATCTTGAAACGTAAACCAATAAATATTAGTATCATTACCACTATCCACGGTAATGTGCTAAGTTTCAGAAAACAAATACATATGAGCTAGCAGCAGCTTGGAACACTCCTATGAAGCTTTTTTGTTGTTCTTAGTGACAATAGTTGTTACAATAATTTCTACCCTTGAAAAAGGATTTTTCTTTTTCAAGGGTAGAAAATCAGGAGAAAAGGGTCGAAAAGTCAGAAAAAATCTAAGTTGAAGAGAGCTATTATATTAAACCCAGCAGCCATTCGTACTGTCAACAGCTTTTCGCGCTTTTTGAAACTGGGATGTTTTTAGCTCTCTTTGCACCTGGATCATAACACTTTTTGGCGCCTTTTAAACTCAGGAAAACAAGAGTACTTATTAGAAAAAATCGTTTACTTCCACTGAAATGTGAGGTTAGACCGGTTTCGGTGATTAAACCATCGTCAGTAACACAAAAATACTTCGGTGGAAATAGACTACTTTTTCAAATACTCTTGTTTTCCTTACCAAGAATTTCCACGATTTCGTCGCGTGTGGTTTAGCTCGTAGTTTAAACTCGTTTTTTGATAGATTTTGCCTCGTTTTGACCTTGGAAACTGTCATAGGGATGTCGCTAACGCCATTCTGAATCCATCAATATCAAATCAATTTTTTTTTTCTTCAAAACATGTATTTAGCGCGTTTTGCTACTCACATGGTTCTACATCAAAGACCGTTCAAAAGTCGGCCAATTCCTACTTTCTTAATACTTTAAGATTACAACAATTCAGTACCTACCAATGTCCTACACAACAAATAAACACGTTCCTCTTCGTGACGAGGGGCCATCAACCTCAAAGAAGTTCATCGTCAGATGATGAAACTCGATCTTGAAAAATGAAAGATGGCATTTCTCAGTTTGTCATCATACGATTTACTCCGTGCCTCGGTAAAACACTGAATCAACGTTTTTTCTTCGCAAGCTTGAAACAACGGTTGAGCTGATTTAACCTCCCAGGAAATTCAATTGTCAGTTCACAGTAAAATGGTTGCATTCTATCAGATGCAACTGCCAATGGGCGAAATACATTCAGGGTGTATACTTGGTACCTAGTGTATTTCCCCCCATTATAGAACTTTTATTTTATATAAAATAAAATAAATAATATTTATATTTTATAATATAAAGAAAAAAAAACTATCATCTGTGGTAAGTATAAGAAATTACAGATCTGATATAGAAAAATACAACTACCGAATGCTACTCCCTCATTTGAGGAAACCCTCATGCTTGGGGGAAGAGTCACAATTAAATACAAATTAAAGGTTAGGCTTGATCGAAAAATGAAATGAAAAAGAATCTACATGTCTTCTTGCGACTTAATTTCAAATAAATTATAAATGGTAGGTGCTTTTTTGTCATGATGATATTTTATAACTAGATCTTAGTGTACTGTACTAAACTATTGTTGGGGCGAGATTTTTAACAGTTTTTTAACAAGGAGCTTGAACGAAGCCAGAGATGGGCAATCTCTAATATTCATGGGCAAACTATTATAAAGTTTCGCACCGCGGTACAAACATGTCCTCTGACCCGAAGACGTCAGTCGGAATGGGATTTTAATACTCCCGCTACCACGGGTATTAGAGTAATTGATTTCATAATAAGATCCCCCTTTGATATATTTATATGTAACAATAATTCAATGAAATAATATAATTCTTGAATAATAGAATAATTCTTGAATTCAATCTGAAAAATCTATAATGCAATGAAGGACAACGCCTCTCCTTTATTCCACTTTTCACTCATTTCGGACGAACAAAACAACGAAATCAACATGCGTTTAAAGGTAGACGGAAGCCGAACGGCACGTCCACACGTTGAATTCTAATTCGGTTCGAGTCGGCTTTCTTTGAACCGGACCTACTTGGGTTCGGCAGCGTTCGGTTCGGTTTCGGGGGAGTCGGTTCGGTTTCAGGGGAGTCAGTGTGGCCGACCGGCTCAAGCCGATCGCCATAGTATGGACGCGCATAGTGTGAACGCCAAACCAACATGACCCCCCCCCCCCCTCCACAACAGAATGACCTCTCCAACCCCCTCCAGAATGCCCAGTCCAAACCCCTCCAGAATGACCCGTCCAAACCCGTACTGGAGATACCTAGCTTATTACAAACACCCGGACCTTCAACTCTCGCATCTCGGTCTGTGGAAACCTAGAAGATCTGGAGCATATTTTGTTAGTTCGCCCACGCCACGAGGATGAGAGACGACATATGATTGACAGCCTTACAAGTCCTAATGTTGTAAAATTTACAACACGTCCAAATTGAATGGACTATTTAATAGTGCATTCAATTTGGACGTGTTGTTATTTGTTTGTTATTTTTCGTTTTTTCAATGACACTCGCAGAAGGATTTGAACCCTAGTGTACCTAATTCATAATGTAATTAATGTTATAATGCTAATAGTGCTATTATTTTGACTATTGTAAACCGATCGCTGTAATGCTTCTATGCCGATGCACATTAAATTTTTTGTTAATCGTCCTTCATAAAGAGGGATCAAATCTTGAAGGCAACCAGAATAAATGATATGCAAAGACCTTTTCTCGAAGAATAATAATTTATTACTTACATTGGTTTGCATAGTTAATAAAGATGTAATAGAAGAAATTTACAACGTTTACAAGGAATCGATACAAGAAATGTACAGCAAGTTTACAAGAAATGCATACCTACCCTCAATCGTTTGGGTCAGTTAACAAAAAAATCCGAATTTCCTAACTTTTCATTTTTTCATACAACTAGAGACACATTAGACCCACGGACTTCGCCTTGAGCTTAAATTAAAGCTAAATAACTCTTATAAAGTTTTTTCTACAATGAATTTCCTATTACATGTAAAACATCTAAACAGAATAAAGCGAGGTGCGACGAGGATCCTATTTGTCTTGGTGAAAATCAGGGCGTTTGAAACATTCTCAACAGTAATTTGGTTTTTTTTTTTAATTTTATTTTTTATTCGTTCAAATTAGTTACAATATAATGCATCATACCTTATTGTCAAAGTGTAAGCTCGCTCAATGCGGTTGTAAATCTTATTTATATATCAAGTATCAGATGTCTGTCAATCAAGGAAGTCTAGGATGTGTCGTGGGTGGTCTGACTAGTCGTCTGTTGGTTGATGTAAGTGGAGTGCTTATTGATACATTTGATGTAATTGACTTGAACAAATAAAAATAAATAAAAAATAAAATAAAATAATTTTTGCACGGAGGAAAGCCGGTATTCGGATGGTGATTCTATTAGGAGGGTCGTTGTACGTAGATGAATTTCGAACGAAGGGTGGTGTGTGCACTGCGCTGCAGGATGCTGTTTTGCTGCCCTCAAGCCGTCTGAATCGGGACTCTGAACACGTTTCCCAAATTGGCAAAGCACATGTCCAAATAAGGCGTATGAGGGTTTTGTAGATGAGTATTTTATTGGTTAGAGATAGGTTGCGGTTGTTGAGTAGTGGCTCAAGTTGAGTAGATCTAATTTTAGTTTTTCTGGTTAGATTAGAAACGTGATCCTGGAATGTCAATCGACGATCTCGGGTGATATCCCAGTATTTACTGCCCTGATAAAATTTAACCAATTTTTCATTTAATAAAAACGCCTCAAGTCCAATGTTTACGATCTAGGGTGATACCTAAGTATTTACTGCCCTGATAAAATGTAACACATTTTTTATTTAATAAAAACGCCTCAAGTTCAATGTTTACGTCAGTATTTACAGCCCTGATAAAATTTAACCAATTTTTTATTTAATAAAAACGCCTCAAGTTCAATGTTTACGATCTAGGGTGATACCTAAGTATTTACTGCCCTGATAAAATTTAACCAATTTTTTATTTAATAAAAACGCCTCAAGTTCAATGTTTACGTCAGTATTTACAGCCCTGATAAAATTTAACTAATTTTTTATTTAATAAAAACGCCTCAAGTTCAATGTTTACGATCTAGGGTGATACCTAAGTATTTACTGCCCTGATAAAATTTAACCAATTTTTTATTTAATAAAAACGCCTCGAGTCCAATGTTCTAGGGTGACGATCTAGGGTGACACCTAAGTACGAGGGTGAATCAAATATAAACGGGACTTTTCGCTCTTCAGGCACAATAGTGGAGGGAGAACGTTCCCGCTTTGTTTGTTGTTGGGTACGTTTGTCAGGAGTAGGGGAAGCACGTGGGCTCGCCTCCTCGACCCCCTCAGTGTCCACAGTGACGATGTCAGAGCAAGAGGTACCTCCGTCAATTGCGCAACTTATAATCAAGTTTCTCACCCCAGAAGGCGTAAAACCGGCCGAAATGTTGAGGAGATTGACTGCCCAGTTTGGGGAAGAGACACTGTCGCGAGCCAGAGTGTTTGTATGGCATGAACAGTTCGTGGAGGGTCGTGATCGTGTTGAAAATTAGAGCCATGACCGCAGACCTCGCACCAGCGGACAACATCAGCAGTGTTCGACGGCTTATTGAAGATGACAGACGTCGTACCACTTCTGAAATTGCAAGTGAGGTTGGGATAAGTTATGGGAGCACTTACTCCATACTCACAGAGGAGCTAGGGTACCATGAGGTGTGCGCCAGGTGGAGGTTCTTCTCCATGACAATGCTCGCGCCCATACAGCAGCCTTGACTAAAGAAAAATTGGAGCAACTGGGTTGGGAAACTTTGGAACACCCTCCTTACAGTCCAGACCTGTCACCCTGTGACTTCCATGTGTTTGACCCTCTCAAGAAAGCTTTGGGATGCCAAAGATTCGACAGTAATGCTGAAGTTGAAGCCTACGTGCGCAATTGGCTGCAGACACGACCTGCATCTTTCTACGTGGAAGGAATTGGAAAGCTGCCTATCCGCTGGGAAAAATGTGTTTCCAAATCTGGAGATTATGTAGAAAAATAAACTATATTCTTTTTTACGTTAAAAATAAAAATAAATTACACAAAAAAAAAGTCCCGTTTATATTTGATCCACCCTCGTATTTACTGCCCTGTTAAAATTTAACAATTTTTTTATTATTTTTTATATTTTTATAAAAAATGCCTCAAGTCTAATGTTTACGATCTACGGTGATACCCAAGTATTTGCTGCCCTGTTAAATAAAAACGCCTCTAGTTCAATGTTTGCGATAATGGGGTTTTTACAAAATCCCTCTATTTTGGACCTGGCCTTTTCGATGGTGAAGCCCAAATTTCAAAATTCGAACCGGAAGTGGGGGAAATTCTGACCATAAACATACGAAAATTGGTCATTGTTAGGGTAAAACGCCTCAACTCACCAAAATATTGTGATGAGGCGTTTTACCTACAAACATTTTCATTATTTTCGGCGTTTTCGTCACAAAACATCCGTTTGATTGAGTTGTTTACGTTAAGGTAACTCTGCCTCACGAGCAAGTTAAGGCATTTTACCTAAACAAACAATCCTCAAACGGAAGCTGGAATCGCCTTAACTGCAATTAATCCTTTATAAATCGATTAATTCGCGAGTTTTTTTTTTCACTATTGAATTGGTTGAAGTCATATCGATATCTCATCACAAAATGGGTGTTTTATAATGAGTTGCAGTCAACTTACACCAAAGGTTTCTGCAAAACTTTGAGGCGAATTTCTGCAATGTTTTGAATTTTGATGGGTCACACTTTTCAGACACGAAGGAAGTAAACATGGCACGTACTATATTGTTTCTTCAGTAGGTATTTATTAATCAACATTTCAACATTCTTCCTTACGGATAACAAGGGTGGTCCACATAATATGAGAACGAAACTCAAGAGTAGGTAAGGGAAGTTGTTTCGGAAAAGATGTACTAATAAGGAAAGAAATGCGATATGAAACGTTTACCTGACTCAGTCACGTAGCTTGATTGTTTCTGTGGATGATAAATGTTGTATTGTTGTAAGTGAACGTGGAATCCGCTTCCTTCAAAACGGAGAATGTTTTAAAAACCGCCAGCTAGCGTGGATTGTATTAGTTTATATAGCGGGATCGTTGATGACTGACTATAAAGTGATGTTCAAGCCGGTTGTGCTGCTGTCGTTGCTCGTCATTGTGGGCAGTACCATCAATGTCGAGGCGATCAGGGACTTGAGGGCGTTGCGATCACGAGGATTCACCTCGTTGTTCGGGCAGGGATGCCAGGAAGAAGAAAGTTTTTCGAGTCCGCAAGAGGATTGCAGTTTCCAAGAAGCATGTCAGGGCTTTCCTCGTATGGACTCTGGAGCAGGCAAATTCCATCCACATTTGTTCTATCGTCAGCTACCTGTAAGTCCAGTATTTCAAGTGCGTAACGAAGAAAACCAACGACCTCAGTATCCGACTCAAACGCCTTACTCTGCACAACGGAATGATCAACACCAGTGGAGGTCGCCAGTCCCCTTGAGAAACCAAGAGCAGCGATTCCAGGAGGTTCTGCTTGATGAACGAAGAAACTCTGCGGGAATATCTGAACGCTTCCCATCACTCCACGCCTCTACACAACAACAATCACGTTTTCGACCGTTTCCATCAATGACGGAGTCCAGATCTTCGCAAAACGGACAACTCAACTTCCCACTTCCTCCGAGAGTCCCAAACCATCGACTTACTAACGAACACAAGAACCGGTACGACCACAAAATGTCCAACAATCTTCCACCAGAGTGGGGACCAGACTGCACACTCCAAAACCAGCCTTTTGCTCGGCATCGCGACTCAAATTCTCCTTCACAACAGGATTCATGTCCAACAACAACCGAACGGCCTTCACGTTTCTTCAGTGACTTCATGCCAAAATACGTCGAAACAGTACCGCCCCCAACATGCCCACTATCGCCAGCTTATGAGCCACCGCCAAATATCCAATGCCCTCTTCAAACGTCAGGACTAGAATGTCCCGAAGCCAACTACTCACACCGCTCTCTCGACCACCGTTTTGTATTGAAGAAATATAAATAAAAGCTGTTCTGTTCTTTACGCGAGACCACCTACCTACTTGGTAAATCCTTCCATTCAGTTCCAATCCTACTTCAAGCTGTTGTTTCTAAAACCTGTGTAAATCTTGGTACTTACTGACCCCTCATTTTAAAGGTTGTTTTATGCTGAACACGATGGTGAAATTAGAATTGCGATATCCCATTCCATTCTCAAACTGGAGCACTTTGAAGATGAATAAACGTAGTTGATACTTAAGATATTCTTCATGGACATCAAGTCCTGCATTGGAGGCATTTTACATAAAACCAGTTAGTTCTTCGAGAATTCGCTCTTATAGCCATGTTGCATGACTGTGGATTTTTTTATGAATAAATTCAAGTTGGCTGAACACTAAATGGGTACCACTACCACACAACGCTCCATCAAATTTCCTAGAACAATCCAGATGAGCTGAAGTTCTGAGGACACATGGGAGTTAGTTCACAAATGAGCCTAAATCAAAATCTTTTTGTAACTTTGGTCAGCTCATACGGTAAGAACTAATTATTGATATTATTACTGCACCAATTTAGACGACATTTTCAAACATTGTGCAGATAGGTTCTATTTTGAGGAGTCCTATGTTATGAAAATTTGAAAAGAATAGTCTCTACACAGGCGTTAACATGAAACCATCGCAGGTAGATCATTACCTTCGGTTGGTTTCGTTTTGGTAACACCTTACAGTTGAAAATGTTCGTATATAGGTACATTGAAGCCAATTTTTGGAACATGCCAATAAACGTACCCAGCCCAAAAATTCTGGTTTTCTACTATTTTTATTGGGACAGTTTAGAGTTCCTCGTTCTATTTTATATTCAAAAGTCGAACTCGAAACTGACCTTTTCTGTTAGAATGGCCCTTAAGAGCGATTTTCATGAGATTTTGAAGGGTTGGATCCAAGACGGCCTCTTATGAAGTTCTCTAGCATTTTCATATGAGCGATAGCACCGTCTGCACAGGCGCAAACCAGAAAACACTGAGCATGATTGGTTTTTGATGGCATCAGGAAGGATGACATTCATCTGATACGAATTCGATGATAAAGGGATGTACATAAAATCCTTAATTTCCAAGATCGACGGTTCTATTCAACTGGTTTTGAGAATATGACACGGAGACGTGTATGGGGGTTTAGATAGTCCTCCGTGTATGCAATTTCAATTGGAACAACAGCAGCGTCAGTGACCAAAAATCTCTGAAAAATGAAGTTGGCAAGTAGGCGGTAGTTCCCTTCAACTCGATATCTACATGACAGGATTAATTCAGAAATTTGAATCATTCCTTCACCCAAGTATTTACGAATTTGTAGGATATAAAAAACACAATCATGATGATAGCAAACAAAACTATAATTGAAAATAAAACGAAAATTATAATTCGAAACAAAAGATCTCATGAAAGGTTTGGGCGGACTATACAACTTGGAAAAATTTCATTAAAACATGAAAAAAATACAATGGACAAAACAACACAACATATTTAAAACTAACATAGATTCACACAAACAAAAATGGAAGAGATTTCGATATTGAAGTTGTTTGTACGAGTAGGGCACAGTTGTAAGAAGGTACGTATTCTGTACGTTGGTGGGTATGAATTAGGCACATTAACAAATTCAATGTAAACGTTATATATGAATAGCTCGAGGTGAAAGGGTTTAAACGACACCTAACCCAGGTAAGTATAGTAGTCTTCAAAATATGGCATTTTGCTCGCAACTAGGTACAAAGTTAATTAAACCAAAATAATATTCCGTTTGATCAAAATTCCGAATTTGCGCAGGTTCCCCAATTCATTTTTCGTAAGGAGAAACACCTCATAATTCAAGAAAACGAGTAGTGAATGTTTCGTAGAATTTTTTCAATTGAACGGAAGCTTGTTTACAAAAATACTGCATGATTCGGACTGTGTTGGTTTTTCAGTGGATCCCTAGCGATAACGTGGAAAACAATTCGGGTCGACCTCAAGGTGGCCTTCATTGCACCACGTTGAAGAATTTCAAACAATTACCTAACCGGTGGTTCGGGAGCTCAGTTTTTCCTCGTTTGTTATTTTAGGGCCAGTTTTTAAATGGGAAATATTATGAATACTTAACGGACGTGAATACTAAAATAATTGAACCAGAGTGGTAAAATAAGAACGTAATGTAAATGTGCTATAGAGGTAGTACAGGTACTACCTACAGGTCGACGAATTACCATGTTATATTGTTGATATACAATTTGAGTATACATGAAGGATTTTCAATAAAGTTTTTCCACTTTAATGTCACATTGAAAATTCAATGTGGAGAAAATGCTAAATAAACCTCTCATAGCGAACTTTCGAAGAAAAGGAAGCAACTGTTCTCCAAAATTCCTGGTCCAAAATTAAATAAAAACTCTAATTTCCGAAAAAATTGTATACCAAATCTGTTCCAGACCATCTCGAATTACTGCCAAAAGACACCAACATTTTAATTATAAAATGCATACATCGAAGGTGAAGTGGCAACAAGGCCTATTTCAAATTGGGCTCAAAACACGGCCTACCTGAAGTAGGGCTAGTCAACATGGCCTACCTCAAATAGTACAGAATAACATGGCCTAACTGACATTTTTGGGCATATTGACTTTTTTTATTCAGTGTTGTACAGCCTGCCATTTGAGGTAGACCATGTTGACCAGCCCCATTTGAGGTAGGCCATGTTGTTCAGCCCCATTTGAGGTAGGCCTTGTTGCCACTTCACCCTCGATATACATATTTATTTGTATATTTATTAGTGTATGTGTCACTCCAGACGATAACTCTCGATAGAATTGAGATAAAAAGTTCAAATTTGCACAAAAAAATCTGTTTTGGCAATCAAAAGGCTGAGTTCGTAGATGGGCCGATTAGGCGAAAAGTTTTAGGAGGGGAAAAATCATCCATCAATTTCAAAAATGAAACAGTCTGACACGTGACACCTCATTTTAAAGGGTTTTTTCACGCTGAACACTAGGGTCAAGTCAGAATTGCGACGTCTTATTCCGTTTTCAAACTGGAGCACTTTGAAGATGAAGAAACGTGGTTGTTACTTGACATGTCCTTACCAGTTCATCTGCTCTAATCTGATAATGAAATGAGATATCGCAATTCTGACTTCACCATCAAGTTCAACGTTGAAAAATCTATAAACTGGGGTTTATCGGCAAAAAACGAGGCATAATTGGTTATAAAACGACTAAAATGGAGACGCTAAAATTCGCTCTTTTAGCCACGCTGCATGACTGTGGATTTTTTATTTTCTGCTACATGGATCTTTATCATGTGAACAACGAATGCACTAATTTGGAACGCTATTATAACTGCTGTTGTTCTTTCCTGGATTGAAAACAATAGTACTAGAGATAATGGTAAGATAAGAAGGGAACGGTAATAGGAGGAACACACTCCTTATTTTTTACAAGGAACCGGTTACTACGTTTGTAGTCTCGTTTGGGGGAATTTTGACAATGGAAATCCACTTGGGAATCATTCGTAACGTTATTTTAAAAATCCACTTGATTCAACGTATGATTGTTCTAGTGGGAGATTTTTAGCAGGAATCACAAACGGCACTTAAAGCTCGAACTGTAATAACATAACAGTCAACTCTCAGAGCAAGAACCTCGAGTGAATCGTCGAATTGAGCGAAGGGCGAATTATTAAGCCCAAGTCACATTTCGAGTGAAGAATGAGGTAAATAACCACATCACCTCAAGCACCATTTGTCTGTCAATCGCTCAAAAAATATTCGGTTGTAGCTATAACAAGAATTCTACCGAACCAATGACAATCTTGTTGTTTTCTCGCTTATTCCAGATTATGTGTCATGTAGAGGTTTCCTTGTAAGATTTTGTATGACAGAATAAATGAATGACAAGACCCCTAATTCATTATTCACTAGTTAAAACTCTGCAGTGTTCCTATGTACAGACTGCAATCAGGATATCACTTGGAAATTGCTATTAGCCATAATATTGATGGTGGACGAAAATTCACTTGAAAATGGTCCACCTCATTCATGATCCATCAAAACCCATCGTTACTACAAAAATGAACATTAAACAAATTTCAAAAGCATCTGAATTTATTATACGAGAGTACAAATGTCGCTCATGGCGAACATAAATTATTTACTGAAATAATTCATTATGCGAATTTTGTAATTATTTCTGTTGGGTGTAGAGAATACCTGAAATTATCAGATAGTTCATGCCACAACAGAACAGCTCCTACCAGACACCGAAGTATTCGGTAAGAACTTGGCGGAACACAAATTATCCAACGTTAAACCCAATGACAAAAGAATCCGTCGACCGTGGAGAGATTTATCCAAAAGATCAGCAGAATGATACAACAAGAGGAGCACTTCATTGTGAGAAACAAGAAAGTGAACGCTTTTATGAGGTAACAAGGAAATTATACTTCAGTAAACCTCAACCTGCCAATGAGCTTTAGGCGACTACTCCATCACTTCAAATTCACACTCTGGTGAGTACAGATCTCACTCTATACATAATATCTTGAAGGTTTGTCAAAGGTGTATATTATACACCTTTGACAAACCTTCAAGACTACACGATGAACAGATTTTTTAGCAAGAGACAAAGTGATACCTTGTACTGCGTTTTTGTGTATTTGGCCCCATTGAATGAGACTTCGTAAGTGAAAAAATTCCTTTTGTGACTCCACCACATTAATAATTAGTCAATTTTCATAATCAGTTTGCCATCATTAGTAATCGTCAAAACTAGGAATTTTGGATTTCAAAACCGAAACTTGAAAAATCTAATCTCAAATTTCAACTTTCGAAACTTTTAAACAGGTTATTGTACATTGAAATGAATTTGAAAATAAATTTCATCTACAACAAAATGAATACGCCTTCATACGGGTAGAGTAAGCTACCGAAGTTAAGATAAACACGATTGATCAACGTACCAAACAGTTTTTTTGGCTCTCCTGAAAATTCGGGAAATGTCAGATGTGTGGTAAGCGACGATAATATCATATTATGAAATAAATAAAGGTCATTTAATAAAATCTGAAACACGACGATCCGATTAGCAATGTGTCGAATAGTCGAATTCCACATGAAATGATTAAATTTGAAGGTTATTGAGAAAAACTACTACAATAAACGTAAGTCCAAACCTCAGGTTTGAGCTGTGGAACAACGAGTAGGATTCACCATCACTATTAGGTACCTGAGAATGTATTGTCGGATAACCGAACAGAAAAATTAATTGGGGCTTAAATCTAGTTATTCAACCAGAGTTATAATGAACCGCAGGTTCGGGATTGCAGCCTTGTCAAATGTGATTCACTTGTGGACTGGCTTGTGATGGTATGAACATAAGGAAGAACCGAGTAACTTCTTGGAAGCGTCAGTTGAGAGATTTTTGTTGATTCGGTAATACGATAAGATTAAACAAACATAAATAAATAAACATGAAGAAAAAAATCACCCGTTTCAGTTGAATTAAATACTTGATTCAAATGCAAACCCAGTCTTAACACGACAGCCACAATCGTTATTCCAAAACTGAAGAATCAGGAACACGTTTTATAATACTACTAATGATGTTTAGTACAAAGAAAGAATACGGAAGCCACTGAAGTGATTTCGTAACCTAATAATACCTAGATTTCAATATGGTGCATGATTGCAAACAAACGTGTTTACTGTAGTATTACAGTCACAATATGTGCGTGAACCTTATTGTAAGTTGATTGAAATTAGACGAGGCAACAGTCAGATCTTTGTGTACAACGTATGCGATACGGTAACAACAACTGAGGCAATTTGATTACATCAGCGTGGAAATTTTACTGCATTCAGAATTGACTTCTACCCAAACTACACTAATTTGATGTGCGAAAATCCCAAGAAGGAACTAAAGTCATGTATTGTAAATTATATAAAGTGTACCAATTTCACTGTGTCGGAGCCCACATAGTTTTTAAGTTAGGTCTAATTTCACACCAACTGAAACAGCGTTATCATCATGGACAATAAACTATGACCGCGCTATGGAACCACAAGACGGAAAAAATCAATCAAATAAACTCGAAACTCACATTAGAACTTCGCTAGGGAAATCATATCACAGCTTACATAAGCAGAACAAAAGAGGGAGGAATGCTCCAATGGCAATGAAAACCGGTAACATGATGGAGGAGTCATCAACTGAGTACGGATCAGGAGTTCTGGGTCCGGAAGGTCGACGGGATTTGGCGTCGTTCTGCTTTTCTTCCAAGTCCTCCCCTTTGGCCCAGTCTTCGTTTTCCGTCGGTAGAGGAGGAAGTTTTGGAACATCTGTAAGGTGAATCAAATCGATAAATTATTGAATGAATGAATTACAATCGAAGTGTGATATAAACTTCTCTTCATCTTGATGGGGTTCTGCTCCTCAGATAGAACTGTTATTTTCACCGTTGTACAATGAGAAGTGTGATGGATAATGGCTGTATATTCTATGCTTTTCATCCAAAACCTCTCTAGAGAAACTAGATCGGCTACAATATAGCGATTCGTGCCGCACTGCTTAGGTCAACTCCTATAAATGAGGCGGGAGAGCCTCCTCTTCGCCCTACTATCCAACAGGTGTATGGCATCTTTCTATAATAGAATCCCCACTCAGGCTGGTGAGATACGAGCTCTATCAAACTGCTGACTGCCGCATACTGGGAAATGAAGCCAACTCCCGCACTTTGTGAAAGCTTTACAAATCTGGCTCGAGACTTACACTCGCTGGCCAAGGAACACACGACCAATGCGAAATTGATTGTTTAACATTACTGAGGGCCATGCCATTCTTTGCCATGCCATTTCCTCATAGTCCTCCACCCCAGTGTGTCCCGGTACCCACATCAGGGTGACTTTGTTCTCTGCTCCCAGGCAGTTCAGCGCTTCCCAGCTCTCCTTGACCAGTCCTCTGCCAGTTTGGGCCGCTACAAGGGCCTTCGGTGCTTCAGTGCTATTCGAGGAAGTGGGATATTCAGATCACGTCAATATTCTAGATGCATCAGATGTTTTTTTCCCCGGGAATACTCCGATATCAATGTGTGAACAGGACCAACGAAAGAATTATTTTTCAAGTAACGGATTAAGAATGTGAAGCTTTCTTGTGCAGTCAGCACAGTTCACAGTTCAGCAACCTTGCCCTCAATAGGTGAATTGAAGTGAGCTGAGAGAGGTCTGAAACAGGTCCATCAAGCGTTGAAATGGCAACAGCAGACGGGTACAGACCCACCAGAGTTTCAAGAGCAAGGTGCACAGTCAAGGACGACTTTCTGAGCAAAGTGGTCGAGCGTTTAGCAAATTGCCTATAAAATCCCAGTGTTTACGTTGTTGACTGTGCTTTTTTTCATTCCAATTTTCCCAGATTTGTCTTTCTATTCCGTTCTAAATTCACACAATGAATCACACTTAACCCAGGAGGGATAAATTGAGGGTGAAGTGGCAACATGTCATAACTCATATTTGGCTAAATTGAGTTGGAAGTTCTCTACAGAAAACTTCCCGTTGAATCGATTTACGACGTTAGTTTCAGCGTTTTCTCGCCAGAAAAACAAAAGCAACTAGTTGCAGCAACACTACAACTCAAACGTTTGATCAACATGACACATTCAGCTGTTTCATGTAGTAAATTGCAACCTGCTGCTGCATCCGCAATAACATGTGTATTCATCACAATTTTTAGAGTTCTGTACCTTTATAGCTGACTAATAGAAAATTTTGGCATGAAAATTAAGTTAAAGACAGTGAAAAGTTACTTTTCCTCTATTTTCACTGTCTTTAATTTTCTCCATTTTTCACAAATACCTTTTGTGACTGCACGAATTGTTGGTGTCAGTTGGTTACATTTATAAGGGAGAAAATCAGTGTGTTTCCTGTTGGATCAGGGGAAATGAGTTGTCACTTCACCTTCAAAATAGGACAAAAGCCCCGTTATTTTTGGGCATCTTGTTATTTATTACATCAACATCCAAATTTCCAGTCATGCGTTTCAAATAATACAATGATTAAGATCGACTAGCAAGTAACAGCCTACTAGAGTTTAATTATGTAATTAGTAATAAGTGGAGTCAAACTCACCTTCATACTTCCCTCTCATGACGTAAATAGCGTTAACTTTGGGATTGTCTCGGTACCCCTAGAACCAAGTAGAAACGAATATTATTAAATTGGTATTGGGCAGTTATTATTAGTAATCTCTAGGTGCAGGTTGTCTACAGTAATCTCTCAGTTGTCAGGAAAGCATATTTTCATACTATTGCAAAGCAGATTTCAGCAGAGCATCATAATTAAATATAGTTTTCCTCATTTCTGTGTGATCCCATGATGACTACACAATTTAGTTCGCACACTCAGGGCCGGATTTACATACTTTACGCCAATGGGCCCGGAGAAAAAGTAGTTTTTTATTCATGAAAGTGCTGGAAAAGATCTTTCAGCCGCACAGTTTGTAGATGGTGTACAGAAAAACACTTTCAAACAAATGTTGATGTTGGGACCCAAGTCCAGAAGGCTGTTTGATCTCAGAAACCTGTTCAGATGAGTTAATGAAAAGTCTTCTGGCCCATTTTTTTTCTTTTATTCCTCTAGAAGTGTCTTTAAATGAAGACACTCAAGGATAAAATAAGATTCTTCAATGTCACTTGCATAAAGTTGCTATAACGATGTTGCTGCTGCAGTGATTTCCTGTGCACTCAAGTTGCATAGGTTGGTCAATAACGAGAACCTGTTGAGATGATCACTGTAAACGCTAACCCCCCTGGAAATGACTGAACGCTATGTGTTGACAGTCCCGTATGATACACGGAGGGCCATTTTCATCAGCTTTTCAGAGCGTGTAAGTAAATTAAAATATGATGAGATAAAAGTAGAAATTAGTATAAATTAGTAGAAATTTCTAGTGAGGAACATCATACTTTTATGAATTCCACCCTAATTTTTCCTCCCCGTATGTCGGATTCTTCTTGATTGTAGTAGAGGCGCCCGTTGATGACTGTGAATGGGATGTACTCGTCGTGTGCAACGCCACGACCCACGCGGTCAAATATATCCAAATCAGCAACAATAGTGTGATCTCCGTTCAGAACGACGTCGAACACCTGAAAAAGAGGATAATATCCATATTATGCCCTATACATACATGTCGTTTAATTATAAATTAACGATTTCGCGAACCCTACCGGCAATAAGTAGTATCCCCCCAAAAACACTCGTTCCACAGCGGCCGAAAAAGTTATGATATCCACTTTCCCCGCCCGCCTTAAAGAGATGTCCTGACCACTTCACAATCACCACACCCGTTTCGAAATCTTCCCTTGGCGCCATGGTGAGAATATTGTTTACCACATTATACAAGCTAAAATTGTTTGAAAAGCCTCCTGCAGTGTTAAAGCTTTTCAAGATTTTTGTTGAGTTTCAAGAAAGTGATGTATCACTAAAGGAGGCTTTTCAAACAATTTTAGCTTGTATAATATGGTAAACGATCTTCTCGCCATGGCTCCAAGGAGAGATTTCGAAACGGGTACGGTACTTGTGAACTGGTTAGGACATCTCAAATGGCCCTGAGTCATAAAGAAGGTTTGTGCAAAATCTCAAGTCGTTACAGAGGCTGTAGACTCGTCAAAGTGGGCAAAATCAGCCTAAAATTTCTGTTTTTGCTTCTAAACTTTTTTGGGCGTCTAGATAACGGGTTAAATCTGTCTGAAGCTGAACCGCAGCTCTGTTCAAAATTTTAAGTCAATCGGTTGTGGGCTGTGGCCTTGGCCGTCTGAATAAGGAGGATGAGAAGAATATCGAGGTTCTTTGAAGTTTGAATAGCGTTTTTGAAGTTATACAACTCAGCTTCCTTTAGACCTAGCGCATTGAAACTTTCAGGGCTTTCTATTAACCACACCAAATTTCAAGTTGATCCGTCAAAAAGCGATGAAAAACGCGTTTCGTAAACATGTACTTAGTACCGGTCGTTTTTCTCAACTTGTTTGCTTGGCGCAACGGAACGCCACCGCGTTCCTCGATTAATCTCCTAAAGGTGAATGGCAATCTGTCTTAATTATAATCGAAATCCTGTCAATCTGTAAACCCTTTCGTTTCATATATGAAGCGTAAGGGTTCACAGATTGACAGAATTTCATATATCGACGGTGTCAGAGCCACATACCCTATCATCATTTTGGCCACTTTTCAGCAGAGCCAAACCTCTGGTTGCCAATAATTTTCTCGTCCATCTGGAGTCATTCTGAACATTTGCATAGCATTTTTATTATAAAAGATCGATATTCACGGCCAAGTAGACAAGCTGTTCCTACCGGAAAACTGTATTCTCGTTGTGGATAGGGAGTATTGCCGTCATCGTGATAATAGTGTGTGTTATCTTAAATACCACTTGCGCTCCAGCTGTTAAGGTTTTGCTAGAACCGTGAATATCATTGGATCCGCCGCGAGAAGAGCTTTCCAATGCATAAATCATTTTTGACCAAAATGACGATAGGGTGTGTTGCTCTGACACCGTCGATACATGAAAATTTCATTCTTTCTATCTGTAAATCCATACGCTTCATATATGGAACGTGAGGGTTTACAGATTGACAGAAATACAATTATAATTAAACCAGATTATCATCCACCTTTAGGAGATTAATCTAGGAAAGCGGCGTATAATAATATATTATAATCGTAAGCTATAATAATAATATCCCGTCCAACGCACAACTCGTGCTGCACGAGTGATCCAGCAACTAAAGGCGGTTTCACATGGAGCGGAACGTCCGGATTGCGGATTGCTCTGTAATTGGTCAGCGTCGAAGGTTGGGAGTGTACTTCCATGGCCTCGACCAATCACAGAGCAACACGCAATCCGGACTTTCCGCTCCAATGCGAATCCGCCTTAATTCAGGCACTGGAATTTAGCCACTGGATGTGATACATGAATAATAGTATTAAACAGCAACAAAGTAAATCATTAAAACAATTGTTACAGACCTTCATGTTAGGAGCGTTGAAATAAACCTCGCAAAACTTCAAAACCATAACGTATGGTCCATCGTTATCAATGGGGATGTCATATCCGAATGTGTTGTGATGATACCGTTCAGTCTGGTACAAGATCTGGTCGTTCGGCGGTACTCTACCAATTAGTAGTTGTTTCCCATAGTCAGAAGACGTGCCTACCTTCCCGTGAAGAGGATCCCTTTCGTACCTGGAAGCCAATAAATGTTTAGCATGGAACCGAATATAATCAGAAAGAAATAATATGGCAATGATGACTGGTTGAGTTGGAATAATATTATTGAGAATGAAGTGGCAACATGGCTCAAGTGGGGCTGAACAACATGGCCTAAGTGTTTTTTTTTTTTTTAAATTTACAGGAGACACAAAAAACTGTTTATTACTAAAATTTGGGAACATATACCTAAGTGACTGCAGCTACAGACACTTCCGGGTGCCAATATACTATACAGACAACTTACGGGATGATGAATAATTTTAATGAATTTCAAGTGTTGCCTCTTCACCCTCGTTATTCAATATTGAATATTATTCAACCACGTAAAAGTGATTGGTAAAAGTGACCAAGTGACATTTTTTTGAGAAAATTATGTTTTGAGTGAATATGGTCCAAAATTTGTTGATTTATAACCTGGAAACGGTTTTATGATGATATTTTACTTCGATTTGGGGGGAAAAAGGCGAAATCATTTTTTTCATCCCGGTATTGAGACCTCCATTATGTCCATCTGGCACATGATCACATTAACCAGTACAATCAAATCCACTGGTATAAGTTATCATGAAGGGAATGCGCTCAGTTTGTTCCCATGTAAAATTGATCAAGTGGCATATGGTCAGTTTTTATTCAATTCACTATCACGGGCGATGCAGAAGTTTGTTTGGTAAAACTGGCCATGAGCCAGATGGACGCATTTAACGGATTTATTTTCTGCGACATGGGTTTCAATGCTCTGCTGGTAAAACTGACCAAGTCCGTTTTCTGCAGAAAAATCACTATAATGTTAATATTAACGGGATTTTGGAGGGTTTTTAAATTAATTAAGGCACTAAATGCTTCATTGATCTTATAAAGGGAATATGAAGGAAGATTCAGTATCTTCCTTCATATTCCCTTTGAATGTCCATTTCTCGATTCAGAAAGATGGACAAACTTTGGAAGGCTCTCCTGCAAAATGTTACTTGGTCACTTTTACCAATTACCCCACGAACTACACATTGGTACAGCAGAATACAGAACAGATTTAGTCAAAGAATAGCAGTAAGCACACCACATAAATATAGAACACTGTAGAAGCAATGTTAACTTTTCACTTGGAACTCAAGACTTCCAAACCTCCACAGCCAAGGTTTCCATTGAAACTGTTATCTTAAAGTTTTCGGGCATCTTACCGGATTCCAAATACGTCAGTATGAGCTTCTCCGCCAGAATTTATGGCGTAAATGACATCGCCAGCAGAAGAAAGGCCAGCGAGGAGTCCAGTCGCTAAAACTACCAGCGTTTTCAGCAGCATTGCGCAGACAAGGCTGGTTTTGATACTTCCGTCGAACAAATTATCAAACTGCTACTCAAGCGCGCCAAATTGTTTATAAAAGAGAACGTTTACGGGTGAATAGTTTCATTTCAAACCGCCAGCCGCAAGGAGTCGATCAACACAGTCGTGGCAACTCGGCCAACACAAAACCAGAATAGGGTAGATATTTACATAATTTTCTTGAGTCAATAAAATGCGGAAAATGTTATTGAAGAGAATTCACTAAAGAGAAATGAATGAAAGCCACGCAAACGTTATTTGTATTGTTAGTTCCACCGTCGACAAATTCCACCGAAAATACACAACCACTCGACTTGACGTGGGACGGTGGAAAGAAAGAATGACGCTTATAACCTGTTAGTAGACATTCCAACTCACGTTTCTGCGTGGAGGAAGATCAATTGAATTGTATCTGCCTTTTGTATGGATGATAATGATAAAAATTTAGATTTCATGTTTCTGAGTAGGTACCCACATAGTATGTAGGTAGTATTTTCAAACTTGATATTTCACCGTTTTCGTACGTAACGCAACGCAAACTCACCTTATCATAGTGACGTGTTGTCTACGTACCTCTAGCATAGCGCTGCCATATCTGTTCCAGGTAAATAGGGACACACAGACGTAGGTGACATTTGTCTAACTGAAACGACCATATCAATGGTCAAAAATAAATTTGTTACTGAACGATTTATTAAGCTTGGATATTATTAAAATTGACATAAAATGTCCCAATGTGTTGCAGACCCTTGTGCAAGCATTTAGTTTTAGATGTGATTCACTAACTTGCCCTCACCGATCGTTGAATCATGAAAGAGTTTCACTTAGGTAGGTACTAAGCTCGTTCATTTCTTTGGGCAATCCAATGGTGTACCTACTCTGACGGAAAATCTTAGTAGGTTTACCTACCTACTGTACAGCACGTTTCCCCTAGTTCGACTGATGCTCTACCTATTTGCTCACGTTAATTGACAGACAATTTTAAAGTTGATCAAAATGTTGAGGAACATTGTCATCATAGTGACACCCTCTTTGCAGATGATGATCCGTCAGTGTTTTCAGCTCTCTGTGAACTTGATCGGCTTGATGTTGCCTCTTTGGGTCCTGGGAATGGATATGATCAAAACAGAAATGCCTTCTGATAATCGAGCTAGTCTAGTTCAATCTTGCAGAAATTTGAGTAATTTTCATTGAGGGTACCTATCCCCAAAACCCTTGTCAAAACTAGTGAGTTCACCATTTGATTGAAAGGTCTTTAGTTAGTATGATAATCATAGTTAGTTCATAATCATTACCGAAGTGGATTTCTTACACCCCCCCCCCCCCCTCAAAATTTCAGGCCCGAAATTTTGGCTCGAAGTCCGATGATGACTAATCTGTAATTCCATGCGTCAAGTTGTTTTCAAAGCTTGGATGTATTCGTCTAAAATCGCTGATTTCCATTCGTCAGCCACAGGAGATTTCAGAGCTTCCTCTGGAGTCATTGCGTCAACCAACGAATTCGCTTTCACCTAAACGCTCTACATGCAATTCAATAACTAAAACTCATGACTAGGGCTGTGATTTATATGCAATAAAAACAGACAAATATGGAAATATATTTGGTAAAATATGCAATTAAAATTTGAAAATATGTGAAAAAACAATTAGAAATAGGTACACATAAAACATACCTAGTAGGTAACATAGTGTGCATAAGAAACCACAGTGCACATACAGCTTGAGTAAAAACACAAATGAAAGTGGAAAAAGAAACTGTTAAGTCTTATATAAATATATATGCATTGAACATTAATAAAACTCGTCACTATTGGTCCAAAAATCTGTTACAATTGCAAACAACCACTTTCTTCAAGTTTTCAAACAAAAAAGAACGTCTATTTGGCTTCTATAGATTTGAAACGGCTAAACGACCACTCGTTATTGGGGCATATTTGAATAACCCAATTTCTGTTGGGTCGAGTTTAGCACTAGAATCGTCACCCTCTAATTGAACTGTGTTTCCAGACAAAATTTCAGCTATAATCTGCGTTTGCTTCCAACCTGGATTTTTCACTAAAACTTCCATGAATTTCTTCTTCGTTTTGTATCTATTTTCGGTGGCATGATTACATTTTACAAGTATCTCACAACTCACCAAGAAAGGTTGCGATGGTGAATCTTTTTTTTTCTGTTCAATAATAATTTTATTGTAATTATGTATTACAGTACAGTTTAGCATAATAGGGAGCATTAGAGAGGATGCCTTCCTAAACATGATGCAAGTTAGTTATAAGTGAGTTATGTAAACAATGTGTTAATAAGGTTTAAAGAGTGATTATAGGAACAATAGTATCGGTGCCATTCAAAGGAAGTCCGGAGGCCTCTTGCGTTTGAGTCTTCGTTGGTCCCTGGAGTGGTGGCGGATTATCAGTAATATGTGTTAGTAATTCGTTATGATGGTGGGTCACATACTGGGATACCACCCATCAATACCTATCATTGCACAGCAACTGAGAAATCTAATATGTTTTCAACCCTCCTGTCACAACAATTCCACCCAAACCCAACCCAAAACCTGCAATTTGAAGCTGAAGTCCTTCAAAAGCTAGATGAACCCCTCCACCTATCGCCATTCAACCTACACTTCACACCCGGATTGTGAATCTATGGAGAGTTTTCCCAAGATACCGTTGAATACATATCTGCCTTCAACATCCGTCGTTTCGTGCATTGAGACCCAGATGGGTCCATTTTTTATTACGTCTCTGATTTTCTGCAGCGTTTCCATATAAATACATGGGATTTCCTCAGTGTACTTTCGTGGAAGATGGATTTTCCTGTGTATTTTTCCAAAAACCTCTTGAATTCAGAGTGGCTCAATTTATCGAAACGTACTTATGTCTGCTCTAACTAGAGCTCGACGTGAATCTGAATCGACACCAGATTTTGCAGCAGCACTTGTAGAGGCTTAAGTCACAAATGTTTGTAGTAATTTTGAGTTCCTACCTTTGTTTTCCATGTGTTTCGCTGTCTTTATAATATAAAGATATACGAGTAATATGCTGTCTTTATATTATATACGAGTAATATGCTGTTACCAAAATCCGGGTAGCTGTTGGTATTTATTGCAACAAACACAATATAAAACGTCTCCATCTCCCTTAAAAGTCTCACTCAAAAACTCACGCACATACTTTCGAATGCCGATACGCCGGATATATACAAAGAAACATGCGTTTACTATCAACTTATGCCAAAATATGCATTCATGACTAAATATGCAAAATAAAAGTAGCTTAAATTGATTCCAAATGCCTCAAATCATGTTTTACTAAATCAGGAAAAATATGCAAATAAAATATTATTTCACAGCCCTACTCATGACTAATGAAAGTCTGGATCCGCCCCTGAACCTAGTTGACCGTATTGATGTTATCCAAAATTAAATGGTATCAAATGAGGTACACAAATAAAGGAGATCAACGGTAACAACGTTTTATTAGTCCAGGTTGAAAACATAAAATAAACCCTCAACCATAAAATCATAACTAGGTATCAAAACCGTTGTGGGTAATACTGATCTACACAATTCTTACTACAGGCACTTAGACATTGGGTTCAGCTTTAGTATTTCTATGATCACAATACTTATGAAGCGTGGTATTGCTATATTTGAACAGAGAGGATTCTGCAGAAGCATAAACCGTATAAATGTACCCAGTTGGTACTAAGTACTATAAATTCACAAATTTAGAAAGATCTTTTCTTGTCTTTACGTATAGTAGAGTTTCACCCTTAAATAGAATTAGATCATTGGTCTAGCTAAAAGAAATGTGAAAATCTCAACGTTAAAGATGCTTTCACACCGGACATTGTTGAAAACATTGTTATTAAATTTCCTTCATTTTAGTTTCCACTGTCAGTTTTACTTCATTTTTTGGTCTACAAAGGTACATTCGAGGCAAGCATTTTGAACTTGATTTCTCCGTTATTTGTTTCAGGGGAAATTTCACAATCGTAATTTTCTAAAATCACTTACTTGACAGGGTAATATCATTGGGACGTCATGGCCCTTTGTAGACACTTTGGTATAAAATATACAACCAACTCAGTTTTTTACAGCACAAATACAAATGTACCAAATTTGTATGCTTTAAAAACAATGAGAGCGAAACCATCGAACAAAGGAGAATATAAAAACGAATAAAATACAAAACACCAATAACAACTAATCAATTACGGGAGTAGGTACCGTTTACAAATAATTGAGCTACGAAAGAAAAACGAAACACAACAGTGGTTTAACGTTGAAAACAAATTCAGAATTGCCGTAATTTACAAATTGTGGTAACTTTTACAAGTGATGCCACAAAGAGGAACATTCACAGAATTATGACACACAAATTGAAACGAAATAAGTAAGTACAATTATCTCAAAACATCTTCAAATGCTACAAAACTAGTAACCCCGATCCCGAGTGCGATATAATTCCTCAACAAATAAAACGATCCAATGTATGGAGAGACCTACCAATGAGTGGATTTTAAAGAGACACTGATCGGATGAGGAACATTATATTTAAAAATTTAAAAAAAAAAAAAAAACAGTCATGCAGCATGGCTATAAGAGCGAATTTTCGAAGAAATAATTGGTTTTATGTAAAATGTCCCAATTAAAGAACATGATGTCCATGAAGAACATCTCAAGTATCAACCACGTTTCTTCGTCTTCAATGTGCTCCAGTTTGAGAACGAAATAAGATAGTGAATTCACTATCGTATTCAGAATTGCGATACCTATCTTATTTTATGAAATGAGGTGTCACTAGTCAGCATGTTTCATTTTGGGAATTTAAGAGGAATTTCCCCCCCTAAAATGCCCGATTCTGCCCATCCACGAACTTAGCCTTTTGATTGCCAAGACAGCTTTTTTTGTGCAAATTTGAAGTTTTTATCTCAATTCTATCGAGAGTTATCGTCTGGAGCGACGCATACATAAATATATATCGTCTGTCTGAAGGTAAAAGTCACCAAAAGTTTTTGTGTCTTTTGGCAGTGGATTCAGGATGGTCTGAAACGGATTTAGGTATGCAAATTTTTCGGAAATTCGAGATTTAAAATTTTTAGACCGAGAACCACAGCTACATTTTCTTCGAAAATCCGCTAAAAATCCAATCAAGAGTTAACGAATAATCCAGGAACTGGAAGCAGGTACATTGACCAGATGGGATGAGGGGTCGGGACAGTTTAATAAATCTATATGGGCCATTTATTTAGGAATTCATCTTCAATGTTCAACTATTTAAAGACATTTGGGCTGGATTTTATGATCCATTAGTTATGCTCGCTAATTGATGAAGCTTAAACAATATAGGAACTAAACAGGTTTTGTGAAGCTGTGATGTAAATATTCCAAAATGCTCACAATTTATGGACGGTCGAAAGAAACAACGTCTACAAAATAATTGGAATAAAAAAGCAATAGTCATGGAATTTACTCGACTAGCAACTCTTCTGAGTATAGAAGGAAACCAAACTAATAGGTTTGATTGGGTTTATCTATTAACTTATTTTTTACAACTATGTCCCCAGAACTACTGACATTCTGAGATATCACGGCATCCGAATGATGAAAGCGTACAGAGAAATCAATAATAGTCACACATTTAGAATGTTTGGAACGTATAGATGAGGCGTTCAGGAACAAAAGCAGATAACTCCAAAATTTCAAAAATTAATTTTTTCACAGTTTTGGCAAGTTTAGTAAAACCACATTAATAATAATTAATAGTTATATTTACAATAATTAATAATATGAATGATTATTAATGTAACTATTAATTATTATTAATATGGCTTTACTGAACTTGCCAAAACTGTGAAAAAATCAATGTTCGAAATATTGGTATTATCCGCTTTTGATCCTGAACGGCTCATATTAGATATTGATTTAATGATGCAGGATATGAGCTATAAATATATAAGATTTTGTAGCAGTGCGCACAATGGGCAGTAATAATCTACGTATAACGAACATTCCACCAAAAATAATGTTTAAATATAATGGTTCAGTTCAGTCCTGAACCAACTAGTTTAGCCCCTTGCTCTATTGACTAAGAACCAGCACCATCGATCATAGCCACCGGTAAATTTATCTAAATCTTGTACGTTAAGGGAAATTGTGTTTTCAAAACTATACTCCACGTGAGATTCTTCAGGTTGAGAGAAGAAAGTAGTAGATCATGGTCGTACGAGGGTAGTATAGATCAGTATTCAACTAGTGGTTTTCTTCATGAATATGGCGTGGTTGGGAATTTTCTCAAGGGATCTACGCAACTGGGCCATGGAATATACAATAATATTGTATATTATACAATTTCTGGGCAAATATACAATTTCTATTCAGGTCACATTAAGAATTTTAAGCTAGGTTCATATGAGATTAGATCCTAATCTATGGAGCAAGCCCTAACAAGGCAAACTTTTGCCAAGTCTCAACAACAATCGAAATTATGTACGTGACTACGAATATAAGTGAATTCAACACGAGATGGATCAACAGAAAATGTAGAATTGCCATGGGGCGGACGTGATTCAATGAGGAAGTTGTGCAGAGTACCACAGTTCTGCACAGATTCACAATTTGAATTGTGAATACTTAAATATTTTAATCTCCTCTAAAAGATTTAAATATTCCAGATTCATGATTCTATTGATCAATAAAATTGCAGAACGTATAGGTGGAAAGGGTTTTCGATCCGGGTGAACCTGGGTGAACCTAGCTGAAGACCCAAGAGGCACCATTCTGGAATGCCTATACAGAGACCAAAAATGCCTACACCCCCAGTCCAAAAATACTCTAATTCAGATTAATTTAGTCTAGAGCGCACCACTAATACGGGTGAGAAGGTTTCACATTATAGGTCTACCACAGAAACTTTGCGTCCATGTGGTTGCCCCTAGGTAGCGGATCTGCGAACTATAACGATCGAGACTACTTTGCATGGTGAAACCTTGAAATTTTGATGTTCGTGTACTGGCTGCTCTGTGAACGAAATGGCGTCTTGTGTTGTTTTGAATCGAAAATGTCACTTCTGAGTGGGGAAATTCCCGAAAAATTATCGTACGCACGGGAATCTGCTTGATGATCAGAGATAATTAGTTCTATGTTCTCCACAAGAATGCGCCAAAGGGATGCAACGTTTCTGTGGCAGACCTATAGAGAGTTCCAGGAGATAAGTCCTTAGATAGGACCAGCTGTTGAGGGCTTACCTAGGGCGAGCAAGACCGAACGCTAACCCAGTAAGCCCAAACATGCTCAGTTCTAGAGTGACGTTAATAGCGTTATCTAAGAGTGATGTTAAGCTACGCGTGTTTTCTGTGATTTCCCGATTTTGACAAGACTTAAATTTTATACATGACGACTCAGTCCTCAGTAAACTGACACGGGCGGGAGAACGGATCACTGTTATCCACATGTGAGGTTACTTTGCGATAGAACCAAACAGATCATCACGATAAGGACGCCCTATCTTGAAGACCGATGAGTCCGGGTGAGGTAGATAAGGGGGTCTTATCGAACGTTAAGGCGGTCCTATCTCCTTGGAACTCTCTAATACTCGTAAGTATCATAATAGAATGGAAACCTCTACATAGCCTTCACAGAATAGTTCTAAGGGGTGCAAACTAATATATGGAAGGCGTCTAAGTAGTTCATTAATGTAAAGGAATCTAGCCAAGGATCTGTTCAGGAAACAGTCATCTCAACTTACCTCGCCTGCATACTTCACTTTAAAGAGTTTGGGATGACTAACTTAATAGTAACTTAATTTTGTCAGCTGATTGGCAGTCTAGGTGGTCAGTTATAACAAAACTTTGGACCTGGAACACGGAGGACTACTAACAATTGTTCGACCAGACTACACGCCCAAAATAGAGAATCTCCGTTGACTGATTTACTTGTTCCCTATAATTTCAAGAAGTACATCACACCCCGTTAGATTGTAGGGGTGTGAGGTGATCGTCACCAGTCCAAAGTCGGCGAAGAGGTGTCACTAGGATCGCGGTGTTGTAAGGTAAAAGAGTGGCTCATACCCAGAATGCTTCCTGAATCGTGACTGAAATAAATCAATCTGTACTTCCGAGGGACTCTGACAATGTTTTCAAAGAACTTAAGCTCCACTCGATCCCCAGACCGGACTATAGTAGGCAGAGCTGTTCCGGTTGCGTCAATAGTTGTGTTGTTATTCGACATATAGATGAACCCGAGGTACTCATCCAGTCCCGCAAAATCGTCCTGAAACCCGAAACAAAGTTAGTTAATCTACGAAGTATTCATTGAGACCTAGACCACTGCCGCCACAGGTGGAACAGGGGGTTAGTTAATGTGGCATGACGCATTCATGTAAACGTCAATCAGCGTCACAAGGACACCGAGGGGGATTGAACAAACTCTGCGAATTCTTGACACAGCGGTTGATTATCTTCTTTATGCAGATCGCCCTAGTCTAGATCACTAAACAATAGATGAAACTCCAGCTCATCACCCAAATTTAATTTGTTTAACCAAATAGGTATTGTTTAAACAATTTAACAGACAAGAAACCGAGTTAATATTGCATTGCCATCCATCCTCGACCTATGTTTGAAATTTCAAGAAGCTAGCTCATCATCCAAATTTAATTTGTTTAAAATTTTTTACAGACAAGCAACCGAGTGAATATTGACCTATATTTAACATTTCAAGTCTCCAGTTCATCAGGAAGTTGAAAAAAAACTTTGTTCAAACCTGAACTAAAATTTCGAAATTTGTTTCGAACACCTTCAATTTGTTTCTTGGGTGAGGTCCGAACCTGTAAACCAAACTTCGTAATTTTAGGACAACGCTGACTGGGCAAAGTAGAGCAGACTGAATACTGAAATTTTTCACGAGTGAAGTTTTTAAATTTTCAAAATTCATTTTGAACTACTTCCCATTGACCTAAGGTTATGAAAAGTTTCAAGGATCACCGTGAGTCTTGTCAGAACCCGGAAACCCGATTTCGTTATTTTTGCTCAAAGCTAACTGGCCAAAGTACCGCGGACGGACGGATTTTTTAAATTCGATTTTTAGAATCTACGTATCTTGAAACGTAAACTCTCACATTTTGAGGGGGGGGGGGGGAAGAATTCCATAGGCTCATAATTATCGAAGACCAAAGCAGAGTCTAGAATATGTGCCGAGAAAGCAACGAAGGAGCCGAGAAAGCAACGAAGGAGCTGACAATACTCACGTAATATACACCAATCCAATCCCAAACATTCGGTTCAACGTCGGAACCCATGACCACAATGGCTGTATTGGGTTCGTTTATAAACCACGTCTGAATGGGTAAGAACTTGACGCATCTTTCTACGTAATCACTGAATACCTGAAAATGCAAATTATGAACATGAAACAAGTTGAATTAACATGTTCCGACAAATTTGAGAAAACGATTCAACGTACAGGTCTAATGGGCTTATATAGATAATAATACTCCCACCTACCTTGACAGCAAACGAGGCGACAACGGGTTTATGATCGCTGTACATAACGGACTCGATAGCTTTGTAGGATTGCGGTGTAATGGCCAAAGTCACATTTTCATATACGTTAGGGTTCACTTTGTACAATATTCTATCAGTCCAGCCAGGTCTTCGGCTGAAACAGAGAAATTAGAAGAGTAAGAGCAAACAATGAGCTGAAAAGACCAGCCATAAGCCAACAAAGGAGCTGGGAACCGCGTAACTGCCTTGGAGCAGAGAACAAAAGTCACCCTGATGTGGGTACCAGAACAAACCTGGGTGGAGGTCTATGGGCAGATAGCATGGCAAGAAAAGGGGCCTCCACAGTATTTGTTGGGCCAGAACCAGTCTTGGGTATTGCTAAATGCTCTGTAGAATCCTCCTTGAGTGAATGGGTCAGGGAAAAGCATAGGGGGCATTGGGAAGACATCCCGGCACAAAGTTGCTAGAAGTTGACTATGGCAGCACCCTGTAGGAGAAGGACCTCAGAAGCACTGGAGCTGCTTAGGGGTATAAGCCTGGTGGGGATGGTGACGGGGCACGGGTGCTTCTGGAAAGATTTGCACAGAATCGGACTATACGCGGGAGATCCGTTGTGCACTTTGCGGAGCTTAGGACGAAACAGCGTCTCATCTCCTCTTTTAGTGTCCAGCACTTGAAGCTCGACGATACAGAATCTTCAGGTCTCTAGTACCAGAAGAGATTGGTTGAGAGGGTCATCAGTCTGGTGGAGGAAGTGGACTGGACCGAGAGCCTACAGGTCGTTCTACAGGGCAACGCTGGGCACAATAAGCTCAGGTTTCAGCGCGGCGGGTGGGGAAAAGCCTCACGCTGTTCATAATCAAATCTAATCTAAAATCTAATAAGACAACAACAAAATGTGCCACACAAAGAAATATCTAACCTGAGATCGTAGTCTGACGTGTGAAAGTTGTACTTATACGTCGGAGCAAAATCAACGTGAGGTTCGGATAGTTCACTGAACGCATCACCGGATGACATGACGATATTCAATTGATCGTGTTCCAACAGGGATTTAAAATCATTAGCTTTCACCCTCTTGTCGATTTCAAAAGATGTCAAAGACACAGGCTGATTTAACCTGAAGTTCAAATCTCCAAACCAAAAGACGTAACTGAAAATTAAAGACAATTAGTAGGTAATTGATTTAAAAAAAAAAAATCCAGTCATGCAGTATGGCTAAAAGAGCAAATTTTCGACAAAATAACTAGTTTAATGTAAAACGTCTCCATTTTACTGGTTTTATAACAAATTATGTCTCCTTTCAGTGGTCATTTTTCGAAAGAAGGGCTCAAGGGCTACAACTTTTTCCTCTGACATGTTTTGCTGAGATCAACCGTTTAGGAAGGAAATTATTCTGGGCCGTCTTAACAAGAACACCCTGTGTACATAGGATTTTTGGTGTCTTTTAGGAGTGAATTCAGGGTGGTCTGAACGGACTTTTATAACCGGTATAAAAACTTTTCGGAAATGAGAGTTTTTAAATTTTTGGACCGAGAACAAGCTATTATAGCTTCCTTTTCTTCGAAAATTTGCTTTAAAAAAAAACGTGGAAATCAATCATTTAGTGACTAATGACGTATAAACGTTTCGTTGCACTTATCATAGTGCAGCAATATAATATATTATTACAGTTCTTACTCGTGAAATAAGATGGAAACCGATTCACGACAGTCAAACTTTTGGTTGACAAGAATATTGTTGTAGTCAGAAATCCTCTCCTGCAAAAGGTGATCATGTGCTGCCAAATGGCAGTTCACAAAACACAGAGAACATCCGTAGATTTGGAGCCGTAAACTCACACCACCTTTGTTCCCCTGAAAAAATACCAGTAATAATGGAAATAGTGCGTTATGAAGTAGAGTTTGCTCTAATTTCTGGTGAATGAAGGTGTATTATTACAGTGGGGACTTCCACTATGATAGTCCTTTCAATGAGATTCTTTATTTCGACTAAACTCACCCACAGACCCTTGAGTCCAGTCCTGGTGCATAAGCTTTGCATATCCCGAAGGTGAACCACATGTTTTCGTAAGCAGAAGACGGACATAATGATCCCAACCAGGCGGACTGTCTTTGCTTTGACATAGCCAAGACCAGCCAGAACATCTCTGCAAACAAGATGTGAAAATTACTCATGTTCGTACATACTACTTGATTGTTTCAAAGTTCAATTATGCATTATCCGAAAACGTGCACAACAGCAGGTACAGTAGGACTGTGAAAGATATCTACAAAGTGAAGGTCGGAAGAAGTTATTTTGAAAATTTCATTGGATTAGTTATGGATTTCCTGCCGCCATCTGTGGTTTACAAGATGGCAAAGAATATCACGATCTGCAAAAGATCTCTTGCAATCCCAAAGCAGCATTCTATACAAATAAGGTTCAACGACAAAGAGATGTGCTACAATACCGAATTTTCTGATTTTTGTGAGGGGTAAACAGAAAGCTCGAGTATGATCGTTCTTCAGAAAGGGGCTTAAGAACCCCCAAAATTGAATAAAACGCATTTTAATCAGAGATGTTTCGACGAATTTTCCATGACTTTCCCAGTCCACTTTTTGGGCATTTGAATAAGGATTGTTTTACGGTAAAAACTGCAAATTAGATCACTCGCGACGAGGTTGTGGAAACCCATTTCAATAAAAAACGGAGGTATAGAGTGAGCGAGTCTATTTCCACGAAAATAATGAGTACAATTGTTAAATCGATTTCGACGATTAGGTCATCATCGGTAACAGACATGAACTGAAGGTACATCATGAAATACAGCTTATATAGTAGCAGAAGTGAAAGGTATCATCCAATCGGATTGAAGCGGGTTACAGTGAAGGGAGAAATTAAATCCTATTGGCTCAGAGAAGGGAAGGGGCGGATCAACAAATGCCAATTGAATCGATGATTTTTGAAACAACCTATACGCCACTTTTTGGCAATTTAGCTTTTTCACGGATTTCGATTGTGCATGCCAAGACTCACCTTTCGAGATATGAAACAACCGCCGTAGCGTGTTAGAAGTTGGTTACAATGAGCTTTGAAAATCCCGATGAGGTTTGAAACAACCTTCGTGCTGGATATTGGTTGTTTCTACAATCTCAAGTGAGAAATGCCAAACCTTGTACTTTGAACCATTGTTTACTTTCCTGACATCCGTTTTTAGTTTGTAATCCCTTGTTCTTCAGAAGCGTTTCAACGGTTCGGAAATCAGTAGCGTTTCAGTCGTTCAAGGTTCGGAAATCTTGAATTTTAAAGTTTGGTGGACTCTGTTTTATAAAAAAAAAAAACCAGCGTTTCGATAGAAACCGTTTCCCGAAGAAATGCCACGGAAAAAATCGAATTTGCCATATCAAAATACAGTCAGTGAGTTCATTAATGGCCTCTCATGTCAAACATTCAGACTGAGGAAAGTAGTGAAAGACACTCCTCTCGTTTTTCCTACCGTCCCAGCGTACCCTGGAGGAAAGGTACCATTGAACCGAAAGAAGATGGAAGACCTCAAGAAATTTGTTAAATACGTCCCTGGTTTCGAGAAAAACCCTTTCTGGAAAGAAATTCTGCAGTGGCCAACGTGTGGCAATTTTTTTCTGTAAAAGGTCATTTACCTAATTGAGTATTAAACTGTTTCTTTACTCTACAAAAAT
Source organism: Stenodema calcarata (assembly GCA_963920205.1). NCBI lineage: Eukaryota > Metazoa > Arthropoda > Insecta > Hemiptera > Miridae > Stenodema > Stenodema calcarata. The sequence continues at coordinate 24,678,680 of OY986056.1, read as the reverse complement.
TTATATTGACAGTTTTCATTCAATAAAGTTTCCCTTGACAGTAAAATGTTTCTATTTCTTCATTTTCTTTTCATTAACTCAATTATTGCTACTAAAAAATCGTCGATTTTTGAAACAACCAAAATCCAACAATTTTAAAAATTCAAAACTCATGAAAAAATTGCGCAAATGGGTGAGTCCATTTTTGTGCTTATTATTAAGTAGTTCAGTTCCAAGTAAAAAATGTAAAACTTCTAAAACATTTGAAACAACAGACAAAAAATAGTTTTTTTGCTCTCCTGTAAAATTTGGTAAATGGCGTAAAGGTTGTTTCAAAAATCATCGATTCAATTAAGGCAGACAAAGTGAAAGGGAGCTTAAACAATGGTGAGGGTAACATTGTGGGGGGGGGGGGGTACCAAGTTATTGCAGGAATGAACCTATTAACGGTGAAATATGTTGAGGGATCACCTCATTTAGTCATTTACCAGATCTATCACTCTTAAGAATTTCGAATTTTTCAAGTACATCCAACATACCTCCCTTTGGGCAAAAATGAGGGAATTCTACATACTGTCTATTAAATATTACAAATCTATTACAAATTTTGTTAGATCAAAACTAAAATCATGATTGGATTCGCTTAGGTGACTTGCAAAAGCAGAATCACCCTTGTTATCCCTGAAATCTTTTTCATGTTCTTCTTTCCTTTCCTAAATTTCCTACCAGTTTGACCACAGTACTCAAACCCACAAGAACATTTCAGCTTATAAACCCCACTTTTATCCTGAACACTAATCTTATCGGTACTTGAGTATTAAACGGAGGCCACCATTACGAAACGCGCCGCGGCACTTACAGAAGGTTAAATTGTTATAGATGTTGTACTTACAGAAGGTCCACTTGATCTACATGTCCAACTAATCTATATGGTACTAATCAGTTGTTTGGGGGGTGTTTTTATTCCGCAACCCCGTCCACTTGATCTACAAGTACCGTGATATGTTTCGGCGATTGTTTTGTGTTAAGTGAAACTGTGATATAGTTAGTTTATTATCAAGTGGACGGGGTTGCGGAATAAAAACACCCCCCAAACAACTGATAAGTACCATATAGATTAGTTGGACATGTAGATCAAGTGGACCTTCTGTAAGTACAACATCTATAACAATTTAACCTTCTGTAAGTGCCGCGGCGCGTTTCGTAATGGTGGCCTCCGTTTAATACTCAAGTACCATCTTATCTTTAACAGAACCCAACAAAGCTTTGAGATTATTTTTATTTTGAAACCTCTACTTTGAAACCTCTAGACGATAACATTTTTCCAATGTTATGATGTACCTTCAGTTCATGTAGTTCATGTTTGTTACCGATGATGACCTAATCGTCAAAATCGATTCAACAATTGTACTCATTATTTTCGTGGAAATAGACTCTCTCACTCTATACCTCCGTTTTTTATTGTAAAAACTGCAATAATTGAATAATTATTATTCAATCAAAACGGAATTTAAAAAATCCCTTCTTTACATGCAGACAAAAGATCTAAACAGGTACGGGCTCCACGCTGTCTGAAGTCATGGAAAATATCATTTTCAACTCAGTTAAATCAAAAATGGCAATTTTCTCCTTGTTTAACTATAACATGGCATTTCCACTGGCTGTCAAGTCCCTTTGCAGGTCTCTACCAATTGTTGTCATACACCTGAAACGACTATTCAATTCCTCGGAAACGGGATAACAGTTAAGTACGTATTATAACTGCTTTGTCCCGCTTGACACACCAGCAGCACAGGTAACACGAGCTGACAAGCATTCTGTTGAATTCAGCAACTGTCAGAACGCACACTGCGAACGAAGCTACAGTATAAATCTTACTTGAAGGAATTTGTCCAAGGGTCATTGAAGATGGAATCAATAAGGTAATTCTGAGGTTGTGCCTTGACTTCTTGCAAACTGGAAAAGTAAAGAGAAGAATAGGTAGTAAATATATCGGTTTCATAGTAAAACTTTCAAAAAGCCACTTTTTATGAGGCTCGTTTCTACGTATGTACAAAGAGTGTAGATAATGAACAGCCTCATTTCGAAATTCCCTTTTTGCTGTGGTCTCAACATTACGACACTACATTACACAAATCGGCCATTGAGTACACGAGTGAAAGGGTGACGGAGCGAATAACTACCAGACACTTACCCAATCAGGAAAAAATCAGGCAAAGGAGTTTTGTTGTCATGAACATTATCGAGTCCCAGGATATCTCGGACGCTCCCCTCGGGATTCCTAACGGCAACGTTGTACGTGACAATCTGAATCCTGAAAATGAAAAAGTGAATTTCGAATCAAGTGAGACAGCGTTGACAGCAAATCTAAAAATACGTGACACAGTTCGAGTGATTGTTACATAATTTTGAATAGTTTTCACCAAAAATTCAGAATGATTGGAAATACATCTTACCTCAATTCATCCATCGTCTGTAACGGCGACTCCCTATTCCGTCGAATGAAATAATGGCAGCCGTAGTTCAAGGATGATTGTCATTAATGATCGCAATGATAATTCAACTTGGATGGCATAATAAGCTTCGACGAGACGAACTTCCCGAAAAAAGACACCAACCGAAGCACCGCAATGTGAAATTCAAATACACCAGCACATTAGTTCACGGAAATTCGTCACAGCAACACGACAAAAGATGAATTCAATAGACCAACAACCCAAAGTTGAGTGCATATTTTGGATAGGTACATCAGATTCTGCTAATCGATTGAGAAATGAACGGTCTTATCAAACAGGTAGGTACCTACTTGACACAACAAAAATCGAAGGACGTCAACGTCAAGCGTCGAAACGTGAATAGCAGGTTCAGCTTTTCGATAGTTTGACTTTCGATAGGATGAACTTGGACAGAATGGATACCTCCTTGCTCCACCACAACCAATCGTGGACGCTGGAGTATAGTATCCATAAACCAATCAGCCACGAAAGTGTAATGGTTAAGCCCATGGAAGAAGAAATTCTTTCTTCCGTTGCTTAGTAAAATTCCTGGGCGAGACGTGAGGGGGGGGGGGGGGGGGGCCCTCAACGTTCCCAATAACTTGGAAAAACAATTATTGCTTAACATAGATTTCCCAACTATTTTTTTTAAATAATAATAATAATAATAAACTCTTTTATTATCCAAATAGGAACAAAGTTCCCGCCGAGCCTGGACTTTAAATCAATTTCTCTACTATTTAAACAATCGACTGATTATTATACTACACTGTTAACGTTATAATTAAATAATTAATAATGAATTAATTCAGTATTAACAAAACATAGCTAGTTTTACATAGGATATAAAAAATTATTCAATTCAAAAAACGTCTAAAAGTTCTACCAATTCATAGTGAAATAGTATTAGGTACTCAATTCATATTAAATTGTAGGTAGGTAATAACAGCCAGCTCCAACTGCTACAAAAGAAAGGTATAAAATATAATATATTCGGTATATATTTGTATATACGGTATATTTTAAATATACCGCTAATTGATTTCTTAAAATAAGGTGCGTTTAATTTATCGAAGTTAAATTTAAGTTTAAAGTTTATTTGTCCAAGTAAAAAAAAAAAAAAAAAATCAATCTTTGGTGGATTTTCGCAAATATTTTCTATTTTATTTAATTTAAAAAAATATTTTTCTTGTAGCACTGAGTTCCCAAATCGTGGCTAGGAAATTCCCAACTTTTTCAATAATTGAATTGTCCTAGAATTATTCTAGGAGGGGGAGGCATGAAGACCAGTTGACTGAAGGTCCTGGGAGGTGTGAAGACCAGTTGACTGAAGGTCTTGGGAGGTGTGAAGACCAGTTGACTGAAGGTCTTGGGAGGTGTGAAGACCAGTTGACTGAAGGTCCTGGGAGGTGTGAAGACCAGTTGACTGAAGGTCTTGAGGGGAAGAACGACGAGATGATTCCAAGGTTGTGGGAGGGGGGGGGGATCGAAAAATTGAGATCAGGGGCGGTGAGGGCCCAATGCGGGGGACTAGAGGGGCCAAGGGTTACAGCGGGAGGTGGCAACGGGGGCGGTGGGGCCGACGTTAGGGGTGTCCCCACCGAAGAGGTGGAGGGAGAAATAGCGGGGAGAGGGAGAAATAGCGGGGAGAGGGGCGATGATATTGGGGGAGGACTAGTGTGAGGGGGCCGATTGGTGGTGGGGGGGGGGGGTGAAAGGAGGGGCCCAGGGTTACTAGGGGAGTCCCAATGGGGACAGTAATGGGGGGGGGGGATTCCAATGGGGGTAAAATTGGGGGTGGCAGCACGGGGTATCTCTAAATGCCATTAGGGGCGTAGAGGAGGACCTCATCAGGAGTGATAGGTCTCCTCACGGGGGTGGATTGTGGTGAAGGGGCGATATCGTGGTAGGGCCTAGTGGGGGGGGGGGGGGGGGGGACTGATATGGGAGATGAAGAGGGGGCGGCCGATGGGGTTATAGTTTTAAACTGTGGTAATGTTCCCATACCTATTAATTATTGTTTGATTCCATCATTGAAACCAACCAGTGAGAAGTTTTCTTTCAAACGGGATTCTGAATCTTTGGGATAAAGCCTACAACCTCACGAGTCGCATCCATTCCAAAATGGTTTGTATCCTCCTCTGAAAGCTTGCTGAAAATTGGTTTACCACCGAGATGGCTGATATCCATCCCGTTATAAATATAAGTGGCTCTTATAAGATAAATCCATCCGTTACTGGTAGTTCAGTTAGTGGTTCATTTCACATCAAAAGGGTTTAGGTATTATATAGCTTTATATTATATAGCTTTTCCAAGTCAAATTGAGAATTTTCCAAGTCGAATTGAGAATTTTCCAAACCAAATTGAGAATTTTCCAAATCAAATTGAGAATTTTCCAAATAAAATAGGCACGAACCAAAAACTTTACTTTTAAATCCAGGTAGGTAGTAAGAAGGTATAAATCCGGTCGAGAAAGCTTTCTCCAAGATCACGCAATACGTGAGAAACGTTCTCAGTGAGTCAGCGCAGAATCTCATTTTGAGTGAAGTGATAGTTCAAAGCATCCCTACCATTTCATCAGCTGATTGTACCAATTGGATAATGGACATGTTCGTACAGCTGCTGGAAACCCACTACATTGATTACCTATTCAAGTACATACTAGTCTACGTAAATACTCAAAATATGGAAAATTAAATTTTTTTTTTTTTTAATTGAAAAATGCGGATTTCTTTCTTTCAACTAGGTACCTACACCTAAAAGGTACCTTTTACCATCACATTTGAAAAAATGTCACTTTAGTTTGGAAAGTTCCTTTCTGTCTTTATTTTTTAAAGGAAATTCTCCTTTGAAAAATTCTCAATTTGGTTTGGAAATTTCTCAATTTGACTTGGAAAATTCTCAATTTGGTTTGGAAAAATCTCAATTTGACTTGGAAAAGCCATATTTCCAAACTAATATTTTCCGCGTCTAATTTGAATGTGACGATATGAACCCAAACGATAGAGGGAAACACTAGACAAGAGTGTAAAACATGGAAGAATTCCTTCATCCATGCGTGTAGAATGAACAGTAGTAAACGACTCTCACAACAGGTGGCGTCGCCTTCACTCTAGGGCACCCTGTGTTTATCACTGGGGAGTGTTGTTATCAGGATATCGGCTAGGACCAAAGGTGAAACCGTGCGGAGCTTTAATTTTTGTTAGTTCAGAAGTTTAATTATTCTTATTTTCGTTCAATTATTCTTGTATTGACATTTTCGTCGTAAGTACATAATATTTTTACATCGATGGAAGTTCTACATTAGAGGAAGACACAGAGGGCTTTGAACAAGGGATCCAGAAAGAGGCGATCAACGCACGATGATCGCCATAAACGACAAGAACAATGGAGATGTTGACCAAAATTGTGTACTAGTAAAGGAAACTTAGGTACCTAGGTACGATAAATTTATATGATGTGCGAACTAGTGTTGTGGAGTGACATTGGAGCTTATCGAGGTGTTTTCTACTCTGTGACTGGTAAGGAAAAACTCTGAGACTCTGTGACTGGTAAGGAAAAACTAGACCTTTTACTCGCACAGCATATTAGACCTAAGTACCTGTACTTAGGTAGGTACATAAGTAGAAATGAAAATGTGATGTTTTCATTCAACTCATGAACAACGTAGCATGGCACATCTGACAGTTGCCTACTTTTCAGGAGGACAAAAAAAAACTGATTTGTACTGAAGGTTCAAGAGTTTTTCAAATTTTCTCTCTCCTCCCCATTTCAATTGGTGCAGTTAAAATAATATATCCAACAGGAGTTTAAATAATCAGAAAAACTTGAAAAATTGGGTTGTTGTGCTATGCTGCTCTATACGAATATAACTTGTGCTATGCTACACGTCTCATTATCTGTAGTTGAGCTTTGCTGAACTTACTAAAACAATCTGTACAAATGTTAGGGCTATAGGGGATAGGCAAGTAAAGAGAATAACTTGAAACACATCCATTTTATTAGTCAATTAAGAAAAAATATAATTTTCCTTGCAAAAAAACTATAAAAGAGACTGAAATCTTCAAGAAAAAAACATTTTTGGTTTTCAATCAAGTGAATAATATTTTTTAAGGGAACAGAACAACAGAATTCACCAAGTACTCCAGCTCTTGAAGATCTCTGACGCTTCTTTCGCAGTCACTCAGATCCGATCCAGAATCCTGCTGAAAAAATAAAATAGGAAACGATTAAAATCTGTTGATCGCCTTAAAAAATTACAATGTTCGTCAATAAGATGCGTGGACGCTGGAGAAACATTTGACAGCATAGCACATCAAACAGGTTCTAGGCAAATCAGCACAGCACTGCTCAAACTTAACATGTCAATTTAAAAAAAATAGTTTTCAAGTTTCCAAGCATTTTCATTGTTTAAAGTGAACATAGAACATTATAGCTAGGCTGGTCTGTCAAAAGTTGATATGTAACATTTTTTCAATTTCGCAGCAGAGCCGTTTGAAAAATATCCTGACCTTCGGAAGCACACTATGAATGAAATAAGGGTTTATTCCTTATTGTACAAATTTTACTTTGTTCAACAACTACTAGGTAATTCTTCTTTAGATAAAATTTGTTTCAATGCCCTGAATAATTTTACACGTTTAGAAGAAAAAAAAGACCACTTCGTCATAGTGTATTGGTGAAAAAAAAAAAAAAATACATTATGAAAAAGAACTCGCTAAATTAGTAAGAAAAATACTAAATTCATCATAAGTAGCAGCGATGAATCTTGGACGCCGGAAGTCAACTGTTCTGAAGGGTGATTTCTGATTCAAAGTGTACTTGAACAGCAAAATTCCGAATGGCTTTTCATAATGCAGCCATGTTATTTGCAGCCAGTTGATTTTTTCGCCTTTGCCATCAACAGTCTTCAACAGGACTAGGACTAGCAGAAAGTAGAAAAATCCAACAGTCATCAACAGGACTAGGACTAGCAGAAAGTAGGATAATCCAAAAATGACTCCCTGGACATCTCCTTTATGTGGAAAGGTTTTCCTCCCCTTACTGTCCTGACAAATTGGTACCAGTCTCTTGGTACCAATTTTTTTTTTTTTTTTTGCCTTTTCAATTCTTCCGTGATCAGCATCACACTCCCGATGGGTATGACCAGGAAGTAGAAATTCTGGTCAATGGTGAAATCAGAACATCGCTGAACAGAACATAGTTGATATTCCATGTTGATATCTGGCAAAACATGATAATATTATGGGACATTTCATGGTTTGGCTGATCAAAACTTTTCTGTTGGAAGGGTGGCAATACTGGATAAGTACTTATCCACTTTTGCCTGACCGAACCACCCTTCTTTTTGGACTTACCTCACTATGCCATTCCTTGTTTTTTGTATTTCCCGCCGTTTCTAACTTATCATCTTTTGCCAGTCAAAAGAGCTCCCTAAAATCGACTTGTACAGCCAAAAATGTGAAAATCGAAAAAAACTGACATATCAACTTTTGGCCGACCAGCCTCATGCATCATGCAATTGATAAATAAATTTACTGAAAAAAACGGTAATGATGCAAAACACTTACCTCACTTTCTGAAGTCATCGTATTCTCCATGTCAACGGTCTCAGATGTGTCATGCTGCCTGATGATTTTAGTTGAATTCCCGGATCAAGAAACCCAGTTCACCAATCGCTCAGGAGCGAAAATTCAAATAAGGAAACACCAAAACGTCATTTTCGTCAAAATGGCAGATGCGTCATGCGGGTTCCTAAGCGACGACATGCATGTTTTCAGGACTTGAAAATTTCGTGTCACATAACAGTACCTATCTACTTACCTGACTGTCCTCACCCACTTTATGTTATAGAGGTGATACTCAGTACTTCTGACTCGTTGAAGATAAGATAGTTAAGTCACAACTTTCATTACTCAGAAGTGCTGATAGTACGTACCTGCTTAGTATCTGTACTACAAACCTTCCCCAACAATCGTTAACTTTGCCCTTGCACTTTCCATGTTATCAAGTCCCTATTTAGAGGACTTTTCAACAATCTAGTCCAGCGGCTAATTTACTACTTTTAGTACAATGTGCTTGTAAAAGAACGTCACACCGGTAAAAGTAACTCCAGTCGTATTCTAGAACTAAAACTGTGTTGATTATTTGTAGAAATTCAGTGGCTAAAGTAATGTCCTTCATGTTGTTTCTTCTGTGTTACCTGTCAGCTGACGTTGGTAGTTCTAGACCTGATGCTAAAACGTCTTATGGTCGTGTGAGGGGGATCGAAATGCAAACGTACTTCGGACGAACCATTTATGCTTTCTATAACATCCCTTACGCACAGAAGTTGAACCACAGAAGGCGTTTCCAGGTACAATACGCTAGGCAATTTATTCCATGTATTTCTGAACTTAGTAGCGTTCAGTGATTGTCTAGACCATAAGCATTTATCAAGAGTTAGAAGTATTACTGATGGTGTGGTCGAAATCGACTAACTAACTCCCAAGGCCGATGTGGCCTTTGGCTTCCCAAACTCCTTTCCGCCTGAAACCTCCGCATCCCTACCACCTGAAGGCCCCTCAAGACCTCATCGAGCGGTTCCGCGGACGATCTCTTCGTCTTCTAGTCTCCATCCTAGCTCGCAGCATCATGAAATTTTTAGGGCTGGCGTCAACATGTCCCAACCATTGGATGCGGCCAGCTTTGATGAATCGGACTATGTCTTCATGCTTTAATAATATTTATGAAAGCATGAGGGGTCTGCATCAGCAAGGGGTTAACTCCATTTTTTCAATCAATGCGTCCATAGATCCTTCTCACAATACTTCTCTCGAATATCCGCAGTCTTTCGTCATCCTCAGCCCGCATGCTCCAGGCCTCTGATCCATAACAAACGGCAGGCCGCACTAGGGATATGTAGAGTCTCATCTTCGTTGATCTGGAGATCACACGACTCTTGAAGAGTTTGATATTGGCATAAAATGTTCGGTTGCCTGCCATTATTCATGAACATATCTCATCCTGCTGTGCACTCGTCTTTAGTACATTGTACCTAGGCCAGTGGCCCATAACAATGTTTTGCAGGCTCTTATTGTGGCAGCTTTTCTCGGCAGGCTTTTGGCATTTTCTATGCCTAGCACAGCAGGTCCCCCTTTTATTCTGCCCCCTCCGGCGTTCGTCATGCTGGAGCATGTCCGGGATGGACCACGTGGAGGTGCCGGGTTTTTGCGGGGATGTTTTGTAGGGGCAGAGGGGTAGATCACTTCCTGTGGGAAGTGATCCATCTTCTATGAAGCTTGGCCTCGGTACTCCCCACCTCTTCTTATATTTTGTGGCTCTTCCCTCATTGGCATGCTTTTCTCATAGGTATATCTTTTCCTGTAGGTACACGATTTGTATTCGTCATCGAGTTCCCCAGGTAGGTGAAGGACCGGACTTCATCAAATTTATAAGAACTAAGCGTCACTCCTCTGGGCACCTGCTGGACACATCCCGGTGGAGATATTTTAAGATACTTATTTTTGCTTTCATTTATTTGTACCTAAACCAATGGGCTTCCCTTGTTCATGCAAAACCTTAAAAGCTTCCTGCAGAGCATTCAGACTTCGTCCCAACAAAGCAATGTCATCAGCAAATGCCAGGATCTGCCATGTTCTGTCGACAATTGTGCCTTTCTTACATGCATTCCTGGCAGCCTCGTGCAAAGCCAAGTTGAACAGTGTAGAAGCAAATCTCCTTTTCTGACGCCCAAGCGGGTTCCCCGCAGCGGTTACCTATCATAACCTTCGAAGTGCTTCCTTGAAGGGTCATTTCAATCAGTCTGATCAACCTCTCAGGAATCCCATGGGCGCTTTCTCCCTACTCTGCCAAGACCATCGAATGCTTGTTGGTAGTCTATAAAAAATACGTGCAAATCAGTATTATGCTCTACAAATTTTTCAGCAGCTTGCTTCAAAATGAAAATTTAATCAAGCGTTCTTTTATCCGTGCGAAAACCACATTGGTAGCCCCCAAGTTTTAAATCAACTAAAATGGAAACCTTGTAGTAGTACCTTCTGACGTAATGGTTGAACTGTTCATATATTTCCAGGAACCAAAAGATCCAGATCCATGGTATGCAGTTCTTGAAGCAGGAGGGCCTCCTGTCTCCTGTCCCCAAATCAGCCTAAGTAATGAGTTAAAAGGGATAGAAAATTGCCTTGTTCTCAATATCTTTTCTCCTGTTGTGAGTAGCTTTAATTTTCTATAGGAAGATACCTAATCAATTTTTTTCAACTTTTTCTTTTGGATTTCATTATACATTCTAGTTTTTTTAATCGTATACAAAACGTATCATGTTTCATATAACTCTAATATCGATACCCCCTATCTACAACCACTTACCGACTGTCCGGCTGCGGAGAACTCCTCAAACGGCTCGGAGCTAACTTAACAAGAGACCGTTTGAAAAGTTTGAAGTCTTAGGACAATCTTAGGTTAGGCCGATTTTGAAAACGTCGTAGAAAACTTGCAACGCCATTTTGGGTTTTCATATTTTAACAGATGCAAGACACGATGATGCTTTATTAAAATAGGTAAAAAAGTCATTTTTGCCAAAATTGCCATTTAAGTCGTTTTCCGCAGCGTCGCGCGTGAGGAGTGGTTTTCGGGAGCGCGGTCACAGGTAAGGGGTTCTCCGCAGCCGGACAGTCGGTAAGTGGTTGTAGATCGGGGGGTATCGATATATTTACTATGAAACTCTTCTATCATCTATATTCATAACTGTGTAACTGATACATGATTTGTTTTGATTGCAGGAGCCAAACACAAGCCTTTCAGCTCGATTGTTTCCTGTCATTGTTTACATTCATGGTGGAGCTTTCTATTTTCTATCTAGTGGCCAATTCGGCCCTAGGTACTTACTAGATCACGATGTCGTTCTCGTGACTGTGAATTACAGGATAGGAATACCCGGTTAGTACCAGCCTTCAGGCACTTATGGACAAAGAAGGGTTTTATTTTTATTTTTTTTAACGAATTTAATAATACAATCTGACAAACAGCATTGTAGGACTGGGCATATGCCAACTGTCCGGTAAGTTGGAGTTTTGGTGACGTAATTCCGTAACTGCACATCATCATTACCTACCATTACATTCATTTCATTGTTTCCACTTTAATTTCATAATAACATTTACTAATTTGGAATAAACGATGGAGAGATAAACAATTATATAACGCGAAGTAGGTAAGTGCCAAGTTTCAGTAGTTAGGTGTAGTAGTAGTGGTATTACTAATATAGGTGGTATTTCAGTAGAATAAGTGATAGGTATTTAAGTTGTATTAAAGAAATTATGTTATTTAATATATACAAACATGATAATATTATACGTACACATATTCATTTATACACATATATACATAAATGTTGTTTTTTTAAATTTTTTTTCAACAAATTACAATTTCACAAGCTAATCTACTATAATATATACACGAGGTGTGGTCACCTAATAGTTGAAGTTGCCTACCAAGAACTTTCTGTAGGCAAAAGCCTCCCTTGCGAAATTGTACAAATTCATAAAACATGTCCCAGTTAGAATTCGGATCACCGCTAGAGGGTCAACAATACTGGAGCCAAAGTACTTCATTCTAAACTCGGACAATACTGGACACGTGCATAGGAAGTGATAACCAGTTTCCTGAAGATGTAGCAGAATCAATAAAAAACAAATCATAATCATATTATTAATATGATTGCTCCTGGGGAGGCAGTGACGTTCAATAGCCTACATTATGAGGCTTTACAAAAGAGTCCTGCTTATAACAGTTGGAAAAGGGGGTAGCAGAAACGACCCCACTTCGACTGGGTCTCTCCTAACCTGACAATCAATCTGGCGAACGTTTAAGCACCTGATCAATTCAACTCCAAACCTCATTCTCAGTTAGCCTTCCTCTATTCGATTCAGTTTCGTAAGTTTCATGTCCATAATAGTAGGCACCAGCCTGTTTAACTGCCTTCAGGTACTTATTTGTGATGATGTAGCCGAATCAATAAAAAATAAAATATAATATTTAACGACCCCACTTCGAGTAGGTCTCTCCTAAACTGAGAATCAATCTGGGGAACATTTAAAGCACTTGATCAATTCAACTCTAAACCTCAATCTTCCTCCACTCTATTCAGAACTGAATGTAACTTTACGTAACTGAACGTAACTTTACGTGTATTTCATTGTGGATCTTGATTTTTTTCACAAATTGTATTTTCTTGCAGGTTTTGGAAGTACCGAAGACCACATACTGCCTGGGAATCTCGGGCTTAAAGATCAAGTCAAAGCACTGGAATGGATTCGAGGCAACATCCACTTTTTCAATGGCGACATGAAATCAGTCACTCTCATCGGAATGTCGTCTGGGGCAGCTTGTGTTCACTACCACTACTTTTCCAAACTATCCAAGGGTTGTTTATTCTGCCTCTACCTTATATTTTGGATTCAATTGGTATTTTTTGGTACAAACGTTTAGCTCCTCCCCTTTTTATCCACCAAATCAAATGTTGGAGCGTTTGGGAAAAAACTAAATTGCATTTTAACAGTATTTATTCATGCGTATAGAACTTAGTAATGTTTCTATTTTATGTAGAAATGTAGGGCTTGATTAGGACCTACATCACTAGTGATGATCTCCAAGATGCACCAAGGAGGTTGATATCAGTTAATACCTTAGTTAAGTTTCATAGTAATGCCTGAGGATTGTTCACTAATAAGAGGGTCCGGTTGCTGGAAAACCACAGCTCACTTTTCGTATTTGTAGTCTGTGTTTCCTGTCCTTAGCATTATTCACCAGTATAAAAAATCGTTTAATTAATTCACACGAATTTTGTTCAAACTTAACACACTATGTTAATGCGACCCCAATAAATTTCTAGGTCTATTCCATAAAGGTTTCATGATTGGAGGTACTGGAACGCAGCCTTGGTCAATGCAAGTGTACCCTCGATTGACCTTAAAAAGGATCTCCAAGAACATCGGCTGCCCCACGAACTCTTCTTATGATATGGTGACCTGCATGGAACGATTGACACCCCTAGAGCTGGCAATGAGCATTAGGACAATCCAAACAGTGAGTAGGTGATACCTTTATGTTATAGCTAAATGTAACGTTTTTAGTTTCAAAAACTGTCACCACGTGGCAGCACCAAAATGAAGAAGTTTTTCCTTGAACCCTCATAGGAGAACGAGTCAAGATATTTTGAATCTGAAAACGGATTTGATAAGATATCAACCTATAGTTTAGGCGAAATTGTTTTGTTGAGTTTGCTGAGCAGAATTAAGTGTAGCAGACCCATATTCGATAGGTTTTTCAACGTTATCAATCGTATGGCACAACACCGCTCCAACGCCGTAACTGCTACTGTCACACGAAAATTCAATAGGTTTTTTTTATGGATCAAACAACACCAATAATGACTTTTCAGGGATGACCTTTTTTCTTTTCTCAAAGGCAATATCGCATTTTTTGTCCATCTCCATGGTGTTGCTTTTCTCAGTAGTTCATGTAAAGGTTCTAGAATATCAGATGTCGTATTGACAAACTTTCTATAATAGTTAAAAATGCCTAGGTAAGACTTTAACTGAGTTATGTCATTAGGTTTTGGGGTGTCAGCAATTTTTTTAATTTTTGAAACTGACGGACCTAGTCCTTCAGCAATTAGCCGATAGCCTAAAAAGTCCAATGAATCTACAAAAAATTCACTCTTATTTTGGTTACCTAATCTTGACATTGTAGTCATTAAAACGGGACAAAACAATCAGTAATGTTTTTAGACATGATTTGAAATTATCACCGCCAATTAAAATATCATCCTGGTAAGCAGCACAGTTATCAATTTCTGCTAAGATTGTGCCTAATACCGACTGAAAAATAGCTGCTGCTGATGACGGACCAAAGCATACTCTATTAAACCTGAAAAGCCCATCAAAAATGTTCACTGTTAACAAATGCTTACTGCTATCATTTACTTCTAATTGCATTTAAGCATTGGTTAAATCAAATCTCGAAAATACCTTGCAATTATGAAATTTTTGGAATAAATCTTCAGGCTTTGGAAGTGGATAATGTTCGGTTGAGACAAATTTATTAATTGTAACTTTCAAATCGGTGCATAAACGTATGCTACCATCGTGCTTAGGTACACACACAATCGGGGACGCCCATTGACTATATATAACACGCGAGATTATGCCCTTTGATTCTAGCTTAAGCAATTTCTTTTTCCCATCGTCTCGTAAGGCATAATATGTGCCATATTATGGCACATCATGGGCCTTGCAAAAAGATGGGCATAGCATCACATTTCATGGGTTTTTTATTGGAAATTCGTTACCTTTTTTCGAGAACGCTGATGGAAATTTTACCTCCAGTAGACGTATTAAATCTTCTCGCTTCGTACCCTGAACGACCCCATGATGATCCGACGAATTCCGAGTTGTTTCTATATTATTGACCATAACAATGTAAATTGTTGAGTTTCAACAGTTGTTACAAGTCCTTATACACTATTGCAGAAGAGCGTGTTTCCTCTTACACCAGTGGGAGCGGTCTTGGACGATTGTAGTGCCAAACCATTTCTTGTTGAATACCCTTACGAGTCATTGAAGTATGGGAGGGTTCACAATGTTCCTCTTCTTATGAGTAACGCTGAAACGGAAGGGACTTTTCCTGGCTTATGTACGTATTTCAGACTCTACTTTCTTGGAGATACAAAATAAAAAAATTACTACCCTTGTAATAAAATTGACGTCTTTCGTTAACCAAATCGAATTTTTTAGTACTCGTAATTTCTCATGCTGTGTAAAATACATTGTTGCCTAATTTTATAGTGATCACCAGTGATGCAAGTATTTTACAAGATCTAAACAACGATTGGTGTACACATGGTGCTTGGCTCTTGGAATTGAATCATAAGGTTCCTCGTGTTCATCTGAACAACACCCTGAAAAAAATTCGTCACTACTACTTCGGTGACCGCCCCATTGACGAGAGTTCAACGACCAACATCCTAAATGTACAGAAAAGTAGTCATTTATTATAATTTATGTAAAAAAGTGTAGATAAATTATGTAAACTTACTATCCGTAACTATAATTTCTAGCTGCTGTCGGATCGCTACTATCTCACTGAATCCATGAGGTCATTAGCCCTTCATGCACGTTCGAATCCTCGAGTTTATTACTACGTATTCAATTATAGAGGTGGGCAAAGTTCTTCCCAAAGATTAACAGAGAATTCTCACTTGTATGGTAAGTACCATTTGAGGCGTTTGCAATCACAACCAGCTGATACCATTTTTGGAAATTTTACAGGAGAGACAAAAAACTTCTCACGTCCAGAGTTGTAAAGCTACATTTTTTTTTGTAATTTTTAATTGTTGGTAAAACCGCCTAGAATTTGATTACTTTTTCATTTTCATTGCAGGTGCATTATCTTGGGCGTAATTACACTAATTAGGTTGGAATGAGCTGATTTTGATGGAAAAACACGTTTTTTCAGGCGTTTTTTTCAGTTTTTTTGTTCAATTAAGTTGTGTGAAATTGGTTTTTTCCAGTTTACCAGCTAATATTAGTGTCTTTACGAGTTTTAAATAAATGACATCCACTTAACTTTTTCAAATGATCTGAAATTTCACAGTTGAAACATAAACTTTGGTACAATGTGAAAAAGGTCATAAATTGCATCGCCAAATGGAAAAGAATGTTTTTTTTGATTTATCAAAGAAAAATAACATTGTAAATAAAATTCAGATAGCAAGGAGGGAAAGGAAAAAAAAAGGCTCCTGGCGGGAGATGGCAAAAGCTTGGAATGAGCTGGATTTGATCCAGAGGGCAAACATTTTCATATAGGTTTGGGTTGAAATGAACTGAATTTGAGCTATATCCCTTCGTCAGGTTATGAAAGACCCTCTAAACTGTCAAAATATGGAAAAAAGTGGATTTCAGAAAAATATGGAATGATAGCAAACGCCTCATTTGCTGTATAGATTTTATTCATTCAACATTATTTTATAGTATTTAGCGAATTTGCGAAGAAAAGGAAGCTATTGTTCTCAGTCCGAAATGTTTAAAACATCTAATTTCAGGAAGGGTGGCTACCGTTTTTTTATGACGGTGCGGTGGTAGCATTGATTTAATTGCGCCCCGACCAATCAGATGCTTCAGCGGTTCTGACGTCATCGCGCGCTTTTGAACATAATTGTTTCTCTATCCATAAAAAATAAGGGTAAACTAATTTCGACGAATGGTTCTCATTTTCACGTTTTTGAAGCGATTCTCTTTTAATAAAAATTCCAAACAAAAAATGGTGCCCAGACCCCATTCGCTCATATAGCTATGCTGCATGACTGGGGTTTTTATGAATTTTTTTTTGTGATTGCAGGGGCATCGCACATTGATGACGTATTTTACTTATTCAATGTTTCCAACAGAAGAGACTTGGAAAATAATTCCACTGACCTGCTCATGATTCAACGTATGACGTCCGTGCTGGTGTCTTTCGCTAAGACTGGGTTCGTATCCTCAAGTTAACGTTCACCTTTTTAGGTAGGTAACTGATTGGTCACTGTCAACATTGTTGATAGTCGATCTTCTGTTCTGAGAAGTTCTTTGTTTTTTTTAGAATACCGACATTTGATACAAACGTGGTTATTCCCTCCGTCAAAAAAACCACCAGCGTGTATGGGCCTGTTAGGGCTTTGGTGATCTCGTCGCCAAACAAAATGGAAGTAGCCGACTTGGAGGATTGGGGTAACATCAGGTTTTGGAAGTCTTTGCCTATCATCACACCGAAAAAACAGTGTAAACACTAATTATGTACCTAATTTAGTACACTTTTGGGTACCCTGAGTTGGTCACACGATGCCAGAGTCAGCATACGTAATTCACAGTGGGTGCACTAAAACAAAAATGTCCAAAACAGCAGATTTGGCGCTTTTGGCGATGCTGTAAAGCGTTTAACATTTCAGTCGAGGGGATTATTGGTTCAGCATCAAGACAAAATTGGCCACAAGGCAATCACTAGGCAAGTTTGGTCATTTGAGTGGTTCTGCTTTATTTCTATTTCCTGAGTATGAATGATTTTAGATTCCATTGTAGCCCGCTAGTAACTTTCTACAATTGAGAGGTCCGCATCAAGAAGGAGTTAACTCCATTTTTTCGATCAAAGCGTCAATTCCTGGAAATAGCTTCATGTTGCTCCAAAAAACGAAGCAGCCAACTCCATCTAGTGGATTTCTTGATAACCTTCCATGGAAGGAAACTCTTTGTTGCACCAAACGAAGGAACGATTTTTTTTTGTCGAAGAAACGTCAGCTGGCTCATTTTGCTCATTGGAGTTAACTTGTTCTTGCTGCAAACCCCTTAATTATTGTTACAAAAGCCCACCTTCATTTGCAGTTCTTATAACTTCAAATTCTTTTCTTGATTCTGCATGTTTGACATTTTCTGGTTAAACTGGCGACGACTGTGGACTGACTTCGATTCTTACGTACCTACTGCAAAGTTCAAAACCCAAGAAATGTAAGAAACTGTTGTAGGGTGGTGGTCGATTTGTGTCTTCGGGTATTTTTCCCCTTTCCCTTTGCAGAGTATTGGGGTTGTCCTCTGTGTTGTGTAACAGAAATACATGCTGTTCGGACTGAAGGCGGGGATGGACCGATCTATTATAGTCTAGAGATCGGTGTCTGTGGCAGCCTGCCCACCAGCCTTATGTACCTTTGGGCTTTCGCCAGTCATCGAACAAATATAGACTCCATCAGACGGACTTCTCCTCTGAAAATCCTTTATCCTTACCCTCCGTCCGTCTCTATCTCTATACGTCCCTCCTCCTTTTTACCCACAAAATGTGAGTCCGGACTCATCGACTTAAATCGTCTTGACATGAAACGTCTCGACCTAAACGTTGATAGATCTATTAAGTCGACGCACATATGTTTGAATTTGTGTTTAATATGCAACATGTGACGTTAAGTTCTCTCTACCGTTCAACGACCTCTTTCCAGAAGAAGTTTCACAAACCCTCATTGAAGTTGAATATTCCCACGTTCCAGTTTCTGAGTTCTACCCAGACAAACTATGGATTCAGGTTTTCTCATTATAAGTGCCCACTTCCTAAATGTCTGAAGCGTTTATGGAAGGCAGTGACACCATGATTATCCAGACCATTATCTATCTTCATTTCTGGCTCAGGTGTTGACTTAGGCGATTCTCCACCTGAAAAGAGTTCACATTATGAACTTAGTTCATTGAGTTTGTCAGGTGAATAATCCGACTCTAAAACAAATCACAGTAGCCGGGGGGTGGGGGGGAGGGGGTAGAGTTTGTTCGTACTGTTCTAAAATTGTGTTCTCAATCTCAAATCACCATTAAATGCACTCAAAGCACTCTACAATTCTTTATTGACTGGACTACAAATTTTGTAGAATTGTAGAGTGCCTTGAAGAGGAGAATCCGCGTTCCTTCGAAAATGTGTTCATTTAGACTAGGTATTGAACTAGAAGTCCTGGCTTGTTGGGTTAGCGCAAGGGGAGGGGGGGGGGGTCCTTAAAGGTCCCATTTTTCAGTTTTTCGCTTATATAACGAAAACGGTGTACTTTTTCATACACCATTCGAAATACAAAATGAAACCTGTTAAAATTATCTACAAATTTGATTCTATACGTTTCAATTCGTAACAATTCCAACCTGTTTCAAGATAGTCAGACTCAAGAATCGATAATTTTCAAAGCGGCTTTTACCCCTCGTTTTTTGTCAAACATTGCTCTCTTCCTTTAAAACAGTTCATATGAGAACAAAGTGGTGGGAGAAGAAGTTTTCTAACTACAATACCTACATTTCAACAGGTTGGAGTACCTAGTGACTGCTAAGGCAGAATATTAGCCATTTTGAAGTCAAAGCGAAGGAGAAACTTAGGTACCATTTACATGCATATTTACATGTAATATGTGAGTATATAAACCGGTGTACATGAGTATGCAGTGACTATATGCGCTAACTACATTATATTTAGCCGTAAATTGAAGGATTTTGGTCAAAAATGTCGAGAGCAATGAAAGTGCTTTTATAGGTGGAAATTTGACTGAATTCTTGAAATTGCTTTAAGAACCTGTTCGAGATGAATTGGCATTCAGCCATACATTCTTAAAGGTAATTTAAACTTCTACAACTTCTTCTCCCACCGCTTTCTTCTCAGATGAATGGTTGTACAGAAACAGAGAAATGTTTGACAAAAACGAGGGTTTTTTGAAAATTATCGATTTTTGAGCCTATCTCGAAAACGGTTGGGAATTGTTACAAAACGTATACAATCAAGTTGTAGATAATTTTAACAGCTTTCATTTTGTATTTCCAATGGTGTACGAAAAAGTACACCGTTTTTGTTATATAAGCGAAAAACTGAAAAATTGGACCTTTAAGGACCCTAACCCCCCTTTCGGCCACCCTACAAGCCAGGACTTTTAGTATGTTGAATACCTAGTCTAAATGAACACATTTTCGAAGGAATGCGGATTCTCCTCTTCAACGCACTCTACACCCCCTTTTTGAGCATTCAAGATGCACTGGACTATTGAAAGATAATAAAACAGATAGTGTTGATATATCACAATTGATTTCATGTTATCGTTTTTTTCCCCCATGGATTATTGATGCTAAGTTATCAGTTTGGCATCCCTAAATGGTGCGGACGGCTGGTGATCGGAGGGGAAGCGGGAGACGCCAGAGGGGAGGCCTTGTGAGGGACTACATCCGAGATCTAGTTGACGGCTCGATATCACTTTGGGGACCTCTGCCTCATTCTTTTGTGGTGGGGAGAATTCAGAACTAACTTCTACTTCACCCTGCCCGACTGATCAGAAGTGTTTCGACTTGGGACCTGGTGGGGAATTCGAAACTACAAGAATTTGGACCCAAAGATCAGAATTGTTCCGGTCGAACAGAAAATCATATGGACTTAATATCGCATAATTACCGTATTTTTTGACCGGCGAAAATGATTATAAATTCAAAAATTAATAATGAGAAATGTTTACCCCAGGACTGTAGTGGTTTCAAATGCCGGTACACGCACTTTTACAATGTTCTCACTTTTACAATGTTCTATATTGCGAGGGCTGAACTAGATCAGGTGTTTTCTTATTGACGAGCCAAAACCGCAAGTAATAATAGCCGTTGTGAACCGAGGCCACAGATAGCTACTCTGTCTTACGCTTGTTCATTGACGAATCATATTAATATATCCCTGCATCCACGATCGACCAAATCAATGTCTCAACTTTTCTCATATACCCACCCCAATTCTTCATTGAATTGTTTGGATGAAACAGTTTGTGGTCTTTGGATTCTACGTCGACCTGTTGAATGGCAGGTTTCCTGATTAGATTCCTACTCGTATACTTTTACGGTTTCGGGTGTTTCCGTGAAAACTTCAAAGTGGCATCTACGTTCTTCCTGACAGATGGTAAGGGCACTTATCTGCTCTCTGCCAACCCCCATTTCCTCAATTGAAAATTATTCGAATTCAAATAGCTACATTGGAATAATCTTGTCAACTCGAAGGGATTAATGTCGTCAAATACCTCGTACCTAATTATCTACTCCTTGCAAACACCTACGAAATGTCATTGAAATAAGCCGAATTTAATAATTTTGAATAATCAATTGAAATAGTAGTTTTCGGGGTATAGGCGTTGTAATTTTGAAACCTACCCAACACTATAATACACCCAACACCTCTACAAATCCCTGTAATTAAAACTGTAAGACTGTCTTAGGGCTGAGTAGAGCTGAATCGTCGCAAACAAAGATCTAAGGACTACATCTTAATTTTATCGATTAAATCAAATTCTATGAGGTTCCAGTTTCTTCGAGCACGCTTTGGATCACCTTGAAAGAACCCAGATGAAATGCTTGGAAAAATGTCTTATTCTACTCTTTGTAGTGAGCTCACTACCAAGGGTTCTGACTGATCCTTAATCTCAAAGGGTCAAAAATACGTCAGAAATAAGATCTCATTAAGGAATTGAAGAATAGAATTTAAATACAACTGGTTCCAACAAAGGGTCGCACAGCGATAAGTACTTGTATTTGGCTCTAACACATAACATTTGTCTCAAATACTGTAACAGCGGACAATTGGACTTGAATACCGACTCGTTTGACGGGGAAGGCGAGTCTGGCAGCACGAAGTTGAACAGTGAAACCGGGGAGGTTTTCGGGCGCCGTTTGATTTGCGAAGTGGATAGGAATAGTGGCGAGTAGCGTGGGGCATTGTGCCCACGGGCCTTATTTAGGCAGGAATGCCGCCTCCCTCCTTTTCCCCCGACCTCCCTCCTACCGGCATACAATCAACCGATTGCCCTTGTAACTACGTCAAAACCTTGGTAATTCTGTCGGTTCACCCATTGAAGGTGTTTTAAGTGATAATATCATATCACTTAAAACACCTTCAATAGGTGAACCGACAGAATTACCAAGGTTTTGACGTAGTTACAAGGGCAATCGGTTGATTGTATGCCGGTAGGAGGGAGGTCGGGGGAAAAGGAATATTATTAGGATATTTGAATTTTGTTTCATTGTGCCCCAAGCCCGGGGTACAATGAAAGAGCACAAAGGGTACCAAAAAACACCTTAATATAAAAAACGTTATTTCTTCCAATTAATAAATATTCAAGAAAGAGTATCTACTTTGCTAGATTTCCTCTGTCAATTTCGCACCATTTTGAAACCCAACGAAAACACAACTGCTTACTGCACAGTGGTAAACTGATGGGGCTCAGTGAAACACTCGTGGGGCTTCATAAAACGTTTCATTGTGCCGAACTTTTCTGTTTCAAGGAATCCCACGCAGGCCATTTTGGTCTCAATCACTCTCTACCATGAACGTGAAGACGAAGACACGCCAAAGTCGGACAAAATCTTAAGGGATACATTTGAAGAGTCCAGGGTAGAAAGGTGTGATATCCATCTTTTCTGATTTCGAGATAAACGAATTTGAAAGTTTGAAACTACAGCAGAATTCGTATGTATGTCTTGCGTGTCTGCCGAATGATCCAGTAGGTTCCTGAACTAGTAGTTGGTGCATATGAATCATGAGGAATTAATAATAAAAGCGTACCATCAATCAAAACCTTTTATCCAACCAAAACTTCAACTTAACTGGGAAGAAAAGGGTGATGTCCATCAAAATACGGAAGAAAGGGGGCGATAATTTGACCATCGCTATCACGACATAAAAAAATAAACGGGAAAACCTGATTTAATGACCATTCTTGTTTATATTGCTGATTGTTTTTTCTTCTCCTTCTTATTAGTATTCTTTGTTTTTACTTGTTCTTTCTTCTTTTTGTCATGTTAGGGAGTCCCTCGAAATACTGAGCTACAAAACTGTTTAAGGTGATCGAGGTCTCTGTACTTCTCATGTGATATTTGCCGCAGCTTTTTGTACAGTTTTGGTGGCACTATGAACTGTTTGAAAGGTGTGAACACGTGCGACCCACCGACCTAGACCCTTTGTTAACAGTTCCGATGGACATAGCCCCTTTCTCCCCAGTACCTATATGATGTTTTCAAACCTGAATTTCTCTGTGAGATACCTTCTTTCTTCCCTGTTTTGCTAGCTCATGTGAAACTACTCTGAGGTCTACATGTTGCCAACCTTAACTCAAAACCGAAAAAATGGATATCACCCCTTTCACCCCTGGACTCTTCATTTATAATGAAATGCCACAAGTGCCGATTCAATAACATAATTACACTAACCTGGAGGCGAGAATTCGTTCGACGAACAATTTTAGTTTCATCACAAAAATCCGCACTTTAGCTCGGTGAATCTGTCACACTACTAGTGGATAGGGGCGATCCAAAGCCAGTTTTGGGGTCATCCTCAGCACCTTCCACCAGAATCCTGTTGCTCTAGACCTATTAGTACTCAGGGTACACCTCCTGTTTCATTGTGTCCCATGTTTCAATGAGCACCATGTTCCCCTGCTTGATCGTACTGCATCTTGCCACCTGTGAAAAAACACTCGAAGGATGCGTTTCTTTACACCAGTCTCCCTGAAGAGTCCCTATCAGACACTCGAAGGGGAAGGATACTTGTAGAAAATTGTCACTCAATTCCTTCACTGACCTAGACCAAAATTTGTTGAGTAAACAAAACATTTCAACAACAACGCTGTTGACTGAACCCGATTGATGGCATGTGGACCTACTCTAATTCTGACTTCACCATCGTGTTCAGCGTTGAAAAATCTATAAACTGAGGTGTTACTCGGCAAAAAATGAAGACGAAATTTGTTATAAACCCAGTAAAATTGAGGCATTTTACATAAAACTAGTTATTTATTCGCACATTCGCTCTTGATGCCATGCTGCATGACTGGAGTTTTACTTATTTTTCCCGAGTATTATACAAAATAACTTCTAGGTCTTATAATCCTCCGGATAAAAATGTGGTCATGCTTTATATTGTCTGAGCACAGAAAGACCTACATTTATTGGCTAATTGATCATTATCTTCGAGGAGTTTTAAACAATAACCTGCAATTCTTTATAAAACTTGTATGGACTGTGGGAAACCTCCGAGATTAACCCTCCTGCTCGTTTCGCGTTTGGGGAAAAATTCGAGAAAAAACTGTTTTGACGGAAGCGTTAATTTTAATTTTGCACTGCCGATGTGTAGATCACCTGAGGTGATGTCGGACGTCGGTCTAATTCGAACTGCCCTGCACCAATCACCCAGAGGCATGGTTGATATACAAGAGTAATTGGGTGAAATTAGAGCGTGTATCTCGAATGATTCAACGGTCTAAATCGGGATAGCGGAGCGCTAGTTGTTTTTACGTGGAAAAATCAGAGGACCCCTATTCTGTAACGCGGTTGACACGTCTTGAAAATGAACGTATACGGGAATGCGGGTGACATGCCGTCTATAATTCTGTTAGACATCGGGTTTTGATCGGCACAACAATCCCCCACGTAGTAAACAGTATGACTTAGTAACTTCTTAATAAACAAAATGCATTCCCAAGGTAACAGCAGTCCCTGCAAGGTTTTTGTTTAGTACGAGTATCGGTTTATTCTGAGTCCTTTAGAAATTCACGGAGGAAATATTTGAGCTGGTGCGGCTCAATTCCACTGTTGAATTTACCATTAGGGGAAAACGTAGCTACGAGCAGATCTTTTTTGAACAACCATCAAAGTCACTAAATAAACAACATTGAAGTAAGTAGATGTTCCATTGAACCTCTTCCCTCCAGATTCCAAGAGGTTCCACTATTGCTTATCAGCTATTCTGAAATAGAAGGTTGAGCTGGTGCGGCCGCGAGCCTGTAAAATATATTCTATAAATAACGCGGCCGAAGAAAAATAAACATTTTCTCTCACCAACTTTGCGATACGGTTTACAGTCTAGCGCCCTCCATCTCATTTTATTAGTGTCCAATTTAGTTAAGAATATTGTACGTCAGGGATGCCACAGTTTTTAAGCTAGGCCATCGAGAGCGGGTCATATACGTGTATGGTCATCTCAAGAAGGCCTACAACTACACGTAGAAGCAAGCTAAGCACTGGCTATGCTATTATAGGCTAGTAAAACGGTGCACAAAAAGGGGTCGAAGTGGAATGTTTTGGTGTAATTTTTTTTATTGGTTTATTCTATGTTTTTTGGGGTGCTGAACACGAATATGAAGTTGTCCAACAAACATTTGCTATCATCATCAAACCATCAAAAAACCACTAACAATCATGTTTTTAGTGGTTTTCAGCTTATAAAAGCAAGCAAAGAGGACAAAATTTCCTATAATTTATGTTTCATAACATTTTTTCGTACGTCCTATGGTTTTCACGCATTTCTCCAAGAAATACAAGTCTTCCAATTCTACAGGAAAGAGTCTTGCCACTTGCTACGATGAAAAATGCAATCAAAATAAGTGGCGAAACTATCCCCGTCAATCCTACGACTATTCTTCAAAAAATCAAAATTGAAGAGCGTGAAGAATTCTTAAAATTGGACCTGTGCCCTTATCCGCGGTCTCTTTTCGACGACTATGGTATGAGGAAAGGAACCAAGCCTACTTTATACAAGGCATTCACACCAACTGAAGAGGCGAATCTCCAAGGGTGTGTGTACGTCATAGATGGTGGATGTAAATCATTCTCATCAATTTGTGAAAGCTACGTTTTATTTGTCAAGTCCAATTGGCAATTTGAAAAACAAAATACGTCTTATCTCCATGTTGAAGGACAACTTTGCTGCAGCTGGCATTCACACAAAGCAGGCACAAGAGGATGCGGATACTGTTATTGTCACCACAGCAGTGGATCTCGCACAGCAGCATAACTGTGTAGTTGTTGTGGGTGAAGATTTAGATCTGCTGGTGATTATGATTGGTCGTTGTTGGGGTGTACTACATTCAAATATATACTTTCTGAAGCCAGGTAAAGGGTCAGTCTCACAACTCAATTTCCTGACTGCCATCCAGACCAATCCATCAGAAACAACATATTGTTTTTGCACGCCATGGGGGGGGGGGGGGGGGGGTGACAAACTTCAGCCTCGTTCAAAGACGAAAAAATTAGATTTCTTCAAACCCTCAAGAAAAACCCTTCAAAATTCAAAATTTTAAAGATCCTACGGCACATGCTGACGCTGTTACTAATGCTGGTCTTACCTTTTTCACTGTATTGTACATATTAACTGACGAGGAAAGCGCATCCTTGAACAAATTGAGGTATAAATGTCACCTTTGATCTGCATATGAAAGAACAGCACATTTGGCGTCGCTCCTACCTAAGCTGCTGCACATTAACATTCTTTGAGAAGTTACCTTCAAGTACAACAATGGCTTGGAAATTAAAAACATCCTGAACAATGGGGTTGGAAGAAAACCAAAGAAGGTCTGCAACCAGTAACAACATTACAGCCACCATCACCAGACGCAGTATTGAAACTAGTAGCTTGCAAATGCATAAAGGCCTGTCAGACCAACTGTGGATGCAGAAAAGCTGGCCTCAACTGTTCCAGTATCTGCCTCAACTGTGAGAACGGCTGGAATAATATGCCAACTGGAGAAATTGAGGAAGAAGCAGAGGATGATCCTGAATAGTTGAATATTTTGCAACTAAGTCAATGATTCTTGTTGCAGACCTAGAACTGGAATGCTGCCCTGCTGAAATCTTTTAACCCGGTGTCTAAGAGGGCTCGTATTAGGTCATAAATACTGAATTGTACTGAAATTTGCCTCCTTTATTATTCTGTCAAATAATATTCACGTACACATATTTAAAAAATATTAACAAAATTTGTCATGTCCCCTAAAAAACATAAACCAATAAAAACAATTACACCAAAACTTTCCACTTCAAACTACCGTTTGACTGAACTATTAGTGTATAGAACCCAGTGGTAGGTACTTTTCTCCTTCTAACGATATGTTGGGGGCGGTGAAATATCGGTGAGAATTTCTTTAAAAAAAGACAATGGTGCAGCTTTGGAGAGCTGGCATGAGCGAAAGGTATGCGGAACTCCGTTCAAGAATAGTCTGAACCTAGATTACCTCCTCCCGAGTTCGCTCGGCAATACTCTCATCAGTTCTGTAGGTGCTTGAACCAATTAGCAGGTGCGGGGTGGCGTTTCGCTAGTGTTTCACTATTTTCTTAATTTACTTCGGGGCAATGGGGCAGGGGGATTAGATCGGTGTACTGACTGTATTTACCTTTGACAGAGAGGTTTGCAGCCACACTAGAGCGTAGTACTTCTCATTTAAATTAGTCTACCAAATCTAGTACTCAGACCAATCAAGCGTTGCTTAAAAATACTCGTACCTCATTCGAGTTGGAGATCGAAATTAAGATACTTTACGCACTCTGGGTATTGGGAAGATTCCCAAAAACGTAAGAAATCTGTAGTCACCTTGGGCAATTAGCAGTCGGAGCTCTTGGACGATCCATCAACCGACTTCATCGTGACGGAGCAGGCTAAATCGCTCCGTCTTAGCTGCTCCCAAACCTGACATATTTCATCCAACCAAGTTTCTTCTTGAGCTGAGAGAGTGATATATATGAGCTTTGAGCCTTCCGCCTACCTTGTAACCATGTAGTGCAATGTATCAGGATTACACCTATGGTTGGGTTCCTTTGCGGATGGCACTCATGATGGATAATCTGAGTCATGGATGGATCCCTGATTGTATACGCAACTTCCTGTCTTCCATTTATTATACAGGGTGTAACCCTTAAGGTCGTACCACCGTCCAGGGATCAATATCTGAATCTTCTTCGAGAAGTTTTATTTAGCACTAGGCAGATAGGGAATGTAACGCTCTGTCCAACGGTATAATCACATTTGAATGTTGACCGAAAAATGAGGGACTTATGGCCATTTTAGTTACTCAAGGTCGAAAACACGGAAAAAATCTTAAAAGTGAAAAAAGTTGGATTTTAACCGGTAAAAAAAAAAATTTATAGGACACTTTTTTGTTGCAAATTACAGTAGGGCCCCGGCTATCCGAGCCCCGACTAACCGAGTTCCGGTTTAACCGAGGCGCAAAAAAAAAAATTAAAAAAAAAATATTTAAGACCATGGATGCCGGGCGCCCGGCGACAGTGTTTGTACTCTGTACAGTACCGTAGCAAGCGAGCGGTGCAGTGGGGTGACCGCTGCTACTGTGCTACCCACCACACTGCACGTATGTAGGTACATAGTCTAGACCTTGTTTTATATTTATAGGCTGGATTTTATTAACTAAAACTGTATTTTTAGTGGGTTTCATAATAAAGTGAACTTAATATGTTAATTCAATTTTACGTCTTTATTTATTACTGTATCAACCCCAAAATGTCTTTGTGCTGCTCTGTCTGCCCGTGTTATCCGAGTTTCTGGTTATCCGAGGGTCCTCTGGTCCACATTAGCTCGGATAGCCGGGGCCCTACTGTACCTGCAAACTCGATTCCCTGACTTCCCTCCTGAATTCCCTACACTTGACACCCTGTATAATATGAGCCTCCTAGAACAGCTGACTGTATATTATCCAGTCAACTGTTCTAGGACCGATTGTTTACGTAGATTCACACCACATTTATTTCATTTGTCTACGAAAAACCAAATTTAGTAGCTAACTCTGTGTGTACACGTAGACCATGGTTACCGCTTAGGATACAGCTCAGGAATACGAGAAGGCACTCCTGATCTTTTAGGGTTCTGTACCAAATATTTGGGCTTGGCAGTTCTATTGCGCCCGGGTTATTCACAGACTAAAAATACGATTCAAAGTTTTTCTGCTTGGAGCTAAGCCACGAAACCTAGTGGAGAAAATTGCTTATGCGGCATTTGACGCTTCGTCCAAAGGGAATCGAGGATGAGAGCGTCCTGGCGAGGGCGTTTCCGTAACCTGGACGTTGGACCCAAAGACTACGTGTGGTGGGGAAAGCGTTTGAGGGAACAAAAAAAAGAAAAAAACAACGAACGAGCGATGAGATTTAGAAAGAGAAGGGTTCTATTAATTCTGTTGGGGCCTCCGTCCTTGCTGTTATTCTTGTGAAGCTGGTCAACCCTGCCATCGCCTATATGGGCCACAGCCTACTCTCTATTCTTCCCTCTTTGCCCTTCTCAATCGTAATCCGTGCTGTGAAAAATTGGCGAATATGGCGCCTTAGCATACGTCATTATTGGATGTGTACGAATACCTACTAAATTCCACTAAAAAATATCCCATTTAACCACGCAAAAAATATCTAAGACACTCCCAGAGAAAGAGAGTTTTCTTGATTGTCAACGATTTATACCTAAAATATTGGCTTTAGTTTTATTGACTTTGATTTTTCTTCAAGAGCATCCTCGATACCAAGAGCACACTTGATAAAACATTGTGTTTTCATAGCTATGTATCTAACTCTTCCTCCTTCAAAGTCCTCAGTTGCTGAATAGTTAGAGGCGCTGATCTAGATGATCAGAGGACATGGGCTCCATTCCCACCTGAGGCAGATTTTATTCACCTTGCTGGTTCCTGTTTTCTTAACTTTGTATAAAATTGGAATTCTGGACTCACACGGCAATCAAAATATCCAAGAAGAATTTAAGATACTCCCTGTTTTAAAATGATCATTTTTAAGGTGTAAAGTTGAAAATACACCACTCCCTCTAAGCAATTTAGTTTTGTTTTTCCCTAGTTAGCAGCATTGATACAGAAAAGAACACGGTGGTGGATTTGATTTATTATTATTTTTTTTGCCACAGGTATTTTTGGTGTTGTTGATATTCTGTGCGTTCGAGAAGTTATTTACCATGCAGTTATCCATGCCAACCCGGCATCGGTTCTCACCGGTCGGTGTGTCATCTCCAAACCCTAAAAGCGAATGATGCCAGAACGTTCGAAAAACGGCGAATGTCGAGAAATAAAACCTCCGAGCCAACTCTCGCTCTCTTCAGCAGACTGAAGATTAAGATAAATGAAGGCTCAGTATTGGAAAAAGAAACTGTCAGCATCACATTATTTATCAACTCGAAGAACGTATTTTTAATTTGTTGGTTCCATGCAACAATCCACCGTAAGGGTAATAGAAACACGAGTAACTCCTTTTACTTACTCTTTTCGTTACACGATATACACTGACCTTATCTTCGAAGAGGCTTCATGCCAAAATCCTGTTCCGGATTGAGCATTTCCTCCCACATCATGAAGTCAGTATTCAAACCCTAGCCGTGCGTCAGAATTTGTGTCTGGAATGCTTGATCGTTTAAAGGGGCTCAGTTGAACAAATATTTTGATACAGTCCCAAATAGACTGGAAAGGTTGTTGTAAGAAATTGAAGCAACAGTCCACGTCAATCAGATTCGTATTGACCTGACTAGTTCAATACGATGTGTGAAATCCACTTCCTGTTGTCCATCTGGGCGAGTCACATAGTCGAATGAAGGTCAGACTTCTGCCAGTGGAAAAACTACGAGTATAATAACTGGTGGATTTTTGCTGCAAGACAGTACCTATTCAATGCTGCCATTCTTCTCTTAA
Organism: Stenodema calcarata; assembly: GCA_963920205.1. Classification (NCBI taxonomy): domain Eukaryota; kingdom Metazoa; phylum Arthropoda; class Insecta; order Hemiptera; family Miridae; genus Stenodema; species Stenodema calcarata. The sequence continues at coordinate 24,648,182 of OY986056.1, read as the reverse complement.
ATCAGCCACTTTTCTTGACATTGTCCTTCATTTGTATTTGCAGGACTATTTGTTCAACAGCAAGGGCGTTGAAGATCCTGTTACATTTTTTACATTCCACTGAACATTCCTTGATGTGTTGACTAAAGGCACAATATTTTATTTATCAATATTGATTTATTGTGGAATTTATTGAGAGGGTCGTTCTATTGTCTTCCTACGTTTGGAGTTACTGAGTTGTAGAGACGATTGTCAAGGTAACCAACTCTACAGGATTACGTTCGATGCTACCAAATCATTATCAAATTACAATAAACTGTTCTACAGTTTATACCTCGATAAACCTCCAATAATAACCTTCTTCTAAACATACAAGGTACCTACTTCTAGGAGCCTTGTCGGCCAAATGAGCGAAGTGTTTTGACCTTAAGTTTATTTACTGGCGTTAATTGCCACTTTGACTGATCCTAATCCCAGTGGTTTTTTTTTCATTCTTGGGTGTCTCCCGGTCCAAACCGTCAAGAGGTTTGTTGCCTTGATTCAGATATAGCTCATCACGTCTAGACTTATGCGGAGGGGCCAAGTTGGGATTGTAAGCCCTGAAAAGATCAATTTCTGTTTTATATATTGACTCGGTTGATGGTAGTAAACATTTCAACTCGATTTCCCAATGAAGGCTACAGACATAGGTGCAGCACAGAACTTGAAACTATTGAGGACTAGATGTTTGTCTATTAGTGGCGTTCACATAACGTGCAAAATCCTTGAAGAGCTCTGTGTATACTTTAAAAATGAGGGCTATGATACCAGAAAACCCCTTTGATCCTCACTAAATTTACTGTTGAATATTTTAAATAATAGAATTCCACAGCGTGTACGCACACAGATGATCTGAAAGATGGGCGTTAATCGTCCGATTCGTGTTTAACATGGTCGTGCTTCATTAATTACAGTTTTTGAAGTCTGTCCAAAACGTTGCTAATCGTACACCGGAGCTTTCGGCCGCCTCCGGGGGCCGATATTTTTTACCGATAATTTTCCATCATGTGAAAACGATAATAATAAATGAGAACGATAATCTATCATATGAAAACGATAATAATAAACATGACGTTAATATTATTAAAAAAGCGTCACCAAACCTGCCACTCACTATTATGTATCTCACCACAATGTATCTCAACCCAAGAAAATGTTAAGAACAAGAAACTGCAATTTACGCTAATTTTGGCCATTTTGACGGGTCCACAGCGGATCAACTTGAAATTTGGTATGGATCTTCTTGGTGTGGCTAATAGAAAAAAGGCCTGAAAGTTTCAAGTCGGTAGGTCTAAAGGGTGCCTTTTAGATGATTTAATCCATTATCTCAACCCAAAAAACCTCTGCAAATTCTTGACTTATTATCTTCTTTGTGCAGATTACCCTTCGGCCTTGATGACTAAATGGTAGATTGATTATATAATGTACCCCCCAAAAAAACGCTGAAGAATATTAAATATTATGTCATTATGTTTAATATTCTTCAGGTATTTCAATATTCAGGTATTTTAGTTCTCTGTTTGGGTAGTATTTACTTGTGGTAACGGTCGTTCTGGGATCTATTGATATTTTCTAAATAATGAGTAAATAAATTACGTATCATTAAATATAACAGCATAACGTATCTTGTGCCATCATCCTAGCCATCCTCTCACAGTTTTCCATTACTACGGTCGGTTGTAAATTACAATGCATAAATTCTGGGGCTGATGTCCGTTCAGGGGTTCGCAGAACAGTAGGAAGCTCAATAAGTTCCGATAGTTTACATAAGATTGTATTGGAAACACCTTAACGAACATAGTTAATGCCTACTGTGTATATTCCCAATTTCCCACTGTAACTAGACCGGTGATAAATCTCCCGGGGTCTTTCGCTAATTTCTCAATTATCGTTGTGCATCTCGTCTTCTCAAGAACCTCTGACGAATCCCGAGATTCTTGTCCGATCTCATCTTGATATTAATTCCGCCGCGGCGTCTATTTCCACGACTCCCTGCGGTCCGTTTGGTTCGAAATAGGATATAAACCAGGGAGTAAGGTGTGTCACATGGTGGATGACTCAGGCGACTCCCTGCCACTGACTTGGGGCTCATCTCTTAACACAACGTGATTTATAATTCCTCCCTCTTTACCAACCTCTCGTCTCTGCCGCGAATGTCTTTTGGGATGTTTCCGACTTTTCCCCATCTTTACGTCGATCTCACTGATTACCGATGGATGCGATAGTGGATTGAGACGTCCCACTGTCCACTTTTAAGATTTCGTTGGAGTAAATAGAAATGAGGAGTCTCGATTCTATTGAGGTGTTGAGTGATTATTGTATTGTTTCCAAGTCCATCGATTCAAGAGAATCAACCGAAAATGCAACAACAATGTCAGTTTGTAAAGGAAAGGTCAGCCCGGAATCTCGTCGGGGTGGTCCAACATTTTTGAAAAACCAGGGTACTAAATAGGGGGTTTTAAACTAATTTCAACCCTTTTCATGATCGAATAACTTCCTTTATCAGAGAAATTTGTTTTCAAATTGTGATTTAATTTATTTTTTAATATATCTTAATGGGTCGCCCTCCTGCTCTACTGCTGGATAGTATAGGGTTGCCCCTACTGCTCTTTTTCACTCAATGTAGGAAATAGTCCTGCTACGTCTACAATACACGTCTGAGGCATTCAAGTGCTTGAATCGAAACTTCCATTTTTATATTGCCTGATGTCTCATTGAATAAGGTTATCCTAATAACAAAGTCAAGGGTTTACTTTTATGAAGTGTTGGTGCTTTACAAACTACTGATTCCCAGGAACTTTTAACCCAATGATCCAAGTACGAGAATAACGTCCTCCCACAGTCGAAAAGGTGGTCTTCATTGCACATATAATTGGTTGCTATTCTCGAATTCTTTGTCCACCACCAAAGAAAGTTCATCGGTGAACCCGTGCGAGTCGTTTGACATTTTACGATTAGATAAAACTCAGTTCGCTCCCACCTGCTAAACCATCGATCACAGTTCACAGTGTTGTTTTCCATAAATAACTTCTTTTTTTTATTTTTTATCACAGCTGTCACACCCTCAAAAGTTACGCAATTTAACAACTCTTCTCATTCACGGATTTGAATTACATGAAGTGTTTTTGAAGTACTTTTTAAAGTGTTTTAATGATCATGTAGTTCAAGTTAATTCGAGCTCGATTTTGTTGTATAATTACCCGAACTCGGTGTAACTTGAGATCATAAGATTATGACAAGGCTGAGGATGACCCCAAAGGGTGGAAGAAAGTGACGGATGCGATGAAGTGGATCCACAGTTTTCATGAATACAGTTCATCCTTAATAATCTTTCGTCCGTAAGGACCTGTCGTACTTAAGCATTTTTTGTTCTTATGAATCTTTCGTCTTAAGAGTCTTTTGTTTTGTAAGAATCTTTCTTTCTTAAAAATCTTTCGTCATTGGGAATCTTTCGTTCTTAAGAATCTTTTGTTCTTATGAATCATTCGTCCTTAAGAGTCTTTTGTCTTGTAAGAATCTTTGTTTCTTAAGAATCTTTCGTCCTTGGGAATGTTTCGTTCTTATGAATCTCTCGTCCTTAAGAGTCTTTTGTCTTGTAAGAATGTTTCGAACTTGGGAATGTTTCGTTCTTATGAATCTCTCGTCCTTGAGAGTCTTTTGTGTTGTAAGAATATTTCTTCCTTAAGAATCTTTCGTCCTTGGAAATCTTTCGTTCTTAAGAATCTTTCGTCCTTAAGAGTCTTTTGTCTTGTAAGAATATTTCGAACTTGGGAATGTTTCGTTCTTATGAATCTCTCGTCCTTGAGAGTCTTTTGTGTTGTAAGAATATTTCTTTCATAAGAATCTTTCGTCCTTGGAAATCTTTCGTTCTTAAGAATCTTTCGTCCTTAAGAGTCTTTTGTCTTGTAAGAATCTTTCGTCCTTGGGAATGTTTCGTTCTTATGAATCTCTCGTCCTTAAGAAACCTCCGTTCTTTGGAATGATTTTTACCAAAGAGATCGGGGTTACTCGTGTCTCCACTTTGTGATTATGGTTCCTCGAGAGGAGCCTTGTTACTGATTGACAATCTGATGAACCTGTATATTCTTCTTCTATGGAGCGAATTCAATGCTTAGTTTTGATATTTTTACCTATGGCATGATGTATGACGAGGTATCGGAGTAATGTAGTTCCTCCAGCATATCAAGCAGCCCACACTTCTCCCTCTTCTCTCTTCCCTTTTCTCATTAGTGCATAGAACACACCCCTATCTATACTGATCTTTTACCCACCAGAGGCGTAATAAATTCAAATGCTTTGGTCACTTTTAGGATCACTGAATTCGAATTTTGTGGTGAAACCAAAACCATTGTTGATTTCTGATGGTCCAATGAAACCTGGTTTTGGTGTCCTTATTTTCGTGACGTTTGGTTCCTCCGTAGAGGGTGAACTTCGTCCAGTTCTTGTCAAGTAGAAACTGTGATTCAATATATCAAGTAACTGAGTTGCTTCCTTGTGATATTTAAGAAGTATCATCAGGAACTCGTGCAATTTGCAGAAGATGGCATATATCACTTGTTCGACGGACGAGAATAATTATGAAAAAACCGTCGGTATGGCACTTGTCCATGAATAGACTATGAATGTATTACCATTAATGTGGAATTACTAAATTGAAAGGATTAGTTCTATGTAGTGAAGGCTGCAGATTAAACACGGTGCAATAAGAACTGTATGTATATTACTTCATTTAAAATGAATGAAGTACGAGTAGTTTAAACCGACTTTTCCTTCATGGCTCCCTGCGTTGGGAGTCAGCATTTCACTCTCGTCTGCCAAATACAACCACTTCTTGAACCAAACACCCAGTCCATCCAAGTTTCATTATTTTTGTTTCATTTTGAAGCTTTTGCCAAGTCCAATTCTGTATGCAAGTCTGTATGCAGTCTTACCGTTCCCATGATATATAGACGCGTCTCCTGACTTCTTAAGGTTCCTGCCCTATGAATAAATCTGAGGTTCCTTGGAGTAACCTTCACTGTGACCTTCAACACCACAAGACTATTTCACCACTTAAGTAATTACTACTACAGTTGAAGTTAATAACTGATATGTCTATACATATTTATTGTTGGTGTGGTAGGTAAGTCCATATTTAGCTATATATTTAGCGTATATTTAGCGTATATTTAGCGTATATTTAGCGTATACATATTTAGCTATATTCATTGACATAAAAATTGATTAGGAAATTAAAAAATATTTAAACGACTAGAAACCAATAAACCAACCATTATAAAACTAGATCATCAATAAATAATATCTAATGGTCATTATTTTATCCATCTTGATGTGTGATACTAGTGAACAACAATTGGGAATAGTTGATAGTGAAATTTATTGTTTAGTGTTAATTTGTTTGTGTTCAGAGACTGTATTTTTCTAAGTGTCCATTTCTTGTCAGTAATTAGTCGATAAATTCTTATGATCACTAAGTTTGTTCTGAATCGGTGCACGGACAAGATTGTAAATGAGAGCTGTAAAAACACTCGTTTGGAAGCATCACACGAGATCATTGATTAAATTTTTATCGATCATAAGGATAAAGGTTAAGGGCATAAGGTTTATGGATCATAAGGTTAATAATGAGATGTCATGTTGCCATTTCACCCTCGATATATTCTAGAAACTTCAACGGATTCGGATGATAATTCTTTCAAAATAATTAACTTGTAGATACTTCAAAAACCATTTGGTTAAAATGGACCAAGCCAATCAATCTTTCCTTAGCTCAGTCATCGATCAAAACCACCATTTCCCAAAACGAATACAAACGAAGAAGTTTCACAATCATGTTACAAACGAATTAATTCAAAAAGGTGCATAACATGCATATTAATATTAATATGTATATTATACGTATAATACGTATCAACATGCATATAATGCACCTTCTTGAATTGAGTCGGTTGTAACATGATTGTGAAACTCCTTATTGTACATAATATGCTGTTTCGTGCAACCTTTGAAGTATCTACAAGTTAATATAATATGTACAATAAGGAGTTTCACAATCATGTTACAACCGACTCAATTCAAGAAGGTGCATTATATGCATGTTGATACGTATAATATACATATTAATATGCATTTTATGCACCTTTTTGAATTAATTCGTTTGTAACATGATTGTGAAACTTCTTTGTTTGTATTTGTTTTGGGAAATGGTGGTTTTGATCGATGACTGAGCTAAGGAAAGATTGATTGGCTTGGTCCATTTTAACCAAATGGTTTTTGAAGTATCTACAAGTTAATTATTTTGAAAGAATTATCATCCGAATCCGATGAAGTTTCTAGAATATATCGAGGGTGAAATGGCAACATGACATCTCATTTTTTCGTTGCCATATTGAGTTAGAGGTGGTTGTATATAGCAAAGTTCTCACCGAAACTAGTTGTAGTAACATTGCCTATCTCAAACATGACACATCCCAGCTGTTTCGTGCAACCTGTTGCAGCATCTCGCAAAAACGAGAAATCAGTTGTTTTTTATGTCTCCTGTAAAATCAGAGAAAATGAGAAAATGGAGAATCAGAAAATTACTTCACCTCCGACATTTTACCGATACAGAGGGGCGGTACTCAAACATGTCAGTGTTTTGTTGTTTACATGCTGATCCGATACCAGCGGATGCTTTCGATTGTGAACTCGTGGTAGGCAAATTCTAAAATTTTAGACAAAAATTAGGTTGATTTACCATAGATCACTAATTTATTCTCAAATGTTGTTGTTTTTGTAAAAGGTTCATGTATGTTGTCAGAAAACAATTGAGTTCAGTAATGTTATGTGACACTGTACGAAGGTGAGAGATGATGTGAAGTTTTAGACCCTCATTACTGTAGATATGTGCCTCTTCAATTTTTCAAATTTATATGAATAATTTAAAAAAAATCTTCATTAAGAAAATAGTTTGTTCGATCAAGTAGACAGTGCCGAAAAATCAAAGGAAATTCATGATTATAACTTGCAATATTTTGACAGGAGCTGGGAAATGGTTAAAGTAAGATGGTAAGTAGAACAGAGAAATTATTGAAAAAATCCGTAGATGGCGCTTTCTTCCATAGAAATCAGTACGTTTTCATTGTTCTATGATATCTGTCAGATCTGAAAGAGCTGAAGCCAGTAATAAGTGGCCTGGCAGGTTCCAGTATGGATTGTCATGTGTAAACAGGATGTAATGTTAATATATTTGTTCAAACATTTATTTGGCGAGTTACTGTTATCGTAGCCCTGAAATTCTGCACAGTAAACAAGTAGGTCCTGACAGCTGTATTTTTGTGTGGAGGGTTTCATGAGAAGAATTTCGTGTTTAGCTCACGAATACTCCATTGAAAAGGTGTATTAGGATCTGTGTGATATGTGACGGTTCGCTGTCGGGATCAAATCCACCTCGAGTGTCTGGATGATAGAAACGTGTTAAATATGCAAGGAAATCGGCATTAAAAAATTACTTATCCCATGTTAGTGCTGTAGTGCATGGAAAGACTGTATAGACACGGTCACCCCTCCTCGGCCGTAAAAATGGTCCAGTGCCAAAAGCTGACGATCGGGCTCGGGATCGACCAATCAGAAGTCTCGTTACAATGGGAGATCACGTTGCACGGGTTTATATTGGGATGTTGGGTCGGCCGCTCTGTCACTTCTCTCCTGCAAGTAAGTGTGTTCAGTTCGCGTGGGACTTTGAGTGTTGAAGTTTTTACAGTGCTACAATCATCCACCACTCGGATCATCGCCGGATATCACTTGGATTACCATTCCATCTCAGGTTGTCTGGGTTTCTACCTTAAATTGTGTTTATAATCACCTTTGACCGTATAGGTAAGTACGTAGCCTATAGTTTCCCCTGAATCTGAGTATTCTCCACCCTACCGAATCAATAAAATCAAAACAACTTCCGATCAGTACAATTTGAATATTCCAGTAAAATAATTCCAATTCCTTGCCCATCATAAAAATAATAAATATTAAAAACAGTCCTTTATCGCTATCCAATTATGGAATTCGGGAAAGCATTGATGACCCATTTACCGCGGTCGACAGGTTGCAAATGGTGGGGGGATGTGGGTATCTATTCTTGTAGTCGAGCCAAGAAGCTAGGACCTTCGCTTGGTGTTACCCCTTCAGTCTCTCGACTGATTTCGAACCTACAGCTTCTTTCTTGAGGTACATGATGTATTATTTTCACATCCACCACCCTTTGTTGCAATTTGTCTGAACCCACTGATAGCATACCTGACCCTTAACTGATAATACATGACTTAGACTTGAGTTTCAAATACACTCAACACTTTGAATTCAAATTTCAACTCAATTGAGTTGAAATTAAATGTAACGGTGCAAAAATAATTTGAAATTGTTCACTCAATTGGAACTTGATACCAAACTGGTCCACTGGTCTCTTATGATTCAAACGTTCAATTCAATGCTTTATTAATTTAATTTATAACAAGTGAATAATTGAATTGGTATTATGAATTGGGGTTTGATATAAAATATTCACTTCAAGTGTTGGCATAAGTTTAGACCCAGACAACCGAATGGTATGTGAGTCCACATTTAACCTAATTGGCTTTACTTTAACTTTTTGTTGACCTTTAATTCACTTAGTAGATAATTACAAAGGAATGGGGACTTCTATATTATTTATTACACCGCTTTTACAAATGCACTAATCATTCATTTTATAGTGTCTTGAAATTTTTAACGAGTGTAAACTCTTGACATGGTAACTTTAGGGACCAAGGGGTGTCAATTGAGTACGGTGAATCATTCCATTTAATAACATTGAAGTCACCTAGAATTGGAGATGGAGTTATTTAGAGGGAATATCTCAATGCTTGTTATTAAATGGGAAAATTATTATTACAATGAATCGAATAGTTACCTAATTGTAACGGGTAGGACAAACTAGTTGAAATTTCGGAGTTGAGGGTTTTAAGGGAGTTTTGAAAGTTGATTTTATTCGTGAAATACGCCTTTTAAATGTCCTTATAGTCAAATTCATAATAGAGCGAAAAGAAGTGGTACCCGATTACAATACGGATCGGGGCGGTCTAAATATAGCGTAGCATTTTATGATATAACGGAACCCTAGTTGGAGGGGGAGCCTTCGGCCATCGCCCATTCAGGAAATACAGATTTAGAACAAGCCTCAGCCAAGAAACCGGAGACCCAATTAAAAGGCAAAGAAAATTTTCACGTGCAACGACGGGTTTGAGCGCTTTTCCCTTTTATTAATGAGTGGGATTTATACGAAACGGAGGGCAACTCTCTACGTTGATTTTTTTTGTCCAGTCCTACCGCCTCACGAAATAGGGGGAAAGATGGAGTAATTTCCTTGGCGCTAGATCACTCGGGATTCTCGGGGGGTCGCGAAAAAGGCTGGCATACCAGTTCTATTCCCAAGGCGGTGACGTCATTCAGAGCTTTCAGAGGTTGTTCGAAACGATTGTGTTGATTATGAACCGCGTTGATGATTATCTGATCTTACGCTTGACATTGATTACGGTTACACTTAGGAACCAGTACGTATCTCTACTACCCTACCTAATATTTACTTGACATTACATAAAAAGTTCTCTCAACTCTTAGTAGTGAATTAAACAAATTAGCAAACCAATTGGCCACTTTTGTTGATACATAAAATAGCGTTATGGTGTAGGTCGTATGCTGGGAATTGGTTCGCGCTAAATTTTCTATATCTCTTAGACTCCTGTTTTGTCTACCAAAATAAAAAAAATAATTATTTTTCCTTCAAGTTTAAGAGCGTTGGTAGGGGATCTCCACCACATCTCAAAGATCAAGATTGATGTAGAAGTCTTAAATTTGTCAATTTCTACTCCTTTACCACTATACAAGTGGCTCGTGGGTGTTAGGAAGTACCTCGACTTACACAAGACTCGTGAAGTACCAAGAAGACGAAAGTTAAAATATTTGGACATAAATAGAAGATCAAAATTAGATGGATTTCAACGACGTGAAACTCGTCATAAAAATGTCAAATTTTAAACTTAACGTGTGTAGAAAATTTGGTTTTGTCTCATGAAATGGGTAGAGAGAGAACAACATGGGTGTCAGGGTGGGCTGGGTCATAACGAGGCGAATGACTTCACTACGTAGTCTCAAACGTCAAGTTGTTTGTCCATCGAATTATTTTAAGGGTCGGCATCGTTGAATTAATTGTTAACTAATGAGTAGGGAAGCCTTTTGGAAATCTCATCGATTTGATGTTTATGCATGCGTGATTGTGTAACTAACCGAATAACCTCGTCCAATGACTTCTTCCCATATGGTGACCTCAACCTCTGACTTGTATTCCTGTTGTGTTGCAGCAGGAAGGGCTGTCCATTATCTCTGTAGCCCGGTTGCAAGGACAGACTCGAAATGGCGTCGAAAGGTCCCGCGGGGATGCAAAAATCGGGAGACGATCCTGATCCAACTCCCTACCTTTTTGTCTCGCTCGAACAGAAACGTATCGATCAAACGAAACCCTACGATGCCAAGAAGGCCTGTTGGGTCCCCGACGAAGCCGAAGGTTTCGTCCAGGGTGAAATCCAAGGAACCAAGGGAGACCTTGTCACTGTCAAGCTCCCTGGTGGCGAGGTGAGATTCATTCGTGTTTACTAATTACTACCTATGAATATGCTATGCGTATATGATAATAATATCATATTTCATCAACAAAATTTGTTGAGAATAAACTACGGATTCAACAGTAGAAATTCCATACTATATACGATTGGAATAGTACGACACAATAACTAAAGCCTTGGAAAATTAAAATAAACAAAAAACAAATTTAACCCCATACAACTCAATTCCAATGTTCAGTTACTGTGAAAAAGAATCATCAGAAATCATCAGGAATTAACCAGAAAGTTTGTAGAAAACAACTGTCGGTCAACATTTAATTACCATTTCAAAACGAATATAGTTACCATGAGTAGCTAAATAGTTACCATGCCATAAAAGAGACGTTATACGTATGACGAGAAAAAGTAAATAAATAAACATGGAAAACGTTTACATAATTGAAACGTGACGATGTTTTCTTCCCTAAATAAATGAATTGCTTAAAAGAGCAAGGTTCAAATCGTATTATTGATACTGCACAATACAATACCTTATTTAAGAATAATAATATGTGCAGTATGGCATTTTCATCAAAATACCATTGAAATAGGAATCGTTTTTATCTGACCAAAGATTTGTAAATACTTAATAACAAATTCTAAAATAGCGTTTTAATTATGAAGCATGGAAGTTGTAGTTATGAAGAAACGTCTGATTCCACAATACTCTCAAAGAAGTTAAGGCTTGGAAAATTAAATGCATCTTGGTTGGCGAAAAGTGTACTAAGTAGAAATTGGATGATTACAGCATCCAACAATCCTTGATGGTTAGAAGTAATTCAAAACCTCTGATTTACTCGATTACTCGTTATTTCCTACCTAATATTTTTAGGTGTGTTATGTACTTGTAGTGGACAAGATGGAATCCTCATACGAGCAATTCCACAAACGCCTTGTTGTTAGTTTTGGTTAAAAATATTAGGGTTATCAAATCTAGGAGAGAATCTGAGATAATGATCCATGAAGATATGAAAGGTTGTGTATTCATAGTGGTGTACTTACGTTTATACTACTATGGATAGTCATTATGCGTGGTTTGGCGATTCTCTATATATTTCACATTATAGAGATTTATTTCTAGAGATATTATAGAGATATCATATTATAGAGACTATTAAATATGTAGAGATTCACCAAACAACGAATAACGACTATTCTTAGTAGTATGAACGTAAGTACACCACTATGTTCTACATTATGAATTTTTCTCCACTTTGGCTCCCAATAAAACTGCCAATTACTACGGATATGTCAATGTCAAATGTCTTGCTTAAATCGTCAATTTTTGTCCAGGGCTCCGATCATAATTAGGGATTAGATATCGATGTATTGATGAGTTAGCTAAGTGAGAAAGAGCCTAAAATGATATGGAAGGTCCTGCAACCAAAGCAATCATTCGCCGTGTATCGTAGATTCTATAATTTACAAGATAATGACCACTTAAAAAAATCCCTTGTTAATCCATTTGAGGGTTAGGCGCGGCGGCGTCCTTGATCATCTCACGCCCCGCGAATTTTCGTTGCATTCTCCTCCTTACGATCGATCTATTCATCCGATTTGAAATTGGGAACATCCTATGTATTCCCGAAGGTTTTCTCTAAGGGGCTTTTTCAAAAAAGTTGTTAAAAGTGTTTATAAATTAATTTTAAAAATGAAATTGAATTCAAATTCAAAACTCGAATGTATCATTAATTTTACGTTTTCAATGAGTGCATTGCCGTTATCAAATTTGAAATCGACCGAAAATTGTGACTGTAATTTTTAAAGTAAGTTTTTCTCATTTTGAAGTGCAACGTGGTGACATGTTTTAGAACTATTTTAGGTCGGATTGGCCTTAGGCACAAATCCCGAAAAATTCACTTACTCCCGAGCCCTTCAGGATTGTACAATTTTACTTAGAAGTTTGTAGTCGCACAGCTAAGGGACTCAAGAAAAATGACATGCGAACGATGAGTGAAATCGAGCGAGGATGAACGCAAAATGATATTGTTTCTAACGAGTATCGCTATGTTATCCAGCAATCGGCGTTCAAGAAGGAGCAGGTTTTCCAAGTGAACCCACCCAAGTTTGAAAAAGTCGAAGACATGGCGGACTTGACGTACCTTAACGACGCGTCTGTCCTTCACAACTTGAAGCAAAGATACTACGCTAAACTGATCTACGTAAGTCATCTCACGACAAGTCTCGACTAATCCTTGTTCCCCCTTTTTTTTTCTCTATTTCGCAGAATAAGGACTTCAAAAAAGACTTGGTGGGACAGGTCAACCCTCCCAAGTATGAGAAAGCTGAGGACATGTCCAACTTGACCTACCTCAACGACGCGTCTGTCTTGTATAACCTTAAGCAGAGATACTATTTTAAGCTGATCTACGTAAGTTGAGGAAAATTAAATGGTATAGCATGCAGAAGGAATGGCGGAAAATCCTCAGACCGGAATGCCCGTTTCCCGACCGTCAAGGCACCCGTTTGATTGTTACCTTTGCCAGCCTGCCAGCAAACTTTCCAGGCGAATGTTGTTCATATTTTTTCTCCCTTATTGTAAATCAACGTTGATCATGACGCACGTTGAGGGAATGAATTTTCGTTTAAAACATGTTTACATGACAAAAATGTGCAATCCACAATGTTTTTAACCACCTACCGATTTCTTTCAATAACTACCACGTCCACAGCACGTCATCCCGTCATTTTGCATTTTCTTCATCATGTGTCCTAATCATTTGAATTCTACCACGTTAATATCACCTTTTTGTGTCCATCCCGAATGTGTTGTTATCCACTAATTGACATGATACTGGGATTTATTTCGATTAAACGAGGTTCTTTGCTATACAGACCTACTCCGGCCTTTTCTGCGTTGCTATCAACCCTTACAAGAGATTCCCCGTATACACCCTCCGTTGCGCCAAATTATACAGAGGCAAGAGGAGGAACGAAGTGCCACCTCACATTTTCGCCATTTCTGATGGTGCCTACGTCAACATGCTTACCAGTGAGTATCAATTGAAATTCCTGAAAACTTATTTCTTAATAATTTCTCAATTATTGAGATAATGTTTCCTCAACAAACTCCTCGTTAACGTCTTGTATATTTCTCCTTGGCTTTTTGGCCGATTTCTATTTGGAGGGTTGTAGGAGGTTCAGTGGGAAGAAAGAAGGAACGTTGTCTCCAAGCTTTCAGCTTCATTAAGCCATCTACAGGAATTGGTAGATATTTAGATGACTGAACCTGACGAGTGACTGAAAGAGGTCGAAACTGGGACGAGGAGAAAATATCTACCAATCCCAGAAGATGGCTTAACAAAGCTGAAAGCTCGGAGACAACTTTCCTTCTTTCTTCTCACAGAACCTCCTACAACCCTCAAAATAAAAAACAAACTCCTCTAAAATCGCACTATACTGACGTACTGAGTACTAATACCTTTATGTTTTATGTTAACAGACAAGGAGAACCAGTCTATGTTGATCACGTGAGTATCCGTATTTTTCTTTACCCTTCACGTTACTTGTCACTCTGTCACGTATTTGTATTTTGTCTCAATAAACTACCAATTTGTCATTGTTGCCCACAGAGGAGAGTCTGGTGCCGGAAAGACTGAGAACACGAAGAAGGTAATTGCCTACTTCGCCACCGTCGGCGCCAGCACAAAGAAAGACGAAGCTTCTGAAAAGAAGGTAGATCAATTATATCCAAGATGAAGTTGCCATGTATTTCATGATTATTCAAAACGTTACGTCTGTTCGTATGATGAAACTCACGCACCGTCTCTTTGTCTTAGGGATCTCTGGAAGATCAAGTCGTACAGACTAACCCCGTACTTGAAGCCTTCGGTAACGCCAAGACAGTGCGTAACGACAACTCTTCCCGTTTCGTAAGTATTGCCACACTGAACCATCATTCGTATTACACCATGTTTTCAACAAGTTCTGCTACTCACTGAGTGATTATTTTCCCTGAATAGGGTAAGTTCATCCGTATCCACTTCGGCCCATCAGGAAAACTGGCCGGTGCTGACATTGAGACCTGTAAGTATCAACTCTAACAGTTAACAATATCAGAAGTACATACCTTTAAGTGAATGGATGTCGTCTTATAGCCTTTAGAATGTTGACACTAAAAAGAAACGTATATTTACAGATCTGCTGGAGAAGGCCCGTGTCATCTCTCAACAAACACTCGAGAGGTCTTACCACATTTTCTACCAGATGATGTCTGGAGCTGTCAAGGGCGTGAAGGGTAAACAATGTCTTTTCCATCATCCTACCAAACATAAAGAACAAACTTCTTGATCAAGTCCAAACCAAAACAACTGACCTCATGTTATCATCAAAGTAGTAACAAATTCATCACGAATAATCAATGAAAAATATAGAGAAACGTTTTCAATTGAATTACAAGTCAAGTAAACTGCTTATACCAAATACTTCTCTACCAAAAAAACTTGTCACATACATAAGACCCTTGAACCCAAAATAACAAGTGCATTTAAAATTAGTAAAGGTAATTAAAAGTTGAAATAGTTTTCAAGTGCAAATAACTTCTATATAAAATTCTATAACTACAACTTTGGCTGAAATTCGAATTCGAGTACTAAAGGATCTTTACAGATTGTTCAGCATTCGTGGATCATCCAAAACTGTAATTTAAAAACTTGGAAATCTGCGGTAGAAAAAAACCTGTTATGGTGATTTAAGGTGAACGTTGAACGATAATAAAATTGATACATTTTTTCCCCACTCCCTTAATCAAATGTTTTTAGATTTTGTATGTTTTTGGGATCAGTACTCATCTGTTGGACTCATAATATGTACGTCCTCTCAGTATGTTTCAAGTGAATAATCGGACAACCTGTCCAAAGATTGAAGCCATACAGTGTTTCCTAATCCCAAGAACGTATTTATATTTTACATGTTCTTCTGTGATAATTTGTATTGAGGGCCATCATTCGCTGAGTACTCCAAGGTGTCAGACGGTGAAAGCTTCTGTCATGTGTACCTGTTCTTTGCTCCCATTTGAGGATGTTATTTTCATTGATGGCTTATAGAAATGTGCCTGCTGAGCGATGATATCTATCAGTACAACTTCGTAGCTCAGGGTAAAACCACCATTGCTGGAGTTGATGACGGAGAGGAAATGACGTTGACCGATGTAAGGGTCGTGATATAATGGGATAGTTGTGTTACCGAGTTTTGTCGAAGCTTCGAAAAAGAAGGGTGACCCGAAAGAGATTGTACTTTTCTCAAGGGCTTCTACATGTTGCTTAGATTGTGTGTGGTAATTATCGAAGAGTCAGTTTCATTCCGAGCCATTCGCCGTTCAACGTAGTGAACATTAAGACTCGTGTTTCAAACGTTGATGGCATGTTGGTTTCGTGAAATTGGAACTGCATCTTTGACGTGGTGAATAGGAAGTTCGACTATAATGTTTAGCTTTTTAGCTTTTGTTACGAATTTACTCAGTACAAATATCTAGTGTGAATAGTGCGAGTACCCGAAACGAGGGTTTACATACGACTCACATTGGTTCATCATTCATTCATTATTTCATATTGTAGAACTTCATGAAAAAACACGTCATTGAGCAAATTTTCGGGGTAGCGCACCCAAATCTTTAAAAAAATAAAAAACAATATAAGTATCTACCTTTTTAGCGAATTTTCGAAGAAAATGAAGCTATTTTTCTTGGTCCAAAATGTTTAAAACTCGAATTTCTGAAACGGTTTTAGACCGAAATCCGTTTCAGAGCATCCTGAAATCATATATATAACTCGCAATAGAATTGAGACGAAAAGTTCAAATTTGCACATAATATCTGTCTTAGAATTGAAAGGACTTGAGGAGTTTTAGGGAGGAAAAATTACCCGTAAATTCAAAAAATGTAACAGTCTGTCGAGTGACACCACATTTTAAAGGTATTTTTACGCTGAACACGTTGGTGATGTCAGAATTGCGATATCTTATTCCGTTCTCAAACTGGAGCAATTTGAAGGCAAAGAAACGTGGTTGTTGAGATGCTCTTCACGGTTCATCTGTTCTTATTTGGTAACGGAATGAGAACTGCCAAAAATTGTGACAAAAGTTTTAATAAAACCAGTTAAATAAAGACGTTTTACATAAAACCAGTTAAATAAAGACGTTTTACATAAAACCAGACATTTCTTCGAAAATTCGCTCTTATAGACATGTTGCATAGCTGCGGATTTTTTGTAATTGCTAAGGTTTTGAAAAATTCAAATATAATTTTATGACATTTTAGTACTTAATGTACAGAAAAAAACCATTAAATATTTTTTTCCGTTGAAAATTGGCTGAAAGTAAGTGTTTAATTAGTTGGCTTTAGATTGACCAAACAATGTTAATAATCTGCAGTAGGCGATGTTCTTCGAAAATTTGCTGAAAATAATAGGAAGCAGTGGATTTGCTTGTTGATGACATATTAATGAATATCCAGACGTTTCGAGAACTATTCACCACGAAATAGTAGCAGTCGTCAAGTGTTCAGGATCCACTTATTGGCGACGTTCCCTGTGTAGTTTAGTTGCGGTAGTAAATGTTTGCGTGGCAAAATATGTATATGTTTGTGCGAAAACGATACATAAATTTGAATTGGAAAACAGTACAATTTAGACATAGGAAAGCCACAATGACTGGTCCCATGTCTGACTTAATGGTTGCTTGTGTGTGTTGGGAACATTTTAGAATATTGCCTCCTGTCGAACAACGTCAATGACTATAACTTCGTAGCACAAGGGAAAACATCGATTCCCGGAGTTGATGACGGAGAGGAAATGACAATCACAGACGTAAGTTTGAGTAAACGACTGAAGGAAGTAGCTTCACGGAGTTTACACGCTTTTGTCCGAAGAATTCGGGGATCTTCCGCTTCTATTTTCTTTCTATTTCCTCTATAATACTTAGACCGCCCCTATTCACCTTGCAACCCCGTACCGCTCACAGAGGCTGCCACGTCGTTCACCGCACTCAAAACAATCGCCAGCATCTTGACAATAAAATAAAAAAATAATACTACTTCTACTATTAATAAATAATGACGTGATAATATTTTCATACTAGTACAAATTAAACAACATGATGTTTCTTTTGTTATTTAATGGAGTTTATTTAATCCAACATAATGTTCTGCAGAATTGACAATGTTGAGTGACAGAATATCGGACTATAACTATATTAATCAGGGCAAAACGAGGATCCCAGGAGTCAATGACAGTGAAGAATTTCTTCTTACCGATGTAAGTCAATAATGCCTTGATATCTTTACTTGACACTCATAATTCATAAATTCCATAGAAATTGTCATGTTCGTCGTACAAATTAAAGTGTTTTTAAAATGTTTAAAATGAGCCGCGTTTTTAAGTTTTTTTCGCCCTGGATTTTTTACACTTGTACAATTTTTGTTTGTAATGTAATATGACGTATTAAGTACAGATATCAAGCGTTATCATGGCATCACAGCGCTACTCACTGACAACGCTGATTCCTTAAGGAGACGCCAACATTCGCTTGTCATTCTTCATTATCTCCTGCTACTGCTACGCTTTTCACACCAGGATCCCGTAATCATTCAGTACATACAACCCACTCTACTTAACCTCATGACTCAAGTGGAGCTACGATTGAGTAATAGAATTTTTTCTTCTTCAAATCTGTCAACAGAAAAGTGTTTGCTTAGTAACGACATTTACGAGTACAACTTCGTATCTCAGGGTAAAACCACCATTGCTGGTGTAGATGATGCTGAAGAATTCACACTGACTGACGTAAGCTCCTCTGACAATGTGTAGTTCCCTTGTGTTGCAAGACTGAATCATCTTGTCCAAAGCACTCTGTGTTATGTCCCTCGTTGCACTGACAGCAACCCCGTAGATATTTTGTCCTTGTCGTTATTGTCAATGTACACGTTTAAATTCCGTTACTCCATTAGAAAAAATGTCCCATGTCCTATCAAAACCAAGGCATTTTATAGCTAAACTTAGTGCATCAAATTCGTACATTCGTTCGATCGAGAAACTCGATGAATTCTTGAAGCTCCTTGCACGACATAACTAACATTCGTCATTTCAATCATGCGGAACCTAACTTAATTTTGACCATATACTGCTAGTTAAATCTCTTTAATCCTTAATCTATTCCATCAAATTCAACCTACTCGAAAGTAACCGATTCGATCAGTAAATTTCAATATCAAACTAAAATTGCGGTCACACCACCATTATTTCATTTTCAAAGTACCAATTTACAACATTAAAACTTAATCCTCGCAGACTGCTGGCTTCTTAAATATCTTATTGATATCATCGAACGAACATTTAACTGGCTACTAATGATTAAACATAATTCTTCTCTATTCACCGCTCAGACATTCATTACAACTTTTTTTGGGGTCCTATCTTATCTTTTGGGCTCGGTAAGTACTTTTTTGTGTCATATTTTGACTTTTTCGAATTTTTCCGTATTTTTTGTGTTTGTGTTTTGTTTTTTGTCTGCTGTAATATTTAGTCGAATTTATTATTGTACTGCTAAAAGTCACTCTAACTTTCGTTGTATTATTAGATTCTAACACATCGTGTAGGTTTTGGTAGATTATTTATAAATATGAAATAGTGTTTTAAAATAATGTGTCGATTACTTACAGATGTCACTACTTATTTTAAAGTAAACTTATGCAAAATCATTCTCCATGTTGATATTAGAAAATATTCCATTTTGCGCCATCTCTCGTAGAAACTGTTTGTAGTTCCTTCCGTTTCATCGAGTGTTTACATCTATTACTCACATTCTCACCAATAAAATTCATTTGATCACTTATCAATAAATAATTTTGGATCATTTTTTTTGGATCATATTTTGGACTTTGACGTCCAACTGCTCAAGTACGTACCATATCGAGCCTCTTCTCTGTACGACCTTTTCTAAGACTGGTTTGGTTTATTTCCCACGCAGCAAGCCTTCGACATCTTGGGCTTCACCAAACAAGAAAAGGAAGACATTTACAAGATCACCGCCGCCGTCATGCACATGGGAACCATGAAGTTCAAGCAAAGGGGTCGCGAAGAGCAGGCTGAAGCCGATGGAACTGAGGTAATTCAAATGATTAATAAAAATAATAACATTTAACAAAAATCCAGAGTCAAGAGCAAACTTTTGGGGAAATGTGATGTTTGGACATCTTATTCAAATATGGGCAATCTTAAACTTATTGTGTAATTATACGTGTTTAAGTATGAAGCTATTAGGTTCCTTCTATCCTTCCTGTGATGAATGTGAAAGAATGAGCATTCTAAAGGTTTCAAATGCGAATTATTTGATAATTGACATGGAAACAAAGAGTAAAGCACCCAATGATTCTATGACATTGTTAATTCGTTGTGTTGGTAGATTGTCACATTTTTCCCCCCTTCTTGTTTTCTGACCCTTGCCATCCAGCCAATTATGATTACAGCTTACCCATTACTGTTTAGCATTCTACCTCTAATAAAATTTGCCCATTTCCACTCACTAAGTAATTGGCTTAACTGGCAAACTGGTCCATCATGAAAAGTTTCTGAAAATTCATTTCCTGCCAACGTTTTCCCAACTTGATACCATACAAAATTAAAACACCTCAGTTTATAGATTTTTCAACGTTGAACACGATGGTCAAGTCCAAATTGCGATATCCCACTCCGTTACCACCAGATAAGAGCAGATGAACCGTGAAGAACATCCCAAGTAACAACCACGTTTATTCATCTTCAAAGTACTCTAGTTTGGGAAAGGTCCAAGATATCGAAATACTGACTTCACCATCGTGTTCAGCGTAGAAATACCTTTAAAATGAGGTGTCACTTGTCAGACTGTTTCATTTTTTGAATTTATGGGCAAGTTTTCCTCCCTAAAACTCCCCAAACCATCCCTCTTAGAGTGGCGCGATTCTGCTCATCTGCGGCTTAGCCTTTCGTATGCAATGACACATACATAAATGTCTTTCGGCAGTGAATTCAGGATGGTCTGGTTTGAAAATTTTGAACCGATTCGAAACTTCGCTAATACATGATATCCAATAAGTACGTAATAAACTCACTCCGAAAATTCGAAGAAACCGAAATTTATTCGATCTACCAATATTTATCAATAATTTTTGTAACAAATTACCTTATATGACATTTTAACTGCTCTACCGCCCCTCGTTAAACACCAAAAGAACCTAAAGACCTGCATCAGACTTCAATTTGAACTATCTTGAACGATCAGTTGAGAGATTCGCGTAAACATGATGGAACTAAAAAATTGGCTCAATACCTCAATACCTACATTGCGTAGATTTACGTTGGCAGGGTACTAATTTGATGTTTTCTGGGTGCGTAATTTATCTTTATTTGTTGTTTATTTCGTTTAATATATCGACTTGTTTTCATCTGTCTTCAGGAAGGCCAGAAGGTCGGCATCCTCCTCGGTGTTGACGGCGAGGACTTGTACAAGAACATGTGCAAGCCCAGGATCAAGGTCGGTGCTGAGTTCGTCACCCAGGGCAAGAACGTCAACCAGGTAAATAGTTAGTCACACAGAAAACAACCCGAGAAACACAACTAGAACCTCTGATTCCAGCCGTTGAACCGTCCAATATACTTTTTAAGCATTCAAATGTACGTTCTCTTGAGAAAAAACTCCTCATTATCCAAACTTGCCATATCATTTAACTCATCTTTGTATTGAAAATATTGAAGCCAGTACAGTAGTATTGGTACCTCTTAATATTGTCTAAAAAGTTATTCTACAACGAACGAACTCATAAATCAGTAGAGCCCTACAAGGATTAATTAATATTTTGTATTTGTATTTTTATTACTACACTTAGCGTCCCCAGTGATCTTATTAACACACATTATCAATGTTTAGGTATCCTACTCCCTCGGTGCCATGTCTAAGGGTATGTTCGATCGTCTCTTCAAATTCTTGGTCAAGAAATGTAACGAAACTCTGGACACCAAACAAAAGAGGCAGCACTTCATTGGTGTACTGGATATTGCCGGGTTCGAAATTTTCGACGTGAGTATATTAGGAACTCTGTATTGTAAGGACAAAATTACTCTTCAAAAGTCAAGTATTGTCAAAAAACTTATATCATACAATTTTGCAAGCATAAAAGTGGGTACTTTTTAAAAAAGTAGGTACTTCATTATTGACTCATTTTCATTTTTCATGATATAGTGTTCAAATAAATGCTCAAATACTTACCTATTGAAAAAAAAACCATCTTCAATTAAGTTCTTAGAAACCTTTTGATAGGTACTAATAAATGAATTTAAATCGAAATTACATTTCCTACTATTTGGAATTTTGTTACTCTTAAAGTAACAAAATACTAAGCATTCTTCGTATTTAACTTTAAGTTTGTTTTATTATACTACTTATTTACGTTTTGAACATGTTTATTATTATGTGCTCATCTTGAATTGAATGGACTTGATTTCTACTCACTTAACCAGTTGAAAAATCAGTCAAATGAGACTTGTCTGATCAACTGGTCCTCATACAAATGTCAATTATAATGATTCAATCATTTGTTTGATAGTACAGTTACACTACTTACTGGACCGAGCGATTGCTTACACGAAAATGACAATTGTCTTGATGTTCCATCAACTACTCCTAATCCTTCTCATAACGAAGGCTTGTAAAATCTTAACAAAAGTTGAACCTCTGCGATCCTTTGGCTTTTAACAATTAACGCTTTTATCCTTTTCGAATGCAGTATAACGGCTTTGAACAGCTCTGTATCAACTTTACCAATGAGAAACTCCAGCAGTTTTTCAACCACCACATGTTTGTACTGGAGCAAGAAGAGTACAAGAAGGAAGGCATTAACTGGGCCTTCATTGATTTTGGAATGGACTTGCTCGCTTGTATTGAACTGATTGAGAAGGTACCAATTTCGTGCGAAACCGAAATTTGCGAGCGTCAGTCGTGTTTTTCTGGAGAACCTGCACACGTTTTTAACATCCCCACATTGACTGGCTTGTTTAACACTAATGGAGAAAAATGTATTGTCTGCACTTGCTTGTTCCTTTCTTCGTTCATGCGTCTGTTTTATGTATTATTTTCGCCTATCGCAGTTCAACGGTTTTGAGCAACTGTGTATCAACTTCACCAACGAGAAACTCCAACAGTTCTTCAACCACCACATGTTTGTGCTGGAGCAAGAAGAGTACAAGAGGGAAGGCATTAACTGGGCTTTCATTGATTTCGGAATGGACTTGCTCGCTTGTATTGAACTGATTGAGAAGGTAGGGCAGGTCTTCAGGATAATCTTCTAAAAGTGGTTTTCGTTCGGAAAATAAACTACGTGATGAAATACACATCATGGTACAAAGTGTCTTGCAACACTTTTAGTATCGGAACTCTCGAACTCTCAGGGCTGTCTGCAAGGCTGTGATCGTTGAAACAGGTACCAATCACCATCCACACCGAAGATAGATTCTCAAGTTGTTGAATCTACTTCCTTCACAAACACCGCGTTCATTCATAAATCTTGGTAATGGGTTGGGTTTACGCTTTGTGGCCAAACTAAATTCACTGCTTAAAGGTACTTCAGTACTAACTTAACAATCCTTTTAAAAGTCATCCTGCTTTTACCAAATCCTGCAATATCTCCTCAACTATCCGAAGACAATTGCTGTTTTCAAATATTTCAGCAAACAAAGGAAATAACCTGACGTGAATGTCAGATCCTGTTGTTTATTGAATGATCCCGTTTTAGTTCAACGGTTTCGAGCAACTCTGCATCAACTTTACGAATGAAAAGCTTCAACAATTTTTCAACCACCACATGTTTGTACTGGAGCAAGAAGAGTACACCCGCGAAGGTATTGAGTGGGCGTTCATTGATTTCGGAATGGATTTAGCCGCCTGCATTGAGCTCATTGAAAAGGTATACAGTTTGTTAAAGCGGGACTCTTCATTGAGAGTCTCGCAGACCATTATATCGTTTGTTAGCTTGTTTTCTTTCTTGGCCGCAGCGTAACGGATACGAACAACTGTGCATTAACTTCACAAACGAAAAGCTACAACAATTCTTCAATCATCACATGTTTGTTCTTGAACAAGAAGAATATCATACACAAGGGATTGAATGGGCATTTATTGACTTCGGGATGGACCTACAAGCATGCATCGATCTAATAGAGAAGGTTAAAAGGCAAAAATTCGCCCTCCTTCAAGTAACACCACGTCTAGTAGACTCATCACGGCTTACTCATATATAACTGAGATTAAGCAGTGTGATATTTCTAGGAGTTAGGTCACACTTGCGTACACTTACCACCATTTGGGATCATTTCTCGTAGCACTTAACACTTGGTTGCTTACTTCGTTCTCTTCAAAGCAGGTATAGTAGCTTGATGATTTTCAACGCTTTCTACTTTTTTGTTCAAGTCCTTATTTTTCCGAATTACATGTGCATGTTTTCTTAGAGTATGCTGTATGAAAGATTATTTTGTAAGAGCATCTCAAATATTAATAGAGATTTTCTAAAATACCAACGTCTTAGCCATCTTGGTAGCAATATCAAAGTACTACAGTTTTTATTCATGCCAATTCTGGTATATTTGTCAAAATAGTAATTGTGATGAAAATATAATATATTGTGATATATATATAAAGAAATATAAAGAAAGTGATATTATCAATTTCTATCAAATCAGTTCCACAACAAAATTTAATGTTAACGACTGTAATGGTTCGCTGGGCGCCCCTTTCCCACTTTTTGTTTTAACCACACAGTATCCTGGTCTGTGAATGTAGACCAGGATACCCCTCTGGGTGGCCATAATTACCTAACCTCCCCGGGAACAGGGGATCAGCAAACCATACATTAGATGGTAGCAGAGCGTGTTTGGTAGGTACGTGCTGGCTTTGCCTCGGTACCTTCTCCACTATTTTTTTTTTTTTTTTTTGAGCTATAAGGAGCTCTAAGGAGTTTTCCCAGAAGGGACTCCTATATAGAGATCAAACCCATTTGCGTATAAGCATTTTAAGCATAGTAATTTTCGTTCGAAAGAAAATGTATAATGTGTGTCTTGTTGTAGTGTTTTGTTATACGAGTAGTTTCCATACAATTAACCTCTGAAAAGCTTAATTTTATTCAAATGAGAGACCTTGGTATTAATCGTTTTTCTATTCCAATTTACTGTTTTTTATCGTGTAAGCAGGGGCACATAATATGCCTTAAACTTATATTATACCTGACATTATATTAAATATGCCTAATTAAATATAATAAAAGTGTTATAATCTAGGCTTTGAGTCAGGATGCCCCAAAATGTATCTTTACCAAAAATTCTAATGCACTACCTTTTTTATACCTACTTATTCCTCTCAAATATTTGCGAACAAAATCGTTGTCCACAGTATTCATTTTTATAATCGAAATTATACAACAACAACAAAAAATAATAATAATGTCTATGAATTTGTGTATTGCCACCGAATTTCTTATCGCTGCACATCTCTTTCTTATTCAGTTTAATTTCTAAATTTCTAACCTTAGTAGTTACTGATTCTGTTCGTTCGTTTCTTTACCGACAGCCCATGGGTATCTTGTCCATCCTTGAGGAAGAGTCTATGTTCCCCAAGGCTACTGACAAAACCTTTGAGGACAAACTCATCACCAACCACTTGGGCAAATCTCCCAACTTCCAGAAGCCCAAGCCTCCAAAGCCTGGCCAGCAAGCCGCCCACTTCGCCATCGGGCACTACGCTGGTGTCGTAAGTGTCTCAGTATATTACTTCATTGTGTGAAACTTGATTCATCTATATTTTTAGAAATCACTGAATAATTCAGTCCCTATCACAGCATTTCGATATTTCGCCATTTTGGAAACTTCGGATCGAACGTAACCATGATGTCCAACTTAAGTCAACTCTAGTCACCCCTATAGGCCTATAATTCATTGTTCGTTTGAATCAATTTCCAACTCTTTGCTCTCACTTAGGTGTCCTACAACATCACTGGCTGGCTTGAGAAGAACAAGGATCCGTTGAACGACACTGTCGTCGACCAGTACAAGAAGGGAACCAACAAACTGTTGTGCGAAATCTTCGCTGACCATCCTGGCCAGTCTGGTGCCCCCGGTGGAGATGCTGGTGGCAAGGGTAAGTCACTCTTTTCCATTTCAAACTCAGGATTTTCACAACAAACTGATACCTTTAATCTGGTAAATAAAAAGATAACTGGCTCTTAGTTGAAATATAACCTTAGTATGAGTTGTGATGACTGCTGTGCCCCTGTTCTCGATATTTTTGTTCGACCGCCCTGGGGATATAGGTACAGTTCTGTAGAAGCACAGACCGGATATCCCTCTGGGTGGCCATATTGCCTAACATCTCTTGAACAGGGGAACACAGCAGCCATCCATTACAGAATACATACATCAAATTTAAGTCTTCAAAATATTTGAATGGTACAATTCACATAGAGTTCAAAGACTCAATGCAATAAAAATGATAGATTAAAATACAATTTAATTGCAATATTCAATATTCATAATAAAAAATCTTTCTGCAATACATTCCTACTCGTAATTTAGACATAGTGTCATTTTCATAATCCATTATGTCATTTTGATTTCAGCAATTTATGTGTGAGCGTTCTTATAGAGTGTGTATGCTTCCTATAACGTCATGTATCGTCATGTACCGTCATGCTTCTTAGCAATCTTTCATTTGCCACTGCTTTCCTGTCGCTTGTCTCCGAATACTGAGCTTTCTCTTCGCACTTCAGAACTCTGCAAACTGCTCCTCGACAGGTTTCAATCACCTGCAACAAAAATAATGAATAATTGCCATGAATGGAACCATTTTTCACATCTCAAATGGTATTCAGGTATTGAAATGAACGACTTCAGATATTAAATCCCTGCAATTCATCGAACAGACTTGACGTTTCCTGTGACAATGAAATAATATCCACGCTTCCATACTATTGAACTAACTTCGAGAGTCCTTCAACCCCCAATCCAACGCCATTGTAGCTTTTGCTTTATACAACTTTTCTACCATTTCTGCTTTCCAAGTCAATAATGCAGTCATTAATTGACTCATCGGCTTCCAGGAATTACCCATTTGGTTTGGCCATCTCTCGATGGAAACTGAAAATGTTAAATTCCATATTAATTTACAGGAGCAAAGCGTACCAAGGGGTCTGCATTCATGACTGTCTCTGCCCTTTACAAAGTGAGTGCCGAGAAGAGATAGGGGTAAATTCCTTTTCCCGCTCCTTTACTCCTACCCTCCCGAAAAAGGTGTGCGAATGGGTGAGAGAACGCAATGAACAAAACTGTGGTGAAAATTACGAGCGATTGTTTCTGAGCAATGGGATTTTTGTTATAATATAGGTGGTCGTGGAAAGAAGGGTGGTGGCTTCGCCACTGTGTCATCTTCCTACAAGGTATTTTCGTGGTAGCAATATGGTAATGGTGTGACAAAAATCTCCTGAATGAGTAGGAAATTCTTTTGGGATGTCTGTCCAAAATGAAAAACAATTAACCCGAAACATCATACCCACTTGTCTCACACAGACGAGAAACAGCATGTGCACGATTGCATTTTCAAATTATTTTACATTACAGTAAGTACCTACGTAAAACTGTAAAGAGATTGGTACTTCAACCTTCCAAACATCTTGAAACTTCAAATCCAGCACCCAACTGTGGTACCAGATACAACTGGAGTTTGTAAGCATAAGAACCTCAAGACCTTGAAAGGGAATATCAATCTCATTACATTACAAATACGAACGAAGGCATACACTGTAAATATTTTGTCACATGCAGGTACGTCTTACAAGTACAAAAATCGGAATAACCGAAACTTGTATTGAGACACCGTTATGTACCTACAACATTCCCACGAATATTTTTTTTACCGTTTCTTTACCCTTATTCGCACTCGATTCGTGTTGATCTTTGTGAATTCAGTAAGACATGTACATGTTCAGACTTCATAGTGTATTACTGTACATAAGTTGTCCACTGGTATCTACTTGCACCAGCCCAACGAGAACATTGTGCATGCTTTAAACATAACATTCCAGTTTCATGTGGTATAAGGAACAACAGAACTCCGTTCGGTTCAAACATACCCAATCGGCATGAACAACCTTGCACGTACCCACGTCAGTTATCTCTTCTATATTTGAATGAATGCATCAGCATCCCTTATGTACTTTGTTTCCCCTCTTTATTTGTTTACCATAACTGTTTTTATTTTAATCGATTCGAATACGATAGGATGTCATTTCAACTTCTTCAAAATTACAGTAAATCGTAGTTTTAATACAAGACTTTAAAAGTCCTTATACAAGACTTTAAAAGTCTTAATACGAAACTTTAAAAGTCTCAATACAAGACTTTAAAAGTATTGTATTATTACCACCATAATAAAGGTGGTCTGTTTCTGCATTGTCAAAATTAGAATCTTTGAAAATAAAATATTAGCATGTCACAGGTTGGAATGGTATCCAATATTAAATCGCAAGTTTAGTTGCTATAGACGTGATGTAGATATTCCTACGATGGGTAAAGTGGGGGGAAAGAATTCTAACCCCAACTTCACAGTAATTTGAAGTTTGAAGTTTTTTGAAAAATGAATATAGTGTTTTGGCGCCATTCACAAGTACACATTGGACGAGTCCAATAAGGTGTTGGTAATGGGGTATGCACATGAAAAATGAAAATTGAAAAAAAAAATAAATAAATAAAGATTCGTTATGTTATTTGAGTTGCTATTGGACGTACCTAAACACTTTCCTTGTCAAAAAAAAAAAAAAAAAAAAAAAAAAATCACAGAGATCGATAGGTAATCACAATAATTGTGATTACCTATCGATCTCTGTAAATCTTCAATTATTGAAATCTGATTGATTTGAAACTTGGACGTAGAATGGCGCGCAAGTTTCAGGAAGGGTGACTACGTTTTTTCTGGGTCGGTGCAGTGGCATTTCGCCCTGACCAATCAGATGCTTCGGCGGTTCTGACGTGATTGCGCGATTTTCATGAACATGAAGGGTAAATTAATTTCGACGAATGGTTCCCATTTTCACGTTTCTGAAGCAGTTCTCTCTCAGTAAAAATTCAGAACAAAAATCATGTGCAGACTCCATTAAGAAAATACTTCCAAATCCCTGGTGGAACGAACCTGCTGTGTGAGGGGTGAATGGGAGCCATTTGTGAATAATGATTGGATTTTCGTCATTTCTACCTAAAACTATGCTACGGGTGATTTCAGAACAGGGGCATTTGTGTCTCTTGAGTAAAAATGAGGTAGGAAACATAAGGCGGCAATCCGGTAGGTTTTCCCCAATTTCATTAGTTCCTGTTTGCCCAGATTCTCCGCCCTCTTTACCCTACACGTAGAGGATGTTTATAAAATTTTTAAATATTTAATATTAACTCTAAACAATAGATTTCGAACCTAACAGATCAGATTAGTCTCTTATCGATTAATAATTGCAAATGAATATTAAATATTCATTGAAGTTTTCAACGTCAATTATTATTGATCTCGTTGTTTTGAATTCGAGAATAATTTGACGGAGTTCCGCATTTGGTGTCAGGTGCCTTCTGATCGCTTTCTCACTTCACAATTGACTATTTCAGGAACAATTGAACAACTTGATGACCACCTTGAAGAGCACACAGCCTCACTTCGTCCGTTGTATCATCCCCAACGAGTTGAAACAGCCCGGTTAGTACTAACTCAAAACTCTTAAATTTTGAAATAAATCACTATTTTCTACCATTAAAAAAAAAAAAAAGCTCATATCAAGATCTTGGAAGAGAAAGGGCGAATCTCGAAATTGGGGTGTTGGGAAATTGAACTCAACGATTTGCAATTACTTCAAGATAGCAAGGGCGAATCTTAATTCCATTAATTTGGTGCGTAAATCTTGTTGTTACGAGCTCGAATTTTTTGAACCCATTTATTCCATTTCAAGAGAAGGAAAAATTTAATTACAAAAAATACGAACTGCTTAAAATTTTATTTTAAAAATTTCTCAAATGTGGTAAAAATTGTAAAAGCAAGGAGGGGAGCGGAAGCTTCATGTTCGATCATGTTGAGACATGCACGTCACTTGGAGCACACAGTCCCGCGCTGAGCAAGGGCGAATACGAGAGATTTCTGGTGTAAAACGATGGGAGAAGGTAGTTTCAGACATAGGGTTCGCCCTTGCTCCTCTAGGAAAATGAGATTACGAGTTCTTCATTGATGATGCCGCTCAATTCACCTTGGTTTTGTGGTCAGACTAAGGGCGAAACAGGGACAAACCGGGTACCTACGTGTAGTTCAGATCTGTCACATGCAGGACAAAACATTTTTTTTTTAGGTTCACCCTTTCTCTTCCGAAGTCCTGGTATGAGCTGAGTATCTTTGTTGCTCTCCATCTCATGATCAGATTTTGGTTCTATGAGACATTTATTCAAATCCAAGAAACGTCTTATGATATGATCGTTTCATCGCGTCCGTTCGTTTCTATTTGCCCTCAGGTGTCATTGATTCTCACTTGGTCATGCACCAGCTGACTTGTAACGGTGTACTTGAAGGAATCCGTATTTGCCGTAAAGGTTTCCCCAACAGGATGATGTACCCTGACTTCAAGCTCCGGTAAGTCGTTGCCTCTACGAGTTTTGTGATAACAAGAAATCAGTTATGAAAAGGTACTGATGAAACATACAATCGAATCAGGTTACTTTAAGTATTATTTTGCACAGATAATTGATCAACCTCATCAATTTTAAACCATACCGCTTTTGAATTTGGACCACTTACAAAAATTCTATAATTCCTTTTTTAATGACTTATAAACAACGATTCATCATCGAATTCTAGAAATTCACTTATAATTTATTTTATATTAGGTATACGTTTCAATACTTGTGATAATACGGGAAAATTGATGTTGAAGTACTTATATACCTTCAAAATTTAATAGGAACAACCGATGATCAATTTAAGGAAAAAAATCAGTTTCAAAAAACAATGGAGATTCTACATGTCATGTAATGTCGAAAACCACTCAAGAACCGTTTGTTGATTATCCATTCATGTTAAAGTTACATGATATTGGCCCCGAAGACCATGGCTGAAGAACCCGATCCCAAACAAGCGGCAGCTAAATGTCTTAAAGAGGTCGAATTGGATCCTGAGAGCTACCGAGTTGGGCACACCAAGGCTAGTTACACGTTTATGGTCCATTGTGAAGAGCCAAAACCCTCTAGAAATGTTATGTGACACGGGAATGAGAATGCGGAAATCTTTGCTCCTTTTGTCGAGAATATTAGTAGAACTCCTGTAGAATTCTGCATCTTTTTTATGAAAGTGATTGTAGACCCCCCCTGTAGTTGTAGCAGGATTATTTTTCCGTTGTAAACCTTGTCAGTTTCATTGATCATGTTGAGTATGTCCTTGTCTTGTACACCCGTACCTACTGTACATTATGTCTGTGTTGTCCATGGTTCATGTTATTTATAGTCGACGACATCAGAATAGACCCATTTGCACAGCTGGGAATAATAAGGAACGCCAGTGGGTCAGAGAATTATTCTTTGATGGTCAAAAATCGAAAATTGGTGACTCACAACACATGTAAAACGAGTAATTTCAAACGAGAAAATTTTTGTTCAACTACCAGATCGAACTGAAGAATGGCGAATTTGAACTTTTCAAAGTATTCGGACAGGGTTGTAGTTGATACAGCGGCTGATAGGGGCGGGCAAGGGTGGCTTTCATGCACCGCTTTCGGGAGCCAATCAGAGAGCGGTTTTCGGAGCCAATCTAAGTACTGCTCTCTGATTGGCCTGGGAGGTAGATGACGTACATTGCTGCCCTCTTCCCACTCAATACGAATTCACCCTCCCCAGAAAAATAAGTACTTCCTTAACAAATGTTTGACCTCTGTCTTAATTACCTATTCTGACGGTGAGTTCGTTTCAGGGAGAAAAAAAATCACTGTTATTCCCTATTGCTTGAAATTTCCAGACGCGTCAGGGATTCCTGTTTTCAAGTGATCATTTGCGCTCTTCTTGGCAACACGAATAAACATTGATAATGGGGCTCAAAAGATATTACTTACCTCGAGATGGAGCTCAACTCCTGGCGCAGTCAGTATAAAATACAATGAAAAACAGCTGTGCTCATAGTAATCTGGTGTCGTCTACTATTATAATAGTGAACATTTCAGACCTCCACAATTCCACTTACCATCTTGGGACATGGTCACATTCAACTCGTAGAGCTCAAAATATTACGATTTTCAAACAATCTTAATTTTCAAAATCACTATTACGTTTTTTTTTTTCTTTTTACAACTCTTCACTAAAAATATCTGAACTACACTGGATTATCCTTGAGCTTTATGACTCTACACAAATTGTAAACAGGGTATTTGGGATTCTACAAAACATTTGCAGGTAACTGCCATCTTCTCTTGTGAGTCGAGGAGCACTAACATCCATGCCACTAGTAGAACTAGTCCCTATCCACTCCTTCCAAGTAGATTATTGACGTTTTGATTGATCCCAAACGATATGCATTAGATACAAGATCCTTAATCCCGCTGCCGTGGACAGAGAGTCTGATATCATCAAGGCTGCTGGTTTGGTCCTTGAATCAACCGGCCTGGACCCTGATATGTACCGTCTCGGCCACACCAAGGCATGTTTATGATAAGTAGTTGGGGAACGTAGATTTGAAGTTGACTACATTTGACAAAAAAATCATCTATTTGGTTCCTGTACTGTAGACCAGTAGACGCCACCGCTTTGAGACCGGATTGGTAGACTTTATTTTGTTTTAATATCCGTGTGAGCGACCAAAACCACAACCTCTTTAAAACAGCTTTGAAGCTGTAGAGTACACTCACTGATTTTTGTTGTTGTTGTAAACGTTGTTCTGCATGTTTTTTGTTTCTGTCTGCACTTTTCACGGCACGTCCACCAGATACAAAATCCTCTACGCAAAAGGAGTCAAGGACACCATGTCTGCTGAAGAAGCGGCCAAAATAATTCTGGAAGGTGCTGCAGTCGATCCCGAGCAGTGGCGACTGGGTCACACTAAGGTAGCCCACAGCCGAACCCAAAGCTTAAAAAATAAATAAAATAAATAATGATGATCGTGAAAATTCCAAAAATTTATACAACTTAAACTGTTCTCAGCTTCTTTTTTTATTTTTTATTTTTATTTTTTGCGATCATTCAAATTATTTATTAAATTATAATTCTAAAAGTTTCACCTCCACTCGGGAGCATTCCTACTCTTAGTGATCTTCCGGCAAAATTAATATTTGAATATTTGTTTATATTATTCATTTTTTCAATCCTAAGGAGTATTTTTGTTCTGCGATAAAATAATTGAAAAATCGGCTGCACTACCCCGGCGAACGATTCTACACCCACGACAACTCACAGTGATACAATTGCTTGCTACCTATAGTTTGATATTCCAATCCCTACTAGTTTCCTGTGATCCTCAATAACCATTCTTGTCCTCTTAAACTACTCCTTATTTTAATTATTTATGTTGCATCATCTGAGTAGTGCAAATTAGTGGCATAGTACAACGACCACTCGTGTTTTAATGTGTAGAATTGTCCGTTGAATTTGGTGACTTATTTGAGCTAGTATGACGCATTAAAGAGTATGTAGAGCATGACCTTGTTATCCGAGTTATATTCAGAAGTAGTTTGATATCGTACAAAAAAAGCCGTAATGGCTGTAGTTTAAACTAGCAGTAGAATTTGTGTAGCAAGTAGTTTTGAATGCTTGAAACTGGCATAAAAATCAGTTTCTGTTGGTAGTTTCATTTACTCAGAAGTAGTTAAATATTTATAAATTATTTATAAATGAAGTGTGATATTTATCGATTCAACGTTGTTCTCGTTGAGTTAAAATTGCTTTGAAATGAAAATATTTTGCGCACGATTTAGTTCCCCTTTGAATTTTCGGAAATAATTAGCTGTTAAAAACTAGCCAAAGTACCTACGAAGTTAATAATTGTTTGCTGAATGTGGGCAGTTTATTGATGAGAGGTCCAGGTGGTGGCCTTTCGTTTTAGAACCTGCTCTTCTAAATTTAAAACATGAGTAACATTATGAGTAAGGGATACCCCTGCAAAACTCAGTCGCGAATCTAAAAATGAAGAGACACGTTTCCCACTCTTTTTTTCAAGTATATTTTCAGATAGTGCGAGAATCTTTTTTTTTCAATTTTTTTTTTTTTTTTTTATGAATGAATTTGTTACTCTTGATATTCGATCGTACGAACAGAAAGCCGAATTATTAAGCACGGGATGAAATCGATAGGCGATGGGATCCCGGATCCAATTATCTTAAATTGCAACTCTTCGCTTCCCTTAGGTATTCTTCAGGGCCGGAGTTCTCGGTCAACTTGAGGAAATGCGTGACGACAGGTTGAGCAAGATCATCGGATGGATGCAAGCCTTTATGCGCGGTTACCTCGTCAGGAAGGAGTACAAGAAGCTCCAGGAACAGAGGTACGAATCATCGCTTCCCCCCTCCCTCATCTGAAATATCAAAAATAACCGACAGATGAGGTGGATTACAGAAAAAAAAGTCTCCCTTGAAACACTTTCCCTTGAATTCTATTTTTTACTTGGATTTTTCCCTTCCCGGTTCGAGATACACCCACGCGTTTACATTCCGGGTGAATCTTGTAAAAGAAGACCCGAGGCGGGGAAAAAAGTGGTGATATAGTCCAAAAATAATTTTTCACGCTCGTTTACATTCAGGCCTAAATTTTTTGCAGTGGTAGTTAATATAGCAAGTGTACACCTGTTTGACATTTTAGATCCGGTCTAATTCTACTGCAGTTCCCATAATTTATAACGTATCTAAAAAACTGAAATTGTTGATACTTCATATTTTGAATCAGGCATAACCAAAATGGGGCAAAATTCAGTAAAACGATGGTTGCCAGTAACACTACTTAACCAAAATCGGTCCAGTACTCAAAGTAACTTGAGTCACCGTAGTAACCATATCCAATACCCACTTCCTGGATGTGTACTTTTATTCTGACAATTCTTCCACTGGATTGCATCTGAAGGAAGACATCAACCAGAGATCGTTTTTATCTGTCATGATCGTAAGATGATGCGAGCTTCGAAATAGTTAAGGAACAGCTCTGGTGGACAGATGGAATGAAATTCGTCACACTCGACATGAAAAACGACCTGACATTGGAGTAACTCCAACGTGAAATCACTGGGATTTCTTGAGACCTTTTTCACATACCAATTCCCAAAAATATTAGTCGGGGGTCCCGTTGAAAGATGTTATGATTCTGAAAGCGAGAAATTTTTTTCACAAAACTGAAGCGGAAACCCTGAGCCCGTTCTAATTTTAGTCTTCCAGGATCGAGGCTCTCCAAAAATGTCTCGGTAACACCAGCAATGTGAAGCCGAGGGTGAATCACTGCCGACCCTCATACGTCACATATTTTTAGCGTATCCGCGTCTTTTCCACTCGTGTCTTCAAAAATTTTTTTTCACGGCTGGTGAAAGTTAATTCATCACATCCCTTGATACGAGTTGACGAGGAATGCAAGCACGGGCTTGGGTGGCCCATTCGGTCTTCAGCTTTCTGCTAGAACGTTGGGCATGGGTGAAACGCAGTGTCGAAACGAGTGCGTAATACAGTTCATTATTTTTTCCCCTATCAAAATCGGTACCGACAGTTGCTGAAACGGGTTTCAAATTATTCGCGCCGTCCTTTATCTCCCCCCTGATCCCTCGCTATATCATACTCGTGCCAGCGCTCCTTCTCTTGCCAGATCAAGATTTCCCACATTTGTCGATAAAATCAGTGGAATATTTTTTGCCTGATGAATCTACGTGAAGTTCAACATTCTCCCATAAAAAGTTTACTCAAACAATCGAAAATTTAATTTCAGCCCGTGCGTTCGTGAGCTTAATACTTATTTAATAGTGATACCTACTGAATGGCTGGTACCGTTCAATACAGTATTCTCTCTAATCAATAATCTGACTCCTTATGACTTTCGATAACGTAAAAGAGTACCTAAGACCTACTCCTTGACATCAGTAATATTTTCGCTCAAATTTTTCGTCCAATCATTAGTCTTAAAATGAATTCTCTTTTGACCAATTATTAAACGGTTATACTTATAACTAAAGGACCGACCTCATTCCATCTTTTCCAACAGTATTTCTCTGCACCTATCTCCTCATGTCACGTTTGTGGAAGTGTTTCTGGGTAAACTGATGTGATTTTACTTGTACAGCTGATGGAATTTGAATATTTTCTGTTTTGTTATTTTAATGTAGTTTCATTAAAACATTATTTTGAACAATGCAGGTTAGCCCTCCAAGTTGTCCAGCGCAACTTGAGAAGGTACCTCCAACTGAGGACCTGGCCCTGGTGGAAGATGTGGTCAAGGGTCAAGCCCCTCCTCAATGTCGCCAACGTGGAAGAGGAGATGCGGGTAGGTGTCTGACTATGACTATATTTAGTGAAGCAACGGGGGGATGGATAAGGAAGTGTTGAGGGTGTGGGCGGGAAAGGGTTGCTACTCAAAAGATTGGACATGGAAGGGGATCCCACCCTCCGGGACGCCTCCGGTCCCACTCTGTGTCCCTCCGCCTCACGATCAACATGGAGTCCACTGAGGAACCTTGTTGCCTCAACCTGGTCGTTGACGATTTCCCTAACATCGTTTCACCTTCCAATGGTTTACAGAAACTCGAAGAGCTGGTTGCCCAAACCCAAGCCGCTCTGGAGAAGGAGGAGAAGCTGAGGAAGGAAGTCGAAGCCCTTAATGCCAAGCTTCTCCAAGAGAAGACCGACCTTCTCAGGAACTTGGAAGGAGAGAAGGGATCCGTCAGCGGTATCCAAGAGAGGAATGCCAAGCTCACAGCCCAGAAGGCCGATCTTGAGTCCCAACTTATGGTAAGTACTCAAAACTCTCCATATCGCTCTCATAAACCACGAGGATGCTTCATTAATCCTTCAAATCAAAACCGACAGCTAGGAACCCTACAGTCACATTGCCCACCAATATCAGAAATTCTAATATATTTTTCCAAGTACAAATGCAAATCACTATTAATTTCCAAATTACTACATCTGAACCGAAAATCTACAATTTCTATGTCATACTGACTTTGGGTTTCACTCTGGAATATTAAAATGAAACACTCGAACCAACCCAATTTGTTAAAACATTTGTAAAAACTCCGAAACATAATATTATTCTTACAGTGTTATTTGAGCTGAAATATAAATTCGAGGAAGGAAAAAAAGTCGCGATATTTGAGAATTCCAGTCATTCCAGAGGGGCGCCTCCATTCTAAAAAAAACCTCACACTTATTTTTATCAATGACAACGTGATTTGTTAAAACCCCATAAGTAATACGTGATGACGCGATTCCCACATTCTAGGACAAGTTTCCTAAAGTAGTTTTTTTCTTTCTTTTTTTCGTGGAATGTGTGTTTATATTTGGTGAATGTAAAAAGATCTCTCGTTTTAGGAACAACTCACCTTGCTTAGCTTCAATATAAATTCTAGGTCCAGATTAGTTTACAGAGTTCCTTCAGTAACTTTCACTAATTTTAGCCCTCCGCTTACCTAATAAATTAGTTTTTTTCCTCCGTTCCCGGTTCCTGACGGCAGTAAAGGGGATCTTTGCTGAATCCGGCTCGGTGATTACTTTGAAAGAGAAAATCGTCTCGCTTTCGGTTTAAATGCACGGCAACGCTTTGAAAGGTATCGTTTTCTTGATCAAAATTATCGAAGCCTGAAAGTACACAGGTAAAATGATTTACTAAGTGCAGAAAGTGCAGTATGAGTAATTGTATGAGAAGTGGAGAAGTTACTACGGAAAGCTGATATTTCCTTCCTCCGAAAAAGTCTGGTAATTTGAGAAGGTGTAAGGAATGAGCAGTTTTATCAACGAATCAACAGACAAGTCTCTCTTTCCCTTACGAGACCCAAATCTGAACCGGTGACTGTAAGGCCTGTTTTTTCCCCAAAAATACGCGAATTGAGATGAAGATGATTTATAAAAAACGTATCTTCGTTCAAATCTGACGCACGGCCACCAGGTGTCACCGAGTAGGAATACGGCGATAAGTCGATTCTGGGCCGTTGCCAAAGAAGAGCGCCACCTTCTCACTAAATAAGCCGGGTGGGCATCCTGAAATGACATGATCCCCAAATATCCCAACCGTGTATTAAATATTTCAACGAATCTGCCTTTTTTTGCCTGGTGTGTGTGGGGGGGGGGGGGGGGGACGTCTGTTCTCACTCTGTGATGAATGGGTCTTTTTGAATTGACGCCACCCGCTTTCACTCAAAGATGCGCTCTTATAATTCTTATTCATAGGACACCCAAGAAAGGCTGCAGAACGAGGAGGATGCCAGGAACCAGCTCTTCCAACAGAAGAAGAAGTTGGAACAAGAAAACGCCGCCTTGAAGAAGGACATCGAAGATCTCGAACTCTCGAACCAAAAGGTAGGTGAACCTTTAACTTTTTACACTCAAACCTGACATAATATTATACTGAACTTGATTCATCCAATTACAGAATAGAATCGGGAAAATAAAATCGACCATTATTTGATGTTCTAGACCGACCAAGATAAGGCCAGCAAGGAACACCAAATCAGAAACCTCAACGACGAGATCGCTCACCAAGATGACATGATCAACAAGCTCAACAAGGAGAAGAAAATCCAGAGCGAGCTCAACCAAAAGACTGCCGAAGAACTCCAGGCCGCCGAAGACAAAATCAACCACCTCACCAAGGTTAAGGTTAAGTTGGAACAGACCTTGGATGAACTCGAAGACACCCTCGAACGTGAGAAGAAACTCCGGTAAGTGATGATGAACCTCTGGTATAATTTTAATAGTTGTATGGGACACTGATTTGTATAACGAGGAATTCTGTACTCGACGGAATGTATTGAATCATTTGGATGCTATTGCAGAGGAGATGTTGAAAAGGCCAAGAGAAAGACTGAAGGCGACCTCAAGCTCACCCAGGAGGCCGTTGCCGATCTGGAGAGGAACAAGAAGGAGCTCGAGCAGACCATCCAGAGGAAAGACAAGGAAATCGCTTCCCTCACCGCCAAGCTCGAAGACGAACAATCCATCGTCAACAAGACCGGCAAACAGATCAAAGAGCTCCAGAGCCGCATCGAAGAGCTCGAAGAAGAAGTCGAGGCTGAGAGGCAAGCTCGTGGTAAAGCCGAGAAACAACGTGCCGACCTCGCTCGCGAACTCGAGGAACTCGGCGAGAGGTTAGAGGAAGCCGGTGGTGCCACATCCGCCCAGATCGAGCTCAACAAGAAGCGTGAAGCTGAAATGAGCAAACTCAGGAGGGACTTGGAAGAAGCCAACATCCAACACGAAGGCACCCTCGCTAACCTCCGCAAGAAGCACAACGATGCCGTCAGTGAGATGGGAGACCAAATCGACCAACTCAACAAACTCAAGACCAAGTGAGTTAACAGCAAATTTATCACTACTCCTTTTTTTTAAAATAGTTTTTCCATTTATTGCCCACCGAGGAATAAATCCCTAGGAACTTGTGCTCCACGGAGGAGTTCCTATGAAACAAATTTAAATAAACCAAATATTCAAAAAAGTCCAGTTAAAGTATCTACAAAGTTTTCTATAAATTAGGGAAAAAGACAACACAGAAAGGTATGAGAATATTGTCATGGCAGCATAATTCATAACGGTGACATCAATATTCTTTCGAAAGTAGATAGATTTGGACATGAAAAAATGTTTACATCTTTTTGAAAAAATAATCTAACAGCAACATAAGCATTTCTCTTATAGAATTCTGCATTTACTTTTGGAAGAATTATTCGAAATTCATTAAAATTGCGCGTAACAGAAGATGCTGATAAATGATCCGAGTGGATGCCAGTAGTAAATACATGGACGCAAGATTGGAAATGGAAAATTCGGACACCGTTTTTTACAGAAAAATGCTTACAAAGTGGAATATCTCATGTTTTTATTCAATATTATCTTTAATAGTCTATTCTGCATTATTTGAATTTTCCTAAGAGATGACTTACAGGCTCCCTCCCCAGAGAATGATTCCATATTTTGTAGTAGAAAAAGCTAGCCCGTAATATATAATTTTAAGTTGACTTTTAGAAAGAAAATGACGAGCTACCCTGAAAACATTCGCTCATTGTTAAGTACTTTGATCTACTTCAGGATAATTAATTATTCGGGATTTCATAATTTTAAAAATAACGCTTCAGCCACTTGGAGAAATCGGTAATTTATTATTACAATAACACTCTTATAAAATATTTCGTTTTTTTACTTCAATTGTGGGGTCAAATAACTAAATTAATATTAAAAAAAACTATGGAATTGAGTAAAATGTAATGTGAACTAACTATCTATGCCTCATTTTTATGACGAAATGAATAATATCAATGAAAAATCACATAAATTCAATATTTAATATATCAACTTATTCACAGGGCTGAACATGAACGTAACCACACAAACAACGAGTTGAACAACACTCGTAGCGCATTGGATCAAATGTGCAGAGAAAAGGTACAAGTGCCCCTGTGCACGGTACCCTCCCTTATAATTTCACTCCCTTCTTACTCGTTATCGTTGAAAATTCAAACCTTGTAGCCTTCCCGCATTCTAGTCCGTCCGAAGTTATTGTATGTTTATGTCGAAGCCCCATGCCGAATTTGACTAACAGTGGCGTGTTATATCAGTGCCTGTAAAACAAAAAACAAAAAAACTATTATGTTGTCTGTAGGGTTGAAAAGGAGAAGTCTCAATACCTCGGAGAACTGAACGACGTCCGCGCCTCCATTGACCACTTGACCAACGAGAAGGTTTGTCGGTCACGACAAAACTAAGTTTTGAGGATTTCGCTTCTTTCTTTAACATTGCTGATTATGTGTTCCTGAGCGTTGCCGAAGATCATCACAACGCTTTATGATTACATCGACATTGAAGTCGCATAAATTGGAGCTTATTAAAATGTCGCTTCTGGTGTTGTTTGTGGACGGAGCACTGAATTGACAAATGCTTACGTTCTAGAAACATTGATTCTTCTGAGTGATCAAATTTATTAACTACTCATTCTTGATGTTGTCCAATGTTGAATTCCAAAACCACCTTATTCATAACTACATTGTTCTAACAAACTTATCCTCATATTCCCTTCTGTTTTGTTTGTTTGAACTTCATTGACTTTGTATATAATCAAACCTCACCTAATTCATTGTACCAAAAACCATTACCAGTAACTATTATTCTCAATTCAAGAATGGATTGACCAGGGTTATTGATGGTTTGTGGTACTTTAACGACTCATCCATTTAAATTGTTAATTATTTTCTGAAATAATTATTGTGTTACAGGCTGCCACTGAAAAGGTTGCCAAGCAATTGCAACACCAAATCAACGAAGTCCAAGGCAAACTCGATGAAGCCAACAGGACACTCAACGACTTCGACTCTGCCAAGAAGAAGTTGTCTATTGAAAACTCTGACCTTCTCAGGCAGTTGGAGGAAGCTGAGAGCCAAGTTTCTCAACTTAGCAAGATCAAGATCTCCCTTACCACTCAGCTTGAGGACACCAAACGTCTGGCTGATGAAGAAGCCAGGGAACGCGCCACCCTTCTCGGCAAGTTCCGCAACTTGGAACACGACCTTGACAACCTGAGGGAACAGGTTGAGGAAGAAGCTGAAGCTAAGGCTGACATCCAGCGTCAACTCAGCAAAGCCAACGCTGAAGCTCAGCTCTGGCGCAGCAAGTACGAGAGCGAGGGCGTTGCCCGCGCTGAAGAGCTTGAGGAGGCCAAGAGGAAACTCCAGGCCCGTTTGGCTGAAGCTGAAGAGACCATCGAGTCCCTCAACCAGAAGGTTATTGCCCTTGAGAAGACCAAACAGCGTCTTGCCACCGAAGTCGAGGATCTCCAGCTCGAGGTCGACCGCGCCAACGCAATTGCCAACGCCGCCGAAAAGAAGGCCAAGGCTATTGACAAGATCATTGGAGAATGGAAACTCAAGGTTGACGATCTTGCTGCTGAGCTTGATGCCAGCCAGAAGGAATGCAGGAACTACTCCACTGAGCTCTTCAGGCTCAAGGGAGCGTACGAAGAAGGACAGGAACAACTGGAAGCTGTCCGCAGGGAGAACAAGAACCTTGCTGGTGAGTTTACTAGTACCTTTTTCATTGCATTCCAAGAACCCTAGAGCAATAATTAAAAACCTGGGGAAGATATTGGAAGAAAAAAATTGTATCAAATGTATAATGTTTATTAATTTCAATATTGATTACAAACCGACCTTGTTTCCTCAAAGGGCCGAACACAATTGACGTGTTTTGTGACGTTACTTATCGTCTGCAGTCAGCGGAGCGTTTCAATTTCACCTATAAAATTTTTCAATTAGATATCGAGAGTAAACTACATGATTAGGAATCCGTGATTTTGCGTAAACTGTACAAATAGCGTTTACCTTCTAATTACAGATGAAGTTAAGGACTTGCTCGACCAGATCGGTGAGGGTGGCCGCAACATCCATGAGATTGAGAAACAACGCAAGAGGCTCGAAGTTGAGAAGGACGAACTCCAGGCCGCTCTTGAGGAAGCTGAAGCTGCTCTTGAACAGGAAGAGAACAAGGTACTCAGGGCTCAACTTGAGCTCAGCCAGGTGCGCCAAGAAATTGACCGCCGCATCCAGGAGAAGGAGGAGGAGTTCGAGAACACCAGGTAATTTACCTGTTAACATAACGGTCAAATTATCGTTCATAGACACCCTTGAAGTGATTGATATTAGGAATTAACTCTAATAATTATAATTATTATTAGCTTCCATTATGAATACCTATACTAGGATTGTTTTCGATCTTACAGGAAGAACCACCAACGCGCTCTCGACTCCATGCAAGCCAGCTTGGAGGCTGAAGCCAAGGGTAAGGCTGAGGCTCTTCGCATGAAGAAGAAGCTTGAAGCCGACATCAACGAACTCGAAATCGCTCTTGACCACGCCAACAAGGCTAACGCCGAAGCCCAGAAGACCATCAAGAAATACCAACAACAACTCAAGGACGTACAGACTGCTCTTGAGGAAGAACAGAGGGCACGTGACGACGCACGCGAACAACTTGGAATTGCCGAAAGGAGGGCCAACGCTCTCGGAAACGAGCTCGAGGAGTCGCGCACACTCCTTGAACAAGCCGACAGGGGCAGGCGCCAAGCCGAACAGGAACTTGGAGATGCCCACGAACAGATCAACGAACTGGCTGCACAGGCTACCAGCGCTTCAGCCGCCAAACGCAAGCTCGAGGGAGAGTTGCAGACACTTCATGTAATTAGAAATCTCTACTTGTTTTCATGTTTACTCCCTTTCAAAACGTGTTTTATTGTTAAGACTGACGTGAATTGTGTGTTCTCTTTCAGGCTGACCTCGACGAACTTCTCAACGAAGCCAAGAACTCCGAAGAGAAGGCCAAGAAGGCTATGGTTGATGCTGCTAGGTTAGCTGATGAACTCAGAGCAGAACAAGACCACGCCCAGACCCAAGAGAAACTCCGCAAGGCCCTCGAAACGCAAATCAAGGAACTCCAAGTCAGGTTGGACGAAGCCGAAAACAACGCCCTCAAGGGAGGCAAGAAGGCCATCGCCAAGTTGGAACAACGCGTCAGGGAACTCGAGAACGAACTCGACGGAGAACAGAGGAGACACGCCGACGCACAGAAGAACCTCCGCAAATCCGAACGTAGGATTAAGGAGCTCAGTTTCCAGTCTGATGAAGACCGCAAGAACCACGAGCGCATGCAAGACCTCGTAGACAAACTCCAACAGAAGATCAAGACTTACAAGAGGCAGATTGAAGAAGCCGTAAGTGCACCTTGAGAAATTTTTGTTCATTTTGCGCTGGCGATTGTAAGCGGGGGCAAATCCGGGGTAGCCGATGTAAACTGAGCCCAATCCTCCCTACTTTGCCCAACCCCTTGATGTGTTAACTCAGCCCAGAATGCTCTCATACTCAGTTGATTGGGGGACAAACCCAAGGAACTAGTTGAAAGAAGCCGTTCATTCCACTAAGTTTTATTGACAATATTAATACAAAATTGATATTACAAAAAAAAAAAAAAAAAAAAAATAATAATAATATTAACGCTGGCTCACTTGGAGAAACTGATAGACTCCTGGGGCTGGGCTGAGATTAAAACTCGCATCTATGAGCGGTTAGAGGGCTGGGCTGAGTTTACATTTAGATAAGGCAGTTTGACCCTCGGTCCACCGCGCTTGGGCCGAGATTACACCCGCCCTTTTGCGCACATATATCC
This sequence comes from Stenodema calcarata, assembly GCA_963920205.1. Lineage (NCBI taxonomy): Eukaryota > Metazoa > Arthropoda > Insecta > Hemiptera > Miridae > Stenodema > Stenodema calcarata. Next base: position 24,604,106 of record OY986056.1, on the reverse strand, counting down.
ATTAAATGATTATCACACCACCCTTCATTTGAATTCCGCAGGAGGAAATCGCGGCCCTCAACCTGGCTAAATTCCGCAAAGCACAACAAGAACTCGAAGAAGCGGAAGAACGCGCTGATCTCGCTGAACAGGCGGTTTCCAAATTCAGAACAAAGGGTGGACGCGCAGGATCTGGTGCCAGAGCGATGAGCCCAGTCGTAAGTAACAATTTAATAACTTAACTGCTTAAGGCTTTACAGCCTTAAAAACTCCAGCGCTATTTTAGATTTTAGGTGTTGTACCATACCCGTTCAAATCTTTCCAAAATGCTTATTCAAATTCTTTCTGGTTTGATCTAATTACTTCTGATTTAATTGAGGAGCTTTCTTACAAATGGGCTTATATCCATTTTTTACTCTTTTGGTTTTTTTCATGGAAAATGAATCTTCGGGATAAAGCCTAGCACCTCCTGAGTTGATTTCCTTCCAAAACGTTTTCAATCTACCTCCAAAAGCTCTCTGAAAATCGGTTTATCATCAAAATGGCCTATATCCAATTATGGCGTTATGTCCAATTAAATCTTTTTCTTAAAACTTTCATACATTTGATATCTGTATCTATGAAGTTCATTCCACATCGAATGGGCTTACATCCAAATTGGTATTGTCCACTTCTATTAGGTATTGAATGTGATTCATTGCTCAACCGATAGATGGAAATACTAGGCGAGGCTTCAGAATGAACAATAGTAAACAACCGAAGCCACAGGTAGCATCGCCATCACTCTTGGGAAAATTTGGGAACCTTGAAAAACTTGCATCGTGTCATATATTGTTTTCTTCAGTTTCCCAAAAAATGTTCCACGTGGACATAAGCCCTTTTGAAAGAAAGCTCCTCAATTGTAGTAATTTTCTTGTAGTTATTTTATTTTAATTTTGATGTTCCCTACTTCATCAAAATCGTTTGCTTCAGCTCACAGCATAATTGGCTAAGTAGTGATTATTATCTTTCCACCTTTTACCACTTCGAAAATGCTTTTCTTGCTATTCCCTTGACGTTTGCTTTTTTAACCGGCAGAATTCTCGTTAACAGGGACAGAAGTGAAGGGAAGAATAAGTCGACGTATAAGCTATCAATACCTCGTAAGGCGTTAACATAATTGTTGAGCTGCTTCAACCTCTTTGAAACCGAGGCGAAAAAGCTAGTCAGATTTCAAAACTAACCGATTGTTGGGAAACTAGAAACTGAACCCACTTGTTGGTTTATTAACAGGATTTTCGATTTTACAAATCAAACTACTCGAAATGACTGGTAGATCATTTTGTATAGGCACACCACCATTAAAATGAATAAACCTGCTTGTAGAACTCATACAATTAAATCTCACGTGTATACAAACTAGCATAAAATTCTCACTGTTTCGCAGCTTACATCTCAATCTGCTCAATCTAAACAAAATATGGTTCGCTCAACGAGTTTCGAACTCCGAAATGATTCTTCATTTTTCCAACGTTGATTTAGTAAGTTGATCACAGGGCACAAAAGAATGTTGTGGCACTCACCCTGCACCAACCCAGAAATGCACCGAAAATACACAATTGTCTAATCACCTTGTTCTTTCCAATACCACTTGTAGGTTCATAGAACGGTAAATCATGGTGTACATGCCCTGCATGGTATATGTAAGGAGAATTGAGTTTTTCAAGTTGCTGTGATCATTTCACTTTTGATTTATCAGTAATCATTTCGGCACATGACAATCACTCTTGTAAATTTCCAACTAAATACTTGAATAATGCATCGACAGATCATCAATAACCGTCAGTATTTTGAATTCTAACTTGAAAGCTACTACGATACAGAACTACTAGTAGCGCGTTTCGTACGTTAAAGTGTATTTGTAACACCAACTTGATTTTTTCCAGGCACACAAATCTGCCAGGCCTCAATTTGACGGCAACGCCTTCCCACCACGATTCGATCTACATCCCGACGACTTTTAAGATCTTTGATAGCAACGCAAAACATCAAATGAAAATCTTTTAAATTTTATGTATTTATTTTGACCTATTTTATTAAGTTATTGTTAATACAAACATAATTCCATGAGCTAGATATCTAGCCAACGATCTACACATATTCACGATTATTCGAACTGTACGACAGAAGCATTATTTGTACAGCTGGACCATTTACAAAATATTTTTGCTTCGAATAATAAAGAGTTTATATCGTGATTTCTTTGGTATTTTATCGATAAAACCCTTCGTACCATTTTTTGGTGTATTATATTCGGCTGAAAGAAAATTTTGAAGGAAGAAAAAAGTCAATAACAACATAGACGAATAAATAATTTATTATTATTATTATTTTCAGAAAGTGGTTAAAAGGAAGTCAACCCAGCGAAGGGTTGCCATGTGCATAATTGTACGAGTATAATGGGTGAACAATGAAGATAGTGTATAAAGGCGATAACGTAATGTATAAGGGCGAACATCTCGAACTCTTAACTGAAACAGGTATTTTTCGAAATACAGGCTCTTGGTGAGGTATTGAAATTCTGGTCACTAGTTTTCGCACACTGCGTATCTTGTACCAATTATCGCGATGTTGTACGCATATTGGATTGTAGACATGGTCAATTTCAGAAGCCAGTAGAACATGGCGACGTAGGCGATTTGAACGATTCTGTGCAGGATGTGCAACCTGGAATGAGACAAATATATTAGTTTTTAAACGTTCCGTTAACTGTACGCAACTATACAGTGCCACGTATACAGGGTGTATCGAAAGTAGATGACAATACGCAAGATTGGGAAACTAGACCAAAAATGTAGTTAAACTCCGCCAACCGCATTTTTCTATCTCATTCCGTTTCACAGATAGGTATGCTTTCAAAGTTTATTTCGAGAAACCCGTGTTTTTCGGTAAAACAAGTTATTTCTCCGAAAATTCGCTTTTATAGTCATGCTGCATGACTGGATTTTTTGAAATTGATTTGAGTGTTACTTGTGCACCGAATTGATGCTGCACATTTTCTTTGTCTTCATGGCGGCATAAATCCGAACTGATTATTGTTTTGCATAGAATGAATAGTGAATAGGGTGCATAGTGAATAGTGGGAAGACGAGACTGTTGATACGCCCGGCCGATGGGTCAATGGAATACAGTCAGACGAATTAGAAGTTATTAATAGAATATTATACAGCTAGTCGATACTTGGAAGGTCGAGTGAAAATTTGCTAATAGACTACCTATAGTATTTAACAAATGTAAATAAATTGATTAATGTTTTCTCTTCATTATTATTCCTGTAGGTGAACCACCTATTCATGTGGTGTCGACACAATACGATCATTATATTATCAAACTTTGTTCCCTTTACCAGAATTGCTTTTTTTTTGTGGCAGTCGTGGATTTGCGAAGATCATCCTTGAACAGGTAGAAGCTGATTCCAACGACAGCATTCGGTATCAGCTTTGTCCAATTGACGTTGGATGCCGACATGTCGAAGTCAAACAACTCTTTGTCAGCGTCGTTCATCTCTTCTCTGAGTTTCCTTATATTTTTGTCACCGAAAGTCCACGTTCGGAGTGAGACGAACGCCACAGAGTCGAGAAACGCGTGGATTTTCTTGTAAATTTTCATAACTCTGCAAAAATAACAAGACAGGTTGTTAGTATTTTCAGAAATTCTCGACATTCGAAATGGTGCAAAACGAAATCAGAAGTGGTTGGTTAACCCATTAATTCGTATTCGCTCACTTTGGTTTCTTCCCCGCAAGTATGAGGAACAGGTCAATTAGTGCTGCTGGAAAGAGGTGGAACCAGAAAGTGGCCATGAGGTACAAATAACGGTTTTTGATGCACGTATGTGTGATATACCACATAGAAAAAGAGGGCGGGTGGTTATCACGCAAAGTAGTGCAGATATCGCTGAATTCGCCGTAGCTTATCGAGTTTTCAGGTGCCGTTACTATATTGTACACAGCAACGTCGGAACGCATCCTGAAAGAAAAATCAAATTGAAACTTTTTAAAAAAATAATAAAAATAAAATTAACAGTAGGTAGTTACGTATAAGATTTGTTCTCTAAGAATACAATTCCATGATCTGCCGTGACTTGAAAAATCTTATAAATAGAGTTGGAAGAAAAGGGATAATCCACCAAGTACGGATCCCTCATGGGTACAAAAAAGGTTTTTTAAACGATAGGTGACTTTAGGGGGAATTTTTTTTGTACAGATTCTAATAGAACTACACTTTGTACAATTGAAGCTTTGTTTTATTAAGCAATATTCTAATGTTTTTGGAGTAACACTGGCTTCAAAAAACCGGACTTGCTTAAGAATGTGGCCTTCTTTCTGCCCCCCAAAGCATCAAGCAGCATCACTGTAAGAGCGAATTTTCGAAGAAATAAGTGGTTTTATGCAAAATGTCTCCATTTCAGTTGTTTTAGACCAAATTTTGTCTCCTGTTTTTGCCGAGTAACACATCAGCTTATAGATTTTTCCACCCTGAACACGATGGTGAAGTCAGAATTGCGATTTGTCATTCCGTTATCAGATTAGAGCAGATGAACCGTGAAGGACATCTCACTTAACAACCACATGTCTTCATCTACAAAGTGCTCCAGTTTGAGAACGGAATAAGATATCGCAATTATGATTTCACCATCGTGTTCAGCGTCAAAGAATCTGTAAAATGAGGCGTCACTTGTCAGATTGTTTCTTTTTTGGAGTTTATGGGTAATTTCCCCCCCTTAAAATTCCCCTAAACCCCCCTTCGAGTGGCACGATTCTGCCCATCTCGAAACTTAGCCTATCGATTGCCAAGACAGATTTTATGTGCAAATTTGAACTTTTCATCTCAATTCTATCGAGAGTTATCGTCTGGAATGACACATAGGTACATACATATATCCATATGATTTTCGATGTCTTTTGGGAGTGAATTCAGGATGGTCTGAAACCAATTTTGGTAGGTATAAGTAAATACTTTTTGGAAATTCTAGTTTTAATAATTTCGGACCCCGGACAATCGCTTCCTTTTGTTTCAAAAATCGATAAAAATCATTTTGGTGCATAAAACCTTATTTTGGTGCTCTATGGAATGAACCATTCATTCTTTTTCCTGAGAAACCTGAATTTTTTTCTAAATCGACTTTTTGGAAACCCAAGGTGTGAAAAATCCTAACCTGTTTTTTTTTGGTCATTTGTGTTTTAGTGCACTTTTGGGTACCCTGGTTAAGGTACTAAAGAGTTGTGTACACGATGCCAGAGCCCAAACACGTAATTGTAATTCTCGGTGGATTTTTTTGCAATAATAAGGAATTCGTTTTTCGAATCTGTAGATGCACTAATACGAAAATGACCGCAAAAAAAGCAGATTGGCAATTTTGTCGTAGTGGTAACGGTATGTAGAGCCTAGTTATTATCCTGTCTGTATGAATGTTCAAAAATATTGCTCCCTCAACTGGAGAAACAAAAACAAAGAAAAAAAACTTAGTGCTCGTGAGGTCAAAGGAATTCAAGCGGAAATACAATAATATTATGTTAAAATAGTTTCAGTCCTTGCTTATTTGAGTCAAAAGAGATACTTTTTGATGAATATTGAGATTGAACTTCTCACCCGTCTTTTCCAGTTTTGTGGGCAGCAGCAATTAGCGCGCTGCTGACGAAATCCGCTGGCACCAATTCTGTTCGAGCGCTTGAATCGACATTGGATATTCTGATGATCCCCGCTGCCGTCCCAGAAACGAATCCAATTGGTCCGTAAACGTTGTCAACCCAACCTTCAATAGGGTCGCTTCTCGTCGAAATCACTGAAACAGTTCGTTAAAATCAATAAGCCTGGTTTCGCGAAAATCTCAATGGTAAATTAGTTGTCCCAATTTATCGTAGAGCTCCACAGCCTTTGAAAAATACGAGATCTTACCCAATCCGGGTCTGACGACGCAAATGGGCATTTGGTCGACGTACGTTTTCAACAGACCCTCAGAAACGGCCTTTGAGAATGAGTAGCTATTAGGCCAACCACACAGTATGCTGGAACATCGATGACATGGCAGTTAAACAATAACACGAAATTGTTAGTGCACAATAACTTATTGTAGATCCTTAAGAATCCCGTACCATGGGGTTCATAGAGTAAACATGACATGACAGCGATTGAGTCGACTTCGCTTTCTCTACTTTAAAATGATTTGCACCAATTGATTTATTCAGTAGGTACTTAACGTACCTTTTGGTGATTCCATCGATTTGTTCAACACTGAGGGTTTCCGTTATTTTGAGCAAATCATCCGCGCTAATCGGCGGGTCGTAAATAATTTCGTCGGTTCGTTCTCGCGTCCCTTGTGAGTACGCTGTTGAAACATACACGAACGCCTAGAAATAAGAGAAAAAAAATAAATTAAAAGTATTAAAATTTAGATCAACATTTTTGATCCTCGCGTTCATCTTTGACTCCTTGATATATTCCATTAAGCTCACATGATGATCATATTGTAACTCCCGAAGTTTCCTATTTGAAGATACGGACTTGACTGAAATCCTAATAATGTAATAAACAGGTAGGTACGGTTCTACAGTCATTTAATAATGACTAATTTTACGCCATTTTTTTCCTCAAAAACGCGGCTGCAGGGGCTAAACAACATGAAACAGCAGGCAAATATGCATATAAAAATGTTGGGGTCTATATTAAAAAAATAACAGGAATTGAAGTAAAATGTTTAGGTCCACAGCAACAGCAATTTTTGCGAATTTTGCTCAAACAATACGTTTTTTTATGATACTGTTGTTTAAGTAAATATATTAGCATAATAATTTGTTACGTCATTATATTAAGATAAAATTGCTTTGAAATACGGTCATTACCTATTTCCTACGGTGCTAACCTACGCTTACCAAAGGAAGCTCTCTTACATTCTTCCCAAACTTTCTTGCTTTTATCTGCTGACATAACGAAATATGTTAATCTCGTCTCCTTATTGAATCGTAACGTGATGCCGTGAAATTATAAAATCATTTAAACCTCATAAAGTTATGAAATTGATTAAATCATTAAAATCCTAATATGTTGTCATAGTGACCAAGCAATTTAGCCGTGACGTGACGGTCGGAAAACAAATGGAAACGCCCTGTTAATTATTGTATGATAAACAAAATCTTGGAAATGTATGAAAATGTTCATACGATTAGATTCTCCTCGAATGCATGTTCGTCGTTGAATAGAACTTTTGAGGAAATCAACATTTAGAGGTTGCGAGGTGGAATGATTTCATCATGATTGGGTAATCAGTTGTGGAAGTAGATGTGATGAACATTGGTAGTTTTTTGTAGTATTGTAATCTATATAAAACTCAAAGTTAGTATGTTTATTGACATTTTATGTCTTTACTCTGGCACATAACTCGAAAAACGTTACACAAAATCGTCACGAAAATTTCCGATGATTTTCGTTTACAACCGATTCGTTGCCACGGAACTTTATCTTCGCCAGTTATCATCGTACAAAAATCGTTCACCACTCGTTGGATAGCTCTCGATTTACCTAACCATATTACGTTAACCACTGCGGAGTGCGTGGCCGACAAGCTGCGGTATGAGCGTGATTGTTTAAATAATTGTTTACACACAGGTGATCATTCTCAATAATTTATATTGTCAAGACGAATGCAAGCTTCATAATAATATTCATCATAAATTATTTATGATGAACCCTACAATTAAGTATAACAACTACGCTACTGGGGTAGGTGATGTAGCATTGTTCGAAGGTTCTTGAATCACTTCTTTAAAGACATAAAATGTCCCAATGTGTTGCAGACTCGTATGCAAGCATTTAATTCTCGACTGTATCAACAACAGGATGGAGTTGACATTCTTTTGACATTTTCATGTCTTTGCTTTGGCACATAAACTGAAACGGGAAAAATTTGTTTCCTTGATTCACCCTTTCCCTCAGATCACGTCAGAACACAAGCGACAGGCGGGCCACTACGTCAGACGCACCTACGACGCACGAGAGTATGACGTCAGACGGCTGGCAGTAGGCCAACTAGTACGTCAGAGCCTATGACGCACGAGCGTATGACGTCAGACGGCTGGCAGTAGGCCAACTAGTACGTCAGAGCCTATGACGCACAAGCGTATGACGTCAGACGACTGGCAGGAGGCCAACTTGTACGTCACAGCCTATGCCGTAAGAGCCTATGACGTCAAAGGGCTGGCTGGCTAGGTGATTGGGTTTTAAAGCCTCTGGAATTCCGCGCTTTCATTTTGCATTCATTTACATCTTCACGTTGAAAAATTCTTCATCTTGTCGCTAATTTTTTGTTTGTTTGTGCTCTACAGACGGACGAACCGCTGAACCAATTTTGATAGGGATTGCTCCATTGTAATCAGCAAGTTGCCGGGATGGTTTCTGTCCATATTTGATTTCCCGGTTCCTATATCGTGAACGAGGCTTGTCTTAGTGACGATACAGATAACTTCTCTTTGCTGTCAATTATTCCGACGCGATGGTAGTAGTAATTATAAATATGCGTCTACCTATCTTCACGAATCTCTCATGCGAGCGAAGATGGCCAAGATTCTAAACCTCAGGACGGTTCTAGTTTCCATCCTGTTTATCTTAGAGCGTTTAAATTTGATACTCAGCCTCATGAGACCACGAGGGATGATTGGGAATGAACGATTGATGTAAGATCACCATTGAGAGCGATACAGCTGTATTCTCTCCTGTTCATCATAGGGCGCTAAAACTCGATACAAAGCCTTCTGGAACCACGGGGGAGTGCTTGGGATAGAGTCGCATCAGCTGAGAGAGCGATAATACATGTGGACCCGTGCAACGCACGGGTGTTGGCTAGTATTATAATTAACTACCTCACTGATTGAACTATTGAAAGTTGTTATTAACCGTATGCTAATTTCAAAGGACTAAAATGTAAATGTTTCATGAAGTCGATTTATTTTTTTGATTTGAGTACGTTTTAATGTTTCGTTTTTAGTGATAGGTTCTCGTTCAAGCATCATAATTCTACTAATTCAACGTTGTATTAACGAATAAAACTGCGGTAGCCGCCCGGTTTCACCCTCCTATCGATCCGCCTGACTCGTATAATACCGACCTCGAGTTTCTTCATTTTGGAACACAAGCGGCACATCTCCCTCGTTCCGTGGACATTAATAGAAGCGGCTTTCTTCAAGTTCGACTGCAGGTTTACAGACGCCGCTGCGTGAAAAACGACGTTGGCCTCATTGATCAGTTGCTCCCTTGAAATCTCATCAATCCCAAGACCGGGAACGGAGACGTCCCCGTCCACGAAGACGATTGAATCGGCGAAATCAGGTTTAATCGCTCTCAGTTTGTCGAAAAGCTGCGGAGAAAGAAAAGCACAAAGAAACGTAAAGTAAGGGATTATGTGTATCACGATGAAGTTGTTTATATCGTCGGGTTGGTGGTAAAATTGATCAAGAGCACTTCTTTCTCAAAATGACGTTTTTGCTTATCAATACCCAATACAGTAAATCATGTACATCTGGAAATAAAATAAAATTATTTAATAAAGTTTTTTCAATTCAATTCCATCAAATTTGTGTTATCCATTAACTGCAGGGTTTCGAATAAGTTATCAAATGTTTTAGTGGAGATTGTGAAACTATCCAATAGATGTTTACTGACATTTTGGTGACTGTTCCTTGGGGAACACCTTAAAATGATGTTATACCTAAAAATCATTACGAGTATTTATTAGCTCTAATTTAGCAAACAAAATGAGTTTAAACATAATGATCATGTTCGAATTAATACTATTTCCATTCAGGTAAAAGTAGTCAAATTACCATGTTCATTTAAAACCTGAAAAATATCAGCTACGTGGTACAAAATATTTGTATCCTCCACGTGTTATTCAGGTATTCAGGTTTGGTATTTCAGAGTTCAATGACAAACATTTGGGTTTAAACAAATATTAGGTTACCAATCGACCCTTTCCTAATAGGCTGTTCGAATTTCAAACTAGAAGTTTGAATTTCAAGTCGCCAATGTACCACACTAGGAATAAGAGACAGGTTTGCACCTGACTATAACAGCCCGCTTACCAGAATTCAGCGGCTGGTAAATGATGTTGGTGTTGATTTGGACTTCAAATTTGAGTCAGAGAGGATAATAAAAGAAATATTATATGAATATTTTTAATAATTATTAAGAAATGGATAATTATTAAATTTTTCTGTGTTATCTTATTTTTTTGTTTTGTTTATGTAGAAGTGCACGAAATGTTTGTTTTGATTTTTCTTAGGATTGTTTTTAATTCATGTCTTTGTGTGCGGTCCGGAACGTATGTAATTTGGTATTCTTATGTAATTGGGAATTTATCCCGTTTTTCTAAATAAATAAATAGTCAAGCTGATCGAAAACTTTGGCAGGATCTAGGTACTGTAAAATGTCGAAAAATGCACTTGATCACTTTTACCTCCAACCCGAAGATGTGATCTCATAGTTGGGTAGGTAATAATATTATATAATTCGAAATGACACATATTCGGATATTATGAATTAAAAACTATTCAAGTTTGCTAATCCACAGCCCCAAAGGCAAAATGAAGATTAGTCGCAAAATATGCGTTTGAGCTTGGAATATAACCCCTATCTTGGCTGAACAAAAATTCACTCAACCCTGGGCAAGTATTTTCTTTTGGGTTCTTCAGGCCTAAATAAGTTTTTCGGGCATAAATAAGTTAAGAAAAGAACTAAATTCATAATATGAATTTAGTTCTTTTCTTAACTTATTTATTGATATATTATATCAAACTAAGAAATCATGATTTTCTGATGTGTATTGGAATACACATTGCCGCATGATTGAATACCTTCAAAAAACCCTTTACCATGTTTTTCTTCAGAATTCAGTCGGTCAAGGCTACACGCGTGGAGCCTCTCCACCTTCACCGGTTATCTTGAAATTTGGCACAGAGCTACGTTTCAACATTAGGAAGTGCTTTTCAAAGGATTCAAGTCGCTAGGTTTAAAGGGAGCCGAGTTGTATAATCTCAAAAACCGTTTACCATGTTTTTCTTTGAAATTCAGACGATCAGTACAAGACTACAGCCTCTCCACGTCATTATAAGGCGACGTTATATTTCTGACGGTTCTGGAAATATGCTTTAAGAGTCAAATTAATTAAAACCACGATTGCCTAATGAGTTTTGGGAAAGAACAGTTTGAATATGGCCTCAAGATTGGGAAATTGATTTTAATGTTTATTGATTTGTAGATTGGAAGATACTGATGGTATAGAAAAAATTTAGCTCTCGCGGATAACAGTTTTAAGATTGACATTATCAATGCAAAAGTGTACCGGTGTACAGTTCGCAATATGTGGTCCTTCAACATTCATAAATTACTCCATTTTTGACTTTGACATTCTTGACTAGTCTTGTTTGTGATCTGGAAATGCTCTCTTCCGCTTGCTCATTAGGGATACAAGATTCAATAACGATCGTAGCACCATTGAATAACAGCGATTATCGCGGGTAATGATGTCAAGAATTATCCACTGCTACCCTTCAGGATCGCATAATGTGTTGGGATATCGATGTTAGGATCCAAAAATATGTCTTGATAGAGGAAGTCGCAACGTGAGGCAATGTACCTACCACGAACTACGCTTATCTGTAAGACTACCTACTCTATGTCATTAATACCTACAACCTAAAACAAGGTCTAGAGTCTACTACAGTCTACTAGAGTCTACTACAGTCTTGTTTCAACAGTTTGGGAACATCCTCTCACAATGTTTTGTCTCTCCTGTAAAATTAGGAAAATGGCGCTTACGATACTCTGCCTTTCAGGGGACGATACGTTATGTATAATATACATAACGTATCGTACATAATTTAATAATAAATATTATTTATTATTAAATTATGTAGAGAAACAATGCAGTACTTGTCATTTTAACAGGATTTTAAATGCAAATAAACGACTGATTAGGTATATGAAAGGTATATGATTAGGTAAGTTAAAATAAATATTTGGTTCCACTCTAACCGAAGCAAATTTGTCGTACTATACTTGCAACCTACCGGGACGTTGAAGAGGCTGTGTTTCCTTTCTTTAGGCTCAACACCTTTTTTGGGTCGGACGAGTACGTAAATCCGTCGAACATCGCATTTCCTCAGGAGATGCTCAATGAGGACTCTTCCGACAAAACCTGTTCCACCAGTGATGAAGAGAGTTTTCAATTTAAAGAACTCCACTATCTCAGAAGTCCCCATGTCGATAGCCATTTCTATAATTGGGGAGAATTACAAAATATTAATAGACGAATGCAGTTGGATCAAAGGCGGTCACATTCCTGAAATCGATCACATCGTCATGAATTAATCGACGTGAGGATGAAGACAAAATGTCAATTAAATGTATTCAATGGTAATCGTATCCTTTCAGTTGGAAACAGCGTTGCATATTGCCCCTTTGAAAACTGTATCGGGAAAAATTTGTTTCGATGTTCTTTGGGCCAGAAAGTAGTTTTCTTGTAAGTAAATAAGGGAAGTACATAATCATAAAAATAACACTTATTGGTGGCGATCTCTGGTGGGCCCAATGGACAGAATAATTGAATTTCGACGTTTCTTGAAAATTGGATCTGTTACTGGTCAAAATTATTGAAGGGTGGTGACGTATCGACAAATAAGTACGACTACGTTATTCAGCGTTAAAAACCAGATGCAAATGATGTGACTCTTGAGCCAAATGTTCACCAGATTTTGCGCTCATTGCTGCAAACTTGCGCATAAAAGTTCGAGCGTTGGTTATTTTTTCATTAAATTGTACAGATTGTAATCTGAAAAAATGGGGGTTATCAGTTGAAATAAGGAAGTTGTGGTGGATTGCGCGCACTGTACTCGTGCTCAAAAATGAGCTAGCACAATTTTTGGAATCTTGACAAATATTATTAGGCATCTGCTTCTCGTACGCAGGGTGTACGCGTTAAGGTAGGACCATCGGCCAGGGATCGATTCTAAAATTAATTTCTGATGAAAAGTGTTCTAGGTATAGGTAACTTTTTTTTGGTATACCGGTTGAAATCCGCCTTTTTTCACTTTTAAGATTTTGTTTCGTGTTTTCGACCTTAAGTCACTAAAATGGCCATAAGACCCTCAGTTTTCAGTCAAAATTCAACTTTGATTATACCATTGGAAAGAGCGTTAAATTCCCTATGGCAAATGAGTCAATGTAGTATGTTTTTAACGTCCATCCTCCCCCATCGCAAACCACCCTGCTCATAATAACACTACGTTCCGAACATCATTAATTGATCAGTTCGTGACCTGTCTACTCATCCACTTGTCACATGGCAAATTACCTAATTGCAATCGATAGTACTTACCTAATGTTTAGCTCGGTCTATCTAGTCTAACAAAATTACCACACAAATCAACCGACATTGAGACAGTTTTCGAAAAATAAATTGGACTGCTTATTCGAGAAGTCTTGTGTCATCATTTGACTCAACAAGTCATTTTACGGTCAAAATGTCGATTTTCGCGAAACATTTTACTCGTCGATTTTTACTAAAAGATCCACGGTTTATGGCACGGAACGGCACGAGGACTTTACACGGTTTATCCACGGTTTATCCACTTTACACTTTAACCACGGTTTATGGCACGAGGACTTTACATCATGACTCCACTGTAAACAATTTTTTGATCATACCGTTGGAAAGCTGAGCTCTTGGGCCAACTTTTAGGGTTACAGTATGCAAGTAACCAGCAGATTCATTTAGGCCTACAAAAACTTCAAAAAGTTTTATTTGTCACTAGAGAGACGGGGAACGCTCTTTCCTACGGTATAATCACATTTGAATTTTAACAGAAAAATGAGGGACTTATGGCCATTTTAGTTACTTAAGGTCGAAAACACGAAAAAAAATCTTAAAAGTGAACAAAGTCGGATTTCAACCGGTAAAAAAATAATATAGGACAATTTTCATCAGAAATTAGTTGTAGAATCGATCCCTGGCCGCTGGTACGACCTTAACGCTTACACCCTGTATGGTGGATGGTACTTTGTTCATATACCACACCAACTACACAATTTTAACCAAAATTGTCAAACTGAGCTCAGCAAAGTATTGAATTTTGTATGTATGAATTCATAGGGAGTTTTCGCCCCAAACCCTCCTTGTTTTGATCATGTAGGAGTTCGAAATTTCGAATAATCTCCACTCCAACTTCAATTACCATACAAACTGTAGAAGTCCTCGGATTAGCTGCTTATTTGTATCCATTTATCAACATATTCAACAATCAAATAGAGAATTTATATTAGCTGGTGGAACTTGCTTGTGCTCACAGACAAATTTTCATGCATGAGAATTTTTTTATTTCTACATGGATTGAGTCATAAATGTACAATCTACAAATGGGTATAAACGAACGTGTATCATCGTGAATACACCAAGTATAATACATTTATATTTACAATGATGAATATCTTATTTTGATAATATATTAGGTAATATTTACAATATTAGTTTCTTACTCGTTTTATAACTGTCTCAACGTCAACTGTAACAAAACTCACGATATATCGACGTAGATATATCAATCTATGGATTGACAGAACCGACGGGATGGTATGCTCGATCAAAATCGATCTCTTCGGTACCTCGAGATCTGGCTGACTGACACCTATCCAATTATTTCGGTGGACCTCCCTAATAACCGGGGGATCTCATTACAGATTCTAGGGCAGACCAAATAATAGGTGGAGAGATCGTAGCTATTAGCTGACCCCCATCAATAGCATTAATATTAACAATGGAAGAGGACACGGAAATAAAAGTTGAGCCCTGGATACTGCAGCTCATCAAAACACCGAACGCGTCCGTTGTGAAAGTAAATACGTTGCACAATATTACATAACGGTTCAGTCGGTACCTTTAAAATGACAGTGAACATCTACCAGCCAATAAAATATTTAAATACTTCATTGATAAAATTAAATTGTCTTCGAGTTTATGACAGATTTCGTTTGACACATGCAACTATCGAATTTTGATCATCTAGGGGTGCAAATAGTTAATCGATAAAAAGGATAATCGATAGTTTGAACCCAATGAATCGATTAATTTTAATCGATGAATAGCTTCCCATCATTTTGTATCAATCGATTATTGCTACTGATTAATCGGGTTTCGAATATACCCGGATTTTGAAAGAGCATACCTAAGCATGGAGGCTTATTAGAGTAGAATGGATAAGCATAAGGATAAGGAGTATAAGCATCCTAAACAACGACGCTTTGTCTTCAGCTATTTCTTTGTCATGTGTCTCCTACTTTCATACTTGATATTTTTATCGGTTCTATTTATGCCTTTAATTTATAATAAAATTTCTTCCTTGCTGGGAAAAACATCTGATCATGGGTAGGTATGTCTGTTAGCTTTTGGAGCTCCTCAGCTGACCCTATGCTGCTTAAAGTGTAAGTCCTAAAGAGGCAACATTCGGAATTTCAAGTCTCAACCGCGATAAAAATTGCGCCAAAAACGTGACATTTTGGTTTATTATCTTCGATAATGAACCTTTGTAATCGACCAAGAAAAAAAATTACCCCCCCCCCCCCCCTCAACATTTGAATTTGAGGGTTTACGTTTCAAGATACGTAGATTCCAAAAATCGAAAAAAAACTCTGTAAATTATCTTTATTCGTGCATTATCTTCTTTGTGCAGAAACTAAATGATAGAGATGATGACTTAATTACGAATAAAATGTACCGATATAATTCTGGGGTTTTTAATTCCACATACGTCGGCAATAATTTTTCTATAAGCGAAGTAAATACCTACCAACAAACATTCGAAATTACCTTCATTCCGTACTACGAAAAGTACCTCAGAACAAGAAAATCTACATTAAAAAAAGATAGATTATGAACAATT
This sequence comes from Stenodema calcarata, assembly GCA_963920205.1. Lineage (NCBI taxonomy): Eukaryota > Metazoa > Arthropoda > Insecta > Hemiptera > Miridae > Stenodema > Stenodema calcarata. The sequence continues at coordinate 24,588,166 of OY986056.1, read as the reverse complement.
CATAATCTACCATTATATTATCATTATATCATTATATTATTAATTATTGTGCGTAGTGTAAATTATTATTAATAATTATTAGATAATAATAATTTATAATTATTTTTGGTTCAATTATTAGGCCAATGAATAGTTGGAAGGTGGGTAGTAAAGGCCGGTCCACACGCTCCGTTTTGCACAACGTTTCAAGTTTGCGCAGTTGCAAAAACGTTGCAAAACGCGAAAACGTTGCAATTTTGAGCGTCCACACGGTGCAGTCATATCCGTACATTTCGCTCAGTTTTGTGTGATATCGCCATGGAGGAGGTTCTCCTGTGGTCAATTTTCAGCATGACTATAAGAGCGAATTTTCGAAGGAATAATTGGTTTTATGTAAATGGTCTTCATTAAAGAACAAGATGTCCATGAAGGACATATCAAGTAACAACCACGTTTCTTCATCTTCATATAGCAATTCTGACTCCCCCATCTTATTCAGCGTGTACGAGTAAAAACCTTAAAAATGAGGTGTCACTTGACAGACCGTTTCATTTTTGGAATTTATGGGTGACCCCCCCCCCCCCACTCACACCCCGAAAACCCCCCTCAGCTTTTGGACATTACAACGCTGAACACGGCGGAGAAGGCAGAAATACGGATTTTGGTTTGAAAAAGTTTTCGAAAATTCGAGTTTTAAAGATTTTGGACCGAGAACAATAGCTACATTTTCTTCGAAAATTCGCTAAAAAAAAGATTGGAACACACCTTTGGTCTTCTCCACAGCCCCAGCTCTAAACGACAGTTTTCAGAGGTAACGAGCTCAGTCATCGCTGCCACTGTGCAGTCTTCGCTCCGTCTTCAAAACTGCGCGTTTTTCCAGTCCACACACAACGTTTTGTCTGTGCAGTTCGAAACTGTGCAGGCAAAACGTTGTGCAAAACGGAGCGTGTGGAACGGACTTAAGGCTAATGTCCAGAGATTCTACGATTAGAGATAGCAGTGCAATCGCCCAATTTTAAATATCGTTTTTCTCAGCAACCGAATCATATTACGAGTATTTATTGTCTACCATTCAAGAGCTGACTCTCACTACATCATTGTTAATCGCGGTTTGTGACGGTGGAGAAAGAGGTGAGCGGGGGACGATGGAGGGAGGGTGAGAAGGGGTGCAGAATCGGAACTTGATGAGTGTGAAGGGGGCGGGTGATGGGTGGTGGGGGAGGAGTGTGATGGGTGGTGGGGGAGGAGTGTGATGGGTGGTGGGGGAGGAGTGTGATGGGTGGTGGGGGAGGAGTGTGATGGGTGGTGGTTTGTCGGGTGGTGGTTTGTTGGGTGGTGGGTGGTGATTGGTGGGTGGTGGCTGGTGGGTGGCGGGAGCAGTGAGCAGGTGGTATGGCCCCCCGACGACAGACAAAAGTAATATGGTTCCACCACCTCATGTTAAAGTTCAAGTTACCGCTAACTAGTCAGCGAAAAAAATTTCACTACTCCGAGTTAGTCGTAATCTTCGGATTACCGAGGACGCTAACTTTCAGAGTGATCCGTACACATCCTCGAGCCACGCTGTCGTTTTTTGTCCCCGTGAGAACGTAGCGGACACGGACAACCCACCTCTTCATACCCCCACCTTTACCCGCTCACGTTATTAACTCGAGATCACGTTATTCGCTTAAGATCACGTAATTCACTTAAGATCATGTAATTCACTTGAGATCACGTTATTCGCTTGGGATCACGCCATCCGCTTGATATCACGTTATTCACTTGATATCACGTTATTCGCTTGAAATCTCATTATCCTCTTATAAGCCGTTGTACTCCCCCCCTTCCCCGCTCTTCCTTCTATCCGCCGCCATCCCCAAGAAACGAAGTAAATATTGCAATCCAGTTCTGACCCATGTTTAACGTGTCAAGTCTCTCATAATCCAAATTAAATTTGTATTGATTAAAAAATAGGTATTGTTTAAACAATTTCACAGACAAGAAACCAAGTGAGTTGTGTCTTGAATTCGCTGAGTTTTTACTATATTTTTGGAATCTACGTATCTAAGGTAGATGACACGGCGTGATTCACTAGCTTTCTTGGCTGCAAAATGTTTGAACCATATTAAATATTAATATACCATATTAAATACCATATTTTATTTAATTAAATTTGGATGATGAGCTAGAATTCCATATATATATAGTTCGTAAGTTAGATTGATCTGCTCGAAGAAGATAATAAACCGTTGTGTCATTAATTCGCTGAGTTTTTATTAGATTTTTGGAATCTAAGTATCTTGAAACGTAAAACCTAAAATCATTACATCCGGCCGGACTAATTTTAGGTTTTACGCGTCCGCCGTTCGTGGCACTTTACGAAATTGGCTGTTGTGCTAAAATTGCGAAATTTGATTTACAGGTTCGGACCACACCCACGATGGTCCTTGGAGATTTTCTTAACCCGATGAGTTAGAGACTTGAAATTTTGAAAATGCGTCAAGGATGGATGACAATGCAATGTTCACTCGGTTTCTTGTCTGTAAAATTGTTTAAAAAAATACCTATTTGTGCAATTTCAGCATGGATTAAAGGTAGATGGCAAGGCATGATTCACTAGCTTTCTTGGCTGCAAAATTGTTTGAACAATCTAGTTGTTTGTAAAAAATAAATTTGAATGTTTGGAATTTGGATGAAGTTTTAGAAATGGGCGTATGGGAATAATCACTCGGTTTCTTGTCTGTAAAATGGTTTAAACAATACCTATTGGTTTGAACAAATTAAATTGGGATGATGAGCTACAATCTTGAAATTTTAAACATGGATCAAAGATGGATGCCAAGGCATTATGCACTAGCTTTCTTGGCTCCAAAATTGTTTAAACAATACCTATTTGTTTAAACAAATTGAATTTGGATGATGAGCTAGAGTTTAACCTATTATTTCGTGAGTTATATGTTGTGATCTGCTCAAAGAAGATAAAGAACCGTTGTTTCTTGAATTCGCTAAGTTTTTATTCGAAATTCAGGGGGGTGGGGTTAATTTTGAGGGGGTATCTTTTGCGATTCCAACGGTTCATTTTCGAAGATACTAAACCAAAAGAAGCCCTGACTCCAATTCAGTTATTCAAGAAAGAATACGTTCTTTTACATGCTGCCATTCCATTAAAAGATTGCTGGGAGTCTTTAGTAGGACAGTCACCGCGTATGTTTAGGTCCACGAAAATTGCAGGAAGCTTTGCATTGTCTTACATTTACGTACTTTTCCCATTTGCTTCGCTTGCTCGTATTGTTCGTCCGTGATGTTGGAGTTTGTGAGTTTATTCAAGAACATCTCCTTCGGCGGTAACTGGGTTAACCCAACTACGCAGGTGACTCCTGCGACAGAATTCGCCGAAATATGAATTTAAAAATTGAGTTTTTCACATTAAGTAAGGTTGTACCTCGGACATTCTTCTTCGGTGTTCAATTTCGCCACTAAACTGCATATTGCTGTACTGTTGATTTCGGTTTAGAGCAATTATTGTTCATGGGTATTATTACATTACTTTCGATTGGTGGAATATTCGAGTTTTTATAATATTTTGTTAAACCTTCACGTTGTCGAAGGTATTTTCTGATCATTACCAAATCAAACACCTGAGTATTTAACGTAGCTCGGGGATGGAGTTTATCTTGAATATTTTGGATCCGGCTTCAAAACGTCTCCCGCAATATCGAGATAAGCGGAACGAAAAGTTTCCACGCCTCAATAAACTGGACAATCGTCGGGGGAATGAAGATACTCGTATCTTGGGAAACACTCACTCGACAGGCCAGAACCGTGTGGTCCAGTCCTAACTATTATGCAACGCCTTTCGAATTATTGCGAGCTGTAAACAAAAACGACTCAAATTTTCCTACCTACTACGGGTTTTCACTCTTCTGTATACGATATCATATTCTACCGTTTGAATCACGCTCATGTTGATGTTGTTGTTTGGTTTCAACTTCACACTTTCATTTTTTTTAAAAAACTTGAAAAATACTCAACATTGCTTCTTTGTGTTTAAAAAAAAACCTACATAAAATCGACCGCAAATTTTTTTTTTTAGTACCAATTTTACGTTTCAAGGTACTTAGAATCCGCCTATCGGATATAAAACGCTAATGTTTTTCCCAGTACGATTTATACTTTCAAATCGCGATTGTGTAGATAATAATTTACAGTACAATTATTGTATTTTATACAATATCCAAGTGTAAAATTACCACATCACCTTCGGAATAAGAGTTATTATTAAACAGGGTGTTCATTTTGAAACGGCTCAAATGCATTTCCTGCCTAAACGGTTGATCTGAGCGAAAAATGCCAAAGGAAAACGTTGTAACCCTTGAGCCCATGTTTCCAAAAATTCGTTGGACGTCAAGTGGTGGTCATTTTTGGGAAAAAAGGTCAAGGTCTGCAACTTTTTCCCCTGGCATTTCTTGTTCAGATCAACTGTTTAGGCTAGAAATGCATTTGAGCGGTCTTAAAATGAACACCCTGTATTCTCTTTTCCTGAAGGCAATTATTGTACTATAGTACAATAATGTATACAATGTATACAATAATGTATACATTTAAGCACATACAATACACACATAAATACATCATTTTATTTATAAAATACAATAATTTTCCTAATGTCAGAATAAATAAAAGTTTGGTCAGAGGGGCATGAAAGGATGATGCTGGATAGATTCTATACAATATGTACATGTATTTATAGAATATGTACATTGTACGTAGAATTTATGTACAATGTATTTTATAAAACATCAGGGACTTGGGCACAACAATAATTCATTGTTTTGTTCCTTTTCTTGGGTATAGGTATAGGTAATATATACCCAAAATCATATACCTATATATTATATAGGTACCTATAAGATTTTAGGTGTCTTTTGGCACTGAATTCAGGACGGTCTAAAACAGATTTTGGTGTAAAAAAATCTTTTGAAAATTCGAGTTTTACAAATTTTGGACCGAGAGCAATAACTTTCTTTTCTTCGAAAATTCAGAAAATTCGCTAAAAGTAGGTAATGACAAATAATCGTCAGATAGAAAAAGATTAACCTATTAACGCTAGGTATTTCATGGACACATAAATGCAAAACCTGTTAATCCAAAAGATAGCCAAGGTCCGGGCTTGGGATCGTACTCAGTGACTGTTGGCATGACGGATTTTACAGAGCTTGTCTTGGACTTGAATTGTAGCAAATTTAGTCGTGTTTAAGAGAGTATATAGGGACCAAACAAGTCAGACCCTTCCTTCAAAGAAATATTGGGGAAAATCCGAAACGAGTGCGAAAATTTAGTGGTTTTTTGGCCATTATCCGGTTCTACCAGGTTGCTGCTTTTTCTGGTTTCTCGCTATTAATATGGCTGCCAACAACATGTAAAAAATTTACTTTGCAAGCACGACCCCCTTTCATGTCTAACTTCACAGGACCATGAGCCGACCACACAACGGAGCGGTACCAATGTTGACCTCAGTGGACTCATTGCGGTGATTCATAATTATGTTACACCGAGTTATATTCAAAATACGCAATCATTTATGGGCCCAACCATCAGTTGTGACTTCCAACAGTTATATCAAGGGATGCCCCATGGTTTTCAGTGTTGAGGCGAAATACCTAAAATCTGGACAAATAATCAACCACCAATCAAAGTATCAAACCACCATCATCAAACCACCATCAAACACACAAATTCATTGGGATCGTTTCAAACAAGCGTTGGTAAATAATCGATTTACGACCATAAACGTTGCAACCCATTCAATAGCTAAATTAAGATATTGCGATAATGAGCGTCAGATCTGAGATTACAGAACCGATCATTCAAACGTTCGGTGCAAGTAATTTAGTGGTTATGTAATACAATAGTAGTTGATAATATCATCTATCTTTGGTATTGGGGGAGGAACTCGGGTTGTGTAATACTCATGAATGGAATTGCCTACTATCAAATCTTTTAGGTCCTACATTTATTCTTCCAGTAATCCAGCGATTTCTTCACCTCATCATTTATCGTGACTAAGATCATTCAAATATTGATGACTCGGTTAACCCGAAAATGCTTTCGAATCACATTTGATCAATTATCGAAATCGATACTTCTTCGGTTTATACAGAAATTGGCGATGAGCATTGATGGTTGGATGTTTCGAAAACATCAATGTTTTTCTCTGAGCGATTTTTCTATACATTTCCTGTTCTTCCAAATTCGTTCATGAACTTTGTTTACATTTCTAGAAAGATATCTCAAAACTCTATCATGATCCACTAATTGGACATTTTATGAGTCACCACAACGTGAAGGTACTTCGATATCTAGTTCTCATACATTGAGAACTACGTGTGCCCTGGGTCCCCATGTCATTAACATCACTAGAATTTCATGTTTTCGAAAGAATAAAAGGAATAAGAAATAATAGACCAAAAATACAAAATCGACCCCCCCCCCGGAAACGATCAAAGTCTGGAAAAAGTAAACTGCACTGACAAAATATTATTAATAATATGTTGCCAGTGCAGTTATATTATAGAAATTAGATTAGGAGCGACTCAGCTGATCCCGGCCCTATACTGCTTAAAGTGGAAGTCCTAAGAAGGCTACATGCCAAATTACAGCTTCATAGAGTGAATAGCATAGAAATTAGCCACTCAGCTGATCTAGGAAAGCGTCAAGTTAAAGTCCTAAAGAGGCTACATACCAAATTACATCTTCCATGTTCCATGGAAAATAAAATCTTCCTGAACGTACAAGTCCCTAATTAGACAGTTAAGACCATAAGCGTCAATCTGCTTTTTTGGGTCATTTTCGTATAAGTGCACTTTTGGATACCCTCAGTTGAGTAGGTACTTCACAATTAGCCAGAGCCGACATAAGTAATTCCCAGTGGATGCACATAATTCGTTTCGCGTACTTGTAACGATATGACATTGTACTCATTGACTAGTAGGTAGTTTTTAACATTGAAAACGGATTGTAAAAAATCCTCGTTTTCATCCATAACGATAACTAATTATACTCAGATTTCGTAAAACGGTAACTAATTTGAACATTTTCAAAAACATCAAGATTTTTTCCGATCATATTAATAATCGATTTTCAAGTTAAAAAAACAACAACGATGGTTTGGCAGTCTATAATCATCCCTAATCGAAATGGAACTAGTCGAATAAACTGTATCTTGTCGTACTGTTGACGTTATTTTCGAAATTCCAACTATCATACCTATAGAATTCTTTCTAAGGCACTTGTGATGATTTGTCCATTTTTAATCATTTCAAAGAGTGAATCAAAGTTATAATTAATTCGTCACTTAAGAACAATAATGGCTTATCTAAAAAAAAAAAGGGTTTTGAGCTAAAAGTGTATTTGAAACTTTTTTTCATTCCCCGTGCGTTGCTATTCCTGAAATTTGTCTGGTGTTGCTACAATAATTGTAGCAACAATATAATCAGTTATTATCATAATTATTATCAGTTTCTGTTATAACAGGCTATCGAGTTTCATTTCTTTGTTACTGATTATGGTCTATCTCATCAGATAGGCTTTTCACTAGTTCCTCCATGTAGCCGTGTTGCAAAACATCAATCAATAATGTTGGACTTACAGGTACATACCTAGGTATTGAATAATTCAATTAGGTAGAATTATTCTACCTAAGGGGACCATTAAAATAATGAAAAGTATATACTTATTGTCACTTATTTCACTCGTGTTTTCCTATGGGTAGTTGAAATGGGCCATTGTAGCATGATATTTGTCTCAGGAGATTCAATAATACTGAAATTTAAGAATGATGACAGATGGAGAAGTCAATTTTGTTGGTCATCCCTGAAAAACGATAAATTTAACATGACAAATGGAGAGTTGAACCCGTGTTTTGTTGTTTTTGAAAAGTGGTGGTTCTTGAGATACCTTGAGATAGGTAGGCCATTGCTGTTCTTAACGACGATTTGGTGACTCGGTTGGTTATTTAAATACTCGTTCATTTTTGATTGACACACTAGGAACTGCAGGTGAGTTGGGTCGATGACCTGCATCTGAAACGAAAACACCGTCATGGGTTTGTTAGGTTTGGATGTATTGAATATTCATTGCTTCATAGAGTGTGTCATGGGACTAAATTGGTTCAGAGTGTTTCATAATAATTGATTTCACTCTGCAAGCGATTGCATCGTTTGTGAATCGATGTCCACTCTAAGGAACCGTCGTACGAAGGATCAAGAATAGGCGAAACACAACATACGGGCCGACGTAATCGATCACCGCATGACTATCGAGAACTAAATCTTTCCGAATATTATCTTCACGTGCGATCGAAGGGCGAATACCACTAGAATGAAGGAACACACTTGACCTCCAACTTTTGCGTAACGTCAATGAAATATTTGAATGAAAAGATCACTGTCTGAGTTTGTCTAAACGTAGAAAAAGCAAGGAGTGAAGAGTGACTGTTCTGAATTTTTTCGATCAGCAAGGCACTGAATAGCGGATTTGTTTGGCGGGCTGATAGCGGTAAATGATATATGTACATTCTGAATTTATCATCATTTACTTAGGGCACGATCTACAAGTTTGGCACAAAATTAAGAGAGTGCTTATTAGGGAATATTTACCTATGCCATGATTTTCAGAAAATACACGATCTGACTGTAAACGGGGATTCTTGGGAACGACACATCATTGTGCTAAAACTACGAAATTTGGTTTAAGGGTTCGGACCAACCTTGAAACTTTTCATAACCCTAGGTCAATGGGAAGAAGTTCAAAACAAATTTTGAAATTTTGAAAAATTCAGATGGAACACTGTAGTTTTGAGTTCACATTTTGATAAGATTTAATTTTTAGAATTTTTTCAAGACCATCCGGAGCTTTCTACGACAAGGCGTACCTACAAGGCGAAGCTTTTGTAAGAGCGTGTATAAAACGGCGTCAAGCCGGGGCAACGTTCTTCCTGTAGATCTACGGGATCAAATGAAAGTTTTTGACGAGGGATTTGGAAAATTATTGTTTTTTGAACCCTAGGTACCCCCCCCCCCCACAACATAATCAACCGTTGTGCCAAGAATTTGCAGAGTTTCTTTTTTATTCGATTTTCTGAATCTACGTATCTTGAAACGTAAACCCACGAATTTTAAAGGGGATACAACGGTATTATCTTCTTCGTGCAGATCACCCTTCTGTCTAGATCACTTATGAATTATCATTAATTGGTAATAATTATTACGAAGTAGTGTGAATTATTATTAGTAATTACTATTAATAATTATTAATTATGGAACCATAAACTGAACAGCTCGTTTTTCAAAAGACGCATCCTAAAATAATTATCAAACATTTGATCCAGAGTTTGGAAATAGAGTCCGATAACTCTGCTGTGATGTACACGAGAGTTCAATTGAACCTGGAAGGAAAGCGGGAAAAACTGAAATAATAGAAAGTGGATAATAATAGAAAGATCACTGACAAAACAATAATTATTGATCTACCTATATGAAGAAACCAGCAATATACAGCAATGTCTCTACACGCTTTGTTACCTTCAAAAACTGGATTGAAATTCTGATGAAAAAATATAATAAACCAAAACAAAACTACAAAATAATGTAAAAAGGGTGATTCCTTCAAGCTGATTTTAAACACTCGTAATTGACGGAAATCATAATATGTACAAGGGTTTCTCATTTAGCCAGTCCAAAGCCTGCATAAAGTGTGATGGAAATCACGCTGGCTGGAAATCCGCTACTCTCAGTTGTCAGGTTATGTTGCTTGGAGCTTTTATCGCTGAGTGCTTTTGTCGCGACACCATCCCCCCCCCCCCCCACCACTGTTAGTCGAGAGCTTTTGTCGCTAGGTGCTTTTGTCACGACATCCCTCCCCCCCCCACCTATGTTAGTCAAGAGCTTTTGTCGCGACTCCCCCCCCCCCCCAACCCACTCCACTCTGAGTTTTCAGATTATGTTGCTCGGAGCTTTTATCACTGAGTGCTTTTGTCGCGACAATATCCTCTCAACACTGTCAGTTGGGTGCTTATGTTGCTGGAAGCTTTTGTGGCTGGGTGCTTTTGTCGAGACACTCCTCCCCCCCCCCCCCTTACCACGGTCAGTTGAGAGCTTTTGTCGCTGGGAGCATTTGTCGCGACATTATCCTCTCTTCACTGTCAGTTGGGTGCTTATGTCGCTGGAAGCTTTTGTGGCTGGTTGCTTTTGTCGAGACACTCCTCCCCCCCCCCCCCCCCTTACCACGGTCAGTTGAGAGCTTTTGTCGCTGGGAGCATTTGTCGCGACATTATCCTCTCTTCACTGTCAGTTGGGTGCTTATGTCGCTGGGTGCTTTTGTCGCGACATCCCCACCCCCCTCGCCTGCCCCGGCCAGTTAAGAGCTTTTGTCGCTGGGTGGTTTTCGTCAATGGGACTCCATAGTACGACCATCCGATCACCGCACGACTCTGTAAAATAGACGATTCGCGCCATCTGGATTAGTATTGTATTTAATCAACTGGGAAATTAAATTTTGCTCATTTCATTTTTAGCGAATTTGCAAAGAAAATTTAGCTATTGTTCTCGGTACAAAATTTTAAAAATTCGAATTTTCGAAAAAATTTTCATAGGTACCATAATCCGTTTCTGACCATCCTGAATCCAGACGATAACTCTCGATAGAATTGAGATAAAAAGTTGAAAATTGTACAAAAAATCTGCTTTGGCAATCGAAAGGCTAAGTTTGTAGATGAGCAGAATCGGGCCACTCTCAGGAGGGGGTCTTGGGGAGTTTTAGGGGGGGGGGGGAAATTCCTCATAACTTCCCAAAATGAACCATCCTGCCAAGTGACACTTCATTTTAAAGGTTTTTAAACGCTGAATACGATCGTGATTCAGAATGGCGATCTCTTATTTCGCTCTCAAACTTGAGTACCTACTTTGAAGATGAAAAAACGTTGTTGTTACTTGATATGATCTTCATGTTAAGTCTGCTCTCATCTGTTGACGGAATGAGATATCCAATTTTGATTTCAGTGTCGTGTTGAGTGTTCAAATATACAAAAGCTAAGGAGGTTTTGGGGGGGGGGGGGGTTCACCCATAAATTCCAAAAATCAAAAACGGTCTGCCAAGTGTCACCTTATTTTAAAGGTTTTTACACGCTGAATAAGATGGAGAAGTCGGAATTGCTATGCCTTATTTCTTTCTCAAACTTGAGTTCCTACTTTGAAGATGAAGAAACGTGGTTGGTAGCCTTAACGTTGAGAAAGAGATTTACAAATGAATGTGAGGTTAGAAAATACGCTTACTATTACTGTTACTATTTTTGTACAAAGTATAAAATATATTTATTTATTATTATTTATATAGAATGTAGTTTATATAATCCATATAGAGAATGGGGAAGTGCAATCGTTAAAAAGTTTGATTTGGCTTTATTGTTGATATGTTACTGTAGGGCTGTTTGCTCTACCAACGGGAAGATCAGGGATGAAATGACAAGGCAGTCGATTAAACTTCGATGGCTGATATATATTTACATATGATCGTGCGCGTTATGAAATGTCGATGTGTACAGGTTAATGAATAGATGAACGATTGTAGAAAAATACAGGTTTACGTAGAGTGAATGCACTTGAACACACGAGGGGTTACTACACTGAGGAGACTTGAGTCACAGAGTAGGTCGGGTACAAACAGTTATCAGTTAGATCGAAAGTGATGCGTTTGAACGTGATGCGAGTGAATGTGTTGGTTGACAGATCGTTGGTTGACCGAATCGCGTTGGTTGACTCAACCGCGTTGGTTGAGTCAACCGCGTTGGTTGACTCAACCGCGTTGACTGAATGAAGTTTGTAGACTGAACGATGACTGAACGGTGGACTGTACGCATTTTGGCAGTGCTCAGGGATTTTATAACCTAGGTAGAGGGGAGCAGACGTTTTGGAACTCTTGTGAAAACACAATAAACCGCGAGAGGGGGTAACTTGGAGGGATGGAATGGAAGAGCGAAGTCAGTTATGATACAATGACCTTAGGTCGTTGCCACAGGGGGTTAATGGTATAAGTACACAGATGTAGGGATAACTAACCAGGTGTAGGGACTACCCAGGTATGCCAACGGGACGTGACGTTCAACAACCTCAAGGTGGTTGAACTGGCAGTGAAAGGGAATTTTATGAGGAAGCGTATTTTATTTTTGTTATTTTATTATTTGTTTTCGCGGTGTGAGGTTACGGCCGAACATGGTTCGGGGGCCAGCGAAGGATAACGGAAGTCACAAGGGGTATGGTAATGCGGCCTAAGGGCCATCGAAAATGTGGTAGGTCGTCGTCCATGATGAGGACGACCTCCCCAACGGCGAGGGGATTCAGTGGACGCTGTATGAGGAAGTGACCGGGAGTAAGAATTTGTAGGACGGCTGGGGATGAGGAGAGAGAGGCCTAGAATTTAGGATCCCTTCGGTTTTTGCGATTATTGGAGAGAGTTCGATAAAGTACAACACGCTGTGGGAAGTACGGAATTTTCAGGGATTAATGAGAGTTCGATAAAGTACAGCACGCTGTTGGAAGTACGGAAATGTCAGGGATTAATGAGAGAGTTCGATAGAATACAATACGCTGTGGGAAGTACGGAATTGTCAGGGACTAATGAGAGAGTTCGATAAAGTCCAACACGCTGTGGGAAGTACGGAACTTTCAGGGATTAATGGGAGTTCGATAGAATACAACACGCTGTGGGAAGTACGGAACTTTCAGGGATTAATGGGAGTTCGATAGAATACAACACGCTGTGGGAAGTACGGAATTTTCAGGGATTAATGAGAGAGTTCGATTAACGTCTTGAGTTTGATTAGTTTGAGTTTTATTGAAGGAAAGATTATTCGATAATGAGGGCTCCGTCCAGTTTAGTTATCAAGCATTGAGAGCGATATGATCATCGAAGCGTTGGTCTTTAAAATTGTGAAAAGTCAAAAACGGGGATGGTCGTGATGAGCACTGCCAGTGTTTTCAAATCACTATAAGTATTCGATCTAAAATCTGACTGAGAACTGTTTGTACTTACAGTACGCGACGGTGGGGGCAGAGAGGCGGCGCGTTCGTTGAGGAGCTTTTTCCAGGCAGTGAGGTGTTTGTGTAGACGTTCCGTGATGACTTCGACGATCTCAGGGGACTTTTCAGTAAGTCCTTGGTGAGGGGTCGGACTTCCGTGCTGATGGTTTGGTAGTCCGAGCACCATGACGAATAGACATTTTGTTTCGATGTGGGAGAGCAGTTGGATGATGACGGATGATGTTGGATAAGTTGCATCAAGAGTTGACTTCGATTTCACTGTCAACCCTTGCCTGATTCATTCCCGGGTTTCGGCACCAAAATGTAGGGCTGTTTGCTCTACCAACGGGAAGATCAGGGATGAAATGACAAGGCAGTCGATTAAACTTCGATGGCTGATATATATTTACATATGATCGTGCGCGTTATGAAATGTCGATGTGTACAGGTTAATGAATAGATGAACGATTGTAGAAAAATACAGGTTTACGTAGAGTGAATGCACTTGAACACACGAGGGGTTACTACACTGAGGAGACTTGAGTCACAGAGTAGGTCGGGTACAAACAGTTATCAGTTAGATCGAAAGTGATGCGTTTGAACGTGATGCGAGTGAATGTGTTGGTTGACAGATCGTTGGTTGACCGAATCGCGTTGGTTGACTCAACCGCGTTGGTTGAGTCAACCGCGTTGGTTGACTCAACCGCGTTGACTGAATGAAGTTTGTAGACTGAACGATGACTGAACGGTGGACTGTACGCATTTTGGCAGTGCTCAGGGATTTTATAACCTAGGTAGAGGGGAGCAGACGTTTTGGAACTCTTGTGAAAACACAATAAACCGCGAGAGGGGGTAACTTGGAGGGATGGAATGGAAGAGCGAAGTCAGTTATGATACAATGACCTTAGGTCGTTGCCACAGGGGGTTAATGGTATAAGTACACAGATGTAGGGATAACTAACCAGGTGTAGGGACTACCCAGGTATGCCAACGGGACGTGACGTTCAACAACCTCAAGGTGGTTGAACTGGCAGTGAAAGGGAATTTTATGAGGAAGCGTATTTTATTTTTGTTATTTTATTATTTGTTTTCGCGGTGTGAGGTTACGGCCGAACAGTTACTATTTATGATTATTGTTTAGAGATAAGATACTCTTTAATTTGTAAAAATGTTGTTTCGGCGAACTCTTCGGATGGTCACATGTGACCACGATTATCCGCATGAATTATTTTTTTTTAAACGTTGCATTAATAAACTGCTTTCATTCATTCATTTTCATAATCGACGGAGAAGACCTTGAGGAGCACAATATTATTGACACTTAAAACTCATTTTCGAAAAATTGTCAAGACGGTTGTTCAGCGCGGTCTTCAAATTTCAAGGGGTTTTTTTAAAAAAATTGGTTTCTTGGGCGATTCCAATAGACATGTAAAAAGAGAAAAGGGGTTACAGTCTGATTCGTGATTGATAATAATGTAGATAATCGAGAAAGATTCACGAGGAACTACAATCTAACGTCATCTGATTAGTGATATCGCCCAACCGCCCTGATGCCCTCGTATCTTGCCGACACGTCCCAATTTGAGACAGAGTCATCTCGAAGACAACAGTATTTCTTTAACTGCAGTTCAATAAGAGAAGTTTGATTTCGAACCCCAAATTTGTAATTTTGTAATTTTGCAAATCGGATTCTATAAATTAAATTTCACTAGAAGCTTTATACCAAAGTACGGATTTTATTAGGTGCGGATTTTTATGAATTGTCAATATTGATTTATATATTTGTATTTATATATGTACTGTCATGAAAAATACATACTTATCAATTATTATTGGGAAAAAAAAGAAAAAAAATTCGCCGAAACATAGAAAAGAACCGAGTGATGGCGAAAACCCACGATCTATCTTTATCGGTTTATTATATAAATGAAGTGATTGCGAATCTTATTTCGGTTTTCTGTTGTGAAGCAATGAGGCCGGTCGTCGCATTCTTGGTTCTTACGGTTATCGTCGGGACGTTGGCTCTGCCGCATGCCCACTACTCGGAACAGGGGGCACCGTTCGGAGGCCCGAACTACGTCGTCAACCTTTGCCGTAAACTGGGACATGTAGTAAGTTATTTCAAGTTTAATTAACTTTGTTAACGTTAATTGGCGTTATTTGCTCCTCCTTTGCTGTTTCGGTTCAATTTGTAAATGTAAACATGTTTGGTGTTGTAAAGACGTTTTGTGTGGACTACTTTTAATATTTTCAACGTAAGGCACTCGAGAACATTTCAATCGTGAAACCCTATCAGCCATTTCTGTATTTGAATGAACTTCCTGATTTATGATTTATTTATTAATTTTAGCGATGTCTCTACCCCGATGATCAGTACCTCCAAAAATCCAAAACATTGAGTCGGCCCTGAAGATAATCCACCTTCTTACGGAGGTCACTGTTTTCTTTCCTGAGGGTAGCTATCTCAGCATTCGTAGAAGCTCGATCCTGCTTTGTAGCAAGCCCTTTAGAGTCAATAATTGTTAGATTTGAGAATAACTCCTTGATCTGCTCTACAATTAACTCGCCAACCCTCCCCGACGAAATACTATAATCCGTTTCAATCTACTGCCGAAAGACACCAAAAATCATATTTATACAATATATAGGTAATACATAAATATATATAATATATTTCCAGACGATAACTCTCGATAGAATTGAGATAAAAATTTCTAATTTGTAAAAAAAAAAAAAAAAAAAATCTGCCTAGGCAATCGAAAGGCTAACACCGTACGTGGGCAGAATCTGGTCACTCTAAGGGGGGTTTCGGGGTGTTTTATGAGGGGAAAAAATACCTACAAATTCCCAAAATGAAACAGTCTGATAATTGACACCTCATAATAAAGGTTTTTTCATACGCTGAATACGATGGTGGAGTCAGAATTGCGATATCTTATTCCATTCTCAAACTGGAGCACTTTGAATGTGAAGACACGTGGTGGTTACTTGAGAGGTTCTTCACGGTTCATCTGCTCTAATCTGATAACGGAATGAGATATCGCAATCCTGACTTCATCATCGTGTTCAGCGTTGAAAATTCCATAAAGCGAGGTATTAGTTCGCAAAAAAGGAGACAAAATTTGCTAGAAAACCAGTAAAATAGATACGTTTTGTATAAAACCAGTTATCTCTTTGAAAATTTGCTCTTATAGCCATGCTGCATGAATGTGAGTTTTTTCAAAGTTTTTTTTTTTTTTTTTTTTTTTTTCATGCTGATCACGATGGTGAATTCAGAATGGCGATATCATATTCCGTTTTGAAGCTGTAGCATTTTAAGGATGAAGAAACGAGGTTGTTACTTGAGATGTTCTTCGTGGTTAATCTTCTCTAGTTTGATAAGGAAATGAAAAATCGCAATTCTGATTTTACCGTCGTATTCAGCGTTGAAAATTCTATGAACTGAGGTGTTACTTGGCGAAAAAGGATGAAATTTGCTATAAAACCAGTAAAATAAAAATATTTTAGGTAAAACCAGTTATTTCTTCGAAAATCCGTTCTTATAGCCATGCTGCATGATTGGTTTTTATAAGCATTTTGGTTTATTATCTTCGATAATGAACCATTGGAATCGCCCAAAGAAAAAAAAATTTTAACCCCCCCTCAAAATTTGTTGGTTTACGTTTCAAGATACGTAGATTCAGAAAATCGAATAAAAAAAAATCCGTCCGTCCGCCGTCCGCCGTCCGCGCCACTTTGCCCAGTTAGCGTTGAGTTAAAATTACGAAATTTTTTTTATGGGTTTCGACCAACCCCACAATGGTCCTCGAAACTTTTCATAACCCTAGGTCAAGGGGAAGGGGTTCAAAACGAATTTTGAAATTTTGAAAATTTCATATCTCGAAAAATTCATATAGAACGGTATGTTTTTTATTTCATATTTAGATAGAGTTTGTTCCGTAGAATTTTTTAAGACCATCCGCAGCTTCGTACGACCAGCCGTTCGTTCACAATGACGGCTCAAAGATTGTGCCTCACAACACGATCGTGTATCAAACTGTTGAAATACAGGTCCATTTTCATACTAACAAGCTCTTTGGAACATCATATGGCTTAAGTGATGTCGAGTTTGTTGTTCTGAGGTGCGATTCGTGCTACGGAAATGAAGGTAATTTCGAATGTTTGTTGGTAGGTACTTCATTTATAGAAAAATTATTACCGACGTAGTATTAAAAACCCCAGAATTATATCGTATTAATTAATCATAATTAATAATAATTATTATTATTAATTAGGTACAAAAATAGGTACTTTGCTTTGGCACATAAACTGAAACGGGAAAAATTTGTTCCCTTGATTCACCCTTTCCCTCAGATCACGTCAGAACACAAGCGACCGGCGGGCCATTACGTCAGAGCCTATGGCGCACGAGCGTATGACGTAAGACGGCTGGCAGGAGGCTAACTAGTACGTCAGAGCCTATGACGCACGAGCGTATGACGTAAGACGGCTGGCAGGAGGCCAACAAGTACGTCAGAACCTATGACGCACGAGAGTATGACGTAAGACGGCTGGCAGGAGGCCAACAAGTACGTCAGAGCCTATGACGCACGACGTAAGACGGCTGGCAGGAGGCAAACTATTGCGTCAGAGCCTATGACGCACGAGCGTATGACGTAAAACGGCTGGCAGGATAACTAGTGCGTCAGAGCCTATGACGCACGAGCGTATAACGTAAAACGGCTGGCAGGATAACTAGTGCGTCAGAGCCTATGACGCACGAGCGCATGACGTAAGACGGCTGGCAGGTGGCCAACAAGTACGTCAGAGCCTATGACGCACGAGCGTATGACGTAATACGGCTGGCAGGATAACTAGTGCGTCAGAGCCTATGACGCACGAGCGTATAACGTAAAACGGCTGGCAGGATAACTAGTGCGTCAGAGCCTATGACGCACGAGCGCATGACGTAAGACGGCTGGCAGGTGGCCAACAAGTACGTCAGAGCCTATGACGCACGAGCGTATGACGTAAAACGGCTGGCAGGATAACTAGTGCGTCAGAGCCTATGACGCACGAGCGTATAACGTAAAACGGCTGGCAGGATAACTAGTGCGTCAGAGCCTATGACGCACGAGCGCATGACGTAAGACGGCTGGCAGGTGGCCAACAAGTACGTCAGAGCCTATGACGCACGAGCGTATGACGTAAGACGGCTGGAAGGAGACCAACAAGTGCGTCAGAGCCTATGACGCACGAGCGTATGACGTAAGACGGCTAGCAGGAGGCCAACAAGTACGTCAGAGCCTATGACGCACGAGCGTATGACGTAATACGGCTGGCAGGAGGCCAACTAGTGCGTCATACGACGAGACCTTTTATGTCTCTGCGCCCCCTCCCACACCCACACCGCGTACCTCGTACTTCATTTTGGTTTATTATCTTCGATAATGAACCATTGGAATCGCCCAAAGAAAAAAAAATTTAACCCCCCCTCAAAATTTGTTGGTTTACGTTTCAAGATACGTAGATTCAGAAAATCGAATAAAAAAACTCTGCAAATTCTTGACACAACGGTTCATTATCTTCTTTGTACAGATCACCCTTCTGTCTAGATCACTACGGAAATGAAAGTAATTTCGAATGTTTGTTGGTAGGTACTTCTTTTATAGAAAAATTATTACCGACGTAGTATTAAAAACCCCAGAATTATATCGTATTAATTAATCATAATTAATAATAATAATTATTAATAGTAAATACGAATTATTAAATAAATTATAATAATTTTCACTAGGTACTTGATAAAATTGTTAATAATTAGTGATAATTGATAATAATAATTAATCTAACATTTAGGATCTAGACATTTAGACCTAGTGATCTAGACAGAAGGGTGATCTGTACGAAGAAGATAATGAACCGTTGTGTCAAGAATTTGCAGAGTTTTTTTTACGCTGAACATGATGGTTGTCAGAATTGCGACAACTACGTTCTCAAACTGGAGCACTTTGCAGATGAAGAAACGTTGTTGTTACTTGAGATGTTCTTCACGGTTCATCTGCTCTAATCTGATAAGATAGATGGATAGAAAACGTATACATATTTTAAATAAATAGACACAATTTTATACGGGTGTTTACATACACGGTAAGGCAATGGGCCATGCCCGTCTGCCAGAGGATGCACCATTAATTATTAATACAATTCAAATACAAATACAAATAGAGATGGAATTTGTGGAAATTGTGAAACTAATAATAATAAAATACAATAAAGCATAACATCTTAACCCTAGAACGACACAGCGGGGTGTCTGACACCCCAAACAAAGTTTCAACGAGTGTTGTTGGATTCTGGGGAATTCCCATCCCTTCGCCCTTCCATGTAAAACCTTTCTCACTCTCCCTCTACCTGCCACATTCGCCAAATCGTTCAGTTCATGACAAGTAGCCGTATAGTGCGCGTCCAAACTGAGCTTGGGGTGTCCGACACCCCACTGTGCATGTAACTACTAGTCAATTTTCTCCTGGTCAACGGTGTGTTTCTTGTGTTTTTCGTGCAATTATGAGCTGTAGAAAGGAGTTTCTGACGGATGCAGATATTGCTGCCCTTCTGCGTCAATTAGAAGAAGATGAAGGCGGCGACATGGGAGGAGATGCTTCGTCTGATGAAGAGGAGGCTCGCGTTTTGGTGGAGGAACATTTCGAAGTGGAGGAGGACGTTGATGAGGATTCTTCTCAACCTGAACAAGTGATCGACGATGGAGGAGGTGAGCCAAGTGCAGTTCCTGGCCCTTCTCAATCACCAGTAAGAGACACAGATGAACCACCGGAAAAAGTAAGAAATTTGAGAGTGATTTCTGGCAAAAGTGGGTACTGTTGGAAAAAGGACCTTCCTTCTAATCGAGGACGTATGAAATTGAGGAATATTGTCTCAGGACGTCCAGGGCCATCAGCGGAAGCAAGGGCCGAATCAGAAGAAAAGATTACTTGTTGGACCTGGCCACTGAACTTATAAGGCCGCACCTCATAAGGCGTAATGAAGTAAAGGGTATCCCCAGGAGTCTGAAAGCTATTATCAAGGGTATATTGTCGTTCGAAAACAACACACCACCATTGAATGATCCTCCGGAACAACTTGAGAAGTATGCCAGATGTGGATTTTGCGATCGTAGCCGAGACCGCAAAACCAAATCAGTCTGCGACACCTGCTGTCAGCCAATTTGCAATGAACATCGTGCAATGAGATGCCTCGACTGCTGAACCTCGTATCTCTGTAATGGTTCCATATTTTTTCATTATTCTTTTTTCACATTATAGTCAACGTTTTCTAGTTTGAATAAAGTTATAAAACATTTATGTGATTTGGAAGAAATAATTTTGGTTTGCACTAATTCAAGACTGAGTTTTCTAGTTTTTTCAACGTTTTGTGATTTTGTCATATACCATTTAAAAAGTTTAATTATGTTCTTTTTCAATTTTTTGTTTGTTTTAAATCATTCAATGAATCCTTTCCTTTCGAATTAAATTAAAGAAAACCAATATAAATGTGTTAAAATATTTTTTTACTCGATATTAAGATTGCGGGGTGTTGAACACCCCACTGTGCATGAATGCGTTAGAAAAACTACCGTCATTAGTTTCTAGGGTTAAGAAACTAATGATACTGGGTCGAATATAGGGGAAGTGGGTATGATAGTCATCATGATGACTCTAATCTGATAACGGAATGAGATATCGCCATTCTGACTTCATCGTTGAGGTGTTACTCGACAAAAACTGAGACAAAATGTGTTGTAAAATTATTAAAATGGAGATATCTATACTATATAATAAAATCGTGTCTGTCTGTCTGTTTGTCTCACCATCAATTGAGAACGGCTGAACGTAGAAAGTTGCGGCTGCTACCATTTGACGCAGAATTTATCTGGGAAGGTTTATGAAAAATCCGTGTTTAAATCTGTTCATCCGTTGAAACGCTATGAATGAAATACTACTAAAAAAAATAATAATAATCACTTCTATGAGGATAACTTTTGAACGGTTGAACGGAAATCCGATTGTAAGTAGTCTCTGGATTCAGCTCGACGAGTACTTTCAAGTGGTACTTCAATCAGGAAGTTGGAGGGAGGGGGCGGGGTGCAGATTGAGAGAATGGGGGGGGGGGGGTCTACAGGCATTCAAACCTAGGTACTTGACCAGTTGAAAAAAAACTTTGGGGATTTGTTGTGTGAACATTGAGGAATGTTTCTAAACAGGTAGGGTGGGTCAATAGTATGGGGAGGGGGGTTAAAGGCAGTTATGGCATGGGGAGGGGGGGGGGGGGTATTACCGGGATTTCAAAACTACTTGACCGATCTGAATGAAACTTCGGGAATATGTTGAGTGAACATTGGGGAAGGTTTGTGACCAGTTTGGTTTGTTCTACCGTTGCGAAGCGCGGGTACACAGCTAGTTTTACATAAAAACCAGTAATTTCTTCGAAAATTTGCTCTTGTAGCCATGCTGCATGACTGTGGAATTTTTCAAATTTTGATGTGCTTTTATCATTTTAGTTTGGCAACACTTCACCCTTCAAAAATGCCTAAATGTATTTCTACGGCCATTGTACTTTGGACGGATGTACTCGTCATGCGGAGTTGAGCACTAATTTGTTGGTGTGTTTTCCAGTGCAGAAACGACTTCGACTGCTGCGGTGCCAGAACGATCTGTCGCGTACGACCGGGCACGGAGGGGCCCTTCAGCATGACGTTCCGATGCGATTATAGAGGATTCGGTTTCTTCTGATGAGCTCCATCTCGCGGACGTCCGTTCATCTAAACGTAGGTCTCCCCAGTTACCAGCGGCCCCGCGGTTAAATCCGCAACTTCGGCCTGCAACGGGCACTGGGGCCCACCGACAGGTGGTGCCTCGACCGGCGGACCCCCGAACTACCTCCACGTCATTTTCAACGCTGCAACAGTGTAATACGAGTGTAATTTCTACGTACACTTCATGGTCAGGGGTTTGATGTTGTGCAACGAAACCATAACGATATCGTATCTGGCCTATGTAATTGCAGTTTTGTGCTGTGAGAGTTCCACAGGTCAATCCATATACATTGTTTTTGCATAGGTACCTACCTACCTATATATCAATAAATTGTAAACTCGATACGGTGAATAACTCGTATGCATACACTTTCACCTGAAACATAACTCCTTATTACAATACGGTTTCTACCATTACTTATCAATTGTTTGAATAGTCTTAGTTGTCGTTCTGCTGTTACAACTAACGATTGCTGTTATAGCAAGTTATTTCGTTTGTGTTTTGTGTTTGTTTTTATCTTCAATAGAAGGATGGACGTCTATGAGTACAAGAAAAATACTTTGATTCATTTCCATTTCCTAACGGTAGCTCAAAAACTGGTATGATTGCTATCGTAATCAACGCGATTCAACAGAAAAACGCTGCAAATTCTCGGAAAACGGTTCTATCTTCCGTTTTCTATCTTATGCAGCAAGTGCCGATTTCATGTATTTGATCAAGCGGTTTTCAGTTTTGTTTGTATATTGACAGTATGGCATTTACTATCAAGAATATTACAAGCGAAAATCAGTAATGTCCCACAGTACTACACCCACAACACTCCTCCGAGCAAAACAAGCTGAATCAATAATTGATTGAAATTATTTCAAGGTCCGGTTAATTAATCTCAATTCAACTCAAAATGGGCACCCGATTCCGTCATGGGTCTAAAAACCGTTTGAGGTGATTCCTCTATGAAATAGAAGTTTACCTACTTAACACAGTTTGCTTAATTAAGACAGTTTACCTTCTTAACACAGTTTGCTTAATTAAGACAATTTACCTACTTAACACAGTTTGCTTAATTAAGACATTTTACGTACTTAACACAGTTTGCTTAATTAAGACAGTTTACCTACTTAACACAGTTTGCTTAATTAAGACAGTTTACCTACTTAACACAGTTTGCTTAATTAAGACAATTTACCTACTCAACACAGTTTGTTTAATTAAGACAGTTTTCATACTTAACACAGTTTGCTTAATTAAGACAGTTTACCTACTTAACACAGTTTGCTTAATTAAGACAGTTTACCTACTTAACACAGTTTGCTTAATTAAGACAGTTTATCTACTTAACACAGTTTGCTTAATTAAGACAGTTTACCTACTTAACACTGTTTGCTTAATTAAGACAGTTTACCTACTTAACACAGTTTGCTTAATTAAGACAGTTTACCTACTTAACACAGTTTGCTTAATTAAGACAGTTTACCTACTTAACACAGTTTGCTTAATTAAAACAGTTTACCTACTCAACACAGTTTGCTTAATTAAGACAGTTTACCTACTCAACACAGTTTGCTTAATTAAAACAGTTTACCTACTCAACACAGTTTGCTCAATTAAGACAGTTTACCTACTTAACACAGTTTGCTTAATTAAAACAGTTTACCTACTCAACACAGTTTGCTTAACTAAGACAGTTTACCTACTTAAGGATTTGAAATGTCTTGATCTTATCTGGGAGGGCCAGTCGTGACGAATGAACAGGCACAAAGTCGGACCAGGAGTGGGGAAATTCGGACTTCCTAATTTCTGTAACTAATGTTCTTTATGGAGGTCTCAATGTGAAAGTTGAGAAATATTATACGAGCGTAAATACTTGTACAGATTGTTTTAAGTCTCGAACATGGAGAGAGGGTTAGATAATAGCGGGATTATAATTCGGCTTAAGGAGACAACTCAAATTAATACCTTACTCATCCTTTGATGCGCACGGATAATCCCACTAGCCGAAAGACTGTGAACGGGGCTGTTGTAAATTAATTCAGTTCCTTCACATACTCGTATCATCAAACGTCTGCCAATATATGACCATTGTTTACCACTATTACCGGGATTCAGATATCAACGGCCACGAAGGATTTAGGTTAAAACACGTGGCATATTAGGCTATTTGTAATTTGGATTTCTTAACAACGGGACTAGGCATTTCCACGGTTCACCTCATCAAAACTAGCAGTTGTGATCGGTACTGAAATTTGGAAACCTCTTAGTGCGAAATAACGAGCTCTCACCGAAAATCGCACGTTTCCTAGAAGAGGGGTACAAGTCCGAAAATGTCATTTTTTTGAGTTAGGACCAGTTTTGGATGTGAAATTGGTGTAGTTTGTCCCTCGAAGTTGGCAATAAGAAGAGCTCACTTACCTAATTATTAGGTAAGTGAGCTCTCCTTATTGCCAACCTCGTGGGACAAACAACACCAATTTTTCATCCGAAACGGGTCCTAACTCAGAAATGACATTTTCGGACTTGTACCCCTCTTCTAGGATACGTGCGAAATATCAATATGAATACGAATAAAGCCATAATCACATCTTTTTGTGAATTTTCCCAGAAATTCACTTTTTTTGTGTGAATGTTACACAAATTTACTGTATTTTTGTTGGTTACACTCAAATTTTCCTATTTTACCAAGATTTCCACTTAAATTCAAGTTTTTCCACAGACATTCTAGAAAAATTCACCTTTTTTGTGAATTTCCCACAATTTCTATTTTTTGTGAATTAAAAAAAAAAAAACTTTTGTCATTTAATTTGCCAAATATTAGTTGAATTTATGTAGAAACTAGGTACTTAGTAAAACAGGAAAATTGGAGTACGTAACATTCACACCAAATACAGTAAAGTTTAGTAAAATTTATGTAAAAATTTGCATTTTTGTCAAATTTACAGTAAAAAGGCGAAAGTTTAGTGTAATTCATCCATAAATAGCAAACTTTTTTTTATAAAATTCACAAAAAGTACCTATGAATTCCGGGAAAATTCACAAGAAAATGAATTGTGAGAAATTCACAAAAAAAGTTAATTATTGTAGAATTTCTGTGGAAAAACTTGAATTTAAGTAAAATTCTTGGTAAAATAGAAAAATTAGAGTGAAATCCACAAAAATAGTGTAAAATTCACCAAAAAATGTTCATATTCATATCTGTATGAATATCTGTGTTCATATTAAATATGAATACGAATTCGTAAATACGAATACATAAATTTTATGAATACGAATTCGTATTCATATTTTCCGATTTATGAATTCTATTCGTATTCATATTTATTACGCCCATCTCTGCTAGTGAGGGAGGCATTGGATTTTTTTTTTTTTGGCAGGGACAATCCTCACGTAGTCTTGGTTAGGTTAGGTGCATAGTCGGTTAGGTCCTGGTTAGGTCACAGGACAAAGTCAATGGACAAAATCGGTCAGGACAAAGTCAATTTCAAATAAATCAATATATATCACAATGTCAAACAATTTCAACGGTCTGTTAACGAACATCACATTGAGAATAAAATCTGCATCGAAGATACCACGGAGCCTGATGTATTCGTCTCCAAGTGTTGAACTGGATTGGTCTTGCAAAGAGACGTTCGTTCAGAAAAAAGTTTCTGTCTGAAAAAAAAAATCATTGCGCAATCTGTAGACAAAAGCGGCAGTAAAACGCACACAATGGTACATGACAGTTAACTACAGCGCGAGATGACAATGAATTATAATGTGTAACTCCGAGGCTGTAAAGTTTTATTGCGGGTCGTCTAATTTCTCCGAGTTTAACTACTTTAAGAGATAAAAACGTAAGGTTGATAAGAAAATGATAAAGTAGGGCAGCACTACGACGATGCCTTCGTTTTCAACCTGAGCGGGTAATGCGTTGTATTATTCATCCTCAGGAGCCTACAGTTTCACAACGCAAATTAACGTGTTTTTACAAATAGAGCGCGGGCGCTTAGACGAATAATAATTTGACGCCTCGCAAATATAAATGACACAACGCCGCCACGACGCCGTTCCATGCAGAGTGACACACAATGTAGTTCGGAGTTAGTAATGAATCACCAAGACTGTAACAATGTAATATATTGTTACAGTCCTGGTGATTCATTACCAATTCATTACGCGTTGGCCGGGAAGATTAAAATAGTGATCTTTGGACGTTGATGAGCTCAAATACGTGTTTTTTTGCTCACCTCCTTGTGCTTTTCCGAGTATCACTAATTTGATCTTCCAGGTCAACACGAATCGTGATACCTTAGATTATAACCAACAAGGGCTCCACAACGCCAAATCCTAAGATCACCAACATGATCTTTCGCCCTCTCCCACCTAGGGAGTTTTGGGCCATTTGATAAGGAGGTTTTGAACAAGCACAAGAAAACCGCAGAAAGTAACAATAACAAAATTTGTTATAATTTTGAATAAATTTACAAAGCTCCGAATGCACAAGGAGGTATGCAAAATTAAGTACATTATTTATCTAAATTACATAGTCACCTTTACTTTGTCTTTCTGGACTTTGTAAATTCGCCCCCAACATCCATATTTCCCAGTGTTCTTTGGTTTCTCCACGTATTGGTGTGGCAAACTAATCAGTAAGTGCCTCCAAACAGTTTTATACTGAAAAGTGATGTCGTCGAGAGTATATTCGATCCAATTCCTTCTTTGTCTTTAGGGGGTTTGGGACCTCTGGGAGAGAGTAGTGCAGTAGACTGTGTAGTGTTGTCCTGATTGACGTCATCCTCCAATTTTATGTCAGGTATGTAAGTACCGCACAATAAAATTAAGTAATTTTTAACTTACTTTTCAGTTCATTATAAATAATAATAATTATTTTCATTAAAAGTAGTTCTCGTATTCTGAGACGGAAAACATAATTTCGCGCTGCTAATTTAGATAAATTGATCATTTAGCGAATGAAACAATTTTGTGGTTGGGTAAAATTATTAATTAAATTGATAAAGAAAACCACGGGAAGTAACAATAATAAAATTTAATTTTGTTATACTCGTAGTTACTTCCCGTGGTTTCTTGGTGTTTATGGTGCTGAAGATCCAGAGGCCTGGGTACTTATTTAAGGAATTTGATTTCCTCTCAAATGTTATACTAGGAACCAAGGTAGGCTGCTCCAGGTCCAAATTCACCGAACCACGATTTACCATGATTTTTAATTCTTGTACATTTATTTGATTTAAAATCAAAAACAGAGACATTTAGAAATCATCTAAAGAAGATCTTATTAGAAAAGTATTAATGTATGTAACGTTAAAAATAGGATTTTATTTATTTTTCTTATATTGTTTATGATGTTAACAATTGCAGTTAACGTCATGTTGGTTATAACGCACAGTCCTCTAGTTCGGTAATTACCTCTGAAGATCATAATACAGTCGTCTAGTGAAGCTCCCAAAAGTTTTGTCTTGTTAAGGAACGAACGACTATGAGGAATGAAGCTAAGGAGAACAAGAGAATTGGAAAAAATCGTCACTGCTACTGATAGTATTGTATGTTACTGATGATGGTTTAATCACAAAACCAGTCTAACAGTGTACTCATATTTCAGTGGAAATGTACGATTTTTTGCAATACTCTTGTTTTCCTTAACATGGATTTCCACGATTTCGTAGCGAGTGATTTAGTTTGTAGGACTGTATTAATAGTGCTTTTTAGAGCCTTGACGGGCATCAAAACTGATTCCAAGACAACACTTTATTGTTAATCTTTGGTACACTAATCCTGCATCCTTCCGCTCATGTTATGTGGAGATTGAAAGAAAGGAGCAAGGTGAATCCTCATTCAACTTATCACATTGTACGAGTAGATTGTTCAAGAACTTCACCCTTCGAACTAACCATTCTAGACGAGAAATCAGAATTTAAATAAAACAAACGGGATACAGAAAATAATTAGGGAAAACTCTTTTGACTCCATCGCGTCATTGCGGTACGTTTTCTGATGGTAACTACGCGGTTGACTACTCAGAACTCATCGACTTCGAAATGACTATCAGAGGTTTATTTTCCGTACATTTCATCTTTCCTGCGAATGAAAAATCACCGGGGAATATTGATAGAATGTCAAGTAATCGCTCCGTTCATCTCCTGCAATGAGAAAACACAGTAAACGATGTGGTGTGCGGTTCACATAAAATTGCGTTCCCTCCTTACAAATCAGCTTTTCAGTAGCTGGTATTTGAACGCTTCAAATACAAGACACTTCACAACTCACCTCATTGTCACGTCAAGATTGCATCAAGAAGACGAAAATGTGCAAATGTTCAAAAATTGTATAGTACAGAAGCATGAATTTGGCCTCAATTTCAGAACCCCCGAGTCGGATTTGGTTTTGGTTGGGATTGAGGACAGAGCTCATTATCCTGATTGCAATACTTCGTTATTTTGCTTGAAGATGGATCAAAAAATGAAGTTGAAACTTTGGGGTTGGATAAGGTCTTCTAGTTGACACTCGACCCTCACACATCGTCTTAACTCAATTTTTCCAACTTTATTTTACCAGCGCTATTACAATGGGTGAGTTGAAGAAGGTAACAATCGTATATTTTGATGAAAATCGAAAAAATACGAATTTCATTTTCATAATTTGAATTTCACATTTTCCAGCTCTTCTCCCGTCGAAGCGGGCATCACGATTTTTCGATGAGATGAACATGGTAACAATTGCTTCAATTATTCCCTTCTTTAACTCACAGCTGAGCCACACTGGGCGCCACCGTCATTCCATTCCTTCAAGTCCCTCATGTGTGTGGACTTTCCCTAGCACTTGCTGTAACATGTCGCTTCAAAACGATTCACCAAAATTTCTCGATTAGAGGCCACAGCTTTCTTCGCCAAATACGTAACCTTGACCGAATCTACTCTCCGAACGATTAAGACAAACTGATAAGCACAGCCCGTCGAACAGGTAACCTTTTCAAAGTGCACCAAGTGATAACAGAAGAGATTCTGAATTATAATCTTGGTGGCCACCATACTTGAAAGAAAACACACAAAATCTATTGATGGTGCAGCAAAGTTTGCAGTGAGTTCCTACAGGCACTTGATATACAGATCCGAAAACAAAGGCTATGTTGAAGCGCACTACTTCATTGACGGCTTTAGTGTACAAAACGTTCAGATTGATGAAAGATATAAGTGGGTTTCCCACCTGCAGGGCCTATACCTCCTGAGTACCTCTCAAAGTAACTGGTACCGTATACCTCCTGAGTACCCCTCAAAGTAACTGGTACCCTATACCTCCTGAGTACTCCTCAAAGTAACTGGTACCCTATACCTCCTGAGTACCCCTCAAAGTAACTGGTACCCTATACCTCCTGAGTACTCCTCAAAGTACAACTCAAAGAAACTGGAAGATCTGCGGAAGTTGCTCCAGTACATACCAGACATTGTCAGGCTGACAAACATCGACCCTTCTATGAAAAATTATTGGAATGACCAAGCACTGACATGGACAACGAGGAAGAACTGTAATAATAAAGTGAACATTATTATTTTGAGTTAAT
The DNA here is from genome assembly GCA_963920205.1 of Stenodema calcarata. Classification (NCBI taxonomy): domain Eukaryota; kingdom Metazoa; phylum Arthropoda; class Insecta; order Hemiptera; family Miridae; genus Stenodema; species Stenodema calcarata. The sequence continues at coordinate 24,558,791 of OY986056.1, read as the reverse complement.
GATGGAAACAATTTTGCCATCTTTGTTAGCTTATCCTTACCACTCTAAATGAAAAAAAAAGAAAAAAAAAGGGTTTCTGTTGTGAATTTCTGTTTTGATGCTGTTGAGATGTGAAAGCTGTAATGAGAGCTTAAAAAGCTTTTTGGCGAAAATGGAACGTTTTTTTCATTTCGCCTAAAATTTGACTTTTTGCAACTGTTACCTTCTTCAACTCACCCATTATAAATATTATACATAGCTGTGTGTGATATGTTGACCGTCAGTAAGAATAAGGTTGAGGGATGTCGAGGGCCGGTCAAATGAGAGATGTTTTATGTGCCTCTCTCACTTGACCGACCCTCGACATCCTCCCTATCATTAATGATAATAATTATTATTAATCAATGATAATTCATAATAATATTTATTCAATCATTTATTGATCTAGACAGAAGGGTGATCTGCACAAAATAGGTAATAAACCGTTGTGTCAATAATTTGCAGAGTTTTTTTTTAACCATTGTCGTTCGTGACGAAGCTGTGTAGTTTTGAGACTTGGTAATAGAATTAGAGCCATCTCACCGTCAGCCACCTCACTTTCAGCCACATCACCATCAGCCACCTCACGTTCAGCCTTCTCACTTCTCACCTCATTCCTCTCCTTCTCGCTCCTCCCCCTTCCACCTCCTCCTGCTTCTCCTTCCATCTCCTCTCCCTTATCCTCCTCCTTCCTTCTCCCTCTCCCTTAACCTCCTCTTCCTCCTCCTCCTTCCACCTCCTCCTCCTCCTCCTCCTCCCTCCTCTTTCTCCTCCTTACTCCTCCTCCTCCGCATTCTACTCCCTCCTCCCTCATCCTCCTCTGGAGGCTCAGCTATAGTATGAACTTCATACCGTGGGTCTCACGGCAACTTCCCACATCGTCATTTGGGCTACTTTTCAGCAGAGCCAAAAAACCATCTGCCAATGACTATGTTTACTGAATAATTCAGTAAAATAAATCGTGATTTTTAGTGTTACCTACCTAACTTAGGTACCTAACTTATACTTAGTTAGATCGATCCGCTGGGAGAAGACGCTTCGAATGGTATGCATAACTCATTCAGGGCAAAAGTGACGATGTGGGGTGTTGCCGTGAGACCCTCGATATACATATCGGTCGTGTAGGTACAATAAATGAGAAACTTGCACTACAAAAATTTTAAATTTTCCTTTTTATTAATAAAACTAAGTGTGAAAATTTCATGTCAATATAAATGTTGTAAATTTACTTGATTATTATTTTTGTACTTAATTCAACTATTTCGCCAAAACAGCTCGGCGCCATTTAGTACGAGGCGGCTAGGCTGTGACGTCATGACCTCGGATTCCATTTTACTCGGATTGTTCGTCCATTTGTTTCTTCCAATTTTTTCAAAAACTCTTGATTTAAATTAGGTTAGAAAGAAGGTCTTTGTTAACACTGCGTGTTCAGTTTGATGAAATTATTGTTGGGGTTTGATTCATCAACAAGAATCAGTGGGGAATATAAAAACGTCTGATTTAGAATTCAATGATTCTTCAAAATAATGTACCCCTAACCCTTTGAGTGGAGGGGAGGTGGCGAGGGGGGTTGAGGGGGGGGGGGTATATTTTTTACGATTATAATCTACAGGCTCAAATGAAAGTCGTTGACGAGGAGATTTGATAAATTAATGTTTTTTGAACCCTAGGTACCTACCCCTCTGGGTAAGGGGGTACCCCCGGGTTCAAAAAATTGCAATATGTACTTGCAATATTAGAATTTTCGAATTGATGTTTTTGGACTATACTTGAATATTTGAGGTATGCCATACTAATTAATAATAATTAAGAAACGTCTTTGATGCTGTAAGTTTAGTTTAACATTAAGCCTCTTAGTCTTCGGTAATTCATACGTTTTCTTTACGTTGATCAATTATGCAAACTGCTCCACAAGGGACATCCGTAAAATCCTTAGTTTAGTAGAACCTCTTGAAATCACTCATCTGAGAGGGGTAGAGGCTCGTACATGACGCTTGTCTTGAATGATTCATAAGCGGTAAGTGAAACTACTGGAACACGAAAGAGTCAGGACAGTAGCTGAAAAGGAGCTCTGCCTCGTGCGAGACTGTCTTCATGAGGAATGAAAAGAAGTTGGACAAGATTACTTAAAACTTACACGAGTGTATTCAAATAACAACCAGTTTACATAGCACGCCTTCCTCGATAATAATTTTGTCGAAAAAAGAACATTGGTGGGCCATTGGAAAATAAATTTGATCGGGAAATCAAAATGAAGTCCACTTTTCAGTACCTACAAACATTAAGAGAACACATCGAAAAAAGTTGTGCATTACCCCATTATCGTCAAAAGGGTTCAGCTATTGGGGAAGAAGCCAAGTGACTTATGTATGATAAAAAACTCTGCAAATTCTTGACACAACGGTTTATTATCTTCCTTGTGCAGATCACCCTTCTGTCTATACCAGACTGTGTTGCAAATCGGCACCATACCATATTCTCACCGTACTCATACCATACCATACGAATTTCTTTCCTATCATGTATGATATACCATACTGTACTATACCAAATCAAACATACAATATTATACCATACCATACTCATACCATGTCATACAAACCGAGTGAATATTGAAATGTCATCCATTTCTGACCTATATTTAAAATTTCAAGTATCTAGCACATCATCAAAATTTAAATTGTTTAAACAAATAGGTATTATTTTAAACAATTTTACAGACAAGAAACCGGGTGAATATTGCATTGTTATCCAGTTCTGACCTATTTTTAAAATTTCAAGTCAATAGCTCATCATCAAAATTTAATTTGTATTATTACAAAAAGGTATTATTTAAACAATTTTACAGATGAGAAACCGAGTGAATATTGCAATGTGGTCTATCCCCGACTCACGGTTAAAATTTCTAGACTGTAGTTTACCGGGAAGATGAAAAAAAGGTAGTTTTATTCTGGGCGTCTGAGGGTTGGGTCACATAACGGCCGTTTTCGACGCGAAAGTTTAGTGTTTTTCCTAAACCTTTGCGCGGTCACTGTGAACGAACGGCTGGTTGCACAAAAATCCAATTGGTCTTAAAAGATTCGTAATTTTTCAGGTCATTCAAAAGTGAACTAAAAATTACACGGTTCAGTTAAAAATTTTGAGATATGACATCGTCGAAATTTTAAATTTCGTTTTGAACCCCTTCCCCTTGACCTAGGGTTATGAAAAGTTTCGAGGATCATTGTGGGGCTGGTCCAAACCCAGAAACCAAATTTCGTAATTTTAGCTCAACGTTAACTGGGCAAAGTGGCGCGGACGGCGGACGGCGTACGGGGGACGGCGGACGGCGTACGGGGGACGGCGTACGGGGGACGGCGTACGGCGGACGGACGGATTTTTTTTTATTCGATTTTCTGAATCTACGTATCTTGAAACGTAAACCAACAAATTTTGAGGGGGGGTTAAAAAATTTTTTTCTTTGGGCGATTCCAATGGTTCATTATCGAAGATAATAAACCAAAAGAACATGATGTTTCCTGAAAAATGCGATAAACGATACAGTCGGGCTCCATAGGGCATCTGCTCCATAGGGCCGTTTAACGTCATCCGAACTCACCTATAACCGTCCAGGAAATCCAGGAAGCTGCTGTGGAATAGTGGAATAACTTGGACCAGAATGCAATAATTCTCTTAATTTTGCGCATGCCAGACAGTGGCGTTGCTTAGTGAAATTCCATTTATACAGTATTTTGCTTATTAAAATTCCAGGGGGTGAGGGGGTCGGGGGGAGAGAGAATTCAATTTCCCCAACTAACATAGATTTCCCAACTTTTTTCTCTACTATTTAAAAAATCGACTAAATATTATACTACACTGCACTCACACTCAATTCAGTATTAAATAAATGAATAATAATGTATTTAATAAATTTTAATAAGCGGTATTACCTTTAAAACTCATATTTTAATAACTTAAATGAAATGTCTCTCTGTATATTTATAATTGAATTCAAAAAACGTCTAAAAGTTCTACCAATTCATAGTGAAATTGTATAACTCCAAAACAAAATTTGTATAAGAAACGCTTCAGGGAAACATTTCGTTTAGGTTATTAAAATATGAGTTTTGAAGGTAATACCGGTACTAAAAACCTAACTTTAATGTTATTTTAACATACTTATTAGCAAGTACTCCTGTCAGTTAGCCAGCTCAACTGCTACAAAAGAAAGGTATAAGGCTGCCCCCCCCCCCCCCCCCCACACACACAAGGAGATTACTTACAATTACTGCCACGGGTGGTAGTACATACTACTAATGTCATGTTTCCATTAATTTTAGAGGATTTTTGTTTAATGGGAGGAGGGGGATTTTTTTTTTGTTTTGGAGGAATAAGCGTTGCTTTTGAAACGGTTGACCAAATAATTTTCAGTCATTTTTAAGTAATTTTGTAAATAAACACACTTTGTGACAAAAAATTCCCGACATTGGCGGGAAAATGAGGGACACATTTCGGGAAAATGAGGGACACGCAAAACTCTTTTTGATATGTGTAATTAGGCAAACAATAAAGTCATTATAAGTGTTTACATTTTTCCTATCATAATATTTCAATTTCAGAATTTCTCCACAATAAGGATATATATACACCTGCAGTATATGTTTTTTTTTATCTGCGAATAAGTGCTCAATTGTCTTGAATGAGAAATTTCAGTTCTACATTTCCAGAACCGTTCACATAAAATAAAAGGTAAAATATAAGCAAAACTAAAGGAAAATCCGATGTACAAAAAAAGCAACACCTCTAATTCGAAACTAGACCACTAAAATAAGGTATGTACTAATAATTATTATTAAGGAATAACATCACCCATGTTGATTGTATAATAATAATATGTTTATAATAAACTGAAAAGTATTGTTGGTTGTTGGCGATGGTAGGTCGGAGTGGTGATCATGTTTTCTTTTCCGGCGAGCTTCAATTCAGGGGAAGAAGAAGTATCAGCATGCCTATAAAGAGAGCAACTCCATGACAGTGAAACTCACTTGTACTGTCGACGGATAGCTCTCTTGATAGTACATGCCTTGTGTAGAGACGCTGCAAGCGGATTTCGATGTCTAGTTTCCCAGTGGAGGCAGAACGTTGATTGAGAGCAAACGACGGATGTCTTCATGAAACAATTATTTTTAACATTCCATTTAAACTACAAAACTGTACAAATTAATACACCTACAATTACCATAGGTATTTGAATATAATGTGTTCGTAAATCATACATTTATGACATTTATATGATATATTCCTTCCCAAATAAATAGAAAAGTAACTCATGTTTCTTAATTTACGAGGAGTTGAAACGATAAATTAAGTGCGCAATATACGAAAGGCTGAAATCCACATTATCTTGAAAGAGATAAAGCTTTTTACATTTCTGGGGTGAAATATCACAATCTATCTAGGTGTTCATTAACCTACTCGTAAATATCTGATAGTGCGAGTTAGGGAGAATTAATAAACACACCATTTGACGTGTCTTGATCAGTTCGTTTAATATTACACACAACTTTCCCACATGGTTCAGGTTGACAAATAATGGACAATAAAGATAGTTTCTTCTCTGATATCTCATCCTATAAATACCCTGATACCTATAAATTGTTACAATGAAGATATTATACCTAGTTATAAAACTGCATGAAAATGTTGGGTAACAAATTCCTATAAACTGCAAATGTACAATAAATAATATTTACTTTACTCCAAGTATTTAAGTAATGACATTTCCTGAACTCCACCTACAGTGGGCCCCACTCAAAGTTCATTAAAAAAATAGTGAGAAATTGCAAACGCCAATCAACGAGTTTTAAAAAAATCAGAATTGAATATTGAATTTACATACATAAATACATATTATGATAACTATGACAGATTTTTTTGAATGTTTTTAATCGTACACAGGCGTGATTTTCAATAAAACTTGAATTTTTAATTTTCTCAATGGTTTTTTCAACTCCGTGTTTTGTACACCCGCTTACAGTATGAATGAATGAATTAATGAATACTTTATTCCTTATAGTATATACGTAAATAGTGCACAACAACTACATTTGGAACTACCCCCTCACAGATCCATGATCTGAGCTGCTCTTCAGATCACGCCTATCTGCACTTGACACAGTACTGTTAAACTACAGAAACATTATTTTTGAACTAAAATTACTTGGTGAAAGAACAAGAAAAAGGCAGAAGATCCGGGGACAAACGTGATCACTTTAAGCAGGGCCCACCGTTTAATAGTATATTGTACTCCAAGTTGATTTCATTAAACTATAACAAGTCATTTATTGCAATAGCCTGGTGGAAATCTGTAATTTAGAGGAACGACAGTTTGTTTTATTTCATCAACACGGAATAAGTCACACCGTTCGATTGGACACAAAATAGCGGTTATATTCCTATGTATTAGCGAATTTTTGGAGAAAAGACTTTTGAACATAGAAGGCAAGTTTTTTTTTTAAACTCGAATTTCCGAAAGAATGGTAAAGGTACCATAATTCGTTCCAGACGATCCTGAATTCACTGCCAAAAGACACCAAAAATAGATAACTCTCGATAGAATTGAGATAAACAGTTCAAATTTGCACCAAAAATCTATCTTGGCAATCGAAAGGCTAAATTTGTAGATGGGCAGAGTCGGGCAGCTCCGAGTTTCGGGGAGTTTTATGGAATTACCCCTTAAGTCCACAAATGAAAGCCGGACTAGTGCCAGCTCATTTTAAACGTTTATTTTATACCGAACGCGATGGTGAAGTCGGAATTGCCACATCCCATTCCGTTCTCGAACGGTACCACTTTGAAGATGAGCTTTGGTACTCGAGATGTTCTTCGTGGTTTAGCTGCTCTAATTTGATAACGAAACGAGATATCGCTATTCTGATTTCACCATCGTGTTCACTGTTGAAAAATTTATACCTAAACTGAAGCAAAAAATTGAGACATACCTAATTTGTTATAATACCAGTAAAATGGAGACATTTTACAGAAAACCACTTATTCTTCGAAAATTCGCTCCTATAGCAGCCACTGGATCACAAATCATTTGGTAGAAGCAGAAAAATTGTTCAAAATCATCCTGAAGGTGGAGCGATAAAGTGGGTAAGAAACTGTATTTCAACGCTAGTAACAAAAGGAGCATTCCAAACCGTCCAAACCATCGAGAAGTTTTCCGTTTTTTTCACGATTTCATATTTAATGAGTTCCTGACTAAGGGATTAGTTCAGGATCGTGTTATACCAGGGATTATGTCGAATGCATTGATCAAAGGACAAACACCTAGTCGAACAAATCAACAAGTCTACAGATCATAATTTAAAAACCATAGTTTTAATGAAACTCAACCGTTCTTCTTCTTGTGAAGAAGGAATGTGCAGCATTATGAGTTCAAGGCCCATTCGCCGATGATTTACGGCCAGCCTTTCATTACACGTGGGATGGAGGAAACCATAGTCGTCATCTTCATACAACTCATGCACTGCAATGACAGAACAGAAGGCGTGACTACTATGTGAAAATGCCCTAAATCACTATGCAGCGTTAACATAAAGTTTTTTACTCCAACTGGACAAAATTTATGGTTTCAGAACCAAGAAATCTAGTCACGCAGCATGGCTGTAAGAGCAAACTTTCGGAGAAATAACTGGTTTTATGGAAAATGTCCCCATTTTACTGGTTTTATAACAAATTTTGTCTCCATTTTTCCCCGAGTAATTTTACACCTCAGCTTATAGATTTTTCAACGCTGAACCCGATGGTGAAGTCAGAATTGCGATATGTCATTCTTTTATCAGATTAGAGCAAATGAAACGTGAAGAACATCTCAAGTAACGACCACGTTTCTTCACCTTCAAAGTGCTGCAGTTTGAGAATGGAATAAGATATCGCGATTCTGATTACACCATCGTGTTGGGCGTAAACATACCTTTAAAATGAGGTGTCTCTTGTCAGACTGTTTCATATTAGGATTTTATGGGCAATTTCCCCCCTAAAACTCCCCAAAAGTCCCCCTCAGAGTGGCCTGACTTCGCCCACCTACAAACTTAGCCTTTCTATTGCTAAAACATATATTTTGTGCAAATTTGAACTTTTTATCTCCATTGTATCGAGAGTTACCGTCTGGAATGACACATACATAATATATAAATATGTACCATATGATTTTTGGTGTCCTTTGGCAGTGAATTCAGGATGGTCTGAAACGGATTTTAGAATGAAAAAGTTTTGGAAATTCGAGTTTTAACAATTTCGGCCCAAAAAGAATAGCTTCTTTCTCTTCGAAAATTCGCTACAGTGTAAATGTTCGAAATCTATTCAACAGAGTAAACGGTACAACGTGATGAACTAATTTTCAATCCAGAAGTGAAGTAGGTATCGTACTGCTCTGTTTCTAGTTATGATCTAAATATTGCATCGAGCGAAAAAAATCACTAACCTTCGAGATTTTTCTAACACAACCAGCTCGACCTAATCGCATGCAATATGCTCCTAACAGTGGTATGCAGTAAATATTCTTGTGATCTTTAATGGCTAAGCACAACCCAGCATATTCAATAGAAACCCATTGGTTTTCTAGTCAACTTATACAGCCGTGAAATTCTTTAGTTGGTGTGGCTGTTGAATTCCGAACAACGCAGTATGAAAACGCCATCGCTATGAGCAAAACGGTCTGAAACAACTTACTCTCTTTTAATTGACTTTTAAATTTTTCTCACGATTCAAAGAAGTCTTTCAAACGTAATGAGTGAATTCGTTTAATAGCTGAGTCGTTACAATTTTCCACGGCTTAGAGATGTAATTGGATACTCACTCGCACTGGTTCTTAATCCGTAGTTCGTATAACTATAGAGGTGTCGTTGGAACTGGAAGTACATAAAATTCAAAGTTAACGCCAACTAGTGACTTTTCAAGCGGTAACAAGAATCACATGTAAATATTTAAGAGCACATAATAATAATCGATCATATTATTTTACATTTAAGAAAACAACAGTTATTTCTCCAAAAAATTCGCTCTTATAGCCATGCTGCATGACTGTGGATTCTTTTATGTTCACATTTTCTCGGCGAGACCCGATTTTCATCAACCCCTCATAAAAGGACAATATAATCATTTTGGGGGAAAAAAGGTAAGGGTAAAGGCTCTTTTTCGCATAAAGTAACTACTCAGTTGTTAGTGTGAGAATAAGAAGGTAGCTGCAGCAAAACCACTTCATCGTCAACGATATCGAATGACTGATGTACCCACGCTGAGAGTAGAGTGAGAAAACCAACAAAATCTTGAGGACCAACTCAATACTCGAAGAAAGACATACCGCTGTATAAAGATATTTCAAAGCTTCACGCAACCCGATATGATTCAAATCAACAGAATTTTATCCGATTTGATCGCAGATAGACGAGTGAAATACCGATGAACCGCTCCTTTGTTTGTTCAGTTCTTATTTATTTAGAACTGGCGCGACATCCCCAGTTACTCCCACCGCACGGTGACGTTCGTCAAACCAACAATCACTACAGACGAGATAGCAGTAATGCCGCGTATCCAGATAACAAGGCGGCTCACCTGCCAGGGCTGAAAATACCGTCTGACACCGGTGTTATAATTGTTCGGCTCACTATTGGTTAGTAACGTTTATGGCAACCTTGAGCCTCGTATTCGTGTAAGAGCTCAAAGAAAACGTTCAACCGAACTGAAAAATCCAACTGTTATTACGCCTTTCAAATACCTACCAACTGAGGAAGAAACGTCGTTTTTTGTCTGTCTATACTTGCTACGAACTAAATCACTCGCAACGAAATCGTGGAAACCCATGTTAAAAAACAACGGTTTATTATCTTCCTTGTGCAGATCACCCTTCTGTCTATACCAGACTGTGTTGCAAATCGGCACCATACCATATTCTCACCGTACTCATACCATACCATACGAATTTCTTTCCTATCATACGATACTGTACTATACCAAATAATACATACCATAATATATCATACCATACTCATACCATGTCATACAAACCGAGTGAATATTGCATTGTGATCCGGTTCTGAACTATTTTTAAAATTTCAAGTCAATAGATCATCATCAAAATTTAATTTGTATTATTACAAAAAGGTATTATTTAAACAATTTTACAGATGAGAAACCGAGTGAATATTGCAATGTGGTCTATCCCCGACTCGCGGTTAAAATTTGTAGACTGTAGTTTACCGGGAAGATGAAAAAAGGTAGTTTTATTCTGGGCGTCTGGGGGTTGGGTCACATAACGGCCGTTTTCGACGCGAAAGTTTAGTGTTTTTCCTAAACCTTTGCGCGGTCACTGTGAACGAACAGCTGGTCGCACAAAAATCCAATTGGTCTTAAAAGATTCGTAATTTTTCAGGTCATTCAAAAGTGAACTGAAAAGTACACCGTTTCATGAGAATTTTTAGAGATATGACATTGTCGAAATTGCAAAGTTCGTTTTGAACCCCTTCCCCTTGACCTAGGGTTATGAAAAGTTTCGAGGATCATTGTGGGGCTGGTCCAAACCCAGAAACCAAATTTCGTAATTTTAGCTCAACGCTAACTGGGCAAAGTGCCACGGACGGCGGACGGCGGACGGGGGACGGCGGACGGGGGACGGCGTACGGCGTACGGGTGACGGACGGTTTTTTTTTATTCGATTTTCTGAATCTACGTATCTTGAAACGTAAACCAACAAATTTTGAGGGGGGGTTAAAAAAATTTTTTCTTTGGGCGATTCCAATGGTTCATTATCGAAGATAATAAACCAAAAGAGTATTGGAAAAAATCGTACATTTCCACTAAATATGAGTACCTACACTGTAAGACCGGTTTCGAATATTAAACCATCGTCAGTAACAAAACAATACTGAAGGTGAACTTATATCGGGACCTCAAAAGTAAAGGAGAAACATATTGGTATTGGTTCCTGAGGTGAAGGGGCCATACAAAGTGAAAGGACTGTTGGGATTTGTTGCAAACTAGTGAAAGGAAACAACTTCTGATTGGCTGCTAGAAGTGAAGGGATGCGTGGGGGGGGGGGGGGGCTCATGGGAGTCAAGCTATTATAGCAAATTATATTAATGGACGCAACAATGGAGAAAAACTTGAAGGAATTACATCATTCAAACATTTTCCTAACCTATCACTCATGATAATTTCGAACATTTCATGTACCACAAATGAGGGAATTCGATAAATGTCCTGTCTGCAAGACCAAAACTGAATCTATGATTAAATTCATTCAAGTGACGTGCGAAAGCTGATTCCCTTTTACTATCCCTAAAATCTTCTTCGTGTTCCTTAACCCTTTCCCTAAACTTCTAGTTTGCCCACAATACTCGAGTCCACACGAGCATTTTAATTTGTACATTCCACTTCTATCAGGAACATTAATCTTATCCTTAACTGAACCTAATAAAGATTTGAGATTATTTTTAGTTTTATACACGACTCTAAACCCTTTAGAATTTAATAATTTTCCAACTCCACCTGAAATTTTCCCATAATACGGTATATTAAACCATACCGGTTCTTCAACTGAAGCTTCCCTAACTAAATTGGAAATTCCTTCCCTACTCTTTTTCTTGAGAACCCTATTCCATATTGAATCAGTAAGATCTCCGATACTTATTGTAAGATCTCTCTGATTGTAGGTATCTAATATACTTTCTCGAAATTCGGACGAGGGCTGATCGTCACCTAAGCTCTCACACCTCTAATCAAAATACACTGAACTGAATCGACACTTAAGTAAATTAATTTTTGTAAAATTCTTGTAGGTTGGGTTCCACATGTAATTCAGAAATGAATCGGCATGAAGGTTTTGAATAATGTACATACAATTATATGTCATATAATTTCGTTTGTCATAGCATCTTGGATACTATGACTAACGTTCCAATATATTCGGTTTTTTAAATTGTAGACTACCTCCTCATTATGAGAATACTCATAATCCCTGAAGATGGCTTAATAAAGCCGAAAGCTCGGAACGAAGGTTTTTTTTTTTTTCAAATTGTTCATATCACTAAACCTCTCACGACTACGAGTACCTACATAATTTTATTATAATATTCAAGCTAAAATAGGTAAATAGTCTTCGGCAAACCAGAGACCGGGTGGAATAGGCGAGACGGGGCAGCTCTGATAAGGAACACATCGCCTGGTGCTTCCCACGATCGCAGGAAAGTCACCGCGCCCTCAACCGCGTCAAGTTGATTAGATAATAAAAAAGGCGGTTTTACTGTACGTGAGAAGACGACTGTACGTTCGACGTAACGGATTAACAGTAAAACGACGGTTTTACTCATTCTTCACACAAATTTACAGCAATAGCAGTGAAAATGTTGCAACTATCGCTGGACTTGAAAATCAATAAAAAATAATAACTGCCGGATATGCCCTTTTTTTGTAACTCGCGATAAAGTGGTGATAATTTTGACGTCCAGGTTTTAATGATTGTTCTGAAGTCTCATTTGATCCATCCATACATAACGTGGTGTTAACGCCTTGAGCGTATACGTTCAAGGCTCTATCTGCAGTAGAAACCATGAAACCAAAAACAATGAAATTTGAATTTCTCAAAAGTATTCCACCCAAATACTTTTAACGAATTTTTAAAGAAATTGTTGTTCTCGGTCCAAAATTTTAAAAACTCGAATTTCCGATTAAATTTTATACCAAAATCCGTCCCAGACCACCCAACATCACTGCACAAAAAATCTGCCTTGGCAATCGAAAGGCCAAGTTCGTAGATGGGCAGAATACGACCATTTTAGGGGAAAATTGGGGAGTTTTAGGGGGAGAAAAATTATCCACAAATTCCAAAAATGAAACAGTTTGACATGTGACACCTTATTTTAAAGGTTTTTGTTTGCGCTGAACACGATGGTGAAGGCAGTCCGTGGATCCGTTTTCAAATTGGAACGCTTTGAAAGTTAAGAAACGTGGAGATGTTCTTCACGGTTCATCTACTCTAATCTGATAACCGAATGAGCTAAAGCAATTCGGACTTCACCATTTTGTAAAGCGTTAAAAAATCTATAAACTGAGGTGTCACTTGTCAGACTGTTCATTTTGCGAATTAATGGGTATTTCTTTACTTTTTTGTATCAATACCTACTGCTTCGAAAATTTGCTCATACGATCATGCTGCATGACTGGAACTTTTGAACACCTGCACATCCCTTATTCACCAGACTATGCTTTGGACATTGAAGAAATATTGCAGCATTCATGTGAAACACACGAAATACATTAACATTTAAATTCTTCCTCGTTTCTAGGCTTAGCTGAAACGTAAAACCGTTCAAAACAAGCACATATGAAAAGAAACTGGTGAAACTTGTGAGTTATTAGAATATGACAGTACGAATGTTGCACTTAGCTGAACTGTTCAAAGATTAGGTATAAGACTCTAGAGTCGACACCAAAATTTTTTGTAGCCCATTATAGGGTTTTGTGTACTCCTTTGAATCTATAAAATCTCACACCCTATAATTTACGTGGAACGCACAACGGTTTTCGAGAGACTAATTTTTTATTATTTTTTTTAAACTTGGTTTTGGTAACATGTCATGTTATACTGAACTGCAGAACTGAAGGTGGGAGTTTGAAAAATGAATAATGAAATAAAATCGACTGTAGGTAGGACCCTACACCCATCTTTACTGCGCATCTGGTGAAAATTAACCGTCTGAAACTATTTTCAGTATCGAATTCAATGTGAAATGTTTTGTTGTCTAACAGACTGGACTGATAGTTTGGAAATGATGTCCTCATCTTCAGGGAATATTTTGATAAGTTTCATGCATTGCGAGCGGTTTCTCAAGGCTTTATTTGAACCAAATTGACTATTTAGACCTGCAATGGTGTGATGGTAGTGCTCTTGGAAATTTGCAAGAATTCAAGGATCGGAAACGTTGAATGTAACCACGTTGTATCGGTATTTTGATGGATTTTCAAACAAAACATAATTTGTGTCAGTTGATTGGTTTTAAGATAGTGGTACAGTCATAATAGTCTTTGAAGGATTTAGAAAACCGGCATTTTTCGGCACTCATTCAAAAGAAGTCAATTCAGTTCAGATCATTCAACTGATCGTAATCAATTTTTATCATGTTTCAATTATTGCAACTTTCTATTGAATTTTAGCGAATGTAGCGAAGAAGAGGAAATGGTTAAAACTCGAATTCCCGAAAAATGTTCATACCAAAATCCATTCCAGACAATCATGAATTCACTGTCAAAATACACTAAAAATCATGAATGTCATTCCCGACGATAATCCTCGATTGAGCACCAAATTGCACCAAAAAATCTGTCTTGGCAATCAAAACGCTAAGTTCGTAGATGCGCAGAATCGGGCCACTCTAAGGGGTTTTTAGAGTGTAATACCTCATTTTGAAGGGTTTTTGTTTTGTTTTTTACGCCGAACACGATGGTGAAGTCAGAATTGCAATAACTTACTCCGTTCTCAAACTGGAGAACTTTGAAGGTGAAGAAACGTGGTTGACACTTGAGATGTTCTTCGCGGTTCATCTGCTCCTATAATATCATATTATGATAACGGAATTAGATACCGCAATTCTGCTTCACCATCGCATTGAAGTGAGGTGTTATTCGGCAAAAAATGTTATTCGAATTATTTCTAGGACCGTACAAAACACGGCGCCGGCTATGGACCAGCTCTTGTAGAAGATACATTAATTTAATACGTCTATAGACATGATTCATTTTTCCACTGCCTTAGGAAGATTACAAGTTAGATACAGCTTATCGGATCATAAAAATCAGTACCTACGTTTTGCCTGTTGTGAACTAGTGACTAAGAAAAGTACAATATTCCCGTGATTGCGAGTTGTGTTTGACATCCGAGTGGACCGAATGGTGAATCAATATTCTACGTACAAGCGTAATTACGATAGAACCACGTGGCGTTATTATTTCATTGGCATTAACAGTCTTCCTGGAAGTGGTCAAATTTGAGTGCTTGAAATATTTACAACGGGTTTTACAAATCGATAGATAAGACGATTCATTTGATTGATATCACATTCAAGTATGATAACGATAATCGATGATTTGAATCATTTTCATGTGGTAGATTCTCGGAATATTGAGCATAGAGGAATGTACGAAGTTACTGAATTACCAAGTGGGATGTTACGTTTACGTTATCTGATATCCGATTTTGCAAATCATGCTATCGCTACTACATCCATATCCATCTCAGTGGGAACAAATTAGTCATCTGATACCTCTCAAAATAATCACTAACCTTCAAAAAGCAAATTGTCACAAATCGTCGCTTAAGAGTCAGAACCTCGTACTTATCTAACGTTTGCCAACTTTTCAGGAGGATGAAAAAACATGTTCTTGACTAACATAATATTATTGGCACATATGTCATTGTTCTCACCATTTTTTTATTATCAAGGAGGTACCTCACATTTTGTAAGACGTTTCAGTAGTCTGGCATTGAAATTACAAAAAAAAAAAAATGAAAGTTAGATCATATTTAACGTTTTTATATTATGTGGTGTTGCCCAAACATTTTGGTAGATAATATCTACCACATATTATGTGGTGTTGATAAAGACCATTTTTTCACCTGGTTTTTTCAACCTGATAAATTTAGTTATAGAATCAACGCGAGATAGCAATTTCAAATGATCTCGACTTTTAACAATCAACTCGATATAATTTCTAAACGATCAATACCAATTCAGAGCCACAATAGATCGACAAGTAAAGAGAGCAAGACTGAAGTTTAACCATAACGAACGAGTGGACATTATGGAGTTAGCCCTACTAAATGATAGTATAGGAAGTGTTTCATACATAGTTAGGTAGTTAGTGTAATACCTACAGCTTTAAAAGTAGGTGAGTTTATTATAATAATCAGTGTTCAATATTTTCCCCCACTCGAGTTGGACGAACGGCGGAACCTGTTGACAGGGCGGGATTGTTAGATACGTGGTATGGTTTTATCAATGTAGATAAGTGGTGTTCACATCTAAGCGATTTTTTTAAATAAATCTGTGGTCACTGGCCTACGAGGCGCGAAAATTTGAATCGACCGGTGTAAAAGTCTCATTTTTGACAAAATGTTGGACACGTGGTGGTGCCTCTTAAGCGACGAAATATTACTACGTAGTTGCATGTTAGTGAATGTTCCATCAATGAAGGCGTATAATGAGGGGATCATTGGACCTAATTCGCTAAAAATCAAAACATAAAAAACTATACAAGTTTCCATGCTTCAAAATATGTACGATGTTTGTTTTGAGAAATTAATCCAATGGTGCAACAACTACTCCTTCGTCAAATTCACAATAAAGGGTTAACTATTGGTGAAAAAAAGTTGTTAATTAATAAATTACCACTATTTTGTAAGGGGGGAAATAGAAACCACCAGAAGAACAGTGTAAATCGGTAAGTAACTCATGAAAGACGCTGTCGAGATTGTACATCATGTGTTCACATGATGTGGTGAACTGTCGGCGGTAAAGTACTTAGAGGATCCTAACTAGTGATTTGAGGAGCGCTATGAAATAGTAAACGTAGTGACTAAATGACTAGTTGTACCCAATATTTACCAAACGATGAATCACATACTTAGCGTCAGTCTTGCTCTGCCGTTTAGGGAAATACAAACGTTGATTTTGGTACTAAAGGGAAGGAGACGACACTTGAGGGGTACACGGAGTTCACTGAGGACAAATGAGCCAGTACAGTGAAGCACCTGTTGGTTTTGTCGCTCAGAGCACCCCCACTCACCAACGCGAACGTCACCTGTAGCCGAGCGATATCTCACCTGAAGCGCCTCCCCCGTCGCGTCATCGCGTGGCCATTGCGACTTCTTCGATACGATTTGGACTGAAAAGAACGCCGTAATCATGCGTCTCGTCTCAACATTTAATACGAGGAATTTTTTTTATTTTTTTTATTAGTGAATCGTTCTCGGTCCAAAATTTTGTAAACTCGAATTTTCCAAAAATTTTCATACCTACGAAAATCCAATCCGGACCATCCTGAATTCACTGCCAAAAGACACCAAAACTCATATACACAGTGTCACACGAGTTGTTGAATCCCCCTCCTCAAATCATTATTTATGGGGATACAAAAAAAACCTTTTTTGTTCTTTAATCTTCACATTTCTTGCGAGGATCTCAAATATGACCACGTTGGCAATGGCGCAAACGTGCGCTATCGACACCAACTTCGTTTCATCGTATGAGAACCCCCTTTTTTATTGCAGATTTATAGTAAAATGTATAAATTTATCAAGAGAAAATTGTAAAATTTCATGAATTTTTATTGTTTTTCAACGGTGAATCACGTGGCGGTATCCACTTTAGGATCTAACTAGAAGTTTATGAAATGGAAGCCGACAATTCGGTTGTCTTTGCGAAAAATCGCTCGTTTCCACCCTTATCAGTTATAAATGAATAAATTGAGGCGATTTTAATGAGTTCCGAAGGCTAAGTCTAAAAAATTGTAAAGGTCTGCAACACATAGAGACATTTTCATGTCATCCCCCCCCCCCCCCCAGGAAAATGTCGCCGTTTGTCAATCGAAGACATTTTCATGTATAAACACCTAACGACCATAATATTGTGTGCAAACAAACTTCGTATCAAGTCATGCGCATATCTCAGCTTTTCGAAGGGCGAACACCGAGTGAGAGGAATGTATTCTAGTTCTATAAATCGAGAGGTTTCCAACGAATGGAGAATGGTTTTTGTCCGATGACAAATGACGAAGTACTATTCTGCCGTATTCACAAGGAAGAAAGTCCTATCTCCATTTTGATAGTTTTGAGACAAAAGAGGTTTTGTGAACTGCTGAGAATTTTCTATAGAGTAGAAATTAGAACTGCCGTTACACAGTTGATTTTCAAGTACTTCTGATGGAGATTGGGCTTTCTAACCTAATCCAATCCTCTATAGGAATAAGTCCTAACCTCAAAAAGCTCCAAAATGGAGTTAGGACTTTATTTCTTAGGACGGCAGTATTCCCCTAGCATCGACTCGGTTGTACGCGGAAATCGTCAGAAACTCATTTGGGACAATTTTCGTAACGTTTTTTGAGTTATGTGCCTTATGAAACACATGAAAATGTCAACAACAAAAAATCTTTGGACATGTGCACCAAAAATCGTTTGTACATAATTATATACCTTCAGGGTGGTCCTTAACTAGAGGATATGAATTTTGATTCTTTATTGTGAGGGATTTCGAAAAAACTGAAAAACCCGTGTTTTCTTCTTTTTTTGCAGGATTCAACTGCGCTATTTTTCATTTTTTTCCGATTGGGCCAAATTGGCCCAATGCGCACTAACTTCGTTTTTCCAAATAGGAACCCCCTTTTTTCTATTTTAGATTTGGATTCTACGTAAATTTTCATGAAAATGTGACCCCTCAACCGATTTTTTCGGTCGCTCACAACCCTCGCTGTGAGCCCGCCAAGATTGGGCCAAAATTCAGATTTTGTTTAGGTAATTCCAAGTGTGGCACATGAAATTTCATTATTTTTTACGCTGATTGACGTGGTGCTATCCGTTTTTCGATCTGACTAACGGCAGCTAAAAAATGGTGGGCATTGTGGCAAATAAGTCACAATGTTTTGAATTTACTGTAGAAACCTGTCTTGAAAACTACCACTTTTTTCCAATTAGAATATTCACGTGAAGGGAGGCATCGCCATTTTAGTGTGATAAAGTCGCAAACTCTTAAAATGTAAATAACTCCATTTTTTAACTGAATAAAAAAAATTGCTACAGGACATTGTCGACCTGAAATTAGCTGTAGAATCTATTCCTAGCCTATGAACGTAACTGAATTAAACACCCTTTATATGTTTACGTAGTCATTCGAGTTTATGTAGTCATTCCTATGTGTCATTCCTGAACTCTCGATAAAATTGAGATGAAAAGTTCAAATTTGCACAAAAAATCCGTCATCGCCATCGAAAGGCTAAGTTCGTAGAAGGGCAGAATCGGGCCAAGGTAAGGGGGGTTGGGGGAGTTTTAAGGGGGAAAACATTGCCCGAAAAATCTAAAAATGAATCAGTCTGACAAGCGACATTTTAAAGGCTTTTTACACTGAACACGATGGTGAAGTCAGAATTGCGATATCTCACACCGTTCTCAAACTCTAGCACTTTGAAGATGAAGAAACGTGGTTGTTACTTGAAATGTTCTTCACGGTTCATCTGGTCTAATATGAGAACGAAATGATATATCGCTGTTCTGTCTTCACCATCGTGTTCAGCGTTTTACTTGTTTTACATCATTTTTTTGCCGAGTAACGCCTCACTTTATAAACTACTAAAATGAAGAAATTTTACATAAAACCAGCCATTTCTTCGAAAATTGGCTCTTAAACTTATGGCCATGCTGCATGACTGGATTTGTTTTCCACTACCTTCTGGGAGTCGGTCACCTTCTAACCGTGATACACCTGGAATTGATGGGCGTAAATGATCTAGAAGTTGAATTTCTGATGTGTATAGTTACCTACTTCTTTATAATGCCTGTTCGTGTAAGTCTGTAGCCTCTACATATTCTTCCTACTGCGCAGTTACTGGTTCCTATGTTGGAATTCCTCAAATCAGATTACAGAGTGGTACCTATTCAGCGACCCCGAAAACCCCCGAGTAAAGATTTTCAGATCAATGTATTGAATTTTTGCGTTTTGGCCAGGTTTTTGGACCGAGAACAATAGCTTCCTTATCTTCGAAACTTCAATAATACAGCAAAAATCGTAGGAAATTGATTGTGACTATTACCGTAAACAAAAAAACTCTAATTACAACTACATACCTTGTTATTTCAAGAAAAGTCGTTATTTATTAGCCGATAATGTAATGATCAGAGTATACTTACGTAGTTTGAAATGTAAACGAACTTGCGGCGGTCCCGTTCGATTTGCACGTCAACTCCGAATAACGTTCCACGAAAAGCTCGACTAACCCAAAGACGGTTGGCTCAATCCGCGTCAAGCGTTGGCGGTACCTCCATCGCGCCGATAACCAGTTGAATGGGAAATGCGACCGTAAAAAGATAAAGCACGTAAAAAACATGATGTTCAATTGTCGAACGGTTGACTAGTGTTCTTATCACTAGTGGTTCTCGAGTCAGGCTCAGGTTTACTTACTGTTTCTTTCCCTATTCTCAATCTAGAAACCCGTCTGTGGAGTTGGAGTGATTATTTACATCGAAATGCCTCGTGATTTGCACTTTGGTACATATATACCGTCAACAGTACATAATGGTAAATAATACATCATGGTATTTCTCTCGAATTATATCAGGTACCTACCAAATGGGTTGAATCTGCAAAATTGAATAATACTCGTAGAACCTGGTTGCACATTCTTCTATGATTGGTACAATATTCGCTTCTTTGTGAACATCACTCATCCTACGAGTTCTTTGGCTCATTCAAACAGAATTGGCTCCTGAGTGCAGTCTGTCGATCCTTTACTTCAGCAAAATCGATAGTCAACACAGTGTCCGATGTGGAATCAGTGACAACGAACCAGCTCATTCCACTTATTTTGATTACCAACACTTTGAGTTCCTCATTGGTTGTTTGAGCCCGAGGAGTACTCACCATTTACGAACTATCAACTATTATTTCTATTAGGAACACATCAATTGTAGAGTTCATTGGAACTTTGGAAGTCGCGAAAATGAAAGTACCTGTTCAATTTTTCAGCGCTTGAATTGGTTCACTGCAACTACTGTAATTTAGAAAGTAATTTCGATCAGATTTGAAACAACAAAACGCCTTTGTCTCCATAGCCTTACTCTTCCTCCAGACATGAATTCGAATTTGCACTTTGCTCTTAAGTATTGTCGATTTACTCGTAGGACGTGTTTGACTTACCTCCGGGGGCCATGCAAAATTTGGCTACACGGAAAAAAAAGTAACGCGATACTAATAAACAGCAACGGGCAAATCAATCAGTGATATACTCGTAATTAATGACGCTTTTTTTTCTTTTTTTCTTTTACTTGAGACTCTATGAAGCTGTAAGTTGTTAAGTCCTTAGGACTCTAAGCAGATCAGCTGAGTGGCTCCTGAAGATAATTTCGATGCCATTCACTCTAGTCAGTTTAGGAGTCACTTAGGTGATCCTGGGTGATATAATATAATATAATATTATTATTCCTAAACATAGAAGGCCCAGGATCACCTGATTGGCTCCTAAACTGATTACTATAGGTACTAAACGTGGCTTTTTCCCGTGTAACAAATATATTGGAAATTAGGTGTAGGAGCCCGTCTGCTGAACCTGGGCCTATTCTGCATGAAGTGTCCTAAGGAGGCTACATGGCAAATTACAGCTCCATGGAGTGAATAGCACAGAAATTAGCTTTAGGAGCCACTCAGCTGATACTGGGCCTGGACAGCGGCATGTCAAAGTCCTAATGACGCTACAATGTACGTATGTCATACCACATTTCAAGCCTCTACCGCCTCGGGAATTGGCGTCTGGTGAAAGGATAGACGGAAGGAAAGGACGGATGCCCAGTTTCTGCCAGTTATGTGAAGGCTACAACATGTTCCATTTTGAAATTGTAATGCTATACCAATACACACCGACGGACAATTATCAGCACGCTTCGATTGCGTTATTAAGGCCCCATTTCTCTTAAATAATGCAAAGCAGTAGAAATATACTTACCTAATGACGCATTGAAGTTATTTAATTAAAATAAATAACTTCAAATTGTGTATCGTTATTTTGTTTTACTTGATACGTGTTTTACACAATTTACGCCATTTTGAGGGAGTTAAGACCTTTTTATAAGCATGCTGCCCAATGCTACCGACAAGCGTAGACAAAAAGTTAAATCAAACTTTTCTATTCATGTAGAATATCAAGATAGTAGAGAGAAAAGATCATCTTCAATTTGAGAGGTTAATCCGAAGGGTGAAACGTGGAGGGAAAAAAGGGATATTTTGCTCCCAAATGAGAGAAATTGATTGGGGTCATATGGAAACACAGGGTCTAATGGAGACAGTTAGTTCGTTAATATACAAGATAGTTCGTTTATTGAAATGGTCTAGATATTCGTTCAGTTGTGACTAATGAACCGACACGCCCAAATCGTAATGTCGCGAGTAATTACAGTTTGCTACCTCGCGCTAAAACTAAAAATCGCGATGTTCGGATGGTATACGTACTCTTTACAACGTTTTATTTTTTGAAAGCTTTGCATCTCTTCTCATCTGCCCCTCCCCTTATCCTCTATCTTCTTATATATTTAATACAGAACAGTAATAACGTAGTGTCTATGAACCAGCAAGATGACTGGAAGATTTTGATCAAAATCAATGAACATGGTGGAAGTCGAGTATCAACGTCAGTTTGGTTGGGTTATTAAATATTCAAAATGGTACCTAGTTGCATAAAATACAAAGTGAGGTAAATAAAAATCACGTGATAGAACACTGCATTTTCCCCTTGTATTTCGAGATTACTACGAGTATGTAGAAGGAATATGACCATGTGGATCGGTGGCGAAAATTTTAGGGTGTACTTTAGTTGTGCTCCCCACTTTCAAAACGGGATTTCCCGTGAAAATTCGTCCATTTGGTAAGTTTGATTAGTGATTCTGAAACGTCAGAGAACGTTTATTAATATGCTTTGGTTATTTCTTAATGAGAATATTGCCTATTTGGTTTATTTTATATATAATTTGGACATATAGATCAACTGGACGGGGAATTTTTATGGAGGAGGAAAGTAGGATTTCGCAAGGTCGACCCATTCTTGAATTTCTTGCAAATCATGAAAGTGTTGTACAATCCTAATTCTAATGATTAATAGAGTAGGTACCTACGAATTAAAACGCCTTCTTAATGTTATATTAAAATCCATTTTTGACAATAGTGTCTGAATCAATTCTCCCAAATTTTCCTTTATATGACAAGGAAAGCGGTTGGGGCACAGCTAAAGTTTTTCCTCTTGCAGAACTTTAGCGGTTCAGAGAAATGTTTTCAACCTAAATTGATAACCTAAATTTGAATACTTCGACTTTCTACTGTGTGGCAGAGGAGATTCTAAAGTTTCAGAATCACTAATCAAACTTTCAAACTGGACGCATTTTCACAGAGAAATTCTGTTTTGAAAATGGGGGCACCACTAAAGTGAATGTTAGGTACCTAAGAATTGGTGGGTAGGAGTTGGAAAAATTTAATGTTCATTGCAAACATTCTGTTAAGGAGTTTAAAAAAGAAATTAGTGTCAACAGATACAACTAAAGAAGAGTTAGTTAAAAATTGAGTTAACCGAAAACGTCGATGGAATTTGCATTGCAATGTCGATAGCTTGGACGAAACAATTTGAAAATTTCACTTCCCTCGTCTGAAACTTTTGGTACAGTTATAGACCAGGGTTTAGAAGGCACCTCAAGAGGGACGGAGAACAAAAAAATATATGTTTCTAATTAAGCTTTACGACGCTAGAATAGGCCCGGGAAGAGTAACTAGGACGATATGTAATATTCATATGGGCAGGAGGCCTGACTACACATACCTCCTGCGTCTTAAAGGTTGTCGCCTCCATAATAATAAACAGCTCAGGGAAGCACGTTTCGAATTGATTTGGTTTCTGGTGCGACCGTGATGTCAGTTGCAATGTACATACACATATTTTTCCACGGATTTTTCTACGGAGTACAATTGGAAATGAGCGTGAACGATGATGAACGACTTGAAGCCACACACTCAATCGAAGAGAGCTTAAAGTCGATATCGCTGGGATAGTGACATTGTTCTTTTCAGCGTCTTGTAAACGAATAAAATGCAACCAAATCTTTCGCGAATTTGTTAGACAGACACCGTTATGACGATGTTTGCAGTTTCTACATTCCCTTGAGCTTAGTACAGAGATCCCATAATTCTATTCCTACAACTTTTTTTTAAACTCTCGTAGTATGTTACGAACGTTATGTTTGCAACACCTGTTGGTAGTCAATAATTCCGGATAAGAACCACAAACTAAGGCTGGTGACAAGGAGGTTCGTAGGCTTAGTAAACAGGAGATAAGGTGGATTTATCAATTCCCAACGCTCGCTGGAGATTCCAGCACATTTTATATAGCCCGAAGGCTGAGTGTTGTTACAAGTTAATATCACACGAGGACAAAAAACTGGAAATTGTCAAAAATAAACCAAATTTTAGTACAGTCGAGGCAAAAAAGATATCAATCGTTTTCTTAAATACATTACTTGTTTGCTCGGGCAATTCCTTGGTGGAATCATGAAAAGGCTTTTGCAGCTCTTGGGGTTTTGTGAGCACTCCCAATACAGAGTGACTATTTCAACATCTTTGTCTTCATTCAACATGTGAGTCCCCCGATACCATTTTTGTTGGCTCAACAAGAGAATGGGACCAGGATCCCGACCGTTTTCTCAGCAGCCTTGTTGGTCCAATTAACATAATTATGCAAGGTTATCACCCGCTCGTCAGTTTGTCAAGTAAACAGTGCCGGGCTATCTTTATTCATATACGAGTAACGACTTTTTGAGGCTTTAACCCTTCTCTTTAGGTCGATACGGTTCTCTCTATTAGAGCCCTATTAGGTACATTGGGACAGTTGGAAATGTAAAATATTGGGCTTAATAAGGAGAGCCGGTCATGCAGCACGGCGTAATGAGCGAGTTTCGATGCTCGACCGGTAATCAGTATTCGATGTAGGTATCTATTGCTAGAATTTAAATTACAAGATCGAAAATCGAAACCTAAAACTGTTGAAAACGATACAAAATATGTATTTATTTACGGGCGCCACAACTAATTCAACACGTACTAACATGAAATTTGATTTAAGCATTCCAAAGAGCGTATGTTTTGTCAGGGGCCAAACGTCGGTATTGTATGCAATACCCTCATAATTCTCGGTTGCAAGATCCAAAACTAGCTGTTCCATACCAAACCGCATACTAAGTCGGCGTGTGGCTCCAATGCGAAGATCCCTCATAGTTGGTCAAGTCTAGATAGGAGAGTTGCACAGTTGTGATGTTCACGAACGTAAAATTTACAAAACAGTTTATTGAACATGTGCATTCAAACCCTTGGTTATATGCATTCTTCATCATTTTCTTATGTTATCACCATTCTCTTCTGTTCTCCTTCCATTCATGCCATCTTTGGCATATCGTGGGTAATATGACAAAAGGGCGAATCCCCAGAAAATATTAGTGCTAAAAGTCTCATTTAGGTACAAGAAATTTTGTCTAAACTCGTATGATTTCACTTCAATGAGAAACTATAGACATTCTGGATACGGAACAACATAATTTAAAAATTTGGTGGATAGTCATTTTCCGAAAAATGTGGAATTCGCTACGGATGGGTATCTAACAACGATTAATCGATTAATGGCATCAACGATTATTTTATTCGGATTAGTAGATTCGCCGATTAATCAGGGTCTTAATAATCGACTAATCGGAGTGTTAATAATCGATGAATCGATAATTTCAAAAAAGTTTGGGAAAAAACTAGGGAGGTGGTAGGTACGAGAACAATGAACACAACGGAAGAAATTAACAAAAATTTGAAAATACATTTCAAGTACAAGTAGGGTTGCCAACCGTCCTTTTTTTCCAGAAGTATCGTACTTCTTTTTGATGATTTGTACTTTGTATTTTCTTAAGTTAAAAAAGTACGCTAAAATACTTTCTTTTTTTTCATCATCGGTCTCATTTATCGTCTTAAAACTGAAATTAGTGATTTTATTTCCCTACCTAGCAACTAGCGACCCCGACCTAGAAGAGGTCGTTACCGCACTAGGATTTCAGTGTCCGTCACTGAAGAGACGAGTAAATAAATAAATATGCATGTGCTGCATTAAAAATGTCTTTTATGAAATCATGTAAGTATTGCGTTTCTTTACCTATAGTATGGAAACGAAGTTATAGAAATTGTTGATGGACAGTAGGTATTCTAGGTACCTAATAAGGTGCTGGTGCTGCTGATCCTGCTCATTTCCGCATGTTGAGGTGGTGATGATGAACCAAGGAATTAAAATAATATTTCTTTTATATTATTATTCTTTTATATTATCATTATTATATTATTCAAATATTAAACCTTTGGACAGTACTTTTTTTTTTTAAGAAAATACTTATTTTTCAATAATTTTCTATAAAGTACTTCTTGAAAGTAGGCAACCCTAAGTGCAAGTAAAAAAATATTAGGAAATCAATTGCTAAAACCAGGTCCAATATTTATTGTGAATGTCTTTCATAAAGAGAAGTTTGTTGGCCAAGTCGGTGGTCAGCCGGTTCCTGTTTTCTCAGAATTTGGCCAGCTTCAGATAAAAACCATTCTGAGGGAATAGAGGTCGCCACCAATGGCACAAATTTCAGTGCAATTTGTGACACCGTAGAGAAGGTCTCCGCCAACTGTTTCCAATATAAAATTGGGTTTTGTTGGATCGTTTCTTGAAATGTGAAGAAAAACTTTAATGTTGATTAATCGTTACAAATTAATCGATTACTCAATTAATCGGACCTTGAGTATGGATTTAAAAAATAATCGATTAATCGATACCCATACCTGGAATTCGCCTTTTTTTCATATCACCAACGATATAACAAGGATGTTGGACTTTCACAAGAACGTCTGCATATTATTTTGATTTCCCACATAATCCTCTGCATTCAAATAGTGACTTGCCTTTCTACTTTACAGTCCCAACTGCTGATTATTGTGGGCGGTCATTATCTTTGGTTTTTTCCAAGTAACCGCCACAATTATATTTTGACATTACTTCACCGTCGTGGAGTTTCACGATACGGGGAAAAAAACGGGTTATCGTCAGTGATACCCCATATCGATGGATTAGACGTTTCTCACGATGACTCAAAGTTGTGAGGGGGTGGCCTCAGAGTGCTTCGACCGTAACGTTTGAGATATTTCGATTTAGACGGCCTTTCCATGCATACGACGACTGTCGAACAGGAAGCCGAGTTGTCGCTATCTCCAGCAGGGTCTCATTGAACTGGGCTTATCGGGATATCCGTTCTGGGAGTGGCCAGCGCCGTCTCTTGTAGGTGGACCTCACGATTAGCCTGATCAGAGTCAAATTGATGGTAGATTCCGGGTGCCGTATAGGCTCATTCCGCCACGCGCGGGTCCTAAAGACAAGCGAGATAAGGTTGATGGCAGGAAAAAAGGTCGCCGTAGGCGGTCTCCGAATTCCCAAAGTGGATATACCTAACACTGCAAGAAATACCCACTGAGCCTGACTATTGTGTCCATTGTACCAACCCGATAATATCATACCATGTATTCATTCACTCCCAATCATAATTTCATAGCGAAAATTGTATAGTTAATGGTATCAAAGAGAGTAAGCATTAGATGGGAAAGAAACGTTGATTCTGATTTTGTAAAACTTTTTTTAAGACCAAGTATTTACCTACTTAAGACTTATAAGCAATTTTTTCTGATGTAATGAATATTTTGTAAAACTAAGTTACTCCACTTAGTCTTTTGGTCCATTTGAATATTTACTGTGCAACTCATTGTATCACTCACTAATCAGATCACGGAAGTTTCTTCTATTTGATCTACGGAGCAGGGCAATGGCTTCGAGGAGACGGTCAGCTTCTTATGACATATGATAAGAATAGCTTCAGCTTCAGATATGACATCTTATGATGGGCGACAGCTTGTTTTTAGCGAATTGTCAAAGAAAAGGAAGCTATTGTTCTAGGTCCAAAATGTCTAAAACTCGAATTTCCGAAAGATTTTTGTACCAAAATCCGTTCCAGACCATCCTGAATTCACTGCCAAAAGACACTAAAAATCATACATCGTATATATTATGTACTTTTTAGTACCTATAACGTCACTTAAGATCCCACATGGGCTAACTCACTTTTCCCAACTTTACAGGAGAGACAAAAAACGTGTGCCCAGTCTTGCTATAGACTTTTCTGCAATTTTGTTCTACAGTCCATCTCATTACACAGTCGTATGGACAACCAAGAATAGTAGAACAAAATTGCAGAAAAGTCTGGGCACATATTTTTTGTCTCGCTTGTAAATTTGGCAAAAGTGAGTTAGCCCATGTGCGATATCACTTTTGCCAAATTTACAAGAGAGACAAAAAATATGAGCCTCAATATTATGTATCTCAATTCTATCGAGAGTTATCGTCTGGAGTGACAAATGAACACTGGAGCGTCTATCGAGACGATAAATCTCGATAGAACTGAGGTAAAAAGTTCGAATTTGCACAAAAAATCTGTCTTGACAATCGAAAGGATAAGTTCGTAGATGGACAGAATCGGGCCACTCTAAGGAAGGTTTAGGAGAATTTTCAGAGGGGCAAAATTACCCACAAATTCCAAAAAAAAAAAAAATAGTCTGACAAGTGACAACTCATTTTAGAGATTTTTTAACGCTGAACACGATGGTGAAGTTAGAATTGCGATATCTTATTATGTTCTCAAACTACAGCACTTTGAAGATGAAGAAACGTGGTTGTTACTTGAGATGTTCTTCATGGTTCATCTGTTCAAATCTCACAACGGAATGAGATCGTGTTCAGCGTTGAAAAATCTATTAAGTTGTTACTCGGCAAAAAAAGGAGACACACTTTGTTATAAAATCAGGAAAATGAAGAAATTTAACATAAAACCAGTCATTTCTTCGAAAATTCGCTCTTAAATCTATGCTGCATGAATGTGGATTTTTTATAACTTGTTGACTGGATCTACTTTCAGCTCAATTGTCAATAATATGAAGGGAGTTCCGTGGTTTAGTGATATACCCACCCCTAATTAGTTAGAAATACACATCCCAATACTGTTACTTATCGACGAAAACAAAACAGTGTTAGTTCAAACCGTCTGAATAGTTTGAAACTACTCCAAACTCCAACATCGCCCCCAACGGTTTCCCCTTGGCAGGAATGCATGCCCTATATCGCTCAGGAATGGGAAGCTGCTCCAAGATTGTGGAGCCACTATTGTTTGTTCATTAGTCATGTATTCATCCGGGCCTCTGACAACGACGTGGTGTCAGGATATTGAATAGTCCGCGCGAGGAATATTCATGACGTTCTCCGTCTCAGGCGAAAACCGCAAAAATCCTTGTTCCAAAACTGAACTCTTTCGCTAGTATTTCAAGTTCTTGAAAGTTACACTTCATATTATTTCACGATTAATCTGTTTACAACGTGTGGTCAGGTAGTAGTTCATCGGCAATCAAGATGTGTAAAATGTCAAAAATCTAGGGACGCGGGAGCGTCCCGCCCGCCAACAAAACCGAAGCCCAAAAAACCGAAGCGACTGAGATCTAGGGACGCGGGAGCGTCCCGCCCGCCAACAAAACCGAAGCCCAAAAAACCGAAGCGACTGAGACACTGATTACGCGACGGAACAAGTTCGGGTTTTCACCCTATCGTAGCGCGGCTCCCTGAGTGTCTCGAGAGTTGATTTTTTGTACACCAACTCTCCAGGGGCACGTGAGGACGTAAACCAAATTTCAGCTCTCGGGAACATCAGGTGTCGGGGGTATAACAGTTTTAAAACCACTATTTTTCACGTTTTTCGTGTTCTTCTTCTTCTCGTTGTTGTTGTTGTTGTTGTTCATTGACGGGGCTACAGCCCAGCAGACAAATCGGATCGAGCTGAAATTTTGCACACACGTTTGTTATGCTCCAAGGGAGTGCCTTTTGAACATTTTTTCTCCCTCCCCCCATTTCCCTCCCAATTAGGGGGGAAATAGTGTTTTTTAGGAATTTCAAATGGTCATAACTCCTTCAAAATTGAAGCTTTTTCAGATTTTCTTTTTTAGTTGTGTTCAGCTTTTCAAACTGTTTAATTTGAGATCAAAAAATGCTTCCTAAGATGATAAATAAAGGAGTTATGGTGATTTTTCTATTTTCAACAACAACTGCCGCAAATATTGATGAAAATTGGTGCGGTTGGTCTTAAAATGTCCGCTAGGTTGTCTAGAATATGCTCAATAAGTTTGAACTAAATCTCAATCGATTTGACTAATCCACAGCCAAAAATACGTGAATAAATTCCACATCTACTGATTTGGCTAATTTCCGAAAACATCAAAGTTGAACGGTGGTCAGAAAAATTGTCGTAGAGTGGCGCCTGTTTAAGGATCGATAGGAAATTTTATGGGCTTTCGAATGAGGGTAGCGCACTTTGTCACTTTTCCCAACGGTTCTCGAGTTATTCGCGATTGTTGGTGTAAAAACGTGCGTTTTACCTTTTGCAAACTTTCTCTTTCCTCTTTCTCTTCGACACCAATAATTACAATTATTGTAATGATTCTCAACAACAAAAATTTGCACAATCCCCAAGAAAAAATGCAACCAATTTTCAAAAAATTTCTAATTCAAATTTATTCAAATGTCTAATTCTTTCTATTTTTTTAAATTTAATAATAAGAATAATTGTATTAAATTTTAATAATTGTTTTTAAATTGTTGATTGTTTTAATTAATCGAAAATTTTAAAACTACTATTTAACCAATTCGCAAAAATTTTAAAACTACTTATTTTTCAAACACATTTCAGATAAACAATAATTTCCAAAAAATAATTATTCTTGTCACAAAAAGAAGAAACAAAAAGGCGTACTAATTTTTTATTAAATTTTGACTAGAATAAAACTTCATTTAGGAAAAAATTTACTAGTTACCTCGTAGGTACTTTTGTTAAATTGTACCGTATTGTATAAGTACCACTCGAAAACTAGCCATGCAAAAAGATGTGATATCCCCCCAAAAACAACTCCGTTGTAAAAACTGGCCCGCCAAAAAACGTCAGCCGCAAAAAGGAATGATATCCATTTTGCCCGCCAGCCACATATATATAGGATGCTCGGTGCTTCGCACCTCGCTGTTGAGTGTGCATATAGAAACCTGATCCTCCTACCCCTAACCTCCACCTTCAATGTTTTCCTGTTCCCTGTCTCCTTCCCACAACCCCCTCTCACCCTTAGTTCCCCTCGGTTTCACCTAATATGTTTCCTCTGTTACACCGGCAGGGAGCTTTACGCTTCTTTTCAATGCTGTTGGCGGGAGCTTTTTGCAAGGCTTCTGAGAATTATAATATATTATTGTTGGTGTGGTAGGTAAGTCCAGGCTGATTGCGGTTATCCATTATTGTGGGTTGTGTTTTTAATAAAACCACCTTGTAGCAGCCAATAATTTTAATAGAGGGGGGTGACGTTTCGGTCTCCAGTGTAGACCCTAATCATACCTATTGAACAGTAAAAATATATATAAGAACAATCAACTCAGATCGACTAAACTACATGTAGATGCCGTAACTATTAAGTGACATGATCTAGGCTTACCTTACAAGATAAATTATACTAGGATGATGTATTTACACTAAGAATGTATTTTCACAATGAATAATGACTTTTATATACACGATGAGAGGAGAGAACGATGAGATGAAGAAAGTGGTTTACGGATGTGATGGAATGGGAACCAGCGAGACAGAATTACTGGATGGAGAAGATTTGTTCTACATGGATCTTTTTAAAGTATCCATGTAGTCATAGCCTATGTGTGTGGTGTTGTGGATGAAGATATAATGAGGGTATATAATTCTTTGCCCACTTACCCT